>CM068371.1:75147852-75816195 GCA_034769895.1 Magicicada septendecula | reverse complement strand
TAAAAACTCATCAATTTCTTGGTTACTAACGGTAACGAAGGTAACAAGATGAGAGGATTGTTAAGTTGGATTTCAAGAGGGTACATGAGACAAAAAAATGTCCAGAAAATTTCAGAAATATTAACTAAATTTCAAACCGTTCGCTACTCAAAACTGAAGAAAAAAATCAGCATAAGAAATTATGTCTGGGACATCACTTGAAACATACTAATTGATGAGAGAATATGCAAAAACATTGAAAATTTGTCCAGCCACCAGATAGCTTGAAAATTGGAACCTAGTCACTGCCATTGGTGAGAAAGGCCTACCTTCATAAACTAAAAAACTACACATCACCACCAAGTAACAAACACTAGAAACCAGTACAAAATAATTAATTCTATAAGAAAACTTAGTGAGAACGTTTAAACTTTATTTATTTAATTTAAACAGTAAAAATGTAATCTCATTAGAACTTCACAGCGGCCATGTTTCTTGGTTGTCAGCTGTAGGAATTCGTGTAATCTGCGCTCTGGCGTCTAAAAAACAAACTCTTTAACCTAGTCTTTAAGAATAAAATATTTTTCTTGTAAAGTATGATACTCTTATCAAAGCATTTCTGACTTTCTTACAGCTCAAAGAATCCCCAAAAACCCCCTGAGATAAATAATTTATTAATTTTGTTTATAACTATAATAGAATATATCTGTTGTATGATGGAAATACTTATATCGAAAGTTGTTGATTTGACAATCGATTAACTGAATTTAATAGTTTCAAAAAATAAACCAATATTAGTAAAATAGTTTACCTTTTTCTTGTCCGTCTGGTGGCCTTTTCTCTATATTTAATTCAACGCATTTCAGGACATATGCCCCATCATCAGGAATATCCCTTGTTGAAGTTCGTCGATCGTTAAAATATTAAAAACACTGTATATACAATTTTACACATAACGATAAATATAATATAAACATAAAATACCCAAATTTGAGACACACGCGATATCGGTGGTGCGCACCACCGATATCGCGTGTGTCTCAGATTTGGGTATTTATGTGTTTTTTATGTTTATATTATATTTATCGTTATGTGTAAAATTGTATATACAGTGTTTTTAATATTTTAACGATCGACGAACTTCAACAAGGGATATTCCTGATGATGGGGCATATGTCCTGAAACGCGTTGAATTAAATATAGAGAAAAGGCCACCAGACGGACAAGAAAAAGGTAAACTATTTTACTAATTATATACTATAAGTGGCCTGGATACTGAAAAACATGGATCTAAAACCAATATTAGATAATAAATACCTTTTCGAGGGAATTGACTTTGTGTTATTCTTTGTAGATAGCAAATTTGTTACAGGAAACTGGTAAATAGCAGAGAAGAGTGAGCAAACTAACGCAGTCATCATAGCTTTCGAGGTATAAATGGTGAACATAACCTTTCGCGTGTTGTCGCCTTGAAAACAGCTGTCGTAAAATACGCTTACGTTATCAGTACACCGGAGAGGAATTTACTCTCTCTCTCTCTCTCTCTCTCTCTCTCTCTCTCTCTCTCTCTCTCTCTCTCTCTCTCTCTCTCTCTCTCTCTCTCTCTCTCTCTCTCTATCAACTGAACTGTAATACCTACAAGGAGTAAAAACCGCAAAGGATCCCGTAAAATAATTGTTTGTTACAATATGTATGAAAAGTTAACATAATATACCTGAACAGTAGCACACCAATTTGGCTTTAATTTCTTGATCTGTGAGACATGGATTCGATTCCTTTATTCTGCGTACAGTTTTCTCTTTGGCAGCCAGAAGTGCAATTAATGTAGATTCGCTTGCTGTGCTCTAGTAAACATCAACAGATTTATTAAAAACTTGATTTTACAATATCCAGCAAATACACTTCGCCACAGAAACAACAACAACAACAACAATATTTAAAGGCATTATTAGTGTCCACATGGCCATCTATTTTTCAGAATGCGTTATTATAAAAAAGACATTTAAAACAGGCATACACTATATTAATAAATCATATAATTTATAAATTTTCTATTGCATTCTATCACTGAACCTACCAGTTTTGAAGCTGAAACTGTATTCATTACACCAATTCCCTGTGATTCGTTAACTGAGTGAACATCTACCTACAATTTACTGATTCTGAATGCACACAGGAGGGGTTCACATCCAAAGTGAGCCAAGACCATTATGGGAGAAAGAGACAAAAATATAGCTTAAAGTTCTTTCCTTCCAATTAATTCAAATTAGCCACATGCAAATGAACTACCCTCTAGTGACAGTTACTATAAATAATGCACTTGGTCTGCTGTATCAAAATAAAATATGGGTGCTGATACACACACTACAGCCTCTAACACAAATTTTTATAAATGTGAACTTGGTTCACTCTAGGTGTTGACTCTACAAATTTGATTTTACCAATTCAAAGTGTATTTTATTGTAAGAGACTAAGGTGTGTCATATTTGAGAAAAAATTATAACAATTAATGAAAAATTATGTGCTGGAAATTATTGATCAAATAAGTGAAGAGTTTTATAAATGATTACGTCTGAAAGGATGAATAATATTTATTGCTGAGAATAACAAACTATGTGTATTTTTGAATAAGAAAGTTTTTAATCAATACATGCACTCTTTGCACCATATGTTGTGTCGTGTTTGGGCGAGAACCCGGCTCGGTTATTTAAATGAAAGTCACGAACGGCTTAAGCACTGATTTCGTTAATTAATTTGAGTAACGGTACGTACAATGTTGGCAATGCATTCGCTAAGCTGATCCGCGCGCCCTCTGGGGTCGGCGCAGCGTAACGTTTTTTCCATCGCTACTCAGTTCAATTCACGTTCGGATCTTGGCGTCTACTGTCCTGCTTCTCCCGGCTGCTTTGAGATTTTGGATCTTTGTAAATTATCTATTACTATGCATAGATAATCACTATGTGACTCTCCGGTAAGTGTGTTTAATGTATTTTACTTATTTTTTGATAAAAAGAATTATAGTTAACTTAAAATTAACGCCAATGGGGTGGATATATGCGTTAAGTTACCACGTGGTGGACACAGGTTAATTACTGATTATTCACGTCTTTGAATGTTAACACTGGCTGAAATACAGTATTTTATAATTTTATATGTCTGTATATTATTCTAATTATATCAAAATGGGCGTAAGAAAATTATTTTGTAATATTTGTTGAAACGAACGTGCTTTACGAACCTGTTCAAGTTTATTAACTCATATTGAAATTGTAGTAAGATGGTTAATTAGTTGACGAACAGTTTGGGAATTTAATACTAAATTCCATTCAGAAGGTAGATTATCATGTATTAAGGTCTTGGGAGGGTGTCATGGTAGTTTCAAAGTATACTTAAATTTCAAAAAAATTTAAACGGGGCATGATGTGGTGTGTGAGTTATGCTGGGGGAAAGGGGTATTGTGAATTATTGAACACTTGAGTAATTACCAATATAAATGTCCAGGGTTCCTGATTAAGACGACAATCTGATTCGCTCCAGGAGGTGGCTGAACAACTGCCACCCATGCCATTAACATAGCAACTTTCCGTCTTGGCTGCCGGGAGGAAGAGATGGGCAACACGCCACAAAACCCTCATGCTCGGTGCCGGACTATAAGCAGGTGACATTTATGCCTTAAAAAATATTTTGGCCGCTACAATTTATACCATGTGACATTATTCCCGGAATGGCTCCAGTTAGAGTTTCGATTGAGCACAAGTCCTGTGGGACATTAGGGTTATAAACCTTATCAGTTTTACTTTACGAATGCTTACGCCCCCAGAATAAGTGTAAACCCAGACGGGGTCATGATTTTGATGTTAAACCTTTTTTTTTTACTGTAAAAGTGTGCGGAGCTGAAGGTTACTGATTCGTATGGGTGTTGATTATTCACGCATGTGTGCTGGGGTACTTTTGTTGGGGGATTTTCTTGATTATCTATATGGGTATTTGTTTTTTTATAATAATTTAAGGATTTGGGGGTGCTTTAACCTGTGGCCGTAACCTGTTGGTGCAGTCATCCGCAGGTACCTGACATGTAAATTTTTGTTAGATCTGGTTCAGGCGCATGGCCGTGCCTGAGGTCAAGTCAGTTCTCTATGAACGCCTCAAATATGTTTTATTAGGTTCAATCCATAGATTTTACATTTTATAAAATTATTTTAGCTGTTTAATAATTCTGTAATAAGTAAATTTCATTATTTTTTTTACTGCCATAGCCAGTGCATGAATTGTTGAGTTTTTTTTTTTATATATAATCACACTACCAGTTTCTCACTACTTCAGTTATAAATGTAAAGTTGTAAAATCAGTATCAGTTCTATGTTATTTTCTGGTGGTTACGTCCCACTGGGTTTTTCGCTCAAATTTGTATTTTTGTAAGAGCATGAATGAAGGTGAGAAATATGCATTTTATAAGACCGTGCAGCCATGTTGACCTTGCGATGGCACCTTACTATTTGGGAGAACAAAAACCTAAATTTTTTCATTATGCATTGTAACTTAAGAGTTGTTCGGGCTGTATGGCCAATTTGACTTTGGCCATTTCTAATACTTGTAATCATTTCGTTTTGTTTCAACTCAGTTATATTCTGACGAGTTAATGGATTTTGTTTTCTTAAATGAGAAGTTTTTAAGGCTGGCTGGGCACATTATCTGATTACGGTAGTTTGGGGGTGGGGGGTCTTGATGACAGATACTGGGGTTTCCACATTCCCGTGCGGTATGATGAAAATATATAGGCTGTCTGCTAGGTGAACATGTGTGTGTGGTATATATATATTGTAACGAGTAGATTGGAGCGTACCTGCAAAATGTGTACATAAAATAATGTGTTTTGGATGATTAGTGCGTTCGCCTCGCACCGGGTTGTTACAGTAATTTTGGTGGCTAGCGATGTTCGTAGCGTAGTTCTGATCACCTGTATATTACAGCAGTAACCTTACCTGTTATTCTTAGGGGGTGTGATAATCCCGGGTGGCGCCAAGTCGTTTTACAAAACAACTAAAAACTGTATTTGAACAAATTATCAGCGTAGCGGGTTGGTGTATTCAAATCGTTCCCGCTCGCACAGCCGTCTCAATCGTCGCTTCTGACGAATAACTGGCAACTAGCTTACTGCTACGATTTATTCTTCAATACAAGTAATTATTATATAGCACTCCCTAAGAAATGATAACGCTTGTTACTCCCTGTAATGAATATTTTTTAATGGTGATAACTGGAAACATTTACAATTACAACAAAATAATTATCGTTTGATTACATGAGATCTTATTTTCAGGGCGGCGAATTAATTTAGAAACCATTTAACCTAGCGTCTGTTTACGTTAGGCTTATTACTGTTTTGGTTTCAAAAATCCGTGGATTCTTTTGACTATGAGTTAGAGAACTACAATGGTTACAATAAAAAATACAAATTACCTTAATCTAAGAGTACAAGAAATATAAAGCGTGCTGTTACAATCTGTTGTGTTGTGTTGTAAAAGTGTTCTGTAAGTTCGTGTTCAATTCTTAGGTTATTTTATGTTAACAATATTTCATTATGTTTTAATTTGCTTAAATACTCTATGAAAGAGAAATATTATCTTTATAGTGTGGTAATTTTACCTTTCAAAATTATTTAAAGTGATTAGGGTTGGTGGAAAATAAATAATTGGATAGTACTTAACAATTCGACGTGTATAGGCCTTTGTAGTTGGTTCGAGATAGGAATTGGCTGCATAACATCAGTTTTCTTGGATTTTGGGCTTCATTAAAATGTGGCGTCCTTTCGTCTTGTGTTTGGACGTTCTATTTATGGCTAATTTCTGTTTATTCAGGTCTTGGGTCTTGTAATATTGGTTGTAGTGGTCATCTGCTTCTTTGACGATTAGTTTTCAGCAACTTTATACTATTATTTTCATGATTTACACTGAAAAAACCTTCTTCCGAACTTCTGCATCTGTATGGCTTGGTGACGCTTCGCTTCTTTTTTTCTCTCTACTAATTTCTAACGGTATTTTTCTGTCAACAACCGCTGTTTCCATAGTAACGGTATTTTTCGAATAGGCTTATTTTGAGTTGATGTATTGTTATCGAAACTTCGAATCCTTCGTATATCTTCTGATTACTGTTATTCCTCCATCTTCCTTCCTGGTTAATAAATATTGTCACTATAGTATTTATTCTCGTTCATAGATTATTTTGATACCCCACAAGCTTGGGTATTTTCAGATTTTAAGTTTTTACAATTATGTTAATGCTTGTTAATTACATTTCTTTTTATATAATAATGCCTATTACAATATTTTGTGTTATAAATGATCTACAATTTATCCTTGGTGATTCCTTCACCTCAGATTTTCTAAATTCTGATTCAATTTGTTATAATCTTTGTTTGTTTGGTTCTGACAGTTATGTTTTTTCTAGGCCTAAGTAGCCATTATAATAATTTACTTATTTCGTTCAAATCACATTTTGGTTCAGCCTATTGGGCTTACTTTGTTATTTTTATTAGTTGTGTTGTGTTTTGAGTCTGTAGGTGTTTTGTTTATTACTCAATATTGCTCTCCTCATTTCAATCTTAAAAATATAACATTAGGTTTATGGACTGCACATTGCATTCAGCCATATCCTCTTATAACAATAACATGAACACAATTTTTTATAAGTTATTAGAGTTATTGTTTTGATTAAGAAATATCATCACTCACTCCTAACTTATCCTTATTTGCTAATTTTTTAGTTTATAACACATATTATTTGTGTTGTGATAAACAACATCACTTGTTATTAAATTAATAATAGTCCTTTATAAATTAGGTATCTTTGTTAGTTTTTTGACTTCTCAATCTCTAAACAATTTTTATATTCCCTCCATGGTAACACCTTCAATTTATTCTATTCTGGAATCCTCCCTTTTTACTTACTACTGGCTATAATTAACTTAACTCTATTGAACATCTTTTTAAATAAAAATCATTATCACTTCTAGTGTTTTTCTATCCCTTATACTATAATTCACTCTTAATACTACTTATTTATCAGTTATCTATGCACTGTTTATTTCCAACTTTTACCTTACCTTCACTTGTAAATCACTTATTGTTAATTACAATTTCACTAGTGTCACACTTCACTTTGGGGTTCTTACACCTACACTATTACACTATATCACTGTTTATATCATTTGCTTGATAGTAGGTGACCCCTATACTTATTTCTCTTTCATGACTTAATCCTAATGACAATTAATACTTAATAACTAATACTTACTGACTAATAACAATTCTAATTTGTGGTTTCTGGTTGCCCTTTTAATGGGTAGTAACCGTTATCTCTCCTTCCTCCTGATAACCCTTGTTTTGGTTTCAATGCTCTTGTTGAGTGCTATTTTACTTGTGTTGGTGAACCATGCTTGGTTTTCACCTTTGCTCGTCTCCCTCCTTCTTCATTTTCCTTGTTTGTTTATTATATTAGGTCCTTTCATCCATTTCTTTGGACAATTTTGGGGTCATTTAAACCCATAAACTTGTTTCCTTGTGGCTTAGGTTTATTATTTTCTTATCCTCGTTGTTTATTCGTGGTTCCCTTCTTTATGTTTGGGTTGCTGGCTCAATCACTTTAAAATATTTACATTTTACTAAGTATGTTCCGTGGTTCCCTTCTTTATGTTTGGGTTGTTGGCTCAATCACTTCAAAATATTTACATATTACTAAGTATGTTCCGTGGTTCCCTTCTTTATGTTTGGGTTGTTGGCTCAATCACTTGGGTTGGGTTAAAGTCGTCGTATTGTCATGTTATATTCCTTATACTTTTATTTAAAATCAATCAGTTCATTTGATAAGAAGTATTTTTTTTTTTTTTTTTTACAATTATAAATATATTTTTTATCTCTGGTACGGGGTTGGCTATTTGTGTCGTGACATAATGCCTCTCCTTTAAAATTGATCATTTTGATAAAACACTAGTATAGTTTTTTATGAAATTATCAGTTATACATAATCTTTTTCCTTTTCTTTCTTGGCTGTTTCTCCATTCTTTATTTCTCTTCTTACTGAATTCATTCCATTTTATTTGGATCTGTTTTTCTTTTTATTTCCATTGGTGTGTTCTCCCTTATACACAATTTTTTCCCTAACTTTAGTAGCTGGTTTCTCCCATTACTACTCATTTTTCTGAGACCAGAGGCACGTCATCTCTGCTCAGTTTATTTGATTGCTGGACTTTTCAACAGTCAATCATAAATACCTTTTTTGTCAACTTGTGACTTAATAATAATAATATATTTTGGGATTGTCCACCTTGTGGTTTATTTTTAGATCACTTTGGCCTTTTACTCATTCTTCCTTCCGCTGTACCTTAACTATATACTATCATTTGCTCATACATTGATTGTTTTTTCTTTATTTATACGTTAATTTCATCATTAACTTTTCATTTTTCGGTTTTCAATTCTCATTGTGATCATTTTAATTATCTTAGACATTGTTATACTTTTCTCAGTTAATTAGCAAGATTTTGCTTTAGCCATAGCTTGTATATTTGATTCATACATAACTTCTCTCTTTCTTTGTACCAGTTTAGATTTTTTATTTTACAGATAAATATCTTTGATTCATTATTATAATTTCATGTACTTATCTTATCAGGTTTGGTCTGATTTTATTTTTGTATATTTCAGTTTGTATTAATTCTTTGTAAGTTAATTTTCTTACACCATAGGAATTTGTGTAGCGTATTCCTATTTTGGTACATTTTGTTTAATTATTTCATATACTTCACACATCAACTTTTAATATATTGTAAGTTGATTTCACTTAGTAGGAATTTATGTATCTCATTCCTTTGTTTTGATATTTTTTATTTTAGATCTCATAAGTCATCGATCTGTTGTTGCAAGTTGTGTACACATAATTTTTAAATTTTGGTATCTGTATTTTATTTACAGTTACTTGTCCTTCGTGATGACATATGGCCGTACATTTTATTATATATATAATTTTATTTCGGTATCAATTCAATTCTCACGGTTGTGGATTTATTATATTATCATTTCCATTCCATATTATAGCCTTCTCCTTTTTGTTCGACACTTCGTTATTATGCACCTCTTCTCCTTCAAGTGTATGATAGTCACACTTATTCTGGATGAACGTATTCCAGTTATTTAGTTTTCTTCATAGAACTTCTTTATGGAAGCTTGGTTGTACACTCCTTTTACTTTTTTGGTGGTTATATTACTTATCTCGTAAGTGTTGTTTCCATTGTCCCTTGTGATGACATATGGTCGTACATATTATTATACAAGTTTATACGCTATTACGATATATTGGACCATGTTTATAATACTTTTTGTAAGTCGACTTCTCCTTTTCTTTCCTTCATTATTGCCTTCTCTTTCTTATTACACTCTTTGTTGTCTTGCTCCTCTTCTCCTTCAAATGTCTGATGGATGACATTTATTCTGGATAAACGTTAATTTCTTTTTTGTTTGACATTAATGAAGGAGTAGAGTTTGTTTATTATAGTTTCATTTTTTCTTCTATTCCATTGGGTTGCTTGTCTGGTAATTTGAAGATCCGTCCCTTTTCTTGGTTTGTGGTATCTTCACTTAGTTTACCCATGGTCCATCAGTTCCTCTGCCCTTATGGTTCGGATAACTCTGGAGTGTAGAGCTGTTTTCTTACTGGTGAAATAGGTCTCCTCCGTCTTGTACCATAATTCCTCTAATACCATATGTTCTGTAGTCTTTATGTTTACCGCAAACATTTGATTATTTTGTCCATTAATCAGAGAAGTTAATTGTGCATCTCTCATTAATATTATCCTTGCTTTTTTATTTGGTATTTCCATTTCTGGTGTGCTCCAGTATTTTATTGACCTTCTTGATCTGTTATACTCTGTTTTGTTGTCAGTCATTTCTATTTCTGGCATCTTCCATCCAAGTATTGATTTGTTGAAATTTTCATCCGCTGTTTGGTTCTGAATTCCTTTTATAATTTCCCTCAGAGTCCTCCTACAATCTTTGTACTTTATTAATTTGCTTTGGTAGGTAATGGGCAAATTAAACACATCGATCAATCCGTTCTTCATCATCTCCACTTCTTCTCGTGTTTTGATGAGTTTCCTCTTATATACCTTTCTTAATTCCTCTGTTTTCTTAATTTTCTTAATTATTCGGTTCTTCTTTCTTCCTCTTCTGTGGTTGGTTTTTATGTGTTTGATTTTCTTGGTGTCATTGTTATCTGTATGTTCAGAAAACAATATATTTGTTTCTTCTATAATTTCCATCTCCTTCTGTGTTATTTTCTGATTCCCTGGTTCCATGTTCTCATCCAACGTTTCTTTGACGCTTCCAGGAGTGCTGTCTAGTGTTTCACTCAATTGGTTGAAATCACTATCTAAAGTTTCTTGAAGGTGATTTACTGGGTAATTTGTTTCTTCCCATCTCTTATTCATCCCCGTTTTTGCCGGTTTAACTTCTTCACAAAACTCTACTAGCATGAATCTTAATTCTTCTCTGTTCTTCTCACCATCTTCCTTTATTTGCTGTAGGAGTGTCTCACAATTGTTTTCAATCTTGTCATTTAACACTTCAAGATCCTTTTTTATTTGTTTCTTCAACTCCTCACTCTTCTTTTCTAACGCCTCTCGGTTGTTTTCCATTTTGTTATTCAGGATCTCTAAGTCCTCCTTGAATTGCTTCTTCAATTCTTCCTTATTTTGGTCCAGTTTGTTATTCAATTCTTCATTGTTTTGGTCCAGTTTTTCGTTCAGGAATTCCCTGTCTTCCCTTCTCAATGACTCTAATTTTTTATTCAATTCTTCTTTGTCTTGTCTTCTCTCTTCCTTGTCTTCTCTCCTTCCTGCTTGCAATGACTCTAATTTTGTATTGGTTGACTCTAATTTTGTGCTGGTTGACTCTAATTTTGTGTTGGTTGACTCCAATTTTTTATTCAATTGTCCAAATTGTTCCATCATGAAGTTCAGCATGTGATCTAACTTCGTTTCTTCCGTTGGTTTGAGTGGTTGGTCCCCTATCATTACTTCCACTTCCGGTTCTGGTTGAACTGGATTCTCAGGTTGGTTTTCCTGAACGTCCTCTTCGACTAACTCCCCGATTATTTCTTCAATTTCTTCCATCTCTTCTGACTGGCCTTCACTTTCAATTTCTTTCTTTTTATCCTGTCTGGTAAACATTGAATGTCTCTTCATAGCCGCCGTGGGCCTTCTTTTACAGCCTCACCGATTGGTCGCCAATCTGTAACGAGTAGATTGGAGCGTACCTGCAAAATGTGTACATAAAATAATGTGTTTTGGATGATTAGTGCGTTCGCCTCGCACCGGGTTGTTACAGTAATTTTGGTGGCTAGCGATGTTCGTAGCGTAGTTCTGATCACCTGTATATTACAGCAGTAACCTTACCTGTTATTCTTAGGGGGTGTGATAATCCCGGTTGGCGCCAAGTCGTTTTACAAAACAACTAAAAACTGTATTTGAACAAATTATCAGCGTAGCGGGTTGGTGTATTCAAATCGTTCCCGCTCGCACAGCCGTCTCAATCGTCGCTTCTGACGAATAACTGGCAACTAGCTTACTGCTACGATTTATTCTTCAATACAAGTAATTATTATATAGCACTCCCTAAGAAATGATAACGCTTGTTACTCCCTGTAATGAATATTTTTTAATGGTGATAACTGGAAACATTTACAATTACAACAAAATAATTATCGTTTGATTACATGAGATCTTATTTTCAGGGCGGCGAATTAATTTAGAAACCATTTAACCTAGCGTCTGTTTACGTTAGGCTTATTACTGTTTTGGTTTCAAAAATCCGTGGATTCTTTTGACTATGAGTTAGAGAACTACAATGGTTACAATAAAAAATACAAATTACCTTAATCTAAGAGTACAAGAAATATAAAGTGTGCTGTTACAATCTGTTGTGTTGTGTTGTAAAAGTGTTCTGTAAGTTCGTGTTCAATTCTTAGGTTATTTTATGTTAACAATATTTCATTATGTTTTAATTTGCTTAAATACTCTATGAAAGAGAAATATTATCTTTATAGTGTGGTAATTTTACCTTTCAAAATTATTTAAAGTGATTAGGGTTGGTGGAAAATAAATAATTGGATAGTACTTAACAATTCGACGTGTATAGGCCTTTGTAGTTGGTTCGAGATAGGAATTGGCTGCATAACATCAGTTTTCTTGGATTTTGGGCTTCATTAAAATGTGGCGTCCTTTCGTCTTGTGTTTGGACGTTCTATTTATGGCTAATTTCTGTTTATTCAGGTCTTGGGTCTTGTAATATTGGTTGTAGTGGTCATCTGCTTCTTTGACGATTAGTTTTCAGCAACTTTATACTATTATTTTCATGATTTACACTGAAAAAACCTTCTTCCGAACTTCTGCATCTGTATGGCTTGGTGACGCTTCGCTTCTTTTTTTCTCTCTACTAATTTCTAACGGTATTTTTCTGTCAACAACCGCTGTTTCCATAGTAACGGTATTTTTCGAATAGGCTTATTTTGAGTTGATGTATTGTTATCGAAACTTCGAATCCTTCGTATATCTTCTGATTACTGTTATTCCTCCATCTTCCTTCCTGGTTAATAAATATTGTCACTATAGTATTTATTCTCGTTCATAGATTATTTTGATACCCCACAAGCTTGGGTATTTTCAGATTTTAAGTTTTTACAATTATGTTAATGCTTGTTAATTACATTTCTTTTTATATAATAATGCCTATTACAATATTTTGTGTTATAAATGATCTACAATTTATCCTTGGTGATTCCTTCACCTCAGATTTTCTAAATTCTGATTCAATTTGTTATAATCTTTGTTTGTTTGGTTCTGACAGTTATGTTTTTTCTAGGCCTAAGTAGCCATTATAATAATTTACTTATTTCGTTCAAATCACATTTTGGTTCAGCCTATTGGGCTTACTTTGTTATTTTTATTAGTTGTGTTGTGTTTTGAGTCTGTAGGTGTTTTGTTTATTACTCAATATTGCTCTCCTCATTTCAATCTTAAAAATATAACATTAGGTTTATGGACTGCACATTGCATTCAGCCATATCCTCTTATAACAATAACATGAACACAATTTTTTATAAGTTATTAGAGTTATTGTTTTGATTAAGAAATATCATCACTCACTCCTAACTTATCCTTATTTGCTAATTTTTTAGTTTATAACACATATTATTTGTGTTGTGATAAACAACATCACTTGTTATTAAATTAATAATAGTCCTTTATAAATTAGGTATCTTTGTTAGTTTTTTGACTTCTCAATCTCTAAACAATTTTTATATTCCCTCCATGGTAACACCTTCAATTTATTCTATTCTGGAATCCTCCCTTTTTACTTACTACTGGCTATAATTAACTTAACTCTATTGAACATCTTTTTAAATAAAAAATCATTATCACTTCTAGTGTTTTTCTATCCCTTATACTATAATTCACTCTTAATACTACTTATTTATCAGTTATCTATGCACTGTTTATTTCCAACTTTTACCTTACCTTCACTTGTAAATCACTTATTGTTAATTACAATTTCACTAGTGTCACACTTCACTTTGGGGTTCTTACACCTACACTATTACACTATATCACTGTTTATATCATTTGTTTGATAGTAGGTGACCCCTATATTTATTTCTCTTTCATGACTTAATCCTAATGACAGTTAATACTTAATAACTAATACTTACTGACTAATAACAATTCTAATTTGTGGTTTCTGGTTGCCCTTTTAATGGGTAGTAACCGTTATCTCTCCTTCGTCCTGATAACCCTTGTTTTGGTTTCAATGCTCTTGTTGAGTGCTATTTTACTTGTGTTGGTGAACCATGCTTGGTTTTCACCTTTGCTCGTCTCCCTCCTTCTTCATTTTCCTTGTTTGTTTATTATATTAGGTCCTTTCATCCGTTTCTTTGGACAATTTTGGGGTCATTTAAACCCATAAACTTGTTTCCTTGTGGCTTAGGTTTATTATTTTCTTATCCTCGTTGTTTATTCGTGGTTCCCTTCTTTATGTTTGGGTTGCTGGCTCAATCACTTTAAAATATTTACATTTTACTAAGTATGTTCCGTGGTTCCCTTCTTTATGTTTGGGTTGTTGGCTCAATCACTTTAAAATATTTACATTTTACTAAGTATGTTCCGTGGTTCCCTTCTTTATGTTTGGGTTGTTGGCTCAATCACTTGGGTTGGGTTAAAGTCGTCGTATTGTCATGTTATATTCCTTATACTTTTATTTAAAATCAATCAGTTCATTTGATAAGAAGTATTTTTTTTTTTTTTTACAATTATAAATATATTTTTTATCTCTGGTACGGGGTTGGCTATTTGTGTTGTGACAATATATATATATATATATATATATATATATATATTGTATCAAAACGTTAATCTTCCATATTTATAATATACCTTATACCGTATATAATTATACCTTAAGATCCACTGTTGTGAGCCAGTTGGTAACCCAATTCTGTTTTTTCAGTAAATTTTTGTTATTAATTAAGTTGATTGTTTGGTGTTTGTTTTATTTTTTGAAGTTGTAAGTGGTCTCTCTTAAATACTACAATATCAATCTATTTATAAGGGGACAATATTTTATGTGGGTTATATTGTTCAATTATTGATAATATCTCTATTTTAGATAGTAGTTAAGTGCTTTACAAAAGAATAACGCTCTACACCAGTTAATATATTGGGTGATTCAATCGTTATTCTTCAAGCCTAGTCTCCATCCACTATCGAGAGAGCGAAGAGAGGAGAGCGGATAAAGCGAATTAGTTTCTATTCTCCCGTATTCACCAGCTGTCCGCAGACGAGCGCTGTTGTTTACGGTCGGCCTGTTATTATAGGTTAAGTTGTTCCGCTTACTGTATTTCTCACGTTCCTTTCTCTGTAAATTACAACTTATTCAAAATGCACTAATTACTCTACAAATAACAAGAAATCGTCAAATTCAAGAAGGATTCTTTATTTTATATATTTTTTAATTCAAAACAGATGCTTCCTCATGCCACAGATACAACACATCGATTACACAGGATTGAATTGATTCGTCATTGAATTCGTATTTAGATGTTTTATAATTTAATTATATTTTTTAATTGGTTTTTATCTCAGGGTACATGGAATTCTTGTGACTATTAGTAAGGTCAGGTAATGGAATTTAAGGTGACTAGGTTTTACAATTTAGTTATAAAATCTTATTATATAAAGTTCAAACATAAGCTGGTTTTTTACCGTATGTTGACAAGATACTTAATATGGCCGTGTTTCGCTACGCAGAGACGAGAACAGAATGTTGATTCAATGTCTGGCAATATCAGCCTCCAGCTTCTCAATAAAAGTTTGGTATTGATGTCCCAGGATGTAGTAGAAGTTTCAGTTCTAATCTTCGTGAATCTTCACGGTTCTGGTGGTTACAGGTCCCAATAGAATTTGTGTAGTATTAAGACTTCGTTCGGTTGTGGAAAGTGAGGTTTTGGACATTATTTTAAATTTCTTTGTTTGTTTTTAATATATTTAATTAATTTGGCATCTCCAGGCTATGGATCGTCTTCATTTATTTACAGTTAATCTTCATTATTACTCATTTGCAGTTAATAGGTTGGTTAATTTATTTGTTAGAAATTCGTTTAACTTTGTTGGCAGATCGAATTATATTTGTTGAATGATAGCCTCGGAAGTTGATCCACTGTCCTTTTTAATGGATTACTATTTATGAAATTTCATTTATATTGATTTTATTCATTAGGTTTTTGGGTTCCTTTCCTAAATTTTTATCAACTGCACTCAACTCATTCACATATAACAATTGAATCTGAATCAACAAGATATCTCCTATTTTGTAGTCCTTGACAACCATTTCTTCTTCTGTTATTGGATAATATTTGTTATCCTAGAGCCGTAATTAGAAAATATTCTTGCACTTACTTAATAAAATACTCCCTTATTAAAATTACATTACATCATATTAAACTTTCACATAATGTGCATTATTAAACTATATACATTTTCTTCTTGATCGACTTAGTTTAAAAGGTATTATTTTCCCTTTACAAAATACTAGCTTTAGGCCTATTTGTTTTATTACATGTGTTATAGTTTTTATATTTTAACTTTTCTGACCTGACCTACTGTACGATGAGTCACTGGCTTATGGCCAATTATTCTAATTTTATTTCATCCTGATTTCAATTTATTATTATTTATTTTAGTATTGAACCCTTCATCTTTTTATAATATAATTACAATGACCCCTTGGCAATTTATTAACAATTATTGCCTTCATGGACAAGCTTACAAATACAATCCAATAATATCTCTATTATTTATTAAAAGTCAGTATCCTAATATTTACTCTTATAAAATTTAACATAAATGAAATTAACGTCCATGAATTGCTGCTTTCTCAAAGCAATTGCGTCACTCCTGCTACATACAAAATACAGAATAAATATCATGCAAACAAAATAACATGACAAAATATAATAACATGCACATCATCATAACATTTTAAATAACAATTAATTAGTCTCCTCTTTAGTATATAATTCTACCAATTATCTATGGACAATTAATGAATCTGTCTATAGTATTTTTATATTGATTAACACTGTTTATAGCTGACAGCTTCCACTGATCACTTTATAGTTTGTAATTATATACATTTTATTTTTCTATTACCTAGTAACCTTACTAGGTATTATTAATCTGTTTATTATATGAAGGTTTACCTTCCTGACATTAATTATTGCACACATTGGGTATTGTTTTATTTTGATAGTGATGAAGTTTTTGTGTAACGTATGGGACCTTAACTTTGTTACGTTACATAATACTCCCCCTCCAAAAGAAGTTTATTTTAGCTGAATATCGTTTAGTTGAAATAAACTTATAGTTCGTCTCTGGGAATGTTTTCTTCTTAATCGTAGTATTTTTTTATTTCAGCTTGGTTATAAGTACCCCTTACCTTGTTACTTATTGGGTCAGTCACCACGTATGTGTCGTTTTGGTTATCCTGGCTTATTAAAAAAGGTCCAACATATAATAACAATAATTTTTTAGTTATCCTTTCAGAACTGCTAGGTTGTTGCCTGTTTCTTATTAAAATTTTTTCATAGACTGTGTATTTGATGATATTTCTTCTGGTTGCATTCTGTTTTTTCCTTCTAAGTTCCATCTTGTGGAGTAACCTATTATATACATGGGTAAGGTTGAGTTCTTCTTCTGGTCCTTCAGGGAATTGTATCATATTAGTAATTTCTCGAGGTGGCAGTTTTGAAAACATCATTTGGTATGGTGTAACACCAATAGTTTCGTGATATGCAATATTTAATAAGGTTTCTGTTTCACTTATGAATTCACCCCATTTTTTTATGGTTGTCATAACAATAAGTATGGAGGACTCGCCCTACCTCTCTGAGTACCCTTTCTGCCGGATTACTGCTAGGATGGTAAATAGAAGTTTTGTATGTTTTGATTCCTCGATTTGCCATTTCTAATTTCCATTTTCGACCTTTAAACTGGGTTCCATGATCCGTTATTATAGAATATGGAGTTCCCACATCTATTAGATACCTTTCTGTGATCACTTTAACGATAACATTGGTGGATGCTTTACTTATAGGGTACAGTTTAGTGTATCGTGTGAAATGGTCTAGTATTATTACAATATATTTATATCGGTGCCTGCCTCCACTGGGTGGGAAAGGCCCGCAAATGTCAAGAAATGTTTTTTCTAATTTCCTCTCCGAGGTAATTGTTATTAAAGTCCCTTCCTTTCGCTCATTGTTCACCTTTAATTTTTGACATATCACACTTTTTTACTATTTCCCTTACCTTTTTGTTTAAACCCTTAATATACACATGCTCCTCCAGTGCCTTTACTACTTTGATAGGACCCATGTGTCCATACATTTGATGGTAATTATTTATTATTGATGACTCCATTAATTTGGGAATATATAATTTCCACTTATTTTTCATGACAGGGGATTTTATGAAAATTAAACTGTTATATATTTGATAATATTGGACAATTATGGCATCGTCATTGATGAGGCGTTCTCGTATGGTGGATAATCTTTGATCTTTTGACTGTTCTTCTTGAATTTTGCTTAATACTTCTACTAGCTCTTCTCTGGCTGTTATTACATGATATACTCTTCCAACATCCTCCCTTTCAATTTCAAAGTACCACTCTCCAGGTTCACTCTAGATAGAGCATCGGCTACGGTGTTTTGCTTACCCGGCACGTATTCCCATGTTATGTTATACTCTTGGAGAGCCAATATCCAACGAGTTAGTCTCCCATGGCTTAACTTACACCTTTGTATGAATGATATGGACTTATGGTCGGACCGTACTGTTAAGGGGTAACCTAATATGTATATGCGAAATTTACCGCAGGCGAATACCACACTCAATAATTCCTTTTCCGTGACACTGTAATTTCGTTCACATTGATTTAATACCCTGCTGGCAAAGCTTATTACTTGGTGATCTCCTTCCCTGTCTTCCTGATACAGTTCGGCACCAAGACTCACATCGCTGGCATCACAATTTATAAAAAATTCCTTATCAAAATCAGGATGATGCAGAATGATGTTCTGTAAAAATTTTTCTTTAATTAAGATGAATGTCTCATCATCTTCCTCCTTCCATTTCCATTTATGTTTAGATGATAGTAAGTGTTTAAACCTTGTTGTTAATTGGGAATAATTCCTTTGGAATTTGCGGTAGTAGTTGCACACTCCTAGAAATGATTGCAACTGTCGAATGTTTTTTGGTCTGGGGAAGTTTTGAATGGCTTCCACTTTTTCAGGGGATGTGGATATCCCATTTTCAGAGAGTATGAAACCGAGGAATTGTAATTGATTGGTTATTAATTTTGATTTATTCAATTTCAGAGTAATGTTGCTTCTTTCTAATTTGCTTAATATCATTTCCACACGTTGACAATGTTCTTCCCATGTGGTTGAAGTTACCAATATATCATCTACATACACCGTTGTGAAGTCTAACACTTCCCTACCCAGGACCTGGTCCATGCATTTGATAAAAACCGCCAAAGAGTTTACTAATCCAAAAGGAAGACGTTTAAAATGGTAATTTCTACCCTCAAATATAAAGGCGACGTAATTTCGACTGTTGGGATGCAACTCCACCTGCCAGTATCCACAAACGGCATCCCAAATGCTCATATACTTACAATCCTTAAATTTCTTCATTAATTCCTCAATTTTCCCTGGTGAAGTCCTATCATTAATTATATTTTTGTTAATCTCCCGGGCATCTAAACATAGGCGTACTGTACCATCCTTTTTCTTTATGGGTACTATAGGGCTGGTGTATGGTGATGAGCTATACTCAATTATGTCCTGTTCTATCATACTCTGTAATTCCCTTCTCACTGCTGGTTTTAGGGATTGAGGTATGGGATATGATTTCCAGTTAAAATTAATGGGTTGTTTAAATGACAATTCACAAATGAAATTCTTAGCCTTTCCTGGCAAACCTGAAAATACTTTTTTATATTTGTTATAGATTTTTACTAACTGATTTTTTTGTTCCAGTGTCACTTCGTTCGTATTGGTAGCTTTAAATGAATAAATTTCTTGTAATTTTTCCTTCCATTCATCATCCTTAACACAGGCTAACTCCTCAAAAGGTGTTTTATACTCTGTTCCGTCATCACGTATTACGGTAAAAGAATGTCGGTGGTGAGTGGTATTTTTACGATCCACTATTTCACTTGACCATTCTCCATTTTCATGGTACAGGGTTATTTTCCCTCTGCCCATATCAATAATAGCTGAGTGGCGCCACAGCGTATCACACCCTAGCATCACTTTAAATGGTAATCCTTGCGCTACCATAAACACCATAGGAATAGTTTTACCTCCGCTGGATACTTCCATCATTACTTGTTGCCTTATCGTTTTGTTTGGCCTGCCAGTGGCACCTATTATTACCATGTTATTGACTGGTAATGTTGGTATAGTTTTCTTATACACTTCTTTTATTCTGTTATATTCTACTTTGTGTAGAAGTGACACGTTCGCTCCGGTGTCAATCACCATATCTGTCATAACTCCTTGCAATTCTGCCATTATATATATTATTTGATTGTCATTTTTATTTTCTGACGGTAACCCTTCTTCAGTTAGATCCTCTCGTATATTTTTTAAATAATTGTTTTCCGTAATGATTATAATTTCGTTATTGTCTTTTTTTGTTTGTGTATACCCTTTCAATCCCAGCAGTGAGGGGTTACTTGATACTTCCACTGCTGAATTTAGTTTTCCACCCTATCCTTGCGGACGATCGTCTCTAGCAGTGTTTCCTGGGTTGCCATAATCTGGTCTGAATTCTCTATTATTTTCTTGGTTCCTAGGTAGGTCATCCTCTCGACTTCTATTACTGTTTTGATTTTGTCGGTCATTGTTCCCTCGGTTACTATTCCAATAGTCTCTCCCATTGTCAAAATTCCTGCGGCCTGTGCTGTATCTGTTATTATTAGGGTTATTATAATGATTATTGTTTTGGTAATTATTATTGCGGTAGCGGTTATTCATATAATGGTCATTAACATTTCGGTTATAATTATTATGGTTATACCTATACATTCCCTGACGCGGTTCTTGATTTTGCTCCTCTCTCCTTCTCTCCTATTGTTTGAATAGTCATTTTGTCTTCGAGACCTCTGATAATAGTCTTCCATTTTTATAGCTGGCTAACAATGTTTCCATCGCTCCTACTGTCTTCACTTGCCCACTGCGCCTAGCACGAACTATTTCTTCTTCGAAACGGTATGATAGTTTGTTCACCAAACACTCCTCTGGTATTCGTGGTTCCAAATGACGCGCCAAACACACTTTTCCCAAAAATTAGGTAGTTGGGGACTGCTCTTGATTAACATTGAATCTTCCGTTGGTAATGTTGTCCCTAATCATGTTCTGTACGGAATCCAACCAGTATTTTGACCTAAAAACCTTCTTAAATTCTTCATTAAATTACTTGTTTCATTTCGAACCGCCGACCACCAATTATCATTTATGTTTTTAAAACAGTCATCCAACAAATTCTTGATTATGTTCCATCGGGTCACTTTAATTCTACCAAACCGTTCATCTATTCTCTCTAAAAATTCTATGGGGTTTCCTCTATAAATTTTGAAATTAATGTTTTCCTTTTGATCAGGGGCTATGTGGTGTGCCAGGTACATTGGTCTATTTTGTAAATTTTCGATTGACTCCTTGATACTAATCAACTCCTGATTTTGTATATTTTCAACGGTCCCTTTATTATGATCTACTTGAGTTTTATTTGTGTTATTTCATAGTTAACTAGCTCTATTCTCCCAGCTATGTTAATTTGTACTTCGTCCAATTTTCCTTGGGTTTCTAATCGTACCTCCTTTATTCTAGTTTCATTATTGTTTTCTACTTGGTTTATTTTGGCCTCTACTTCCACTCCGAGTTGTATGATGGTCTCATCTGTCTTTTCTAGACCTACTTGTTGTCTTACTTCCTCTTCATAATCATCCACCCTTTTGTTAAGTGTTTCATTGACATTTGCAATCCTTTCATTGATGACTTCCCTCAATGCTTGGTTTTGTTCATTTATAATTTGCCGCAAATCCTTATTACTGTTTTCAATTTTTTCGTCTATTTGTTTGTTATTTTCTTGAATCTGCCTTAAGCTCTCGTCGTTCCTGTCAAACCTTTCATTAATTTGGTTTAAGGTTTCATTTATTTGTCGGTTATTCTCATCAGTTTCCTCTTTATTCTTATCAAACTTCTCGTTCATTAGTTTTATTAAGCTTTCACTCAAAATTTCGTTTTGTTTCTTTGAGTTTTCGTTAATACTGTCTATTTTTTCATTAGTTTGTCTATTATCTTCTTTAATACTGTCTATTTTTTATTAGTTTGTCTATTATTTTCTTTAATACTGTCTATTTTTTCATTAGTTTGTCTATAATCTTCTTTAATACTGTCTATTTTATTTTCTAGCTTTTCTGAGTTTTCTTCAAGCCTTTCTAACATTTGTTTGTTTCTCTCGTTAGTTTGTTTCTCTCGTTAGTTTGTTTATTAACCTCCTTCATACTACTCATTAATTCCTTATTATCCTTCTTCATGCTACTCATTAATTCCATTAATTTTTCCCAATTTAATCCTCCTCTGGCTTCCTCTTTATCGCCTGCCTGTTGTTCCATTTCGGTGTCTGTAATTATCTCTGCTTCTTCTTCCCGTCTATCTTCTTCCCGTCTATCTTCTTCCGTTTCTTGGTCCTTTGCTATCCTTTTAGAAACACCTCTCGTATGCATTCCTGTGCCTCTAATAGTCACCTGCTCAAGTTAAGTAATAGCGATATAGTCGATTTTTTACTTAACTAAAGCCCACTAGTTGAGCGCCAATTTGTATCAAAACGTTAATCTTCCGTATTTATAATATACCTTATACCGTATATAATTATACCTTAAGATCCACTGTTGTGAGCCAGTTGGTAACCCAATTCTGTTTTTTCAGTAAATTTTTGTTATTAATTAAGTTGATTGTTTGGTGTTTATTTTATTTTTTGAAGTTGTAAGTGGTCTCTCTTAAATACTACAATATCAATCTATTTATAAGGGGACAATATTTTATGTGGGTTATATTGTTCAATTATTGATAATATCTCTATTTTAGATAGTATTTAAGTGCTTTACAAAAGAATAACGCTCTACACCAGTTAATATATTGGGTGATTCAATCGTTATTCTTCAAGCCTAGTCTCCATCCACTATCGAGAGAGCGAAGAGAGGAGAGCGGATAAAGCGAATTAGTTTCTATTCTCCCGTATTCACCAGCTGTCTGCAGACGAGCGCTGTTGTGTACGATCACCCTGTTATTATAGGTTAAGTTGTTCCGCTTGCTGTATTTCTCACGTTCCTTTCTCTGTAAATTACAACTTATTCGAAATGCACTAATTACTCTACAAATAACAAGAAATCGTCAAATTCAAGAAGGATTCTTTATTTTATATATTTTTTAATTCAAAACAGATGCTTCCTCATGCCACAGATACAACACATCGATTACACAGGATTGAATCGATTCGTCATTGAATTCGTATTTAGATGTTTTATAATTTAATTATATTTTTTAATTGGTTTTTATCTCAGGGTACATGGAATTCTTGTGACTATTAGTAAGGTCAGGTAATGCAATTTAAGGTGACTAGGTATTACAATTTAGTTATAAAATCTTATTATATAAAGTTCAAACATAAGCTGGTTTTTTACCGTATGTTGACAAGATACTTAATATGGCCGTGTTTCGCTACGCAGAGACGAGAACAGAATGTTGATTCAATGTCTGGAAAATATCAGCCTCCAGCTTCTCAATAAAAGTTTGGTATTGATGTCCCAGGATGTAGTAGAAGTTTCAGTTCTAATCTTCGTGAATCTTCACGGTTCTGGTGGTTACAGGTCCCAATGGAATTTGTGTAGTATTAAGACTTCGTTCGGTTGTGGAAAGTGAGGTTTTGGACATTATTTTAAATTTCTTTGTTTGTTTTTAATATATTTAATTAATTTGGCATCTCCAGGCTATGGATCGTCTTCATTTATTTACAGTTAATCATCATTATTACTCATTTGCAGTTGTTAATAGGTTGGTTAATTTATTTGTTAGAAATTCATTTAACTTTGTTGGCAGATCGAATTATATTTGTTGAATGATAGCCTCGGAAGTTGATCCACTGTCCTTTTTAATGGATTACTATTTATGAAATTTCATTTATATTGATTTTATTCATTAGGTTTTTGGGTTCCTTTTCTAAATTTTTATCAACTGCACTCAACTCATTCACATATAACAATTGAATCTGAATCAACAAGATATCTCCTATTTTGTAGTCCTTGACAATCATTTCTTCTTCTGTTATTGGATAATATTTGTTATCCTAGAGCCGTAATTAGAAAATATTCTTGCACTTACTTAATTAAATACTCCCTTATTAAAATTACATTACATCATATAAAACTTTCACATAATGTGCATTATTAAACTATATACATTTTCTTCTTGATCGACTTAGTTTAAAAGGTATTATTTTCCCTTTACAAAATACTAGCTTTAGGCCTATTTGTTTTATTACATGTGTTATTGTTTTTGTATTTTAACTTTCCTGACCTGACCTATTGTACAATGAGTCACTGGCTTATGGCCAATTATTCTAATTTTATTTCATCCTGATTTCAATTTATTATTATTTATTTTAGTATTGAACCCTTCACCTTTTTATAATACGAGGCGTGTCCGGAAAGTAAAGATACAAAGGTTGTAATTGGTCTAAAAATATTTATTTACAAATCATTAACTGACAGTTACGTAAATACATATATCTTTATTTCCCTACATAATTACCGTCATTATCCAAGCACCTATTAAGTCTGGGAACCAGCTTTTGTATCCCCGTGTCATAGAAGTCTGCCGCCAACCATTTGAACTATGTCATGACCTCTTCTTTTACCTCGTCATCGTTATCGAACTTTTTTCTGGCCAGATATTGTTTCAGGTGAAGGAACAAGTGAAAATCATTGGGCGCGAGGTCCGGGCTATGCGGCGGGTGATCCAAAACATCGCATTTCCAACTGCCGAGCAGCGCAGAGGTCACGCGTGCAGTTGGAAATGCGATGTTTTGGATCACCCGCCGCATGTCAAGGAGGGGATTGGAAGTTTTTTTAATGAAATTTTTAAATTATATTAAATTTCTATTGGAGTTAAGGAATTTGGCTAAAAAAAAAAATAAAAAAAAAAAATTGGAAATAAAGATTGTTATTGCTGTTTAACAACCGAGTTTAAGTTTTAATTGCAAGTCCCGTCTCACTGGACCCAACGCATTTTTTGCTTCTCTAGGCCTTCCGCCTAGTTTTAAATAACTAGTGGCCCCTCTTTCAAAAAAAAAAAAAAAAAAAATTGAGATTTTTATAAAGCAAAAAAAATAGATAGAGGGGTTACAATGTGTATGTACAGAGAGTGGCAGTGTAAGATGTGTACACACACACAGTGACCCAATAATTAAACAAAAACTGCCACTGCTCATATAAGTGTGGAAATACTACACAGTAATAACAATGGTAACAACACATTTGATAGCAGTGATGCTTTGCATTGTTTTTAAACACTTGCTTTACTATGGACAGCAACAACACACAGAAAAACAATTGTGTGGATATACATCTAAACTAGAATGTACGAGGCACATTTACACAGATAGGAAAATGAAGCGGACTCTGGTGTGCAAGTACAATGGCAGGTAGTGACAAAGGTTGGTAGAGTTGAGGTCAACAGGGAGAACTAGACCAGGTATGACCTGTTTAGTGATATACAGTGAAATGGAAAAGATTTTCTTCAGAGAGAATGACTAAGGATAAGTGGTGAGTCAAGTGTTAGTGGTGATAAATGCTACTCATTATCATAGTTTATTTGGTGTACAACTAAATTTAGTTTCTTTTTGGAGTGCTGAAGTAGTAGATTATAAAACTGCTACTGAACCATTAGTAAGTACTAAAAACAGGCACATTTTCTCTTTAAAACGAATAAAAATTTTGTCTGAATTTTTTGTAATGTATAATTTACGGCAAATGTAAAGTAAACAAGTTTCAAGTAACATTTCAAATTTTCTGGAGACATGAAGAACATTTAATTTAAAACCTCTACAAAGCAGGAAAAGTGTGGCTTTCAGAAAGAAATATTTAACGGATACAATAATTCCATTTATGTTATCTTAATTGAACAGGACCTCAATTTAATTCTTTCTGCCACAAATCTCCTATGATAGAAACTGGGGTGAGAATTCAGAATGGTATGAGATAAAACAAAGTGTTATATGGAAGAGAATAATAAAATAGAAATGAAATTACAAAAGGTTATTATGTACTTTATATGTAGTGTTAAGGTATGGATACGATTCTTTCTCTAAACTCTAATTCCATTAGTTCAAGCTGCAAGCCGTGAATTTGAGAATGGGCTTGATAGGCACATTAGTAACATATTTACTGTTTCCAGAAGTTTATCAGGTAAGAATTAATTGAACATAACATTTTTTACTGAAGGGCATATTAACTGTATAAGACATCATTTTTAATAATAGATATTCATAACTACAGGAGAAACTGGGTGAACATTTTCTAAGATTGAATGCTTTTAGTTTCCAAAAACTGCCTTTCATTACAATCTACAGGAAAAAGTGATTCGCAGTAGTCTTTTAAATACTAATAATAGATAAGTGAAATTCAAAGACTTTTGTGGCTTAATGTGTATGGTAAATGATATGATGATATATAAAATGATCAATTTTAAGCCATAAAATATTTCAGTAGTTGTGATGTCAATGTAAAAACACAATTATTTTAGATAAAAATTATTCAATTTTTACCTCACTGCCTGAACTAGCTTTTGCTCATTATGAGCTTCATGAGAGTCTGCCACAAAGAGCGCTGTCCATCCTGCTTTTGGTGACAGCGCTGTTGTTTGAAAGATCATTATTGTGTGTGTGTTGTCTAATATGTTCAAATAGTATGTGTGATTTAAATTTAAATTTTTTAGGATGTTGTTTCTATGCGTTTTTGTGTGTTTCTATATTTCTAGTTGGTCAACAGTGTCTAGTTTTTGCCCTTTTGTGTATACGTCAAGGTTTTTCATGTTATTAACATTTGTGCAATTGTGGTCTATCTCAATGAGATGGTTTGCAAAGGTGGATTCGGTTGTGGAATTTAATGCTTTCATGTGTTCAATGTATCTCTGTTTGAATCTGTGTCTTGTCTGGCCTATGTACAATTTGTAACATCCTGAGCAGTTTAATTTGTAAACACCAGTATGTCAAATTTCTGTAGCTGTTTTTATGTGTTTTTTGGCAGCTTGTGTTCTGTTTTGTTTGTAGTTCTGTATGTCATACTGTATCCTGTTTTTTTAGGCTATTTTTTCAGTCTGGTTATTGATATATGCTACTGTTATGAATTTATTGTTTTCTGTCTTTGCCTGTTGTTTATTTTGCGTTTTATGTAAGAGTTTATTAATTATTGTTCTATTGTATCCATTGCATTATGCTAGATATTTGATTGTATTTAATTCGGCTTGATAGTATTTTCTTCTAGTGGAATGTTGTTTAGTCTGTTATCATGGTCCTGAAGGCAGGTAGTATATGTTGCATTGGATGAGTTATGTATCAGTGTGTCAGATGTAGTGGGTTTCTTCCACATACTGTATTTGTATCTGTGTTCTAGTTTTGTAATGTTAAGGTCAATGAAATTTATGCTACTGTTGTTTTCATATTCAGCATGAAGGTTACGTTTTTGGATTTTGTTGATGTAAGTTAGTAGTAATATCATAAATTATTATTCAGGTCTTGAATTGGAAGGGGTGTCATTATCCAAGAGGTTACTTAGACAATCTGATCCTAACTGTCTTCTAACTGGTAAGAGATGGATGTTACAGATGCGGCTATGAAGTGGTGATAAGAGTGGGACAGCTAATGTATTAACCTATAAGTACAGATCATTAGTACGTCTACCTGTACAATGCCACATCCTGGTCCATCAGAACTATTTAACAAGAAGTCTGGTAACCCCATTGCTTTGGCTAGCCAGTCCATCATAATCAGCTCCAGTTCACTGCTCACTGGATTTGACATCTGCATTATAACAATATACATTCTCCTTAGATTAGATGAAGAAAGAATTTTAGTACATACACACTTAACACAAAATCTGTTGGGTAAAAGTATCCTTTTGGCAGAGCTGACTTATTTTACTTGAATGTGCTGTGTACTAGTCTGCTGGGTCCTAAACGTTCAGTGGAGCATGCAACAGTGTAATCTGTTCACTTTATGTACTTTTAGTTTAACAGATGTTACACTTGATAGTTATCGATAACAATAACAGCGTTATATATAACAATTCATGCAGTTTTGTGTGCAGACTAAAAGTAAACAGAGACCTGCTTCTGAACATTCTTGGAGCAACATAATACATAAAGCACAGTACCATTAAATCTTGGCACTCACTGGGCTGACTTGGACAGCATATGACCAGTGGCGTATCTAAAATTTGGCCTTGGGGGGGGGGTCTAAAGTCAGGTTGGCTTTATGCAAAAGAAAAATACAAGTTAAGACTAATCAATATTACTACCTTTAAAATGGCGGTAATCAGTCCCCTTTGATGTAAACGGTAATAGCACAACAAAAATATGCGTTATCAAAACATTGTTAACAAGATACGAGTACTTATTGACTGAATTGATTTTCCTATATTTCATATTTCCACTGATGCTGTGCAATAAATCTGATTGTATATTTAAAAAGATATACTACTATATTAGTGTGCACAACTGGGACAAATAATAAAACGGCCTAAAATTGAAGAGATGAACAAAATTCATAACTTTTCCGACCCTCTGGAGAGGGTCTGCTGGTCCCAATTGTCCTCCCCCATAAATATGCCCTTGCATATGACATATGACAATTAAGACATAACGCAGCCCCACAAACTGTGTCTATCCAACTCTGTGGTTCTTCAGGCAAATGAATAAATTACATTGGATGGTGTGAAGGCCTCAAATGAGGAAGTTATTGCAAAAGTCAAAGATGAGAGAAGTCTGTTGATGACTGGTTTGGGGGAGTAACAAATAAATATGACAGCATTTTCTCCATTATTAATTGAAAGTGTGTGTAATGAAGAGCTCATAGAAATTTACTTTGAAGGGAATATATCAACCAGATGATTAAAGATGTGAATGCAAATAATATGAGTACAAGAAAATTGATTAAGAGGGCTCAGACAGAAGAGAAATGACTGGCTGCACAAACTAACTGTATGGTTGAGGACTAGTGAAGAAGTCAGAAAGAAAATACTGTTATGAGTGATACAGTATTCTACAACACTAACTGCTGATTACTCAATCCAATTTCAAATGTCCTGAGTTCATTGATGGAATTTCCTAAGAAAGACAACACTGACAAGAGCCGAAGTGTGCACCTCACCCCTATCTAAAGCATCATCAAAATTTAATTACAGAGTTTTACTAAATTTGTCCTGAGTTTTAGAGAAGATCACTTAACTGTTAAGTATATTATCTATAAGAAATATATAAATTTTAAGTATATAATAAACATGTAAGTTTATATAAATATTAATTATATAATAAGTATATTAATTTTTATCCCATTTTGAGAAACAAAGTAACTTTGACCGCACTTAGTTTTTTTCATAATTTGTGCAACTGTGGGATGGTATGATTATAGAAAGTTATGGAACATAATGGAGTGTGAGAATACCAAAAACATGGTATTTTCTATATTATATCAGATTATACTATCCACTCAAAAACAATTTAGTGTTGTCGACTATTAAAGCGATTTCTGTTTACTGTCAGTAAACAATTAAGAAATTCTGGAATCCAGATTTTCTCCATTATTCTGTTTCAAATTTATACTGACAATACTACTGTACAAACGGAATTAAAATTTGTATACTAATTATTTAAAATAATTGATTGAATAATTTAATTGTTTAAAATACTTATTACTGTTTTTTATGAATACTGCTTTCATTTTCTTATGATAGGCCTAACCATCTCACATTAATAGTGTTATAAAGTAACTTTTTTTAAATGAAAGTTAATACATTGATTAAAAATTTTTGATGAATATAAAATAAACATTTCAGTACAAAACATAAGTAAATAGGATTTTGAATATGACCAACTTATGTACATGATAGAGGTAATTTTTAAAATTAAATTAAAAATACAGGTTTCTATATTTGGTGATTTTTCTTTTATTAAATTCAGAATTATTCTATATCCATTTTGAATCCACAATCTCTAGAGCGTATATGTCACATTTCCTTATTAAATTGGATGCAATACATTTTTACTTTTATTTGTAAATTAGGAACTTAGTAACCATTGAATGATAAGCCTTTCAAAATTACAGAATTCTGTAACTTACAGAGCATCCCCTGTATTGATCTTAGCATGCTACAATTAATAAAGTACACATTACAAAATACAAAATACTTCCTTGTATTGAAGAGCACTTGATATTGCATCAAAGTGAATACAATATAACAACAATATGAAATGTATATATATTTTTTGTATGTAGGTACTATACATTTACTCACCCAATTGATACAAACCACTCCAAGTCCAGCAGACATCATTTCTCCAACCACGCTAGGAAATGACATACCAGCAGTGTAGTATGCATGAAATCTGGGTGAATGCCAGTGCGTTATCTGAAAAGTAAATTATCATTTTAATGTGATGACAATGGAAATCGTGTACTTACTTTTAATTATTAATCCATTTTTAAACGTATGGTTATAAGGTGTCAACTCTTGAGTTCCCTTCCAGGCACTCCTACATTTCGCTCTGTCACAAAGTGAACCTTATTTGTTGTGTCTCTTGTCAGAGTAACACCCTTTTACTATGTCTCTTTAAAAAATTACAGTATTATTTATACAGCTTTATGGAAAAAATACATCATGAGATGAAACACAGATACCTTTCCCAGTGCCTATAAAATTTCATAGTGACCAATGTAATATAGTAACAGATTGTAGTTGTACTAAATTAGAACAGGTGGATACTTACAAATATTTAGGTGTTACAGTGAATAGTCACATGGGAATTGTTAATACATGGAAAACTCATATAAACAATATAAGGTGAAAAGTAGCTAGCTTTTTGAGAAAACTTTATTTCTTAAAAATCGTCTCTCCATTAAATATTGTTAAAAATATTTATTTTGCTTTCATTCATTCAAAATTAACATACGAAATTGGTTGTTAGGGCAGGGTGTACGTATCATATTTGCATTATTTATTAGCCTTAGAAAAACATTATATTTGAATTCTGCTAGGAAAAAAAGTAACGTATAACTCATTTCCTTTGTTTCAGAAAATTAATTATTTACTTTTAAGAGATTTTTACATATATAAAATACTTATAATATATTACAATAGAAGTGGAGATTATGGGGAAAATGAACGTTCGCCAACTAATGTGTGAAAATGAAACTCTTTTGATACCTTTAGCTAAAAAAGAAATATATAACAAGTGTATAACATTGTTTTGTATCCTAGATTTTATAATCATTTACCTGAAGACATAAAAAAAAAAATAAAACAATTTTTCTCAAGCATCTGAAATCTTGGCTAATGAAGAGAAGGTCAGTTGAATATCTTTATCATTATGCATATCATCAACAATAATTTTAACCACACAAGATGTTAACATTAACAGAAGAAATTCAATTTGTGTTTGTATTTTATTTGTAAAGAAGTATACTTAGATTTAGTTGTCATGCAAAAGTATTCATGATTTATTTATTACTAAAATTGTTAACAGTTATCATAATAATTTCATTTAAATTCCAAATGTTATATTTGCATGTGCGTGCGTGCACACACACACACACACGCGCGCGCGCACACACACACACACACACACACACACATTTCTTTTATTCAGATTTTACAAGCAATAAACATAAAACTCTATGTATTAAGACTTCAAAATTAGTGGATTTAATATGAATATTATTAATGAATTATTTAGCTTAACTCTGAAACACATTTACTAAAATTAACAAAATCCAAAAGGAAAACTTGCTACAATTCCACTTCATACACATAGTTCAGGTTTTGTACCTATAAAGTTGGTAGAAGTGGTTCAGGTTTTCAAAGTATAAAAGTCATACATAAAATAAACAAATTTCAAACAAAAACAAGCATAGCCAAGGTAAAAATAAATACAATTAAATTTACAAAAATTTGTAAAAACAGCTTTCCATTTTACTAAATATAATTATTTCACTACCGACTTGGAACACAAAGTTTTTATGGGTAAAAACTTAAAAGTTTTACCTTATAGCCTTATACCTTCTTCATAGGCTATCGCTGGGAGCACTGTCTGTCTTGTTGTTGGTGACAGTATCGACTTTTGAAAGATCGATATTGTGTGTGTGTGATATGTTCGAATAATGTGTGTGATTTGAATTGTGTCTGTTCATTTAGGATGTAATTTTTATGTTTTCTTGTGTTTGTATATTTCAAATTGTTCTAGGGTGTCTAGTTTTCGGCCTTTTGTGTGTACGTCCATGTTATTTTCGATGTTTTTGTATGTGTAGTTTGCTTCAATGAGGTGGTTTGCAAATGTGGATTCTGTAGTGGAGTGTAGTGCCTTGTGTGTTCAATGTATCTTTGTTTGAAGCTACGTCCTGTCTGGCCTATGTAGAATTTGTTGCAGTCTGAGCAATTTAGTTTGTAAACACCAGGTAGATCGAATTTGTTTTGTGCTTTGTGTGTGTGTTTTGATAGTGTGTGTTTTGTTTTGTTAGTAGTTTTGTATGTGATTCTGTATCCTGCTTTTTTGAATTTGTGGGCTATTTTTCGGTTTGGTTGTTGATGTATGTTAGTGTTATGAATTTGTTGTTTTCTGTCTTTGTCTGTTTGTTTTGTGTTTTGTGTAGATGTTTATTGACTATTATTCTGTCATATCTGTTGGATTCTGGTAGATATTTTATCGTGTTTAGTTCGTCTAAAGAAACTAAATCCAAGAATTTCCATTATAAAAAATCACTCTGTAATTTCACTTGTTTATAAGCATAACAATTCATTTAAACAAACATGACCCAGCACTGTTGCCACAATCTAAACTGAAATTTATAGGCTAAATGGAAATCTGAACCACTTCTGATGGTTACAAACGTGTTTAAAAGTAATTTTATAGTACAGTAGTGTCAACAAAAACTTAGTGTTGCATAAATTATAAGGAACCCTTAGGTTCAACACATCTGATGTCTACATATGAAACAGTGTCAATGAGCTGATACAAAAAATTAATTTTAAGTCTAGCGTCTTGAAATTCTGAATTTGGAAATACTTAATGCCAGAAGTGTTTGTCTATATATTGTAACGTTACATACCCCCTGCCAAAATATGATAAATAAATAAATATGATAATATAATCACCAGAGAAAAACAGTAATCACCCATTTTTAAAAGTCAGAAATGGGGATTATGTATCAAACTATGAGAACCTTTGTACTCTAAAAACACTGTAAACATTGTAAACAATACTAAGTGTAACCATAAAAGTGCAGTGTACAAAGTGGAACATAGAATGATCGGTGAAAGTGTCTAACATTTAAAAAGAGCTTTTCACAAAGTTGTGTTGGAGATGAAAGAAGCAGTATGATAGCAATAAACTGTATTACTGTTAACAAGTTGTAATTTTGTATTGTGTAGGCCACAAAGGCATTAGAATTATAATTAATATTTTTTTTTACCATAATTATTTTGTTTAGATTTAAAATAATCCAGGTTTATATATAAAATAAAAATAAAGGCCAATTAAAACTATACTAAAAAGATGGAATGTAAAATAAAGTAGTATAGAGTAAGGATACCTTCAATGAAATATAAGTAGTAAATAAACTCAATTAAAAAATCATTAAATTATAAAATGCCTGCAGTAAAGCTTAAATAAATCCATGAAGAAAACTCTTATATAAATTAAAATTAATAATAACTAAGATTGGTGAAGGAGTATTTTTAAAGGCAAGAAAAGAAATAATAATATTATATACTAGCCTATTTACCTAAAACGGTACCTAGGGTAGCCAATAAAAAAACCATCAATTTATTGGTTACTAGGAGTAACTAGCTAACAAGATATTAATTAATTGTTAAATGGGATTCAATGTGAGAAGTTGATGAAAAGTGTAATGTCATATAAAATTTAATAAATTTAAATGAGTATTTGGAATAAACCACTCCTAAATTAAGAAAACAAGTCAGCACTAGACACTACATCCGAGATGTCCATTGAACTAAACTAATTCACTCCAGAAAATCGAGGACAACCTAAAATTCCTGCTGACCACATTTCAACCAAGACATCATCATTGAAAACCATTGGGTGAGATCGCTTCCTTTTATAATTTAACTAAATTATACCTCAAATATAAATCTAAAACACTAGAAACAGCACCATCTCTTTAAATCCATCTGAAAACAAGGTGAACATAAACTTTATTTTAATTAACCAAAAAACAGAAAAACTTGGCTTGGCTAATAACATTGCAGACGCCATTAAATAGTGTTCGTTTTTGTCAGTGAAGAAACGTAGCCTGCGCTCTAGTGGTCCAAAAATCAACTGAATGATACCGATTATACAAATTTTAAAATAATTTTATGTAAAGTTTGATACTGACTCATATACATTTCGGACTTCCTCAAAGTTCAAAGAGCCCTGGGAAATTAATTACTTATTTCTTTCTCTTTATTAAAACTGAAATAAAAAAATATTTGTTATGTGATATATGTTCGTAAACTTAAGATCGAAGTAACTCTGTGATTTATGAAGTAATCGATTGTCAATTCATGTTTTGGGAGACCATAAATATTAAATAAATTCAAGGAATGCCTTGTGTTTAAATAATAAAATGTGTATTATTTCCAGTAGATGGTAGTTGGTTACAGGTAACAAGAAGATCGAGAAGAGACTAGACGGTCTCTAGAGACTAGATGATCAGTCCGGTCATCAAGAAATTATTACGTACTATTTGAAGTCATTTTACCTCAAATGGGTTCATAAAAGCAGAAAACAGCTGATGTCACGAGCGGAAAAAATTTGAATTACCCGATTGTATACAAAGAGAGTAATTCTCTTTGATTCTCTTTACTCTCTCTCCTACCTACTTTCAACAACGGTATTGATTTAATACAGACAAATTTAAGAAAATTATTCAATATTCTTTCATAATCACACACACTCGATTTTAAAGGCATATAACACCAAAAGATAACAAATTTTGTAACGAAGAAAGGCGAGAAAAAGCGGACGGTCCAGACACGAGAGGAGGAGACGTTACAAATGGCGCTCAACTTAAAGGGCTTGAATTAGGAAGGAATTTCGGGATATACGCAAGTTAATATAACGAAAAACCTAATTTTTGTCGGCAACTATGAGAAGACAAGGAATGCATAATAGCAGAGGCAGGTCGAAGAAGAGGACAGACGACACGGAGAAGGAAGAAGGTGGACAGGAACAAGAAATAGAAGTAGTCACGGACAGTGAAATGAAACAATAGACAGGCGATAAAGAAGAAACCGAAGTAGTTATGGACACGGAAAAGGAAATAATTGAAGAGGATGCCCAAGGGGACCAACCAGATAAATCCGCCCAAAAAGAATAAATGAGCATGCAGGAGATGTTGAGAATAATATTGGAAAGCAATAAACTACAAAATGAAACATTAAACAAGAAATTTGAAGAAATAGATGAAAACTCAAGGAAACAAAATGAAACCTTGAGCGAGAAATTTGATAAAATAGATGAAAACTCAAGGAACCAAAATGAAACCTTGAGCGAGAAATTTGACAAAATAGATGAAAGTTTTAGGAAACAGGAGGAGAACTCAAGGAAGCAAAATGAAAACTTGAGGGACAGTTTAAAACAAATTGAGAAAATAAACAAAGAAAATTTAAAACAAATTGAGGGTAAGATGGAGAACTTCAATAAGGAGTTAAGGGAAACTCTCGAGGGTAAAATTGAAAATGTTAACGAAACACTTAACAAAAAAGTAGAGGAATACAAGGAGATGGCAGAAAGGAAAATAATAGAAACCAATCAAAGATTAGATAAAACAGAAGAAAAATGGAACAAATCAGGACAGGAATAGATGCCCGAATGGATCGAGAAGAACAAAATAATCAAGTTTGCATAATGGCCATACACCAGGAAAATAATGATCAGTTGGACAGTATAAAAAGTAACATAACCAGTAAATTCACCGATTTTAATGAGACGATAGAAAATGTCAAGAACCAGTTTCATAATCAGGGAGAAAAATTAGAAAATTTACAACATCTACAAACAAACCTACAAGGGGAGGTAGATAGAATGGGTTCAAGATCTACATGCAACGCTCAACATACTATCCAAGATAGTAGAGAAAGTGTAAACTTTAGAGATTATCGAAGAAACCCACTCGAATTTTTAGGAAGAGTGGATGAAATTTTAAACCGGTCAAAAGAGAACCGATGGAACATGATCAAAGGCACACTTGATGAGTGTTTTAAAAACATCAATGACAATTGGTGGACTGTAATTCGAAACGAGGTGTGTGATTATGAAAATTTTAAAAGGTTGTTTAAGCTGAAGTACTGGTCTGAGTCAGTGCAGAATATTATTCGAGACGATATCTGTCATGGGAGGTATGACCGCAGTACAGGACAGACACACCTACTGCTTATTTTTTGGGGAAGGTATGTGTGGCGAAGTATTTAGACCCGAAGATCCCTGAGGAGTGTTTGGTAACTAAGATAACATATCATTTTGAGGAAAAGATTATCAGTGCTCGATTAAGTGGTCAAATAAAGACTATTGGAGGTATGGAAACCCTCTTAGAGAACTATGAGCAAGAATCATATTACAGGAGGAGTAGATGGAGATCAGGAAATACAGAGGAGCGGAGAAACGAACAACCCAGAGACACTCGACCAAGAGTAAACTATATAAGGGCCAACAATAATTACTATAATAACCGTTATCGAGGAAGATGGCAAAATTATAATAACCGAAATTATCAAAACAATTCATATCAAAGAGAAGAAGGTCCACAAAGGAGTAGGAGCGAAGAACAACCTAGATTTAGAACTAGTGAGGAAGAAAGAAAGCAATCAAACGAACCTCAACATAGTGAGAATGTTGAACAACCTAATAATAATAATGACGGAAGTCGGGTAAACGGGTACCAGCAGTGAGAAGAAGTGACAGCCCATCACTGCTAGAGACAACTGGGCACAGAATTTACAACGGTCCTAATAATAAATTAAAGCAACCCATAACAATTATCAGAAACCATTATTTAAAAAATATACAGGCGGAATTAATGGAAGAAAGAGCAATTAAAGGGTCATCACAAAACAATGATATAGTTTATATACGAATAAAATTAAATGGAGTATTAGCACAAGCCATGATTGATACCGGAGCAAATGTTTCAATTATTGACCAATTAGAGCTTGACCGGATTACTGAATTAACTACTGAGAGAATACCTACATTACCAATTAACAATTTAACAATTATTGGCGCCACCGGGAAACAGAATAAAACAATTAGAAAACAAGTATCTTTGAATGTTACTAACAGTGGAATAGGAATATCTATGGGATTTTTAGTAGCCAAAGGGCTACCTTTTAGGGTATTAATAGAGTGTGATATGCTACGGCGACACACTGCAGTTATAAATCTGGCCAGTGGTAAAGTAACACTGAGTGCAGAAGAAGGGGAGTTATTGGCTGAGATAATTGGTAGCCAAAGTGCCCCTCAGTGTCTGAACTCATTCTATATTAGGGGGAATAATAGGTTAACCATAGGTAAAAATACTAAAGTAACAGAGTCAGAGATGTGGCAAGGGAAGATAGAAGAAATCATAGAGTTTCAAGATAGGCTGGCCCAGGAAACAATCACTGTAGAAGAAAAACATCAACTTTTAAAAATTTATAATAAATACAGAACAGTATTCTCGGATTCACCCGGAAAAGCTAAAAACTTCCTGTGTGAGTTAAAGTTCAAAGACAATGTCAATTTTAATAAACGATCATATCCCATCGCTCAAGCTTTGAAAGAAGCAGCAAGAAAAGAAATTCAAAGGATGATAATGGAAGATATAATTGAAAGAAGCAATTCTCCGTATACCAGCCCATTGGTAGCTATACCAAAGAAAGATGGTCAAGTAAGATTATGCCTCGATGCTCGGGATCTGAATAAAATGCTCATTAACGACCGCACGTCTCCAGGTGAGATTGATGAAATAACGAAAAAAATTTATGGATGTAAGTACATGAGTACTTGGGATGCAGTCTGTGGATATTGGCAGATAGAGTTGCACCCTAACAGTAGACAATACGTCGCTTTTATATTTGAAGGACGAAATTATCATTTCAAACGTTTACCTTTTGGATTGGTAAATTCTGTGGCCGTGTTCATTCAATGTATGGATCAAATTCTGGGTAAAGAAGTTTTAGACTTCACAACGGTATATGTCGATGACATACTGATTACTTCTTGTACATGGAAGGAGCATTGTAATAGAGTGGAAACAGTGTTAAATAAGCTGTTACAACATAATACAACATTGAAATTAGATAAATCAAAATTTATCACACATGAATTACCATTTTTAGGATTCATTCTGTTGGCTACCGGAATAAAACCATCTCCTGAGAAAGTAAAGGCTATCCAAGATTTTCCGAAACCAAAAAATTTAAAACAATTACAATCTTTTTTGGGGATATGCAACTATTATAGGAAATTTCAACAGGGTTATTCAGAAGTAACAGCCAATTTCCAATATTTACTTTCGAAGAAAAACAAGTGGAAGTGGGAAGAAAATGAAGACAATAATTTTAAAATAATAAAAAATAAATTCTTGGATAGCATAATGCTACACCACCCAAATTTCGATAAACGTTTTTTCATCAATTGTGATGCCAGCAATATTAGTCTTGGAAGTGAATTATATCAGGAAGATGAGGAAGGCAATCATTGGGTCATCAGTTTTGCAAGCAGGGTACTGAGTAGTTGTGAGCGAAATTATACAGTAACTGAAAAGGAACTGCTGAGTGTTGTGTTGTCGTGTTTAAAATTCCGTACATTTATACTGGAATACCCAGTAACTATAAGGACCGACCATAGGTCAATCTCTTTTTTAAAAAACCGTAAGCTTAACCACGGTAGGCTCACCAGATGGGTGCTGATACATCAAGAATACAATTTAGATTGGGAATATATCCCGGGGAAAAAGAATATAATAGCAGACCGACTGTCACGGGTTAACCTAGAAAAAGGAACATTTGAAGTAGAACAAGAGAGTATTGGAAAAATATATTACATTATTAAATTGAAGAAAGAATTGCAAGATATAATTAGTAAACTAAAAATAGATCAAGAAACGGACACCAAATTAATAAAAATTAGAGACAGAATACTACAAAAGGATCCTATAATAACAAAATTTTTCTGGGTTTATGAAGAAATCCTTTTCATCCGTCCAACCATTGAGGATCATGTGTGGAAATGTATGTACCCGAAGCAACTGAAGTAGCCATAATAAAGGACTACCATGAAAGATATGGTCACATGGGACCACTCAAGGTTATTAAAGCTTTATCAGAACATTGTTATATTAAAGCAATAAATAAGCGAGTAAGATTAGTACTGAGAAATTGCAACATATGCCAATTAGTAAAAATAAATAATGACAAAAGAACTCGAGCTATGATTAAAATAACATCCAACGGTAAACTTGAGAAAACCTTCTTAGATATATGTGGACCTTTTCCCAGAAGTGGAGGGAGACATAAATTTAAATATATAATAATTATATTCAATCATTATACCAAATATACAAAACTCTATCCAACCAGTAGAGCTACTACAAAGAAAATTTTAGAAGTAATTATTCAAAAATACTTACCAGAAGTGGGAAAACCTGAAACCATAGTAACGGATCATGGGACACAGTTTAGAGGAAAGAAGTGGAAGGAGGAATTGTTGAAATTGCAAATAAGAACTTATAAAACGTCAGTATACCACCCTAGTAGTAATCCTGCAGAACGCGTCTTGAGGGAAGTTGGTAGAATTTTGCGGACCTATTGTCACCAAGAACATGGTAAATGGAGCCAGTACCTTGAACCAGCAGAAACCTTCCTTAACTGGGCATACCATGACACTATCGGAACCAGCCCTTATCAAGTAATGTTTGAAAGACCACCACCCAGAGAAATCACATCATTAATAAATTTTCCTCCAGGAGAGAGAGTAGAATTCAATAAAATCGAAATGTATAACAGGTTGCTACATAAAGCTGAACTTCAATATAAAAAGGAAACTGGAAAGAAGAAAAGAATAAACCCATACAAAGTAGGGGATAAAGTGCTAATAAAAAACAGACAATTACCCAGTTCTATAGAGGGTATTGCAAGGAAATTACTTTTACTTTATACTGGGCCATACCTAGTAACCCAGGTGAAAGGAAATAATACATATGAGATTAAATCAATTAACAATAACAAAATAAAAGGGGTGTATAACCAAGCAGAAATAAAGAAATATTATGAAGATTAATAAAGGAAGGAGAAGATTGAAGAATTCAACGATTATTTAAAAAAAAAAGTAATTAAAAAATAAATCTGTTCTAGTGGGGGAGCTTTATGTAACGTTACATAACCCCTGCCAAAATATGATAAATAAATAAATATGATAATATAATCACCAGAGAAAAACCAGTAATCACCCATTTTTAAAAGTCAGAAATGGGGATTATGTATCAAACTATGAGAACCTTTGTACTCTAAAAACACTGTAAACATTGTAAACAATACTAAGTGTAACCATAAAAGTGCAGTGTACAAAGTGGAATATAGAATGATCGGTGAAAGTGTCTAACATTTAAAAAGAGCTTTTCACAAAGTTGTGTTGGAGATGAAAGAAGCAGTATGATAGCAATAAACTGTATTACTGTTAACAAGTTGTTGTAATTTTGTATTGTGTAGGCCACAAAGGCATTAAAATTATAATTAATATTTTTTTTACCATAATTATTTTGTTTAGATGTAAAATAATCCAGGGTTATATATAAAATAAAAATAAAGGCCAATTAAAACTATACTAAAAAGATGGAATGTAAAATAAAGTAGTATAGAGTAAGGATACCTTCAATGAAATATAAGTTCTTGGATTTCGTTGTCCATGACCACTCCACACCACTACAGAATCTACCTTCGCAAACCACCTCATTGAAGCAAACCACACATATAAAAACATCGACAATAACATGAACATACTACACGTACACACAAAAGGCCGAAAACTAGACACTCTAGAACAATTAGAAATATACAAACACACAAAAACAAATAAAAATGACATCCTAAACGAACAGACACAATTCAAATCGCACGCATTATTCGAACACATCTCACCACACACACACAGCTTCAATCTTTCGAAACACTTTCTCGTCGCCAACAACAAGACGAGCAGCGCTACTAACGACAGCCTCTGATGAAGCCTTCTATAGGTGAAAGCCGGTTTAGGCTGTAAGGTAAAACTTTACGTTTTTACTTATAAAAAACTTTGTGTTCCGAGTCGTCAATATTATAGTGATATTTAGAAATATAAGTAGTAAATAAACTCAATTAAAAAATCATTAAATTATAAAATGCCTGCAGTAAAGCTTAAATAAATCCATGAAGAAAACTCTTATATAAATTAAAATTAATAATAACTAAGATTGGTAAAGGAGTATTTTTAAAGGCAAGAAAAGAAATAATAATATTATATACTAGCCTATTTACCTAAAACGGTACCTAGGGTAGCCAATAAAAAACCATCAATTTATTGGTTACTAGGAGTAACTAGCTAACAAGATATTAATTGTTAAATGGAATTCAATGTGAGAAGTTGATGAAAAGTGTAATGTCATATAAAATTTAATAAATTTAAATGAGTATTTGGAATAAACCACTCCTAAATTAAGAAAACGAGTCAGCACTAGACACTACATCCGAGATGTCCATTGAACTAAACTAATTCACTCCAGAAAATCGAGGAACAACCTAAAATTCCTGCTGACCACATTTCAACCAAGACGTCATCATTGAAAACCATTGGGTGAGATCGCTTCCTTTTATAATTTAACTAAATTATACCTCAAATATAAATCTAAAACACTAGAAACAGCACCATCTCTTTAAATCCATCTGAAAACAAGGTGAACATAAACTTTATTTTAATTAACCAAAAAACAGAAAAACTTGGCTTGGCTAATAACATTGCAGACGCCATTAAATAGTGTTTGTTTTTGTCAGTGAAGAAACATAGCCTGTGCTCTAGTGGTCCAAAAATCAACTGAATGATACCGATTATACAAATTTTAAAATAATTTTATGTAAAGTTTGATACTGACCCAAATGCATTTCTGACTTACTCAAAGTTCAAAGAACCTTAAATAACCCTGGGAAATTAATTACTTATTTCTTTCTCTTTATTAAAACTGAAATAAAAAAATATTTGTTATATGATATATGTTCGTAAACTTAAGATCGAAGTAACTCTGTCATTTATGAAGTAATTGATTGTCAATTCATGTTTTGGGAGACCATAAATATTAAATAAATTCAAGGAATGCCTTGTGTTTAAATAATAAAATGTGTATTATTATTTCCAGTAGATGGTAGTTGGTTACAGGTAATAAGAAGATCGAGAAGAGACAGGGAATCAGTCCGGTCATCAAGAAATTATTACGTACTATTTGAAGTCATTTTACCTCAAATGGGTTCGTAAAAGCAGAAAACAGCTGATGTCACGAGTGGAAAAATATGAATTACCCGATTGTATACAAAGAGAGTAATTCTCTTTGATTCTCTTTACTCTCTCTCCTACCTACTTTCAACAACGGTATTGATTTGATACAGACAAATTTAAGAAAATCATTCAATATTCTTTCATAATCACACACACTTGATTTTAAAAGGCATATAACACCAAAAGATAACAAATTTTGTAACGAAGAAAGGCGAGAAAAAGCGGATGGTCCAGAGACGAGAGGAGGAGATGTTACAATATATAGTATTACATTATAGTATAATATAAATACAATGTACAAATATTATTTATAATTAATAGAGATAAACAGACAACTATGGGATATCACAAGAGCAGGGATCTATTTACAGATGGGGAGGAACGGGACCGAACTTCCCCTCCCCCAGAAGGTAAAAAAAGTTAACAAAATTTGTTAATTTTTCAATTTTTAGGCTGTTTAATTATTTTTTCAGCTGTGTACACTAATATAGTAGTAACTCTTTTTAAATATATAGGACCTACAAATAGACGTATTACACAGTATTAGCATATACACATTTGAAATATAGGAATATCAATATTCATTCAATAAGTATCTTGTAAACAATGTTTCAATAACAATTTTTAATGTGTTATAACTGTATACTTTAATTGAGTGATTTCAGGCACTTTAAAGATAGTAAAATTGATAAGTCTTAACTTAATTTTTCTTTTTTATGAAGCTCATCCAACCCTGGACTCCACCAAACCCAAATTCTAGATATGGACTGCACAATTCTAGTATTGTAACTTATGTATGTGAATTGTGACAGTACGAAAATCTTGATGTCAGAATTATGGTATGAGTGGTAACAAATTATCGTATTTTATTGTTTTACACACACACATACATGGAGAGAACAATTTCCCTTTGTAAAGAGACAACGACGCAGATTTTAACAGATCAAAACGATTCCAAGGTCAGGGGCGGACGTGCGGAGACAAGCATACAAAATGGCCATCCAAGTGGAAACAGATTGTAAATAGCCACTCTCATTGGTCCAGAAGACGGGACGTCATTAAAATCAGTGATGACTTAACAAACAATGACATGACAACAGGGCGTGACCCGATATGAAACAAAAGACAATGACGTGGATGCGCTAAGACATACGCAAAATATGTGCTTTGCATCCGCCCAGTCAACTACAAGTCGTCATGCAGTGAACATATATTAAAGTGTACTGGTCCTAAATAGGCCATTAATAGTGTTTGTCAGTAGTTTAAAATGGAAAAATAAACAAAGTATAACTCTACTAAATAACTATGTAACAATGTAAAATCAGTGTCAACAAGTTAGACGACTAGAACCAAAATACGCCGAACACCGGGCGAGCCATGGGCAGCATCTGAACCACACGGAAACCTCAACATTTCAGGAAAGTGCACATTTAAATACTACCTTTTTTCTTTACAAGTAATCGAGCTCGAAATAATGTGAACAGAAAATTTAATAAATCAAAATTGTCAAAGATGTGAGAGAGAGAGAGTGATCGAAATTGGGAGAAAACAGGCCAGCCGTGTTAATTAACATAGGCGTTGGTTTGTGTTCAATTATACCTTTCAATGATAATATTAGAGAAAAAATTAAATACTGCAGTATAAAATATTTGTGTTTGATGTAACAGAAGTAAAGAGAAAATAATTATGGTAAATGTAAGGTATTACTAAGGAGCGGAATTTAACTGGCCGCCATGTTGTAGGTACGGTATAAGCCGCCATTTGTATTGTGAATATTAATTATGCAAAGGAAGTAGCAATTAAACAAAGTTTATTACACCTTGCAATGGTAATCAGTCTTATTATTTCGTACAACCTTAATGTTTCTGCACTTTCACTTAACGAATCTTGGACCCTAGGTATAAAACAGATATGTGTGGTAGCGTGAGTCTATGAAAGTATTATCAACATGCGGTAAGTACAATAAGTACATATTGATTTACATATTTATGTATATAATTTGTATGAAAAAGTATGTAAGTTAACAGATGTAGCCGAACAAGGGACTTTATTATTTGTATTTATTTTGTAAGTTAACAGATGGCGCCCTGAACATGAGACTTTATATAAAAAATTTACAGTATATAAATAAGTCAAAGAGCAGAGACAAGCGGGTGCCGAAATGATAATACAACAAGTAACATTGCAAAAGAGGTTATGTTAGTACTTGAGTAGGATGTAAAGCAACTGAAAATAAACAATCGTTTATTATTAAAAATTATTATTATTATAAGCAAAATGGCAAACAATAATGAAAGCATTAGTAGAAATAATAACAGCAACAGAGTCGCTGCTATTAAATGAACCACAAGCTAATTCAACGCCCATTACAAGTAATAAAGTGTCACTAGAAGATCTTTTTCAGCTAATGAAAGTACAGAATAATGAATTAAATGATAAATTAAACCAATTTGATGAACAATTTAATGATATCAAGAAAGAAATTAAGAAACAAAATTGTAATTATGATAAAAGATTAAATGAAATAGAGACACGGTTAGACGAGATAGAATTAGAAAATAAGAGAGGAATAGACAAATTAGAATTGAACAAAGATGACAAGGTAAGTAGGGGAGAGAATTGTAACAATATAAATAAAAGTATGATATTAGTAAATGATTATGTAAACAGGGGTAGCGATAAGGAAATTTTATGGGGAATAGAATATAATAATAATGAAATGATAGTGTGTTTTGAAGGTTTAAAGAGAGTGTGTAAAGAGAGTATAATTGTAAGGGAATTGCAGGGGGTAGATTTTTCCCTTAATGATGAAGTAGGGGGTGATGTACAGGTGTTGAGGAAGGACGAGAGTGCCTTCGATGTATATTTGGGAGACATATGGTCTACAAATAAAGTTGTCCTTGGTTTTTGTAGTGCACTTCACAGGTGGTGCAATAGTTGTGAATTAGTGTCCCCTGCAAATGTAGAAAGAGAGAGATGTTTTAAGAGAGAGAGATGGTGTGATAGTGAGAGATATATTGAGAGAAAGAAAGAGGTAGAGATTTTTAAGATAAGTAGAGATTATGAAGAATTTATGGAAAGGTTAGGAGTAGAGATGATATATAACAAATATAGTAAGTACTTACCTTGTAATGAAATGGAAGTAGTAGGAGATAAGGGAAAGAATGACTTTGTAACCTAATTATGACTGATTATACTGAAGGTGACAGAACCATACTCGATCATGAGTTATATGAGTTTGAGGATAATGATAAAAAGTTGAATTGTATATGTATTTATGATGTTAGTTTAAGAGAGTTAATATTAAGCAATGTATATAGTTTTAAGATAAGACTATTGTTCGACGATGGAGGGTAAATATTTTATTGTGTATGAACATTTAATAATGTGATAGTGTTTTGAAATGGACTGCTTTCTGACTGATTTTTGATAAATGATAAGATGATAATGTGGATTGTATATTTTTGTGTATATTAATGTCAGTGTATTTGTGTATTTTTGCTGTTGTGTATTTTATATATTTGTTATGTAAACCATGTACTGTAGAATTTCAAATATTCAAGAGTAATTTAGATTCTAAGGGATAATAAATGATTAAACATGTAATATATTTGGATATTGAGTTGTTTTAGGATTGTAAGTAAGTGACGAATTTTCTAGTGGTATATTAAGGTGAAATGTTGTAAAGAGGTTTGGGGATAGTGATAAATAAGGGCAGTGGAGTTAGTTAAATAGAGTTATTAGGAGTTAGAGAGAATAAGAGTTGAGATACTGATAATATATAAAGAGGTGTTAGATATTTTAGGGACACAGTAGTTAGTGATTATATGTAGAGAGGTGAGTAATGTGAATGGTAATTATATTTGTTGATGATGACATTTTGTAGTAAGGATCCGGTGTAGGGAGTGATCAACGTGCAGCGTTGTGGCAGGCGGAGCAATTTTGGGTTAGAGTGTTTGCGGATATTTGGTGGAGGGCAAATGGTTAGGGATGGGTATGGCCAGGTAGGGAACACACATCCTAGTACAAAAACGAGCGGTGCCAGAGGATTTAAATGGGATTAGTGAAGGGGGTTATTATTGAGATATTGGTGTCATAATATGTTAATGGTTAGAAGCAGTTGTTAGTGGAAAAAAGGGGTAGTAAGGTTAGAGAGACAAATGCCAAAATAAGATATAGAGAATAGTGAATAATAGAGAGTCACCCAAACTAGACAATGAAGGATGAAGGGTTAGAAAGGGAAAATTCATAGTAGAAAGGTAATGTAACTGGAAGGGTAATGATAAATTTGAAAAAATTTTTTTTGAATCTAATGATAAATGAATGTTAAATAATAAAAGTTAATAGAGAGTTGATAGTAATAATGTTGTAAAGTTTTGCTACAAGTTATATAAATGTGAATTAAGTAATGTGAATTGTTCAATGTTAGTGTTTAATGTTTTATGATGTACAATGTTTTATTATGTTTTTATTATGTTGATGGTACAATAGAGTGTGTGGTTAGGAGGTCATTATGGGGGTAGCGACGGTAAAAATACTAATGTGTTAAAAATATAAAGATAACAGTGGTTTTGAACAAAGAAAGTTGAGTAAAGAAAATAAAAATTTTTGAAGTGTTTGCCATACTAGGTATATATGTTAGTTTTATATGAAGTAAAATAGTAGAGTTAGTGATTGTTGCTTAGAGAAGTTAAAATTTGTTTTATGTTTAGTATAATAATCTGTTTTCATGTGGTAAAGAGAGTAATTATGGTTGACTGGAGTCAGAGAGTTGTTACAAATGCAGGAATGTTTGAAAATGGAGAGGGTTTTTCTATCTTAAATCTTGTTTTGTTATTTGAAAATTTATTAATGGAGCAAACCAACGCCTAAAAACACAAACCAATGCATCTAAGGGGAGAAATATCAGTTGTGGATATGGGAATAGATAAGGCCACTATATTAAAATTTGTATTGCATGTTTCAGAGTTTGATGGTGTTGTGACCGCGGTCCTGAGCTGGCCGATGCGTCAGAACAGGAGCGTTAAGTGCCTAATGGCCTTATGGTGTTGGGATCTCTCCTGAGAAGTCCAGTAAGGTCAGATGGTACGAACATCATCATTGGACCAAGGGTAAGTGATTATAATTATTTTATGTTAACACTACAGGGGGTTGTGGCGACATATCTGGGCTGATCCTTTTAGAAGACGTGTGAATGAGTCAATGAAAGTTTTTATGTTTCGACATAAAATCTTTCATTGAGGGGGTTTTGTGACAGTATGAAAATCTTGATGTCAGAATTATGGTATGAGTGGTAACAAATTATCGTATTTTATTGTTTTACACACACACATACATGGAGAGAACGATTTCCCTTTGTAAAGAGACAACGACGCAGATTTTAACAGATCAAAACGATTCCAAGGTCAGAAGCGGACGTGCGGAGACGAGCATACAAAATGGCCATCCAAGTGGAAACAGATTGTAAATAGCCACTCTCATTGGTCCAGAAGACGGGACGTCATTAAAATCAGTGATGACTTAACAAACAATGACATGACAACAGGGCGTGAGCCGATATGAAACAAAAGACAATGACGTGGATGCGCTAAGACATACGCAAAATATGTGCTTTGCATCCGCCCAGTCAACTACAAGTCGTCATGCAGTGAACATATATTAAAGTGTACTGGTCCCAAATAGGCCAGTAATAGTGTTTGTCAGTAGTTTAAAATGGAAAAATAAACAACGTATAACTCTACTAAATAACTATATAACAATGTAAAATCAGTGTCAACAAGTTAGACGACTAGAACCAAAATACGCCGAACACCGGGCGAGCCATGGGCAGCATCTGAACCACACGGAAACCTCAACATTTCAGGAAAGTGCACATTTAAATACTACCTTTTTTCTTTACAAGTAATCGAGCTCGAAATAATGTGAACAGAAAATTTAATAAATCAAAATTGTCAAAGATGTGAGAGAGAGAGAGAGAGTGATCGAAATTGGGAGAAAACAGGCCGGCCGTGTTAATTAACATAGGCATTGGTTTGTATTCAATTACACCTTTCAATGATAATATTAGAGAAAAAATTAAATACTGCAGTATAAAATATTTTTGTTTGATGTAACAGAAGTAAAGAGAAAATAATTATGGTAAATGTAAGGTATTACTAAGGAGCGGAATTTAACTGGCCGCCATGTTGTAGGTACGGTATAAGCCGCCATTTGTATTGTGAATATTAATTATGCAAAGGAAGTAGCAATTAAACAAAGTTTATTACACCTTGCAATGGTAATCAGTCTTATTATTTCGTACAACCTTAATGTTTCTGCACTTTCACTTAACGAATCTTGGACCCTAGGTATAAAACAGATATGTGTGGTAGCGTGAGTCTACGAAAGTATTATCAACATGCGGTAAGTACAATAAGTACATATTGATTTACATATTTATGTATATAATTTGTATGAAAAAGTATGTAAGTTAACAGATGTAGCCGAACAAGGGAGTTTATTATTTGTATTTATTTTGTAAGTTAACAGAATCTATGGATTAAAAGTGTACATGTGACCGTATATATTTGGTATGGTGTACAGACTATATATTAATACAGCAATATTAAAAAATTTGTTACTTACTCCAGGCATGATGACTGTGTCCATATCATTGATAACATCAGTCCACTTTTCAGCATCAATAGGGATCCTATCTGGAACAAGAGGCCTTAGGTATCCTGGTTCTACCGATGGAAGCACTTGTCTGAAAAGACGTTAAAACACACCATGTTAACCCATGTTAATCTAGCTCCATCTTATTATATAACATAAATTATAAATTTGTTTTCTGATGATGTACGTTTCCATTCTTATAAAATATGGTATAACAGCATTATCCAACATGACTTATCCAACATTCTGTTTTAACCGACATAGTTCTGAAATAATTATTAATTAAAAATAAATAGAACAGTAAAGTACAAAAAGTTTTTTTCAAACGTATAGGATGAAATATTTAAAGATAAGGATGAAAAAACATCAGAGAATAAGTGTAATTAAAATGAGAACTCTGAAACAACAAACCTGGTGGTGACTGTATTCTTCCATTACCTACTGCAGCGAATTTCTGGATGTGAGGGAGCTACAATGGAAGACGTTGACAAATGGATGAATAGTAATCAGCAGACTGAAGTGACAGATAACGAAATCGTGGAACTTGTTAACTGTGACAAAAACAAGTTGATGATGAGTAATCAAATGAGGACAATAATATAATGAACGAGTTAAAATGACTTATGCTTGATTGTTATTGAAACAGCCTTAAAATACACTGAGCAGCCTGAGGAAGCTTCCAGCAAAGATGTGAGACTTCTAATAAGCTGGCATGACATAGCAGCTAGGAAATGGAAGCACCAGGAAAATAGTTATCAATTACAAATTTTTCCAAAGAACATAACTCTTTTTATCTTGAGATAGGCCTACCGTACTTTAAATGTATATGTTTAAACATAAAAATACATGTATAATAAATGTATTTATTTTGTTCTTAATTTTAGTTTTTTTTTCCAATTGTACAATTTTTTTTCATAAATGCTGTACTGAATAAATTAATGTTGTATTGTTTTCAAAAGTAATGAATAAATTTTTAAAAGGTAACTGTTTTTGTCTTGAAGTAGGTCTACTGTAAATTTATATGTTTACAAATAAAAATACATTTGATAAATGCATTGTATTTCACTAAAAATGTGTTTATGGTTTTGATTTCCTATTTTCCGACATTTTCTCTGATCTGACATTGATGTGGCCTATTCATGTCGGATAACTGAGACTACTGTATGTATAAAATACATTCGTCTGATATTTCTAAGACCAATCAGACATCTGGTTCATGTTTACATAATTTGATGTATAAAACATACACACCTGTTTTACATGGCAATAGAAATTGTATTTTAACAATAAGTTGTTTTTCACATTTTCACAATTTACCACATCTTCTATGGACCTCCTAATTGTGGTTTGTTATTCTATTTTTGGTTTAATTGCTACTACCACTTACTCAATAAACTTTTATTTCCATTACGCTGCTGAACAATTAAAGTACGGTAGATATTTTGTTTTTAGTTAGTTTTGACTGTAGTAACTGTACATGATAGCTTTTAACAAAAGCAGGGGCAACTTATTGGGGGGGGGGCGAATGGGACCAGACCACCCCACAGATGGAGTGGAGTCAGAAAAGTTGATGAATTTTGTTAATCTCTTAATTTTTTAGACCATTTTATTTTATTTTTTCAGCTGGTGCACTCTTTTTAAAATATACAAACAGGTTATTTACACAGCATTAGGGTATATGGTTGAAATATGAAATATAGGAAAATCAATTCAGTCAATAAGTATTTTTTAACAATGTTTCAATAATGCATATTTTTATTGTGTTATTACAGTTTACATTAATGGGACTAATTTCAGGATGTTATTACACATTTTTCAGCCACTTTAAAGATAGTAATGTTGATTAGTCATAACTTGTTTTTTCTTCTGTATGAAGCTGATGCGACCACGCACCTCCCCAAAGCCAAATTCTAGATACGTCACTGTGACAAAGGCCGGCTTATTGTGATTTTAGTTGTCCTTTGTCTTTTTTACTGCAGTGGGTGTTACTGTATCTTAATGAAAATGACACTCAACAAGTGTACATTATTTTTCAAGTATTTTAAGTTACCGTATTTTTAAAGTGCTGAGTTAATACCACTTTGCAATGGAATCAAAAGAATCTTTGTCTTGCTACAGTCTGTTATAGAGAGAGAGAGAGAGAGAGAGAGAGAGAGAGAGAGAGAGAGAGAGAGAGAGAGAGAGAGAGAGAGAGAGAGAGAGAGAGAGAGAGAGAGTGTGTGTGTGTGTGTGTGTTTCAGGTTGAAGTAACAAGAAGATTTAATGTATGCAGATGAATTAAATGTAAAATAAAAAGGGCTCTATTACTGAATATGGTGAAATATCCTTAATAGGGCACACAGAACTCTGCATGTTCATTGGTCAGATAATAACATCTGAACAGTGTAGAAACAAAATGTTCTCCAGCCCTATGATGATGTGCATTTTGCCAATGAAATTGTCCTCTGATTCACTTGTGTGGAATAACAATGATGATAATTCTCATCTACTCAGGGGAATGAGATTGAGGGAATTTCTATTTGGTGAAAACATAGGCAGAATGGTTTGGCTAGCACAGTCACCTGATTGTACTCCAATTGAACATGTATAGGATCACTTGGAAGGCGCCTTTTGAAGATTTAGGCACAAGGTGTCAGAAAAACAATAATCAGTATGCCAGAGAAATGGCAAGCAGTTCTTAGAGCAAAGGAGGGACCACATAATCTACAGAAGTGGCAGAGTGTAAAGTATTTCCATTGAATAATTTTTGTGCACTTCAAGTAACCACATTAGGAGTAGTCATTATCATGTAAATACAAACATTCTTTGTTTGCTTTCTTTCTCTTTGCAAATACCATTCAAAACAAATACCTCTATTAAATAATTCTTATTCTGATATTATATATTGTTTATGTAAATAAAGTAATCAATAGTTGTTAGTTGTTATTAAATAAAGATCTGTTATTTTCAATACGGTATCTACTCCAACTATCAAGTAATATATATATAAACCAAAGGTTTAATCATTACCACACACACAAAAAAAATAGACTAAACAGTTGAGCTCGTCTCTAATCAAAGTCAATGCTTTATATACAAAAATGAAATTGCAGGTTTTAAAATTGGCAAGCCATGATCAGAAAAGGAATAGTTTGTATAAATGGGGTTCAATATGGAAGCTTCTTTGACGTTCTTTGTATGTTTTATGATTAAAGAAATTATGGATGGATTGAAAACTTTGACACAATAGACCTTTAAGTTTGGAAGAAACAGGGTTATTAAAATAATGACATAGCTGAATTATTAGATGCAAGAGAGTCACAGTTGACAAAGTCTATCAAAAAGGTTCAATGAGATTAAGTTCAATTTGGATGAATTCATATAACACAGATACTTTAATTCATATGGTACCTGTCTCTGATGGTATCACAGTAATCAGCTATGTAGTCGATAGCTGCTCTGCCAAAAGATTTGAATTCTGTTGTGTCCATCTCAATGATCCCACTGTATATACAGTATTCAGGTACAGCTCTGCACATACACAAAAATGACCAGATGACATTATGTATTAAATGTGTCACTTAAACAAAAAATCGGTATGGAAAATTATTCATGACTTCCATGTTCTAAGATTTATATTTAAAATAATTTACTTGAACTTGCCAATAAAGCAGCTAATGTATTCTGTAGTTCTGCTGATTCGGCCATCTTGATTATTTATTATTATAAATTTAATAAATATTATAATTTGTTTATTTATCGTAATCGCACTATTATTAATATTTATAATTATGAATAACGTCCGTTTATACGTTATTTATTATTATCGTCCAGTATCTCAAACAAAAGTCAACCAGCTTAATCTAACACAGATACAAATAATAATTCAATCTCCATATAGATAATTACTACTATTGTTCAACTATCTGATAAGAGAGAGTATTCAAACTTTTATCTACACTCCCTGATAACATAGAACAACACACAAATAGTTTACTGAATTTAGTCTCTACACACTCAAAATAATATTTCTTTTTTTAAAACTAATGCAAAAAATCGAGCCCAACATTGGCCAGCGCCAAATATCCTTATGCAACAGATCAAAATTTTATTATACTAATAAGGATATAGTGAGTGTGTAAAAATCACAAACAAGTCTATTATGGAGGAGATGAAAAATTATTTATTATACACAAATATTGTTTTTAAAGATGTATATTATATTATAAATTGTCATGTATTGATAATAGAAATAATTGTTTGTATCGTTCGATAATATAAATCGATTTTGCTTGGTTTCTGCAACGTCCTCCTCTCCTTTCGTCGCTCCCGTCCTGGCGTCCTCTTCTTCAGCATCACTCCTTCCTGGTGTCCTCTTCGTCCTGGCGTCCTCTTCGTCTTGTTGTCCTCTTCTACAGTGTCACTCCTTCCAAGTGTCCTCTTCGTCCTGGCGTCCTCTTCGTCTTGTCCTCCTCTTCTACAGCGTCACTCTTTCCAAGTGTCCTCTTCGTCCTGGCGTCCTCTTCGTCTTGTCGTCCTCTTCTATGGCAGGCGGCTCCAGCGGCGATATTTCAATGAGTCACGTTGTTATGTTTGACTGCTAACATTAATTAGTTTCTTCATAAATTGTTTACTCACAATGCTTATAAATTCCACTCGTACAGTTTATTATTAATTTATATCTTATATTTTCTTAATCTCAGGATTAATCTGGGTATTACTTAATGCGGTGCGTTTAATGTACACCTTCCACGATATCTTGAAGTGTCTTTAAATTCCCTAAGCGGATATCTTAACTTACATGAAACAGCACTGTATTATATTTTAAATTTTATCTAAATATTTTACCCTCTCGGTTCTTAACGCAAAACTTCGTTAAGAATTTCCAAGGTTTATTTTATATACGATATTTCTACGTTCATAAGAGAACAACTCTCTTCACCGGGCACAACTTTCCCTTGCATTGCAACTTCTACAGACAGACTGTGTCCATCCTAATTCTACAACGTATGAATCTCACTGAATTTAGTGTATTCTGATAGGCTAAGCCCAAGTTACATGATTGATGGAACAAACAGATATACAAATTTCATGAAAAACTTTGTATAATTTAGCAAAGTCCTGCCTGGAAATTATCTACAAATTTTATTACCCTATCATTGATAAGAGTTACAATTGAGTTTTTCTTCACTTAAAAAACCATACTTCTAAAATAGTTATGATCCTCCGAGTATAAACAAATTGAAGCTATTTACCTAAATAATTCCTTGTCAAAGTTTCACGTCAATTGGTTAACAACCACTGAAGCTATAGCGATCGCACATTATCACACTCGCACACGCGCATAAATTCACACAAAAAATACATGACAATATAGAACACCTTTTTATGAAGAGTTTGATATACCCTACATGCTTATCCATTTCTAAATACAAAACTTACGACTAAAAGACAAAATATTACATAAAACCAATTTAAACAAGAAACGCTCGCTGAAATGCTCATCATTCATGTGCTCTGATATAAACAACATAGCTTATCATCCTGTGTTCCGTTGCAATATATATATATTGTTACTAACCCCTCTCACGTCACCTAATTAGGTCCCACGTTATGAGCGTCAATTTGATACTACGCCTATGCCAATGTGTTTTGAATTACATTAATTATGTCAATCTCGGAGATATTTGGAGTTGTGGGATATATTGATGTACTTAATTAATATTAACTTAACTCTTTAAGAAATATCAGTGTTAGTGTGCCTAAAACTTAAACAACTTAAGCGCTATTCTACAATTTCATCCAACCCTATTATACCTTGAAGAGAGTTGTGTCTAATTTTGTATTTTTACGCTCCCTCTTTGGTGTCAGATAATTCCGCTATAAGCGCTGTAGTATCGGCTCAACGAAACTTATAGGTTATTTCGATGTTTATGTTAACCAATTATTCTATACTTATTCAGTTACTTTTTTGTTCCCAGCTCATTAAACCATACTCCAAATAACAAGATTTTACAAATATATAAAGGTTCTTTATTTGTTTATTTAATTCACATTGAATAAGATATGTTCTAATTAACATATGCTTGGGCTATAGGCTTCATGAATCGATTGTTGATTATTCTAATCCTTTATTTATATTTAGTTATATAGTGTGTTTTGATTTGTATTTAATTTAATTCAGGGTGTGAAGGTTCTTGTAACTGTGGGGAAGATTAAAAATACATAGATAAGAATGCAAGATTTACAAATTTGAAGTGTTGTGTAGTTAGTATGATTATTATAATATAATTTACCAGACTCAAACGAAGCAAATCGTGTAGGCGGTTGATCGCTAAATTTACTGTTCTGGACGATTATGCAGTACGGTTTTCCTTCTTCGGTTTAATAAAAGTAATTCTTGTCCTGTCCACTTCGGAATACAGCTTTCTGGATTGATTTACAGCCCGATTGATGTTTCTTCTGCAACGCCAGGATCCAAATCAGTTCTTCTTTCGGTTGAAGCAATTAGTGTTGTTCTGTGTAATTGAAAGGTTATAATTTCTGGTGTAGTGAATATTATTAATTGTGTTACTGTTAATTCTTTCTATTTGATTAATATCTCATCAATTCCCTTCGGAAATGGGACAGTTCAAGTTCTTTCTTGTAGACTTCAGTTATTTATTCTCTATTATGATTCATATGGTAGTGTTATTTGGTTAATCTGTATTGGTGATAGACGTAAATATTGTCATTAGAAATTTGTATTTTTATAATCGTATCTGGTAACTTCGAATATTACGATTAAAAAGATTATTCTTGGTTTTTTAATCTCATCACATTTAGTTCATCCAAACAATTCTTGTCAAAATCAACAACTTCTTCTCCTTTTTGTCGTCCCTAGCAACACATAATTCCTTCCTTCCACATGTTTTAAATATATAGTGTTTATTTCATATATTTTTTGTCTATTCTTTATCAATTTGCTATCCTATCGGAATGTAACTTTACCGATAGTTGGTTTATTATTTTCTATACATATTCTGCTGGTTTTTTGATATAAGCCGGTTTTTTTCCTTTTTTTTATATTTAATCCACTTTCGATATTATATATTACTAATCGATATCGTGGCATTATGGTATTATCATAATTTGTATAAATTTTATTATATATTATTATCAATTTAATGTTTTTTCTAGCTCTTCAAATTGTATTTATTAGTTATTATTAATTGATGTACCTAATCTTTATGTTATGAGTATTTATATAGTAGTTTGGCTGTTAGGCCTTTTATTGTAAACTGATCTACCTGTGTTTATAGCTGTTAAATATCTATAGCCCCTTTTACATAAATTCATACATACAATCAAATCTTAACTATTAACATTTATATAAACAATTATTTTTCTATATCTAATAACAATTTTATCTTGATCTATTGATCACATATAACAAAATTCAAATCTATGAACATTGATTAACTGCTTCACACTTCATTCTACAACAGTCATTGACTAATACAACTTGTTTCATTATCTTTCATTAACTCAACACATATTTGGTATAACATAACATAAACTTTATCATAACATTTGTTGTCTTAAAATAATACTTCTTAACTCAAAATTCTTATTTGTTATTACTATAAATTAAATCATTGTTTCATTTTTTGTTTGCTTTTCATTAAACATATATCATCAGCTATTATTTAACTTACAGGTTCGTTTATTCTTGTTAACACTACCTTGCATCCTTATTTAATTTTATCTATGATTATCTTTGTAATTATTGGATCTTTGTTCTATTATGGTGTTAAATATTGACTTATTTATTATTCGGTGAACCTTATTCTTATGTAACATGAATGCTGGCATTTCTGTTGCGTTATAATATATATATATATATATATATATATATATATATATATATATATTTAGTCACTTTCTGCTACAGTCCGTTTCTTGATGTATATAATACATTTAATAGTTATAATTAAATTTACCTCAAGATGTTATTTTTTTCCTTTTTTGGAACATGTTTCGGGTACTATCTTGTACCCATCCTCAGCCTTCCGGTTTTTTTGTCTGGTGAAGTACATATGTGTTGTTGGTTGACTATTATTATTGTGGCTTCCTGTTGGCTTCTGGTATTTCAAATTGGTTTTATTGTGTGTGATTGTGGTGTATGTGTTAGTTTTTTGTGTATTTTCAATGTTGAGTGCTTTGAATATTGTGTCATGTTTTGTATTGATTTGTATTTGTTCAGGTATTAGTTTGTTTTCTATTTTATGTTTGTATATTTGTAAATTTTCCCAAATGTTCATTATGGTGCCTTTGTGTGGTATATGTTTTATTAGTGTTACATTGGTTATGTCTGGGAATTCATGTCCTGTGTTTATTGCATGTGTGGCTAAATTGGATTTATATATTTCTGGTTTTTGAATGCCAAAACCAAACAACCCCATTTTTTATATTTACAGTTTTATTTGGTAACAGTTTCATTATATGTAATTCTTAAGGCATCTTATCCTTCAAAATTAATTACTTTATTCGACATCAAAGAGATAGTTTTCTAAAAATTACCCCTACCCCCTTCAACTACCCTTTCATTTATAGACATTTCATCTACCTTTCTATAGTGGATTATTATGACCTTCTTTTCAGGATACTTTATTTTTCAAAATTAAGTACTTTACTCTTGTTAAAACATAAAATGTTGCAGGTAAACTACCTCTCCTCCTTAACCAATCTTCACCAAAATCAATAGGCTTTGAGTCCTCTACAATTCGGGTACATATGCAAAACGCATTTGATTCTGTTTGAATTTGCGGCAGTTATCGTTCACCATAGAAAAAATTCTAAACACATACACACACACACTTTTCAGAAAATGCCTTTTATCATATTTTGAGGGTAGTACAATCAGAATCAGCCCTTTATCTCAAAAACGATTTTTTTGCCATCATCATACTTCCATTTCCTTACGGAACATGGAAGGAAAAAATTTTACAAAATGTTGTAAATGATCATTTACTAGTATAAAATAAATCTAGGAATTGGTTTCACTGATTCGCCAATACTCATTGTTTTTCTGTTGCTTTGCTACTACCATATGTTTCAAATCATATGGCATTGCAATATGGACACTGCCCGCTGATTTTCTACAACTAAGCAGATTTTCTATAACATAGAAATGTTATAATATAGAAAGTCTTATTAGTGTCGATTCCTAATTAAGAAATAATTGATGGCTTTTCTTTATCGTCATCGCAGAGGAAGAAGTTACTGTGCCAAATATAAGCCAAACCAACTAGGACTTCATCAAACTATTATTTTTTCATTTTTTCTTCTTTACAATACGCTTTGTTGATATTTTGTTCCTTTGCTTTCAAATATTGATTTACATGTATTAATTTCATTAGATTTGTTATTTATTTGTTTAATTTCAAATGAGAATTTATTTGCAAACTCTACTATTTTTAGGTTTAACTCATTTTTCATCTTGTAATTTGAATTAGCAGTCTCTGTAAATCCAACTTTTTTTTAGCCAGCTCCTGCTACTTGCTATGAAAGCTTTGCTTCGTCTCTCCCTCTGTTACCTTATTAAGCCACACCCAGCTTTGTCTACTTACCTAACACTCTGACGGAATACACATATCTCACTCTTGCAAAATATGAAAAAATATTTCTTTATTACTAATTGTGTTTGTATATTCATTAGTATATTACTGTTCTTATTTTTTATCTTTAAAATGTCTAACTCTTCATATAACCTCCTTTTATTTAAATTATTTTCCACTTTTAATATTTCTAGGTTTTCAAGAGGGTTAGTGAATTTATGCCCTGCTTCCATGAATTGCCTAGTGTATAGTGAATTAGTGGTCCTATCTCCTTCTCCCCTTGCAAGAGAACATGAGTTCTTCTCCCCTATTAGCCTACAGGTAGGAAAGGAGACGATGAAGACAACATTCTTCAAATCATTTTCGATTTAAAAAAAATATTATTTGCTATTAAGCAACAATATATTAAGTTGCATTCTACAGATTTTAATGATTTGTTGATTTATTTATATTTGACTTATTTATTATTTTATTATTATACTTTTATTGGTTCATTACTCAGAAACATTAAGAACTTTATATTTCTTTTTCATATTTTTCATTCGAATGAACTTTATATTTTTCATTCGTGTATTGCAGAATTTGCATTATAAACGTCGTTTTATGACTGATTACTGATAACGCTCCCACAGCCCGCGCGTATGTTGGCAGTTTTTGTTGTTTCGCGGTCGCCACTTTTATTTTATAAGATTCTCATGTACTAAGTGTCACTCGGAAGGCTGAAGCAAACCTAATTACATCTCGTTCTGTTCGTTCGATCTGTATCGGTCCAGGCGTTTTGACTCTGGAGGTAACAAACGTAGCCTACATGGTTACGTCCTATACATACCAATACACTTTCTTTTGGCTTTGCTGTAGTCGTGTAAAAAACCATATTCCTAAGAAAACAAATTCTTTCCAAAGAAGAAATATGACAACATATTTAGCCTACTTGTCCCCAAAGCCACTTCTTCCCCCGTCCCCAAATCCTTTTATGATCCTCATCTACGTTACAATCTATTCGCATTTTGTTTGTGTACCAATGTTTGAAATGTATTTAATTAAACAGAGGAGAAAATTTGTCTGCTACACAAACCACCTGCTTAAAAATTTTAATCGATAGCCGAAATACTAATTTGACTTATCGTTTTTCGGAGAGTTAATGTTTTTAATGAAAAGGCTACCCACCAATAAGTAGGGGGGGGGGAGTTGAATCTGTTTGAACCACCGAGAAATGAGAGACTAGAGCAAGTAAGTTACTTGAAAAATCTTGTAGCTATAAGTAAAAGAAAGGAACAAAGTACGTTATACGGTAAACATCAGGCGGTAGAGGGGGGGCACGGTCGCTTAAACACACATCACAACTGTATACAAAACAATAGCTGTCCCCATTCTGTTCTAGACGGTAATCTATGTAGCCGAGGACTTCGTGAGAGTATTGAAGGCACTGGCGTATCTAGAATTTAGCTTTGGGGGTCCGGGGTCGGGTCGGCTTCATACAAAAGAAAACACAAGTTAAGACTAATCAATATTACTATCTTTAAAGTGGCAGAAATACGCGTGATAACATTCTGAAATCAATCCCATTGAGGTAAACGTTAATAACACAATAAATGTACACGTTATTGAAACATTGTTAAAATATACTTATTGATTGAATTGGTTTTCGTATTTCAGACGTATACACTATTAATGCTATTTAATAAACCTGTTTGTATATTTAAAAAAAGAGTGACTACTATATTAGCGAACACAGTCGGAAAAAATAAAACAGCCTAAAAATTAAGAGATAACACACTTTGTCAACTTTGGGGGGATCCGGTTCCGTTCGTCCCTGTACGTAAGACCTGATAGGATTACAATTCACACCACACGGGACGCTTTAAATCAAATTATCAATGAACGGTGAAACCCGTACTAAACACGTAGACGAAACATTAGAGTAGAAAACTATAGTGTACTATTCTACAAGAAAACTATAAGTAGAAAATTTATAGTAACAATGAAAGTGTAGAAGTAATTAGTGGAGCTCAAACCCCAGAAGGACAAAAAATATGCTGGAGTGTTCAGACAGAAGACGATTGGATACGCGAAGACAAAAGACGTACGGTATCTAATGCAAGCAGCGAAGTAGATTAGGAAGTGATAAAAAGGTTGGATGGCGTTTAAACATGAAAAACCTCTTTCCTTATTAACCGCAGCACGTGCACTAATAATATTAACACATTGACATCGTTAAACATTCTGACGCATACTTTAATCACATAAAAATAACAAAATTGTGACTGAGGCATTAGCAGTTAATGTTACGTGTTAAGGGCGAAAAAAACGGTTTAAAAAAATTGAGTAATTTGTCTGAAGACGATGTTCAGAGACCTCTTTGTAGGGGCGTATTTACGGGAGGGGGGAGCACGAACGGGACCCCTCCATAATATTTCGTGGACTCATTTAAGCCACTTTAAAGATAATAAGTCTTAGATTGGTCTTGTTCTCAGCCTCTCATTAGTCTTAACTTGGTTTTTCTTTTGTAGGCCTATGTAGTCGACCCCCCTCCGACAAAATTCGAGATACATCACTGCCTGCCTACTTGTCCGCTTTACTTCGATTCTTGTTGTTACAGCCATATTCCTGCCTCAGTTAAACTCATACTTTCTGTAGTTTTAAACATTTTATTGTTTACAAAGTTCAGCAAACCCGCGACCGAATTATCCACTTCACACCACTAACGCGGTACATACAAACAGTTCTAGACACAACGGTGATTCATTAACTTGTGGTCTCGTGAAAACGAAATCGGTTTTAATTGTTCCTACGCAATGTTTCTGGAAAGATTTCATAATTTTAAATGCCACTTGAAACACTGAAGATTTAACCTCGTATAAACGTAACAGTCAATAAACATGTTGTCGAAAGTTTTTGAAAACAAAAATAGTGAAACACGTTACACAAATAAATGAAGGAAAAACAAATCGAAGAAGAACAAACAGTCCCAGCCTGGTTTTTCGAACCATCAGTTTGGTGGTCACTAAAATGATTTACAAGCCGAAAGATACATTCTGCGACGTTCGTAGACATTAGCGCCAGCCTTTGGAAAAATCTTTGTTACGGACAAACATGTGTTTCAAAATGAAAAATTCTTTCTTGTGCACTAACAATATTAACAGCTTGGCACTTCATTTCATCGTAAACATTCTGACGCGTACTTTCAATGTCTGTCGAGCAGCTGAGCAGGATATGCAGAATATACAAATAATTCAATTCTCGACACACAAACAACTAAATAATTCCTATAAATATGGTACAGGAGGTCCTCTACTTTCGGGAAATTCGACTTTCGCACAATTTGCTTTTTCAGACATTCAAAATGGATACCCTTTATTCAGGTTTCATAGTACAGCTTCGGATTTTCGAACACTGAAGGAGGTGTTGAGGAAGTGAATAAGCGTTCAGGCAAGTCCATATATTCGTTACTATTCCCGCTATTGTGGTTTTTCATAATTAATGTTACTCTATTAATATAAATAATGCAAAGTGTTAAAGTGATTAATTTGTTTTATATAATAAGACTGAGCTGTAGGCTGTTTCACAAACATTGCTTATAAACTACACTAATGTAAGAAAATGATTAATCTAGTATGTTACTGTGTTCTTATTTTTTGTAGTAAGTGGGTGGTCATTTGATGTAAATTTAAGCGAGAACGATATTCGAGTACATTACAATACAGTGTATTACAGTTTATAGAATCGATCCTATTAACTTACATGTAGAGTACGTCTACAGTGATGAGACCCTAACACGTTTTCAGGAACTCATTATGTTCGAAAATCGAGGACCTCCTGTACTAAGTTACTTCATTTTCTGAAATTCGAATGATTTTATTCACGTGTCTGTTATTATTATTAAGGAATAATAATAACGTATGTGTTATTACGTTAAGGAATACTACATCTTTCGATAAAAGTAAATGCTTTGTTCCTAAGAAATATAAAAACGACCATTTCGTAGGTTAGAAAACAATACAACATTTCTCGCTTTCTCAAGTTTTTTAAGTGTACAATTGCAAGTGTATTACAAGACATTCGTTTAAAAGTAACTATCAGTTAGAATAATATTGTTTATTCGAATTTCAGAAAACTACAGTAACACTCTCATTAACACGAATTATTTTAGTTAATAGTCAGCAATTTAGTGCGTTAACTTCGGAGTAACTACGATTTTGTTTTGTTTCTGTTTTATACGCGAAGCGCGTCCCGATCGTTAGAGTGGATAACGGGGAAATACTATTGTGTTCTGAACAGGGAAAAAGGAGGTTCTGATCAACTTTTCATGGTACACAGAACCGTTTATCTCTATAAGTATTAATGTCTTTATTATCTATAATTGCGTCTTTAAATATTTTCAATAAAGACAAATAATACATATACAAAATAATTAAGTTACACCTACTTATTCTCTGAAACGAATTCGAATCATGTTTTTGGACGAAATTTTTATGTAACGAAGACTGTTGAAGTATTTGATGAATTTCTGTTCTGCCTTCGCGCTATGTTAGACCTGTACTAATCTTATAGTCCCATGTTGTCCTAGTTTCTCTTATTTTCCCAGGCTATTTGACTTTCAGCACCTCTCTTTGTTGGTCCATTCTGTTGACACGTTCTCTACAAATAACAGGCGCTTACTTCTTACTTCATTGACGTCTTATTCTTTTTTTGTACATTCTTTGATCTTTTTGGAAACTCTATTTGCGCTGTTTGAATCTTCAGTAGCGTATTTAGAATTTGGTCTGGGGGAGGGGTCCAGTCGAGTCGGCTTCATACAAACGAAAAAACAAGTTAACACTAATCAATAAGTTATTACTATTTTTCAAGTGTGATCACATAGTGAAATCAATCCCACTAAAGAAAACGGCAGACTAATGAACAATAAAAGTACGCGTTATTGAAATATTGTTTACAAAACGGTTATTGGCTGAATTGATTTTCCTATAGGCCTATTTCATGTGTCAAACGTATACGCAAATGGGGTGTAATAAACCTGTTTGTATATTTAAAAAAGGGTTACTACTATATTAGCGTACACAGCTGAAAAACAATTAAACAACCTAAATTCCTCGCAACTTTTTTCGACTTTCTGGGGGGGGGGGAGGTCCGGTTCCCGTAAACACGCCCCTATGAATCTTACTCGTGCTGTCAATGCGGTAGCTCAAAATGTCGTTGCCATAATGTCTGACCGTACCTACTGTAGTTCTCTTGTATCTTTTCCTCCTCATATTGTCAGTTTTCATGCTTCTTTCCTTTTCTTGTTATTATTTGTTTTATTTGTAGTCCTGCGTACACAGAATATGGTCAGTAAACCATGATTTTTTCTGAAGCATAGAAGCGTGGTATGTGTCAGTATACAATTACAATATTCAGTTTATAAATCACTGATTTGAATCTTACAGAATGCGATAAGTTTTTATCGTTTGTTCGCGAAACAGTTTATAAGTAACGTGTTAGATGTGCCTATTTGTTAGGTCTTAAATAACAAATTATTTTAAACAAGACATCAACTGTTTAAAGAAATGCGTACACGTAAACTGACAAGAAATCAGAGTGTTACTGTAGTACTATAGGTTTCTCAGTACAAAGCAGTTACTAGCATTTGTAAATTGTGTAAACTATTTATGTGTAAAACAATATTTTTATATTTCGTCATGGTTCACTTATCACCGTTAGTACAAGACAACTTTGCCGAGACGGACTTGGTAACCTGCATTCTCATGACTGGCAGTGAAATTTGGTCACCATAAAATCGTGCACGTGCTTCGAGTCTGTGACCAAATTCTGTGGCTACATTGTAGTTGCTCTCTATTGTGTTGCTTGTATTGTTGGAGAAACACTGCGCTTCCTGTGACTTTTTTTTTTACTGCTCTCAATACATAACAAACATTCAATAATCGTCTGCTTTCTAAAATTTTAGGTAGATAAAATTGCAACCTCGATAAAATATTATAACTATTTAAAACTGCTTAATATAATATTAACGGTGACAAAACGTTTGAGCGGGAAAAAAAGAGAAGACTGATAGCATTGCCACATATGTGAAAGCGCAATAATATTGTCAATTTAATTGTATCGTTTTTGGTACGATACATACAACTGAAAAGTAGAAGTAAGCAATAAATTACGGAAATTACATTAATTTTAATTAATTACATTAACATTAACATAAATCATTTAACATTAAATAAATTTACTGACTGTTTTAAACACACCTGTTTATTTCTGAAGACATACGGACAAAAAGTATTTATAAAATTAAAATTAAAATCCGACAAACGATTACATGCATATAAATACATTAAAAGTACAGCAGTTATACAAACAATAGTTAAAATTAACACAACTGTTATTACACGTACTTAGCGAGTACAAATCAGTACAAATCGTTAATACAGTAATCTCTCGCTATAATGACGTTTCTCCAAACCGGCTGACCTGTTTGTACACTTTAGCCTATACGAGTGTTACAGAAAGGGACGTGTTGTATATCAGAAACAAAGTACGGGGTTTCAAACACATAAAGTTTCACCGGATTGAAATTCCTGCATAGAATCCCTCTCGGCGAGTTTGTCTTTTTTTTATATTTATTTATTTATAAGGTCGCTGCAACAGCATCGGTCATTAGCGACCAGAAAAGTTATAAAAATGAATTTGTAAATGATACAGAAATTCTCATACAGGTGCAGTAAAACATATATTAAACTAGAAGGTGCTTAGTGAAGACAAACATTGCAACAAGATACACAGGAACTGGTACGATTTAAAAACTACATTAGATATTTGTTTAAATACTAGCAATAATGTAAAGTAAACTTATAAATATTGCCCACACACAACCTAAACATTATAAATATACAGCATGCAGATATATAATTATTAATTGAGTATGTGTTATTTTTTAATTTAATTGTCCGTTTCTTTTAAAGAAACAGAACAGTTTTATTTGTAAACGCGTGCCATTTTTTTGTTACTTTATTATAACAATACCTGTGCTTTCTTTTTGTTATAACTAATAAACGGAGAAAACTAAAAGTCTGTGATTTTCGCAGCTCACCGTAAGGAAATTTTTCTTTAACAGGGCCCGTCGAATCCGTTGTAGGAAGATTTTATAAATTGTTTCGGTGAGTTATAACTACTGATAACAATTCCATTTGACGTGTGGCAAAGCAAACCAAGCGACTACAAAGTAGGCCTACCGTTTAAAATCGCTATTACCTATCATCGCTGTATTAAATTACGGTTTTCACATTTAACTGTAGTCCTATTCAGATCGGCTCCTTCTAACCTACTTTATGAGATCGCAGACAAACAGTGACGTATCTAGAATTTGGCTTGGGGGGGGGGGGGTCGGATCGGCTTCATGAAAAAGAAAAAACAAATTAAGACAAATCAACATTACTATCTTATAAAGTGGCTGAAAACGCGTGATAACATGATGAAATCAGTCCCATTAAGGTAATAACACGATAAAAATACGCGTTATTGAATCATTGTTAAAAGATTCTTATTGACTAAATTGATTTTCCTATGTTTCATATTTCAAACGTAATGATGTGTAATAAACCTGTTTGTATATTTAAAAAAGAGTTACTACTATATTCGCGTGCACAGCTGAAAAAATAAAATAAACCCGCTTAAAAATGAAAGAGATTAACAAAATTCGACAACTTTTCGACCCTCTGGGACTGGGGGTCCATTCGCCCCTGCAGGCAAATAACCAGGCTTTAAACATTTTAAAAACACGATAACGTTTCCGACTTCTAGTGGGTAAAGTTCTTTAAATAATATAAAAACATTTTAAATTCTTTTTTTTTATTAAAAGCAATGATGTTTAGTTTCCAGCTAAGGCTACGGTTTAACACTCGTTGAAACGTTAACAACCAGCTCGTTACCACTAACAGTATGACAGAAATTTGTAAAGTAAAACAACTGATCAATTTGAAATATTTTCAACATAATTGTATTGTATTTATTCAAACACAATTCAGTACTTCGGCTGTTGACTTTGTCATAATTTTTACGAAAGAAACAAACGTAACTAAACAAATATTTGAAGACGTTTGCACGCGCGCGCGCGCGTGTGCACCAGTTTTTGCCGTATAGTCTATGGTTGCGTTTTTTTACTAACATCAGACTTCAAAACGTTTTTTACTAACTTCCTAACGTACAAAAATCTTTAAACTTTAAGTTATTCCTATATTTTAAATAGTAACATATTTTAAATAGTTCCAAAGAACGTGTCTGTCAAAAAATTAATTACTTTACTTCAAAAGGGCTAAAAACAACTGGTAAATTTATCATAAATTTATTTTGTTGGTCTTATAGATTGCGTTTTTGAATGTTCTGTTAAACTGATACTAAGTTCTGTATATTCAAAATAGCTTAATGATAGTTTGTATCAAGTATGTGTGTGTGTGTGCGCGCGCGCGCGCGTACGTACACACACACACACACACACATATATATATATAACAGAAAACTGATATTTAAAAATAAAATGTTTTTATTTCATTTAACCGTGTTTTTGGCAATTTTTATGTTGCTTGTGTGTGTAAAGCAATAGAAGCACATAACTATTACTTTTAACTTAAGTATTTGTTCTGCATGATACTCCGCATACTTACACGCAGGGGTACCGCTTTCGATCCTGTCGGTAAGACTGAACCGGATGCTCCGCATTCGATATTTATACACACGTGGACTGTGCGGGGAGTGCGCGAATCCACCAGCGGATTTTTCACATTTTGTGTTGAAGGCTGATAAGCTATATGAATTGTATTTCTTGGATAATGACGCAAATTAATTATGAAAATTTTCTTCAAAATGCAGTAATTAAGCGACACTTGAAACGATGCAAGAATAAGCAGGAACATAACAGTTAATAAAACAATATTAACTGAATCGGCAAAAACAAATAAACAACTTAAGACGCGTGTGTTATTGAATTTTATTTCTTAATAGCACGCATATAGACGACAATTGTTTATAACATGCTAACGATGTTAACCATTTTTTTTATGACACACGTGCCAACCAAGTATAAACAATTACGGTGTACCAAGTATAAACAATTACGGTGTAAGCTCAGGGGCGTATTTATGGGACCGATCGCCCACCCCAGAAGGTCGAAAAAGTTAACGGATTTTGTTAATCTCTTAATTTTTAGACTTTTTTTCAGCAGTGAACGCTAATATAGTAGTAGCTCTTTTTTAAATATACAAACAGGTTTATTACACAACATTAGGATAGTATACGTTTGAAATATGAAATACAGGAAAATCAGTACAGTCAATAAGCATCTTTGAACAATGTTTTAATAACACGTATTTTTATTGTGTTATTACCGTTTACTTTAATGGAACTGATTTCAGGATGTTATCACGCGTTTTTCAGCTACTTTAAGGATAGTAATGTTGATTAGTGTTAACTTATATTTCTTTTGTGTGAAGCCGACCCGACCCCGGACCCCCCCACCAAAGCCAAATTCTAGTTACGCCACTGTGTAATTTCGATAACATAAATCTTAACATTTCGAAACAGCTTACACTGTGACTAGTATACATAATTTGCTACCTTGTTTTAGCTAAATGTTGAGTAAAACTTGAAAAATTACACGCCATAGAATCAGGGCCGCAACCTGTGGGGGGGAGCAAGAGGGGCATATGCCCCGGGCGCCGCGCTAGGAGGGCGGGAAAATGACAGTAGTATTTACGTCCTGAACGTTTTTGCACCTTGGAGCTTATAACAGTACCTAGTAATCAATAATTTAATACACATGTACCATATTATTTATAATGTGGAATCTAATGCCAGAGACTTATAAACATGAGATAAATCGAAAAGAAATAAACTTGAAGAAGGGGAAAGTTAAAACACCATGCCTTAGCAGTTGACACTTTGAGAGACGATGCCTATAGCAATACTCTGGAGCGTAGTTTAATAAACACAGACTTGAAGAAGCATATCCAATTTGACTACAGCCTTAAGGTTAATTTTAACTTCAAGGGAAAGAAATCTTAGTAAGTTGAAAACTATTAAATATTAGGCCTACTTAAGAAGCGGCATGGCGCAGATCTATTTGCTTTGATGACATCATCAAAAGCTTAGCAAAATTCTCACACGCTGGATCTTTTAAAGACTCGAATGATTCATTAAATAAACTAATTTTCATAATAAGCAGACAATGTTGAAAACGATAACCACGGAATCGATTCAGATTTTATGTGATTACGTAGTTATTAATAAGTAGTGCGTAAGATATTATATGGTCTACTTTCTCTGTCATACCTAAACCTAAAATTATGTCATGTACAAAATTAAATTACTTTATAGTTGTAAGTCAGATTAAAAGTTGTAGATTGAAAATTTTTAAGCAAGACTGATAAATTCTGTAGATTAAGTTGTTCAATTTAAGAAAACTACAAACAGACTGAAAATCAGTTTTATTGAAATAGTGAGTAATAAAGTAATAAAAATTTCCTAGCTAGAGGGGGGGCGGAAACCTTGTTTGCCCCTGGTGACAGAGTCCTTAGTTGTGGGGGTTTATACAAAGTGCGCGCAGCGGTCAAGGGATTTTGGAGGGACACTTTACAGTCTCAAAAAGGTCTATACAAGGTGTGTGCTAGGCAACATTTTATTTACTTACTATAGTCTGTTATTTCAGTACCGTCTTGTGACTTCTTCTAATAGCTTTGTCACGCGTTTCGGAACGATCGTTCCATCTTCAGACATAGGCTACATACTCCTCATACGAGATCGTCAAACATTAAAATTTTAATTAAACTGAAATACATGAACAACAAAAATGTTTCACGTACACGCTACTTGAACAGTAAACATTTTTGGCATCTAAATGTTTTTGTCTTATTCGTTTAACTTCTGTTGAGTTATATTTACTAAAAAAGTAGGCTTTTTGCTAATATACATAAACATTCACGTTTGAAATTACATTAAAAATGCGACAGACCTAGTTTTTGACCTTTTAGCATATTGTAACGTGATGTTTCCCTCTACATAAAGAAAATACCCTAACCTAGATAAATTAGAATGTCATCAACGTTTCTGTGCCAATATAGTATTTTATGTGAGTGTCTGTCATTGTTTGTGGGGATTTTTGTTTTTTCTAAGTGTTGGAGGAAGACTTCTGCTAGAATGCTGGATATGGGGGAGCCCATGGGTGGACCATCATTCTGTGTGTAAAATTTATTGTTATATGTAAAGTAGTTTTGTTTTGTGATAATGTTCAGAGTTTCTGTTATCTTGTTGATAAATTCGTCTGGTGTGTTGTTCTGTTTGAGTTTGTTTTGTAGGATTGTGATTGTTTCAGAGATGGGGATGTTTGTGTTCAGGTTTTTAATGTCGAAGGAGGCTAACGTGGCATTATGGGGGATGTGAATGTCTTTTATTTTTGTTACTAGGTCTGTGTTGTTTTTTACTGCAATGTTGTTGTCTAGTTGTGTTGTCCGATAATTTTGTCTAGATGTTTTGCGAGTTTGTGTGCAGGGGCATTACGGTAATTGATAATGGGGCGGATCGGAATTTCTTCTTTATGGATTTTGGGAAGCGCTTGGAGGGTAGGGGCTGATGGTCGGATTTGTTTCATGTAGGGCTTTTGTTTGTGTGTCATGGTTTTGTTGACTAGTTATTTTACTGTGTTTTGGTATCTGTCAGTGGGGTCGTGTTTTAGTTCTGTGATGTTCTGTTCCATGAAGTTTTGTAGTTTGTTGTGTAGGTTGTCTGTGGAGATGAGTACAGTCGTGTTGCCTTTGTCTGCTTTTACAAATGTGATGTTGTGTTTGTGTGCCTTTTCCCTCAGTTTGATGGCTGTGTGTATTTCTGAGTTGTGGTTGTTGTTGTCTGGTGTCTTATGTGCTCCTATTATATTGTTTATGTTATGTCTTAGTGTGTCTTGATGTTCTGATGCTGTGTTTTGTATATTTGTTTCAGTGTCAACTATGAGTTTTGTTAGTGTTTGATTGTTTTGTTTGTAATGTATGTTATGTGTTAGGCCTTTATCAAGGAGTGTTTGTTCGTTTTTAGTGATTGTGACGTTCGTGAGGTTTACTGTACGTGGGTAGAATTTGTGTGAAGGAATTATATTTGTGGTGTCAGGTTTTTAATTCTTCTCTCGTGTTTTGTCTGTATGTTATGTATTTGTTTTTTTGTCCATTCATTTGTGTGATGTATTAGTTCAGTCATGTAATTGTGTCCGTATATGTTGGCGATCTGTAGGTGTAGCATCAGTGCTTTGCGGGTGAGAGCGTCTTTTTTCTTATATAACTGTTTGATGGTGATGCGTGCTGGAAGCTCTTGAAGTCTTCTTGCTTTACCGTTGTGGAATTTGTTGCTGTAGAGTAACTGTCTTGCCGTTTCCTGTTGTGTCAGCTCTGACGCTCGGTTGAATCTTGTATGTCACTCCTGTAGGTCGTCTTTTGCGGCAACAAAGGACATGACACGGCCAGCAATCTCAACTTGGAAATGTTTTAAATTTCGAAAATTGTTTAGGACCCAGGCTCTTGTGCCCATTAAATAACATGTTTTGAAATAGTGGACCAGAAATATTGTCGCTTGTGGACGAAAATGCGGTCTCCTGTGGGCCAAGAAATGCCCATAATGCAAAAATAAAATCCGTCCCGTGGGGACCAAAAATGATAAATCCGGCCCGGAGGACCAAAAATGATGCGTGCTGGAAGCTCTTGAAGTCTTCTTGAGTTATTCCAGGAAACGCTGAATGATGAGGGCTGGTTTGAAGTAAATAGAAGTGGACTGTATGACTTTTAGATGATAATCTTTTATTGAATAATTTTGAATTTGAATACTGTTGTTGACACGCACAGACGTTTACGCGACATGACGCCCGTTAGGTGAATAATAATAGAAATCGAAAGACACGATAATAAACAAGATCGTTGAGTACAATTAGTGCATGCTGCACATAATAATAGCTAAAAAATGAAAGCCAGTAGCCGCGGCCTGTAATATTACGAGTGAACGACTCGGAGCCTTTTGTAGAACTAACGAATATATCGCTGCAGACAGCTGAGCTGCGCCGGCTGCAGGCGATAGATAAAAAAAACGTGACGTCATCCGTGCGTGTCGCAGTGCAGTAATTACAATACATAGTTTAACAGTACAAAGTCTGAACATACTGCCCGCTCAAAATCGGGACGATTTTGGAATTTAAGTTATTGTGTGAAACGTAAATCACAATTACATCAAATGTTGTAGGCCTATACAAAGAAAATACATAAAATACTTGAAAGCTTTACACATTAAATAAATTGACCTTTGCTTAAAGTAAATAGTCTCTGACACAAGAAATCTGTAAATAGCAAAATTAATTAAGCTATCAGAACAGAGTCAAAGTAAAACAAAACAATTTCTGTACTGAAAAGATACAAACTAAAGCTCATGTTAAAAATAAAAGTGCTTATATAACTAACATAATCTTCTTTGAAGCATTAACATATGTTTGGTAAATACATACATTTAATCTTTAACAGAAAATAAGCGACATCCTTTAATTTGTATAAAGAGAACATCCTAAAAAACTGACTCAATATAGTAATACAATAATAACGACATAGTAGCAAATAAAACAATAGTAGACTAACAATTTAAAAATACATAACCATCGTAAATACAATAGAGAAAGAACATAATAATTTACATGCATAGTGTTGATATACTGATATCGAATTCAATGATACATGGCAGTAAGATAGACATATGCATAATAAAATGCATAATATGCATAATATGAGTATACATAATACACAACGATTGACATAATGATTAATAGTACATAATAGCATAATAATAGTCACAAAAAATTCAATAACATAATAATGATACATAGGAACACAATAATAAAACTTAATAATAATACAATACAACCAACAAATGGAAAACATGATAAATGTTCAGAACAATGATGCATGAGAATGCGAATTAGTCTGAGTCCACCGGAAGGGGACATAATTTATGGATGGGTCGACGTAGGATACCCTGTGCGGTGCGAACTTCGGCAACGCGCACTATCGAATCCTGACCCGCAAAAACGTTTGTAATCACCCCGCGCTTCCATTGAAGGGGGGGGGGAATTGTCGTCTAAAATGAGGACGAGCTGTCCTACATTTAAATTCCTTGACGTGGTGTGCCATTTGTTGCGCTGCTGCAACTGGTGCAAATAATCTTTGGACCATAGTTTCCAGATGGATTGTGTAAATCTTTGGAGTAGCTGCCATCTGCTCAAACGACTAATACTGACTTGGGTATAGTCGGGCTCCGGCAGTGCAGTCAGTGGAGAACCGACCAGGAAATGAGCGGGAGTTAAGGGTTCAGGGTCCCTAAAATCATTAGAAATGGAGAATAAAGGGCGTGAATTAATGCAGGACTCTATTTGAATTAAAATGTAGAGTACTCCTCGAAATTCAAAGCGGTACAGCCAATCACGCGACGTAAATGAAATTTGACACTTTTTACTCCGCTTTCCCACAAACCACCGAAATGAGGGGCAGAGGGAGGAATAAAGGACCACTTGAAGCCCTGGGAACTGATAAACTCCTGAGTTGTTTGCTCAAACCCTTTAGATTTAAAAAGCCTGTACAAATTGTGTAATGTGCTACTGGCACGATGAAAATTCGTACCTTGTCTGAAAATAACTGAGTGGGAATACCTCTACGCGCGATGAACCGTTTTAAGGCCACTATGAAGGTGTCTGAAGTAAGATCTGATACAAGTTCCAAATGAATGGCTTTAGTGCACATGCATCTGAATAACGCAATATACGCCTTTGCCGTCGATTTTGAGCGCTGCCCGCCATGACGTATAAGTACGGGTCCGGCATAGTCCACCGCGGATTGGGAAAATGGTTTAGCAGGCGTGACCCTGGAAGAGGGTAACTGACCTAATAACTGGTTCGCGCCTCTAGCACGATAACGGAAACAAGTAATGCACTTATGTATTACTGAGCGTATATAGGACTTATCGTTAACAATCCAATATTCCTGTCTCAGAGAAAACTGGGTTAATTGAACACCAGAGTGCAATAAACGAAGACGTTCGTATTCTATGATTAACTTGGTGAGATGGGAATGCGGATGCAAAATTATTTGATGTTTGCTAGCGTAATTAAGCTGGGAGAGCTGCAGACGTCCACCCACTCTCAATATACCTGACTCATCAAGGAAGGGGCTGAGAGAGAGTTTTACTGCTGTTGGGGATGTAGCGATGTTCCTCAAGCTCCTTTACTTCAATGCCGAAATGCAATTGCTGAGACTGGCGAATAAAAGCTAAAAGAGTATCATGCAATTCCTGGGCTGACAAAAAAGAAGTTCCCCTATCCGCTACGGGGAGCCTAGAGTTATGAATGAATCTACGGCAATATGAGAAAACGCGAATGAGTCTTGTAAGGGAGGAGTAGTTTTCCACATAACTGGAGGTGGATAAAGCGACAATTAGTGAGGTTGGGACCTGCTTGCGTTGCTCTTGTTCCAGATCGGGATAAGTGCAGTGCGAATGAATATCGAAGGCACTGATGGGCCATGACGATGACTCATGGGATAACCAGGACGGACCATGCCACCACTGAGGGTGTTGTGGTTGTGTAAAATGCGAGGGAGGCAACCGCGCGATAAAATGTCGGCAGGGTTGTCCAGTGAAGTTACATGGTGCCAAATTCCCCGGGTATTGAGACGCTGTATTTCAGCGACACGGTTGGCGACGAACACCTTCCAACGGGAAGATTGCTGATGAATCCAATGCAAGGCTACCATTGAGTCCGAATAAAAATATAATTTGTCGAATTTGTAGTTAACAGCATTTATTACCTTGGAAGCTAACTGTGCCAGCAATAAGCAAGCGCAAAGTTCAAGCCTGGGTAGCGTTATCTGTTTCAGCGGAGCGACCCTAGACTTTGCACATAACAGGTTTGACGATATGGCGCCGTTTGAATAGACCGCCCGCATATAGATATACCACGCGTAACCGTTAGCTGACGCGTCGGCGAAACCATGAAGCTGTAATGACGTGATTCGGCAATTGTTTAGACTCTTGACAGACCTCGAAATTTTGAAATGAGTGTCCGAGACCAATTGAGAATAGAGTTCTGATCGTCCCATATAGGGTTCTTCCCAACTCGTACCCGCTAACCACAATCGTTGTACAAAATGCTTGCACCAAAATGTAATAGGGCCAAGGAGGCCCAAAGGGTCGTAGATCCCTGCGATGACCGATAACACACTTCTTTTGTTGACCACCGCCATGCTAACATTCCTCTGGACGTTATATAAAAAACTGTCTTCGTTGACGTTCCATTGAATGCCCAATGTACGCACATTTTGGCTTTTGCTAAAGTCATGGGATACATGGGCGCGAGAGGCCATAATGGTCTGGTCATTTGAAAACCATTTATATAGGGTGCAACCATATCGGCCAAGCAAATTTATGATGTCAGATTTCATCTTAGATAGGACGTTCGGGTTGTCTGAGCCCATCATTAGATCGTCCACGTAAAAGTCATTGGCTATGGCTAAGCAAGCTATAGGGTATTCAGATTTGTTTTCTTGGGCTACTTGAGCCAAACATCTTGTAGCAAGAAAGGAGGCACTTGCAGTCCCATACGTGACTGTTCTCAAGGCGTAATGTTGGAGCTCCTTATGCGGGGCGTCGCGCCAAACAATACGCTGCAAATTGGAATCCTTCGGATTAACTAGAATTTGCCGATACATTTTTTCAATATCAGCGATGAGGACGTAACGATGAGTTCGGAATCGAGTCATAATGGAGAACAGATCCTGCTGGATCGTGGGACCGACCATCAGAGTATCGTTCAAAGACAAATTATTTGTCGTCTTAGCGGAGCCGTCGAAAACAACTCGTAACTTGGTAGTTACGCTGGAACCTTTAAAGACTGAGTGGTGAGGCAAATAAAAGGTGTCTGAATTGTCAAGCGATAAATCGTACTCATTAAGTAAAGACATGTGACCAAGATTTACATATTCACGCATGAACTCGCTATAGCCCTTGTGAAGGGCAGGGTTCTGCTTGAACTTACGTTCTAATGACTGAAACCTGCGGATAGCCCCGCGCAGAGAATCACCCAAATGAGACTTGTCTGCCTTCCGAGGTAGGGATACCACAAATCTACCATCGTCATTACGGACAGTGTTGGACACAAAATGATTCTCGCATATCGAGTCCTCAGCGGAGGTATCACGAATCGAAACTTCCTTCAACTTCCAAAATTCCTTTAGTTGCGAGGAAATTGCACTGTCATTGTCACATACCATAAAGGATGAAACCGGTTTCGTCATGTCGACATTAAACGGCAAATTCCCTGCGAGAATAAAGCCTAGTTTTGTCTCCTGAATTATGGGAAAATGTGGGCCACGTATAAATTTAGTAGGTTCAATCAACTGCAAATAATATTGAGCACCGAGCAATAAATCGATTTGCGACGAGAAGTTGAGTTGTGAGTCGGCTAAAAATATGCCCTTGGGTAAATTTAAAGATGCGACATCAAATGATTCTGCCGGGAGATTGTTGGTGATACTGGGAAGCACAGCGCAATGTATGTTTAAACCAAATTTTTTATAGCGAGACTGTAACCTGACTCGGGTACTGAAGTCAGCTTGTGATAACGAATTGTTTATACCCGTTATGGGCAATTGAGATTTGATTAGTTTCAGACCCATACGGCGTGCGAAATCGATTGTACAAAAGTTAGCCTGCAAACCAGAATCCAGTAAAATTCTGACAGGGTGCTTTCTACCTGCACGGTCAGTAGTCATGCAGACTGCTGTAGATAATAATATGGATTTATTTGTTTGCAACTTCAGCGAACACGGGTTGTTACTGGATGATTCGGGTTTATTAGACATATGAATCATGGTATGATGACGTTTCGCGCACTTTCTACAAGAAAATTTAGATAGGCAATGGGCGCTATCGTGGCCTGCACGAAAGCAATTTAGACAGAGTTTTTTGAGAAGCCCTATAATGTTTTTTCTCTCGTGAATATTAAGCGTTGTAAATTGTGGACAAGCAATAATTCTGTGTTTACCCTTGCACAGTTGACATAGATTATCTCCGAGATGGGAGTGGAATGTGGCCTTGGCCGCATTCACCGTTTTTATTGACTTGCGATAAGGGGACTTATCGCAAACGTTTATCTTGTTCATTGAAGTGGTTTCACTGTCCAGATTTTGCAATAGCTACCTACGTGCATTTAAGAATTTAATGAAATTATTAAAGTTGGGAAATCGTTCTTCTGACGAACTTCCTTTCCACAATCGACGCGTGTACTTATCGAGTTTTTGGGCCAAATAATGAATAAGACTAATTTCAAAGGTATTCACTGGCAAGTTTAAGCTGTTTAACGCATTGATATTAGCGGTTATCTCGTCAATAAATCTGGCAATGCTAATTTTGGACTCGTGTTGAACGGCTTGCACACCCAGGACATTTCCCACATGATGGGCGGAGACAATCAACTTACTGTCATATCTGTTTTTTAGCAGATCAATAGCTACAGCGTAGTTTTCATGAGTAATTGGCAGCGATTTTATCACGTTGAGCGCCTCGTCACTTAACGACGAGTGCAAGTAGTGTAGCTTTTGAATATTCGTCAGATCGGTTCTGGCATGCACTAATTCGAGAAATAAGTTATAATAGTGTTGCCACTCAATTACGTTACCCGAAAACCGAGGTAATTTGATCGGTTCCAATTGTATAGGGGGGGTTTTAAGAGGCATAATTTCAGCACTAATCAGCGGCTTTTGATTCACCTGTTCCACCTGCTCTAACAAGTGTTGCAACTTACATTCGATGCTGCAAAGATCGTCCTCAGTCTGGACTCTATCACTTGCCAATGCGAAATCAGCGTCATCGGATTCAATTTGAGACTGAATGTCATCGTATTTAGTGGATAATTCCATTAAATGTCGTAATTTTATTTTTAATGCGTGATGATCGCTGGTTTCCGGATCGAAATTATCCGCGAACGTGTTTTCGCGGGATATAGAAGCTTTAATCGTGCCACGTTTCTTTATCAGAGCTTTTACATCGGTCATGATTGCGCTCGAAAAATGTAATTTAACAGAATTTATACGCAGAGCAGGAGAATAATTGTCGGAATTTTGACAAAGTTTGATATGACGCGGGAGCTATTGATCGTACTATAACTTAACACCTTACTCACTATAACATACTTACTGTCTCTATTAAAAAAAAACAGCCATCAGCGTTATTGAAATTATGAATTTGAATAATAATACGTATGGCCTTATCTCGGCACTTGAACTCTCAATGAGTTATTGAGAAGTTATGAAAATATGCTCATACTATAATTATATATGTGTACACAAAAACATCAATAATAAGATATTGAATATAAAATATTGTTCAGATTGCACATTCATGTGTTGTATGAATGATTATATTAACAAATGAAAGTTTATAGTCACGTGGAATCCTGGCGTGTTCAGAACTGCTTCGGTCCTGTTGATTCCGCTTTGAACCCGTCCGTGAATCCTGTTATGTTGGTACCTCGCCTGTTTGTGCTGGTTGGATGAAGGTTGTCATCATATCTCAGCGTGCTTTACCGTTGTGGAATTTGTTGCTGTAGAGTAACTGTCTTGCCGTTTCCTGTTGTGTCAGCTCTGACGCTCGGTTGAATCTTGTATGTCACTCCTGTAGGTCGTCTTTTGCGGCAACAAAGGACATGACACGGCCAGCAATCTCAACTTGGAAATGTTTTAAATTTCGAAAATTGTTTAGGACCCAGGCTCTTGTGCCCATTAAATAACATGTTTTGAAATAGTGGACCAGAAATATTGTCGCTTGTGGACGAAAATGCGGTCTCCTGTGGACCAAGAAATGCCCATAATGCAAAAATAAAATCCGTCCCGTGGGGACCAAAAATGATAAATCCGGCCCGGAGGACCAAAAATGATGCGTGCTGGAAGCTCTTGAAGTCTTCTTGAGTTATTCCAGGAAACGCTGAATGATAAGGGCTGGTTTGAAGTAAATAGAAGTGGACTGTATGACTTTTAGATGATAATCTTTTATTGAATAATTTTGAATTTGAATACTGTTGTTGACACGCACAGACGTTTACGCGACATGACGCCCGTTAGGTGAATAATAATAGAAATCGAAAGATACGATAATAAACAAGATCGTTGAGTACAATTAGTGCATGCTGCACATAATAATAGCTAAAAAATGAAAGCCAGTAGCCGCGGCCTGTAATATTACGAGTGAACGACTCGGAGCCTTTTGTAGAACTAACGAATATATCGCTGCAGACAGCTGAGCTGCGCCGGCTGCAGGCGATAGATAAAAAAAACGTGACGTCATCCGTGCGTGTCGCAGTGCAGTAATTACAATACATAGTTTAACAGTACAAAGTCTGAACAGACGGATTCTTTTATGTATGTCCTTTGTGCAATGTTTTGTGTTATTTGAGCGGCCTGATTGTTGTGTTTGATTTTGATTTGAGCGTATTTTGGTGTTATTGATTTGTTGAGGCATGTTTTGTTGATTGTTATGTGTGTAATGATCTTTCTAACCTACAATATTGTGAATTTGTACGTTTGGACTATACCCTTGGTCTTGCTGAGTTAAATTCTTGGAATTCGTTGTCCATGACGTGTCCGTTACTTAACTAAATACAGCTATTTCACTAACGACTCGGAACACAAAAATCTAGCAGAATCTAACGGATACGAGACAACAATAGTCAATAAACTCCTACACAAAACACAAAACAAACAACAGAAAAAGACAGAAAACAACAAATTCTTAACACTAACATACATCAAATAACAAACTGAAAAAATAGCCCACAAATTCAAAAAAGCAGGATACAGAATCCCTTACAAAACTACTAACAAAACAGAACACACTATCAAAACAAACACACATAGCACAAAACAAATTCGATCTACCTGGTGTTTACAAACTAAATTGCTAAAATTGCAACAAATTCTACATAGGCCAGACAGAACGTAGCTTCAAACAAAGATACATTGAACACACAAAGGCACTCCACTCCACCACAGAATCTACCTTTGCAAACCACCTAATTGAAGCAAACCACACATACAAAAGCATCGACAAAAACATGAACATTCTACACGTACACACGAAAGGCCGAAAACTAGACACTCTAGAACAATTGGAAATATACAAACACACGAAAACAAATAAAAACGACATATTAAACGAACAGACACAATTCAAATCGCACGCATTATTCGAACATATCTCACCCCACACACACAACATCGATCTTTCGAAATTCGATTCAGTCGCCCACAACAGGACGGACAGCGCTACCAGCGGCAACCTCTGAAAAAGCTTTTCAAAAGTGAAAACCGGTTCAGGTTGTAAGGTAACACTTTGTGTTTTTATTCATAAAAAACTTTGTGTTCTAAATGTTTTTGTCTTATTCGTTTAATTTCTGTCGAGTTATATTTACTAAAAAAGTAGGCTTTTTACTAATATGCATAAACATTCACGTTTGAAATTACATTAAAAATGCGACAGACCTAGTTTTTGACCTTTTAGCATATTATAACGTGATGTTTCCCTCTACATAAAGAAAATACCCTAACCTAACTAATTCAAAAGTCAAAGTCAAACCTCCGCTCAACAGTCCCTGAAAGGACCAAGGCTGTTGTGTGCAATGTGACGGTAGCATGGCTAGTACAACGCGCCACCAGCCGCTAGTTGCGGTATTCACAGCCAGGAGGCGGCACTGTTATCTCAGCGCCTACTCTAACCTAACTAATTATCTTATCCTAATAATGAAGAACAGAATAATAATTAAGCAAAGAACCTGTATAATGTAAAATATGTGTTAAATAGTAAATTTAAGATAAAAGTAAATCAAACGATAAGACCAAAATACCAAATATGATTATATGGAACTTAATAATAAATAACTAGTAAACTGCATAAGTAATGTTGTCAAAAATTGGTGAAAGCATATACAGCAGAACTTAAATGGTTTACCAATCAGGAAAATTTATAAATTAGATAAAATTTGAAATAAAAGAAATAAAGAGTCAGAGAATAATCATACCTGAGTGTGAATCAAGTCACTAAAACCATTCATAGAATGATTAATATAAAATAAGTGAATAATAACAGTTTTAATTGTAGGCCTATTTAAAAGTGTAATGATGTAAGTTAGGTTATGCACCATATGTCTATGTTAAAGCAAGACAAAGAAATAAAGAAGGAAGTAAGATAAATTGTTTCATGATAAAAAGTATGAACAACAAACAGAATAATAACAAGTATAATTATCTATTGATGTTTTCCTAAATAATAAAATGTTTTCCTTAATAATAATTAAGAAACTGATGAGACAGAAGCCTACAGGTACTGGGTAGGAAAAATAATAACAATTTATGTAAATAAAACCTGTTAAATGATATAGTATAGATTATAAAAGAATGTATGTTAGTAGAGTAAGAAAGTAATAATGAAAGATGTCAAGAATTGACCAGGTATAATGTAAATAATAAGTTGTCATCTTTGACAAACCCTTCATACGCTAATGTGGAAGTTAATATTGGACAGTACGGTACAAGGAAAAAAGCTTGTAGTGAAGTATAAAATATATTGTAAAAGTTCAAGTAGATCATAAGTGATAATTAAGAATTGTTACTTTGTAGTAGACTTAAGTAATTTTAGTTTGAGAAAGGAATTAAGGTACCAATGAGCATGGATATGAGGCCTAGATGGCAATACTAGGTTTTATAATAAATGGATGTTTATAATTATTATTACTATTATTAAACCATATAATGTTAAAGTAAAACCAATTCTACAACTAAGAATTTAATGATGGAACAGAAAAATTAATATTTTATAGAGAATACTAGACTAAATCAATCTGTGAAAATTGTTATTTTATTATTACTGAACAGAACCATGCCTTGAAAGGTCTCAAAATGATCAGCATAAAAAATGCGGATTAATGGTAGTAAAATATTTTTAATTGTTAGTAGCATAAGGAAGTTACGTCAGTTTTATGATTTTTTAATAATTTTGATCAAAAAAGGGACGCTTAACTCGGAGTCTGTTGGTGAGCATCAACCAGAAAATGAAAATTTTAGTAGGTAATTAAAAACGGAATATGCAAAAATAATTCAACCAATCAGAATCATTCAATTGTCAGGTGAATTTACCCATAACGCACCGCAAACGAGTCAGTCTTCCAACGGTCATCAAGCAGTAAAGAACACCTCCTCGGTAATGCTTAAAACATAATTAATATCCAACCCAAAGTGTTGGTCATCTCTGAGATGACGAAAACTCATGCTACCAACTACCAAATAAGAAAATAAAGGAATATGGAAGAAAAATACTAGTGTACGAGTAATTATTTTTATAATTAATGATATTTTCGCACTAAACAATTATTAGAGGTTACTTCAACTCAAGAAGATTAAGTTGGCAGTATTTATTTTGGAACAAACCGTGCTACTTAAATAATCCAACCAGGTCAGTGAACTCTAATAAAGCAAAGAGAAATTAAAATAAGAAATAAATAAAACAATTAGCCCAAACCAATAATATCTCCATTAATAATAAATATTATTTGTAATCATTCGATATTACAAATTGGCGCCCATTTATTGAACTATTCTAGTGAAAAAATATCAGCTTAATAACCCACGGTAGTGAGGTTATATTACATCCAGCTACAGTTAACAACAACATATTTTAATAATTCAAGAGATCTTATAAAAACATATAACCACACAATTAAGAAAACTCAATTAGAAGAGAGAGAGTGGTAACAATATGTTTCAATTACTTTTTAAAAGGTGAAGAGTTCTCTATTGAATGGAAGACTGCGTGTATTTCCAACCTCCACGAAAAAAAAGGGGCAGCAGAAAGATACTATCGAATTACAGAAAAGCAAGTGTAACCAATTCCATCTCAAGGTTATATGCAAAATTGTTCAAAGCAAGAATTGAAAACCAATATGAGAATATGGGTTTCGTGCAGGTCACTCTTGTATTATTGTACCTTCACACTGAAACAACTTCTTTAAAAAGAATGACAAAAAATGTAAACACCAATTTAGTACTTATAGACCTCAAGAAGGGATATGACAGTGTTCTACGGATTAATCTGTGTCGGTGTTATTAAATGTGGTGTCAGTGCTGTAGGCTATATGTTACTCCAGTAGCTTTACTGGAGTAGCTTTACTCCAGCTGTGGAGTAAAGCTTTCTGTAGTAGCGTAGGCTTATTTTAGTAATTAAGTTTTGTATTGTACTGATAATAGAAGTATTGTACTGTGAGAGCTTTTGTATTACATGTTTTTATATTATTTTCTACTATACGATTCGAACTGAAAATATACTAAAGGTATTGTGACAGAAGTGTGTGTTTTAACGTATAACTTTGAATAATTCCATGTTACCACTTCCAACGGCCAAATTGCTAATTCTTTAATCTAACAACAACGCATAAACTAATTTTAACTTAGTTTTATTAGTGTATATGCAACCACGAAAGTCACAACATAACAAATTATAAATCAGCGGCCTTGTTTTCTTTTCACATCTGGTTTAAGAGCGACCAAAACTAGCCCCTGCGCGCACCTTGTATGCCAAATTTGAGATTTTTTTACTACCGCGCGCACCTTGTCAAACCCCAGCTGTGGCTCTGCGTAGAATTCACCTGACACTGCCTAAACCGTTTTGACAGTCAAAATGAAATGTGGGTTGCCTGATTAGGTCTACTGTAGGGGGCAAGAACGACAAACCCAGTTGTGTTGTAACCCCTCTTTTTATTTGTGTTTTATACATTTTTTTTTTTAAGAGGTTACTCAATGTTTAAGACTAGGCTGAAGGCCCAGAAGGAAGTATAAAGTGTGCTGGGTCCAACAATGAGACGGGACTTGCAATTAATACTCTCTTTTAACAAGTGAGATAACAACCTTTATTATTGCATTAATTTATATCGTCATAAACATAATTCCTTTTTTTTAACATTATAATTGTCCAAATATCTCAAATATATATTCCAGGCATCATAAATCTTTCAACATTATAAATATATAAATATTATTCCTTATTTCGAGATCACCTGTTATGGGAAAATAACACAAAATCAACATACATATAAATCACAGATAGAAGTACATACATATCATTTTTCTTTACCGGGCCAATGGTCAACCTCTATAATTACATCAAAATACAATAATAATAAATAATACACAACCACAATTTATAAGTTTAAAAATGCCTGGTGAACAGCCTATATGGTCTATCAAAACACAATTCATAATTTTCAGAGCCATGTAAACCGCCTGGATCATTTTATAAAAAAACAATTTATAAATTTAAATTTAAATTCCCTGCAAACAGCTGGTATAATTTTATCCAAAAAATATATAAGCATCAAAATTACTAAAAGGGGCGATTTGCCATCATACTAAAGAACACAAATTATGAGTGTAAAAACCTTGCGAACAGCCTGTATAATGTTATCAAAAGGTAAAATATATGAATTAAAAGCCTGTAACCAGCCTGTATAGTTTTATCAAAATACAATATATATAAATTTAAAAAGCTTGTAAACAGCCTGTATGATTTTATGAAAAATACAATTTATAAATTTAAAGAAAATAAACTGGATTGGCCCGGTCGCTGACATGTTCCAAGCGGCATCCGAAAAAGCAATTAACCATTACAAAAAAATTTAGGGAACCCCCCCCCCCAAAGACAGACAGGGTAGTAGAAAGCTGGACAAGAGCCAGACCCGACATAAGGTAACATGTCCGGGAGCGTGCATCGATTTGCAGCAACAGGTGACTACCCCAGATTCTATGATTTTTAAATGTAACCTGACCTGATTGCAGAATAAAGAAAACCCCCAACCCTATTATGAAATGAAAAATAATTAATTAGCAAAAGACCCAAGATTATAATAGATGCTAGACCCGCCGGTCCAGCCCAGCATGTACAAACTGCACCTACCTACTTAACTAAAATACCAGTTCCCCACAGACTTCTACAACCCCAATCAGTATCAATGTAAAAAAAATAGCATTAAAAAAACTAATGAGCGCCAGAGACATGCCGGCGAACAGGCCTACAATTGATCTTGAGACTAATTACTTATTAACGCATTGTTACAGATAGTTTGCATCCAAAATTATGTCCAGCTGGACACGAGCACAATTAAAACGGTATTAAGATGTAGAAAGTCAATTCAAGTAGAACTGAGTTTTCTGTGGATGTTAAATGCACGATAAAAGTTGTTTTTTTTTTTGTAGAGGCCAAATTTATGAAAGTATTGGTTTAATGTCACCTCGTTTGGTTCAGAAGATTTTCAGGAGGTCCGTGCCCTGTTGGAGAGTCAGACGGTCTTGCTGAGGGGGGCTTACAGAGGCATGCTTAGCTTATTTCTCCTTCCGGCAGGTGAGAACGAGAGTCTGTGTGTGTGTTCAGGACATGGTAAAGGGTAGAATTTCCGCCATGCTCGGATCAGGTCCTCGGCTGTCTCAGGAACCCGGAGGTCTGTACGCGTCTACCTCGTCATGATAGAATAGAAATACAATAATTAATCAAAACCCTGTCCTGCCGGAAGAAAGCTGTTCACGAAGCGGTTGCCGAGACTGGACTGAATTAACTCGCAGTGCCCAGAGCCGAGGAACACAATTACACGCTTACACCAACAGATAGCGCTAGCATGCAGAGAGGCAAAACACGGTAATGCAGTACATCACCAAATAAAAACTTCACCATTCCCAGTTATTAATAAATTATAATTTTTTGAATAGTGGCCCGGTTTCTTTGAGAAATCGCGGCACAGTGTTAGCATAGCCCTAAGTCTAATTGCTTTCCTGTATGATTAATGAAATTTATACTGTAGTTATTTAACATTGTAAGTGATTAAAATGTTTTCATAAAACGTGGTCTTTAGACAGCGATCCCAACACAATTCAAATTTTACGTACAGGACTATTTTTTAGAAAATGGTTTTCTACAATAGTTAAATGCAGAATGTATTCTGTGAACGTTTTATCATGTTGCTGCCCGGTCATTGCGCTGCCAATAGGAATACCCTAACATACGTACACAGCTAATTGGACCTATACCGCTAAGCCAAGAGCCTACATCACACAAATGTGTCGGATTACAGATCCCGTTTCCCAGTCAGTATACTATAGCATTGTCTACCTTAGCATCTGCAAAAGTGTCAGATAAAACAGAACCTAGTAGGGTTACCTCTGAGCTTGTCAGGCTGTGCATGTGTCTCATTGCGGGAGCCGTCCGTCTCCTGTCTGGCCGCGTAAGCTCAGACTTCAGCGAAGTTTTGCCTGAGCTTCCTTGTAGCCTATATCCCACGGAATACAGCTGCCACTTTACGGTACTGCGCGTCAATCACCCACGGTAGCACGCTATGCGCTTCCATGGATCAATTCAGATGTGGAGGCTGCTAGAGGTCCATGTAAACTCTGACATTGCAAACATACGACTGTGCAATACCGGAAGAAACACGCTCAATGGGCTACAGCCCGGGCAGCACGCATAATCCCGGATGTTACGACATCGTGGGCCCCATTTGTATAAACCTTCTGCTTACTGCCGTCCAAGCGACAGCTGATCTATGCTTGCTTCCCTCAACGAGGCGCGAGTCGTTGAAAATTGATTGGATTGCCGCATACAGCTGAAGACTGAACCGTGTGGTCATGCGTCAGAGACAACCGCGTTCCGAGCTACCTTCAGGAGCTCCTGTCTCGTGGCTCTGCCCAAGTAGGTGGATTTGCTCTGAACCAGACTTTCTTTCAACGGCTTGTTTGTGATAGTCTACACTAACGCAGTATACATCGAAATCGTTTCCACGTATCACCTGGATGTCTACGGTACTGGCCGAGCTCGGACATAAGAGGATTGGCTGAGTTCCATGCTGCACGTAGATAAAACTTGCGTGTAAGACGTCTCACTGCACTGTGTCATTGAGAGACCTTACAGGCGAGAAGAGAATCGACGGGGGACTTTGGCCGCTAGCCGAAAAGCTCTGTTGAGGACACTTTGAAATTTCTTTTTAAGCACTGCGGCCAGGTATCCCCAGATAGAGGCGGCGTATGTAATGACTGGCAGCAGAAAAGCGCTGTCTATAATTTTGCCAATTTCCTTGTTATAACCGGCCTAGCAAGTGTTGGAAACAGTTGACCCAGACAAGCGGACACTCTGTTGTGAATTGTCTGTGCGTGGGTACGCCAGGTGAGCCGACGCTCTAGGCGTACTCCGAGGTTCTTGACTTCCTTGGACCAGGGCAACTACGTTCTGCCGATGCAAAGATAAATCCTATATGCCTCCGCGGATCTTTCCGGCGCTTAGAGAATATAGGACGGCAACACTCTTGGTTGCGCGTAAGGTACTTTTCAGCTTTCAGTCCAGTCCGTGAGCGAATCGAGCTGGTACTGTAGTCGTAATGTGACGATCGGCGATGAATATCGCCGTGTCGCCAACAAGCAGTGCTGACTGGACTCCAGGCTTCCTCAGCACGTCGTTGACGTAGACTGAAAACAGGAGGGGCCGAGAACACTTCCTTGAGGAATACAAGCAGTGGCTCGTTTGTGGAAGAGACAGAATCGTTTACTCCCACGCACGAGGTCTTGGGAAAGATATCCGGTGTTTCTTCAGTGAGAAAGATATCAATTAGATGAAAGTAGCCGACTGGGAGCTGGACTTCCCGGAGTTTGTATAAAAGCCCATCGTGCCATACGCTGTAGAAGGTTTTCTGTACATTGTAGAAACAGCCTACAGTCTGCTATTTCCGACACCCGGCCTCCGTGATGTGTTCCACCAGTCCCATCAGCTGATCAGTGGTGGAATGTCCCACACGGAAACCGATTCTTCGGGGACCAGAACGTCAAAGTTTAGCAGACGTTGGACTAGTCGCTCTAGCACCTTTGACGCAGCGGATAGAGGACTGATGGGCCGAAGCTAGTCGGTGCGGGAAGCTTACTACGACGGTAGCCTTTTCCCATTTCTTAGGAACGTAAGCCAGTCTTAGACACGAGTTGAACAACTCAACCAAGAACTGGATTCCAGGCTCCGGAAGAAGACGTTTCCTTCGAAACACCGTCCGGGCCTGGAGCCTTCCTAGGCTGGAGTTCAGCGAGCCGATCTGCGACCTCTTCCCTAGATATGGGTCCAGCCACCGCAGTGATAGGAAGAGACAAAGTCTTCCACATCGTTCTCCACTTTTTCGTCGAAATCCCAGTCCGTGGGCGCGTTACGAGCGAAGTGTCGATCGAAACGCAAGCCCAAATACTCGGCTTTCTCCGAGGTCACCGACAAGATGTTCAGTGTCGGGGAGGCTGTGGACTGAGACCACGAGGACGCCACCATGCATGTCAAAGGCGGTGGCCTCTCTACGTTGATACGCTGCGGCAAGACAACGCGATGATGACCAATAGAGGTCCTCGCCGCGACCGCCGTGCCGCCCCCTTGTCGGCCGATTCTGTCGTCTCGATATACCATGTAACTGAGTAACCGAGTCGCCGGGATCAAGTGGGTTTCGGACAAGAGAAGTACGTCGGGTTTGAACCGAGCCAGGAACTCGAGAAGGTCGGAATGCTTTTGACCGACACTATTAGTATTCCAGGCCACTAGTGAGGGGTCTCGTTTAAGGGCTCAGTTCACAGAAGGACTGTGACTACGCAGGCTTCCACTAAGGGCATGAACCTCTCAGCTAGATCAACAGTTTTCAGACGATCTCTGATTGACCTGAAGATTGATGCAACTTTCTTTAGGTCGCAGCATGCCTCGGGTGCGGAAGGGCCCCCCTGAGACCGGGATCTCCGCCTTATAGACCGTGCAGCCAAAGTTATTCGCTGCGTGACCATTGCCATAATTTATGCAGCGATGAAACTTTTTTATCTGCCACAGTGCAAGCCTGCGTGAGGTGCTTGCACGAGCACAGTAAACATGCCGAAGAACTGCGACAAACCTTGGTATGGTGCGCGAAACGTTGACACCGATGGCACTGAGCAAGTTTGCCCGGGGGACGGTTAAGTTCCACGCTAACGCGGAATCCGAACAGCCGTGTAAGACAGAAGATTTTGTCAGCGGTCTCGCTCTTCTCGAGATGGAGGCGGCTAAAGGCAATGGCTTCCTTTTGGCGTGTACTGGCGAAATACACCTTGTGCCAAGAACCCCAGTTCGCGAAACTCGACAAAGGTGTCTCGTGGATTAGTGCCCTCAAAACGCAGACAGGGGCTTGACGTACCTAGGAGAGAAGGAATGGTATTGCACGCAATTGGCTTGAAGGAAGGCCTCGACCTATCAGCTGAGAGGTCGGGGGCCGCGATAAGCTGGCTGTAAAAGGCGGCAACATTCACCACTCCATGAGGCCAGCAGCAGAGGACGCCTGGACGACTCCCGAAGCAGCCGCGGAACCCGCATCGGTTTGGTCCTGAGAAGGGCCAACATCCATGGTCGAGACCTGGGAGGAGGTAGAACCCGGGAATGGTTCCTCTGCGGCTTCTTAACCAGACGAACACGAAGGCCTCCGGCTCGTAAACCGGAAGGGGTGCAAGTTCGGGACGGATCTCGTCCGTCTCCGTGGTTCGAGGCGACTCTGACCACTGATTTTATAAGTACAAATAAAAACGTTTTGAGCAGTATATACTTGGGAACGCCGGGACAAGGTCATCCCCCCTCCCCTCTGCACAATGCCACACCACCAAGTACCGTTAGGTCATTCACCCACGAGATCATCAAAACAAACATACGTCATCCAACGACACCGGGGTCATCATCCTATGACATCATCGGCTCAACGTAACAACATATACGTCAAGTATCGTGTACGTCATCGCATCATAAACGTAACGTATACGAACTCACACGCGTTGTCCACGTGATCGTAGCATGATTTTATCTCTTGGCACAACTGTTTTATCTTGAAAATATGATTTAGTCGGCCGCGGTAAATAACTTCTATAATATCAGGTATTAAGTATACCCCCCTTCGTAGGTTCAATTCCCCCGTTCGACTAAATCATATTTTTTTTTTTAAGAAATGATTTAGATTGTGTTTAACAGCAGCGAAGTTATTAAAAGATTTTTTTCGAAAACGAAGGTTTTGATTTTACAGAAGATTCGTGTGATATTATGTGTTATAAATGTGGTTTTGTAACGAAAACATATCATACTATAACGCATATTCAGTTTATTCACAATCTTTTACACCGAAAATGTAAAAATGTTCGTTATATACCATATAAATACGAAAACTTTGGCAAATCAAAAGAATCTATTGAAAATTATTCAGAAGCGAAAAAGTGTGTTGCTATAACTGAAGAAATGATGGTGTCTATATTTTATGCTTGGCCAAAACGTGCACCGTCGTTTGATAAACTTGTGTCAGACGGATTTTTTTTATACAGGAACCGGTGATGAGGGAGTGTAGAGTGTAAAGTTCTTCTTCATGATTGGAACTCTAACGACGATCCGTGGATTGAACATGAAAAAGCGTCACCGAATTGTTTATTAGTTAAATTACACAATAATCAATTCTAAATAAAAACAGCGTCATTATTTATAATAAGAATTGGAAAGACGTTTGTAATTACTCTACCATGAAGTATACACGGAACTACAACTAAATACATGCGCATAACTAACGATAATTGCATACTTCACCTAGAAAAATGTATGCGCTTGAGGTTGCAACTAAGTTTACACATGGAGCTGGTAGAAAATAATGAGTTTTGCTATTTCTTTTTCCTATTAACATTGTGCAATAAATATACACACGGAACAGAAATTAATTAATGTAATAATTTAAAATATCGGTATGGAGAACCATACGTGACTTCCATGTTCTAAGATTTATATTTAAAATCATTTTTGAAATGAAATATTTCCATAGAAACTACTTCTTTCTACTTACTGCTTCAGCCTTAACCACAGTACTGTGGTCACTAACGTATACCACGTCACGTTATCGCACTCGATTTTCACTGAAGATGGAAGTCGATGGCACTGCCGAAACGTCTGGTTTTGCAGAAAACATTGGTCTACGGCCAAACAGGACGGGAAGGAATTTTAACAACAAACTACTTCTTTGTTGCCGATAACGTAGTACATATATAAAAAATTATCCCTTCCCCCTTCAACTATAATTTTCATTTATAGAAAATTACCCCCACCCCGTTCAACTAACCTCTTCATTTATAGATATTTGATCTACGTTTCTACAGTGGATTATTAAGATCTTCCTTATCAGGATTCTTTATTTATCAAAATTAAGTACTTTACTCTTGTTACAACAACAAATGTTTCAGGTAAACTACCCTTTCCCCGTAACCGATCTTCACCAAAATCAATAGGCCTCGAGTCCTCTAAAACTCAGGCACATATGTAAAAAATTATTTGATTCTGTTTGAACTTACGGCAGTTATCGTTCGTCAAGAAAAAATTTCTCTTGTTACAACATAAAATGTTGCTGGTAAACTACCCCTTTCCCTAACCCGATCTTTAACAAAAACAATAGGTCTTGAGAACTGCAATTCAGCCTTAACCACAGTACTGTGTTCACTAACGTATACCACCACATGTTATCGCACTCGATTTTCACTGATGATGGCAGTCGACGGCACTGCCGAAACGTCTGATTTTGCAGAAAACATGGGACTACGGCCAAACACTTGGAAGACTAACAAACAACTGATTAGCAGACTCCAAACATTCGTGAACAGAAGTTTGCGGAATATCCTGAGGATATGGTGGCCACAAGTTATCTCCAATGAAGAGCTGTGGAGAAGAACCCATCAAACACCCATTGACATTGAGATGCGTCGTAGGAAATGGAAGTGGATTGGGCATACATTACGACGAGATAGAGACAACATAGCAAGACAAGCCCTGGAATGGAACCCACAAGGTAGCAGGAGAAGAGGCAGACCAAGGAACACATGGAGGAGGAGTGTAATAGCGGAAGGGATGGAGAAAGGAGGGAAGACCTGGCCCGAGATCAAGACGATGGCGCGGAACAGAGTCCGGTGGCGGAAGTTCATTGATGCCCTATGCACTTAGGAGATGCAGGAATAATGATAATGACGGCCAAACAGCTCGGAACCATATTCTCCCTTCCCCCTTCAACTATAATTTACATTTATAGAAAATTACCTCCACTCCGTTCAACTATCCTTTCATTTATAAATATTTCATCTACGTTTCTACAGTGGATTATTAAGATCTTCTTATCAGGCAGGATACTTTATTTATCAAAATTAAGTAGTTTACTCTTGATACAACAAAAAATGTTTCTGGTAAACTGCCCTTTCCCCGTAACCGATCTTTACTAAAATCAATAGGCCTTGAGTACTCTACAACTCAGGCAAATATATAAAAAATTAATTGATACTGTTTGAATTTACGGCAGTTATCGTAAACGTTCTCTTCTTACAACATAAAATGTTGCTGGTAAACTACCCCTTTCCCTTAACCGATCTTCAACAAAATCAACATATCTTGAGTTATCCACAATTGAGGAAGGTATTCACAAAATTATTTGATTCTGTTTAAATATGCGGCAGTTATCATTCGTCATAGAAACAATTACTTTTGTTAAAACATAAAATGTTGCTGGTAAACTACCCCTTTCCCTTAACCGATCTTCACCAAAGTCAACTGACCTTGCGTTCTCTGTAGCACAGGAAGGTATGCAAAATATTGTTTGATTCTGATTGAATCTACGGCAGTAATTCGTCATTGAAAAAATTACCTATGTTAAACATAAAACGTTGCTGGTAAACTACCCCTTTCCGTAAACCGACCTTCAGCAAAAACAACAGGTCTTGAGAACTCAACAATTCATGGCTGTATGCAAATCATTATTTAATTCAGTTTGAATTTACGGCTGTTATCGTTTGCCATAGAAAATACACTTGTTAAAACATAAAACGTTGCAGGTAAACTACCCCTTTCCCTTAACTGATCTTCACCAAAAATAATAGGTCTTGAGTCCTCTACTAATCAGAACTGCATGCAAAAATTATTTGATTCTGTTTGAATATGCGGCTGTTATCGTTTGCAAAAAAAATATACAGACATACAGACACATAGACAGGCACACAGACAGACACATACACAGACATCTTTTGAAAAATGACTTTTTTTCATATTTTGAGGGTAGTACATTCACAGTCTGCAATAATCTCGAACACGATTTTTTTGCCATCACTATACTTCCATTTCCATATGGAACATGGGAGTAAATATCGGTATGGAGAACCATACATGACTTCCATGTTCTAAGATTTATATTCAAAAACCTTTACGAAATGAATTGTTTTCATAGAAACTACTTCTTTCCACTTATTGCTTCAGCCTTAACCACAGTACTGTGGTCAATAACGTATACCACCACACGTAATCGCACTCGATTTTCACTGATAATGGCAGTCGACGACACTGCCGAAACGTCTGGTTTTGCAGAAAACATTGGACTACGGCCAAACAGGACGCGAAGGAATTTTAACAACAAACTACTACTTTGTTGCCGATAACGTAGTACACATAAAAATTATCCCATCCCCTTCAACAATAATTTTCATTTATAGAAAATTACCCCCAACCCCGTTCAATTAGCCTCTTCATTTATAGATATTTCATCTACGTTTCTACAGTGGATACGTTTCTTCTTATCGAGATACTTTATTTATCAAAATTAAGTACTTTACTCTTGTTACAACAAAAAATGTTTCAGGTAAACTGCCCTTTCCCCGTAACCGATCTCCACCAAAATCAATAGGCCTTGAGCATTCTACAGCTCAGGCACATATGTAAAAAATTATTTGATTCTGTTTGAATTTACGTCAGTTATCGTTCTTCATGGAAAACGTTCTCTTGTTACAACATAAAATATTGCTGGTAAACTACCCCTTTCACTTAACCGATCTTCAACAAAATCAACAGGCGTTTAGTCTTTTACAATTGATGAAAGTATGTAAAAAATATTTGATTCTGTTTGAATGTACGGCAGTTATCGTTAGTCATAGGAAAAGTTACCGTTGTTAAAACATAAAATGTTGCAGGTAAACTACCCCTTTCCATTAACCGATCATCACCAAAATCAATTGACACTGAGTACCCTATAGGTCAGGAAGGTGTACAAAATATTACTTGATTCTGTTTGAATTTACGGCAGTTATCGTTCGTCAAGTAATAATTTCTCTTGTTACAACATAAAATGTTGCTGGTAAACTACCCCTTTTACTTAACCGATCTTTACCACATTCAAAAGGCGTTGAGTACTCTAAAACTTAGGAACGTATGCAAAAATTCATTTGATTATGTTTGAATTTACGGCAGTTATCATTCGTCATTGAAAAAATTATCATTGTTATCACATAAAATGTTGCTGGTAAACTACCACATTCCCTTAACCGATCTTCACCAAAATCAACAGGCCTTCAGTCTTTTAGAATGATGAACGTATGCAAAAAATATTTGATTCTGTTTGAATGTGCGGCAGTTATCGTTCGTCATAGAAAAAATTACCGTTGTTAAAACATAAAATGTTGCCGGTAAACTACCCCTTTCCCTTAATCGATCTTCACCAAAATCAACAGACATTGAGATCTCTACATATCAGGAAGGTGTGCAAAACATTATTTGATTCTAGTTGAATTTACGGCAGTTATCATTCGTCATAGAAAAAATTACCCATGTTAGAACATAAAATGTTGCCGGTAAACAACCCCTTTCCCTAAACAGATCTTCAACAAAAACAATAGGTCTTGAGACCTCTACAATTTATGGCTGTATGCAAAACATTATTTGATTATGTTTGAATTTGCGGCTGTTATCGTTTGCCATAAAAAAAAGTTACCCGTGATTTAAAAAAAACGTTCCTGGTAAACTACCCGTTTCCCTTAACCGATCTTCACCAAAAACAATAGGTATTGAGTACTCTACAAATCAGGGCTGTATACAAATACTTATTTGATTCTGTTTGAATTTGCGGTTGTTATCGTTTGCCATAGAAAAAAAATCTACAGACACACACACAGACACTATGTGAAAATATCGGTATGGAGAACCATACATGACTTCCATATTCTAAGATTTATATTTAAAATCATTTTCAGCCAAACAGCCAGGGAAGGAATTTTAACAGAAAAATACTTCTTTGTTGCCAATAACGTAGTACACATATAAAAAAAATTATCCCCTTCCCCTTCAACTATAATTTTGATTTATAGAAAATTACCCCCAGCCCGTTCAACTAGCCTCTTCATTTATAGATATTTCATCTACGTTTCTACAGTGGATTATTAAGATCTTATCAGGATACTTTATCAAAATTAAGTACTTTACTCATGTTACAACAAAAAATGTTTCAGGTAAACTGCCCTTTCCCCGTAACCGATCTTCACCAAAATCAACAGACATTGAGATCTCTATAGCTCAGGCACATATGTAAAAAATTATTTGATTCTGTTTGAATTTACGGCAGTTATGGTTCGTCATATAAAAAATTACCCATGTTAAAACATAAAACATGAGATTTATAAAACATACCTAAGATTTATATTTAAAATAATTTTTGAAATAAAATATTTTCAAAGAACCTACTAACGCTGGGGAAATCTGAGGAGCCAATCAGAGTTGGGCCTACCTGTCACTCTGCTGAATTTGGTGGAAAGCCCTGTCACTGTCGTCAAAGTATCAGCCTTGACAGGGTCCTCTTTTTCTGCAAAATGGGAGAGGCTTGAGATGGAGTGAATGACATGGTCCCCACCTCAATGAAGAACCCATTGTTTTATAAAAATATATTTAAATTTTGAAAACTGAAAATTCTTTTCTTGTTGTAAATATTTATATTTTATAATCAAAATGACTTTATTTTTGTTACCTGGCAACAAAATTATTTTATTTTCAACAATTACCATTGTTTCAAAAAGTTTAAATAAATTTTCAAGTACTTTACTCTTGTTAAAACGTAAAAGGTTGCAGGTAAACTACCTCTTCCCCTCAACCGATCTTCACCAAAATCTAAAGGCCTTGAGTCCTCTACAATTCACTGACGTATGCAAAAAATTATTTGATTCTGTTTGAATTTGCGGCTGTTATCGTTTGCCATAGAAAATACGCTTGATAAAAAACGTTGCAGGTAAACTACCCCTTCCCCTCAACCGATCTTCACCAAAAACAATAGGTCTTGAGTACTCAACAAATCAGGGCTGTATGCAGAAAATTATTTGATTCTGTTTGAATTTGCGGCTGTTATCGTTTGCCATAGAAAATACCCTTGTTAAAAAAACGTTGTAGGTAAACTACCCCTTTCCCTTAACCGATCTTCACCAAAAACAATAGGTCTTGAGAACTCTACAATTTAGGGCTGTATGCAAATAATCATTTGATTCTGTTTGAATTTGCGGCTGTTATCGTTTGCCATAGGAAATACCCTTGTTAAAACATAAAACGTTACAGGTAAACTACCCCTTTCCCTTAACCGATCTTCACCAAAAACAATAGGTCTTGAGAACTCTACAATTCAGGGCTGTATGCGAAACATTATTTGATTCTGTTTGAATTTGCGGCTCTTATCGTTTGCCAAAAAAAAAATTTCCCTTGATAAAAAAAAACCGTTGCAGGTAAACTACCCCTTTCCCTCAACCGATCTTCACCAAAAACATTAGGTCGCGAGTACTCTACAAATCAGGGCTGTATGCAAAAAATTATTTGATTCTGTTTGAATTTGCGGCAGTTATCGTTTGCCATAGAAAAAAAATCTACAGACACACAGATAGACAGACAGACAGACAGACACACAGACACTTTTCGGAAAACGACTTTTTTTCATGTTTTGAGTGTAGTAGAATCAGAATCTGCAATAATCTCGAACACGATTTTTTTTGCCATCACCATACTTCCATTCCTTAAGGAATATGGAAGTAAAATGACTTTTTTCATGTTTTGAGGGTAGTACAATCAAATCTGCAATTATCTCGAACACGATTTTTTTTGCCATCACCATACTTCCATTTCCTTATGGAACGTAATTTTTCGAAAGTGTCTGTGTGTGTCTGTCTGTCTATGTGTAGATTTGTTTTCTATGGCAAATTCACACAGAATAAAATAATTTTTTGCATACAGTCCTGAATTGCAGAGTACTCAAGACCTATTGTTTTATTGAAGATCGATTGAGGGCAAGGGGGAAGTTTACCTACAACGTTTTATGTTTTAACAAGGGTAATTTTTTTATGACGAATGATACCTGCCTCACATTCAAAGAGAACCAAATAATTTTTTGCATACGTTCCTGAGTTGTTAAGTACTCAAGCTCTGTTCATTTTGGTGAAGATCGGTTAAGGGAAAGGAGTAGTTTACTAGCAACACTTTATGTTTTAACAAGGGTAATTTGTCTTATGACGAATGATAACTGCCGCACATTCAAACAAAATCAAATATTTTTTTGCATAAGGTCCTAAATTTTTAATTACTCAAAGTCTGTTGATGTTGGTGAAGATCGGTTAAGGGAAAGGGGTTGTTTACCCGCAACATTTTATGTTTTAACAAGAGTAATTTTTTATATGACGAACGATAACTGCCGCACATTCAAACAGAATCAAATAATGTTTTGCATACATCATTGAATTGTAGAGGACTCAAGACCTATTGATTTTGGTGAAGATCAGTTAAGAGAAAGGGGAAATTTACTGGCAACGTTTTATGTGATAACAAGGTTAATTTTTCACATGACGAACGATAACTGCCGTAAGTTCAAACATAATCAAATAAGTTTTTGCATACCGCCCTACATTGTAGAGGTCTCAAGGACTGTTGATTTTGGTGAAGATCGGTTGAGGGAAAGGGGTAGTTTACCAGCAACATTTTATGTTGTAACAAGAAAAATTTTCTCAGACGAATGATAACTGCCGTAAATTCAAACAGAATCAAATAATTTTTTGCATACAGCCCTGAATTGTAGAGTTGTCAAGACCTATTGTTCTTGGTGAAGATCGGTTAAGGGAAAGGGGTAGATGATTACCGGCAACGTTTTATGTTTTAACAAGGGTAATTCTTTTCTATGGCAAACGATAACAGCCGCAAATTCAAACAGAACCAAATAATTTTTGCATACAGCCCTGATTTGTAGAGTAGGGCCTACTCAAGACCTTTTGTTTTTTGTGAAGATCGGTTGGTAGTTTACCTGCAACGTTTTATGTTTTAACAAGGGAATTTTCTATGGCAAACTATAAGAGCCGCAAATTCAAACAGAATTAAATACTTTTTAACATACAGCCCTGATTTGTAGAGTGCTCAAGGTATTTGAGTTTGGTGAAGATCGGTTAAGGGAAAGTGGTAGTATACCTGCAACGTTTTATGTTTTAACAAGGTAATTTTTTCTATGACGTACGATAACTGCCGTACATTCAAACAGAATCAAATACTTTTTTATATCTACCTGAATTATATATAACTCAAGGTCTTTCGATTTTGGTAAAGATCGGTTAAGAGAAAGGGGTAGTTTACCAACAACATTTTATGTTTTAACAACTGTAATTTTTTCTACGACGAACGATAACAGCCCCAAATTCAAGCAGATCGAATAGTTTTTTGCATGTTGCTCTGAATTGTAGAGTGCTAAAGACCTGTTGTTTTTGGTGAAGATCGGTTAAGGTAAAGGGGTAGTTTACTAGCAACGTTTTATGTTTTAACAAGGGTCATTTTTCTTATGACGAATGATAACTGCCGCACATTCAAACAGAATCAAATATTTTTTTGAATGAAGGCCTATTGATTTTGGTGGAGATCGGTTAAGGGAAAGGGGTAGTTTACCAGCAACATTTTATGTTGTAACAAGAGAAATTTTTTCATGACGAACGATAACTGCCGTAAATTTAAACAGAATCAAATAATTTTTTACATATGTGCCTGTGTTGTAGAAGACTCAAGTCCTATTGATTTTGGTGAAGATCGGTTACGGGGAAAGGGTAGTTTACCAGAAACATTTTTTGTTGTAACAAGAGTAAAGTATTTAATTTTGATAAATAATGTATCCTGATAAGTAGATCTTAATAATCCACTGTAGAAACGTAGATGAAATATCTATAAATGAAGAAGCTAGTTGGACGGGGTGGGGGCAATTTTCTATAAATGAAAATTATAGTTGAAGCGGGAGGGGTTAATTTTTATATGTGGACTACGTTATCGGCAACAAAGTAGTAATTTGTTGTTAAAACTCCTTCCCGGGCTGTTATAACGTCTCTCCTGCAAAGACATTATAACATCGGAAACCAGTTCAATTGTTCGCTGTTAATTAAACTAGCTGCCGTAGTTAGTAAAATTTACTTACCAACAAATTATGACAATATATATATATCAGGAATTAGTCAAGGGTTACTTAAATTTATTCACTCTCTGGGTATTAGCGAAAACATCTCTTTATTCTTATATTTTAACTAAGTATAAAAGTAATAGCTTTAATGGTCATCCTTTAATTATTTATTAACTTTACTTTTAAAAGAAAGATTCTTATAAATTCTGCATTAAATATTCTTTAAATTTTTATTCTTTACTCTTTTTTATCTCAAAATCATTCAGCTATGTATTATTTCAGGTACCACGGATCCGGGTCTTAACTTTGCAATATTCTAATATATCACAACAACATCCAAACTATTTGAAGAATAGTCCGGTGTAATTTTCAGAATTACTTTACCTTTAAACATCATCAGGTTATTACTATATCATTACAGAAATTACAAACATTTATATGTTAATCTTTAAGTTATCTAAAAGTCTTTACAAGAAACTTTACTGTTCTTTTTGTTTCGGTTTTTTTTTTTAAAAAAAGTTATGCACAAATGTTATGATTTAATATCACCTGATTAGAACGTGAGTTTGCTGTGGGTGTTCGTGATGGTCTTCTTCAGTAGGTCTTCTTGGGTGTGGTTCGTTGTTCCTCTGGATCCTCCATTTAGTTGATTGTTTCCGAATTGTAGTCTAGGTCCTGACGATTGGATTCTGCTACTTGAAGTTCATACGGTTGTTGTTGTAACTTTCTTCTTCTGGAGTTGGTTGTTCACATTTTACATTTTAATTGTTCTTATTTTAGCAGCACTGATGTTTACTTTAATATGGTAAGGAACATATCTTACCACTTACTGTTTGTAAAGAGATGTGTCGGCTAAGTTTTTTTTATATATTACCAATATTTGCTTCACGCACTACATTACTAGTTTTTTTGTTATTTTCCAACGCTACATTGGATTAAATCAAAATAACAACTAACGTCTGGTTGTATCGTAGTTTAGCGGTATACACCTAAGTGTAACTTTACGACACATTTTTGACCTGCTTACATGTCGAAGTTTCTCCGGCGACTGGGGTTTGTTTAGCGGTAGGGAGTCTGTAAGCCGGCGCGGTTTACGCGCTGAGAAAAGTAGTTCGTTCCTTTAGTATTATTAATTGTTCATTAATTAACTAGTAATAAATTATGCTACCTTTTTTTTATGAGTTAGATATTTCCTTTATTATTAATACGTCTTTTATTTAATTAAAAGTATTATTATTTTTCGCTTAATAACATTGTACTTTGTGTGTTCGTACTGGACAATTTGCACGTTGATACAGGAATCTAGGTACAGATAAGGGGTGGAAAATACTCTCACTTGTTATAAGAACAAAATTTAATTTGTGCTATTTAAATAATTTTTAAATCGTCACATCCTCCTGCACTTAAAGATGAGGACGGGGCGACGGGGTATTAAATGAAAACCTAAGAAATACAATTACATTTGGGCACGGAACTTCGTACTGAAATGTCTCTCCCTCAGATGATTTATATTCATCAATCGATTATCTTACATCTTATACAAAATATTTAAAATCTAATACATCTACTACACATAAAATACACAAATACATAAATCTACCTTATATTTAAGTCTTACATCTACTATCTTTTTTTTTTTTTATTTCTTCACTCGTTTTACGGAGTTATACTCATGAGTAGGTTACTAATAATAATAACGTATTGTAATAACAATCGAATTACTTTTAGTTTACTGCGCTAGAGGTTTGTTGTTCGTCAGCTGACTTCTCATTCTTTATTTCATTCTCGCAGGACATTAGCTAAGGTTGATCAGGCCTCGCTAGTATTCGTACGAGGTGTTTGAGTTTATACTCAATTACGATATAGGATGTTGCAAAATCTTATTATATTCCTGTATAAGTATATACAACATATTTTACTCTTAATGCTTAAGTAGTATTCTTGGTTTACTATCTTTCTCGTAGTCGTGCTTGTTTATTTTTACACGAACACAATTTTTTTAATTTGAGACACATGGCTTCTGTGAACGTAATTGTCTGTATTGGGTTCATACAGCGCTACTGTAACGGGGGTGATGAACTTGTGAATCTTGTAGGGGCCACACCATCGGTATGATAGTTTGGAAGTGGTCCTATCAACGGCTTTACTCGTAGGGTGAGTTTTATACATCACTAAATCACCTACTTTGTACTTTATTTTCCTATTATTCTGCTCATGATATTTCCGCGATTTTTGTAAATTCGCTCTCAAATTTGCGCGAGCTTCGTTCCATATTTTCCTTATGTTATTCCCATTTATTTCACGGGGCAATAACTCATGAATTTTGTTACAACACAAATAAGCCACCCCGTACCAGGGATAAAAAAGATAATTCTTAATGTAAAAATACTTCATATAAAATAAAATGTTTAAAAATGAATAAAATATAAATATTATGACACGACGAACGACGATATTACCCAACCCAAGTGATTGACCCAACAACAGAAACACAAAGAAGGGAACCACGAAACATACACAGAGACAAAAGGTGATTGACCAAACAATTAGGAACTAACAAAAGAAGATAAGAAACCAGAACTAAAGAAGAGTCAAAGGAAGTGAACAAATTCCTACGACGAAATAGAAATTAAACCAGATGAGAAGAGGAGAACCGAACCAAGATGAGGACAATTGAAGTTGAAGAAGATGAAGAAGAAGAAGAAGAAGAAGAAGAAGAAGAAGAAGAAGAAGAAGAAGAAGAAGAAGAAGAAGAAGAAGAAGAAGAAGAATGAAGAGGAGACAGGTTAAACCCAAGGAGAAACTAACACCACATATGAAGGGGAGAAATGGTAGACTCAAAGATAGAATACTGTAAATAAACCCCAAATAATTATCCACTAATGAAACAAATAGTATTGTTGTAATTGAAATAACTTATATACCTATTTTAAAACAAAAGACAATCATAAAGTAACGTAGTGTAGAAAAGTACACTAACACAATTATTAAGGTGAGAGTTAATGAAGAGTAAATAACCAAATGTCATTAATAATAAGAGTTATATTGTAAAGAAATAGTGAGAAATAATAGGAGAAATAAGTATAGGGACTACCCACTAAGTAACACTTAATACAAACAGTGAACCAAAATAAAGTGCAATAGTGAAAGTGTAAATACCCTAAAAATAGTGAGAGTGTATCAGTGATAAACCTCTGTTAATTAAAGGTGAAGGTGATACATTGAAATAGATATTTTAAGTAACAAAGATGTAATAATAAATAAGAAAACACTTTATAAAGCATTGATAAACAGTCAATGATTTGAGTGATCTTGTGAACATTCATATAATTAAGAATAATTAAAAATAATATTTCAAATAAAGATAAGTAAAACAGGTGATATTATTCAAGGAGAAAGCCCAGATAAAAACAATTGTATTAACATGGAATGGAGGAGATAGTAATATTGAAATAAGGTTTTGTTTTAAAATTAAGTATACAATGAATAAAACACCCCATGTTAAAAGGGGAAATAACTTTAATAAGTTTGCAAGAAGTGATGATGATTATCACTCAAAGTAGTAACAAAGGAATGAAATTAATGTTAAAACCAACAGTAACTAATAACTTATAAGAATTGTTTGTTTCAATGTTATGAAGAGGATATGGCTGAAAGGAACTTGCAGTCCATAAGCCTAATTGTTATATTTTAAAATATGTATAAATTAAAACACAAACAGAATCAAAACACAACACAAACAAATATGATAACAAAGTGAAGCCCATCAGGCTGAATTAAAATGTAATTTAAAGGAAATAAACAAAAGTACCATCATGGCTACTTTTGGCTATGAAAACGTCTAACTGTCAGACACACACAAATGTCAATTGTAACAAATTCACAAGGAAATTTATTAATCTAAGACCAGTAAATGGCCAGTAATTATATGTAAATCATTTTAAAACAGAAATGTTATTATAAAAGTTTAATTTAAGAGAGATATGTAATTTATCGAATGTCAAATATTTAGACTAAAGTTAATGTATAATAGAATATGACCTTATGAGGTATCATTTTAAACTTTGAAAGGAAAGAAATACAATAGTGATATTATTTATTACCCCAAAGGAACGATAAAGGAATAAAATCATTAAGAAAATACATAATAAATTTGAATAAAAATTCAAATCTCTTAACAATGCTTTTGAAAGAGGTCTTAACCAATCAAAGGGTTACTGTTACCATAGTAACGAGCCGTTGAATACTAATTTTCCGTTAAATTTATTAGACTTGAAGAAATGACGCGTGGGTAAGCGGCACGCAAAATTGTGATGACTGAAATTTTCCATTAAATAGTTAAAAAGACGTTCGGAAGATGACAACCAAAACCAAAGACGAATAGATGCAGAACTACCAAGATTAACGATGTCCTGGAACCAAATACCAATAAATTAATTAGCAGAAATCCCAAGACAAGATAGAAGAAGATGCCCGAAGCCTAAAACCAGTCCAAAATTGCAGAATTTCCACTACCCCAGATGACAACATATCAACACTGTCTGAACTGATAAGTATCCAATAAATTCCTTTCTCCCAGAAACCAAATTACTTTAAATATTTCTCAAAACGATCAAAATTTCTCACTATTAAACAAAGTTAATTTTCTTTCAAAGGTTTAATGCATAATCAACTTACGTAAAAACATTTTGTTAATTAAAATATAACCTCGCATTAGTGTGCGAACTTTGTAACAAAAAATACGACACTACCAAACAATTTGTAAAAACACTTTATATTCTTTAAGTACGTATAAGGTATGGTAGTGTACTTTTTTAATGTAACCAACTTTTATGTCTTATTTTATAATCCAAAGGACCCCAGATTTTGAACAGATTAATATATTGTATGTAAACAGAAGCCATCACGGCATCGAAATAATTTGTTTAAAACCGATTTCGCCAACCTTGTAATATTGGCGTCCCATGTTATAAGCCGGAGCAATTTGTTATCAAACCATTTATAATCCTTTTGTCATAATAATTAATGACTGAATTTGTATTAAAATTACAGTACAGAGTATTACCATCGTTTTATTTCATAGGACGTTGTGGAATATATGTGTGTTAGCAATTTTTATTCAGTAACCAACTAGCGCTCGTCACGAGTGGACAATACGGCAACCTGTATAGCGGCGGGAACCATTTGAACGCTCCAGCTGTCAACGCTAATAACACTTATCAACTTGTAATTTAACAATTTTAATTGTTTTGATATAAACAATTTGGCGCCACCCGGGTTTCGCAACCCCTATGAATTAACAGGTAGGTTGTACTGGTAATTTGGACAACGCTACAGACTTCAGTAGTGACTACTATTATTGTAACGACCGGTGTGAGGCGAACACACCACATTAACACTTATACACATAATAAACAAGTGTAAACATTTTATATAAAGGTACGACCGAGTCTTCCAGATCGTTACAATTTTCCACTTTGCGGTTAACGGGTGGTTCGGTTTATACTTGTACAGTAAATCAAATGGTGTTGATTTATGTCCTTCATGATATGCTGAGTTTAAGGCAAATTGTATCCATGATAGATTTTGATCCCACGCTGTCTGGTCTTTAGCGTGATAAGATATTAAGGCTGATTTTAGGTTTCGCAAGTATCTCTCTGCTAGGTTTCCTTGCGGTCGGTACTCTGTCACTGTAATATGATTTATTCCTAATTTAAAACACATGTCGTTAAATTCTTTCGATTTAAACTGAGGTCCATTGTCAGATACTAGGTGTACTGGAGTACCATAATCTTTAAATAGTCCTCTTGTAGAATCTTTATTGTCGTAGATGCTAAGGCACGTCTCATAGGATACATCCATACGAATTTAGTGAAGGAGTCCACGCAAATTAATAGCATAGTATTTCCGGACTTAGAACGGGGATAAGGTCCAGAATAGTCTATGTATATCTTTGAGAAGGGTGTTGTGGGGATTTCTGAGATTAATTTTCCGACTTGACTGATTCGTGCTGGCTTGCTCAGGGCACAGATTTCGCATTGTTTCACGAACTTTGTTATTTCACTGTTCATGTTTTCCCAATGGTATTCCTTGCGAATACGATGTATAGTTTTCCTAATTCCCATATGAGCTCCAATGGTTGATGAGTGGTAGTATTCCATTAGCATAAGTTTAATTATTTCCGGGGCGATTATTCTCAGTGATTTTCCGTTAGCCTTTTTAAAACAAAGTACTCGTTTACTCAAGGTATATTTGTCAGAATAATTTCCTTTATCTATTTGTTCTATTATTTTACACAATTTCGGATCTTGTTGTTGGTGATATGCTATATCCTTAAATGCAAGGGGGGAGTTAGTAATTAGCGTATTAATAGTAGTGGTTTCAACCTTGTCTTCGCCAGGTCTGGTATTGGGTAGTTGGAACATGCGGGATAGTGTATCGGCTACTACATTTTGAGTACCACGAATATGTTGTACTTTGAACTTGTAGCAATTTAATCTTAACACCCATCTTCCGATACGACCTAACTGTTTTGGATGGTTCAATAACCATGACAAAGCTTGATTTCCTTGTGTTCCAAAAATGGTTTGAATTTTTCGAAGGCGAATACTACAGCTAAACATTCAAGTTCATAGGCTGAGAACTTCCTTTCTTGCTCCGTCAATGTACGTGATGCATAACTGATCGGGAGTCTAGTATTATTGATTTCTTGGTATATTACGGCTCCTAATGCTACACTCGAACTGTCGGTCTGTACGACAAATGGTTTACTGAAATCTGCTAACTGCAATACCGGTGGGGATATTATGCTTTCTTTGAGTGTTTCAAAAGCGGCTTGATGTCGAGTAGTCCACTCGAATTTCGCTCTTTTCTGTCTTAATGCATTTAATAATGGGGCTGCTATATCCGCTAGGTGGGGTATGTACTTGTGAAAGTAATTGATCCTACCTAAAAATCGAGCTATACCTTTGGTGTCTCTAGGTGGTAAAAATTCTCGGATTGCGCGCGTACGTTCGGGATCGATGCTAACCTTACCTTCGGCCGATACTATATGACCTAAGAAGGAGAATTGTTTTACTGCGAAATTAACTTTACTAGGGGTTACCGTTAGTCCAGCTTTCTTTAACCTTGATAATACTTCACGCAAGTGATCAATATGTTGATCCATCAATTCACTATATACTACTATGTCGTCAAGATAGTGATAAACGAATTTAAATTTAACGTCATGAAATATTTTTTCTAACAGTCTGCTACATACTGAACTTCCTTGTGATATACCGAATGGTACTCTAGTAAATTGATATAGATTAAATGGGACAGCAAACGCAGTTAGATGTTTTGATTCCTCAGCTAGTGAGATTTGGTGGAATGCCTGGTTGAGATCCATTATGGTGAAGATTTTCGCTTTGGTAAAATAGTGGAACGCGCTATGTATGTCGGGCAGGAATCGGGAATCGATTCAAATTCTATATTCTTATTCAGCTGTCTATAATCCACGACTAGTCTATGTTTGTCAGTTCCTTTTGATACTAGGAATGCAGGTGATGAGTATGGAGAAGTTGACGGTTCTATGACGTGTTGCTCTAGGAGTTTGTTGATTTGGTTTCTCATTATTTCCATCTTGGGCGGTGATAATTTGTATAGGTGAAGACGTATTACCTTGTTGTCACTTAGATTTATTTTGTATTCGATTAAGTGGGTTAATCCTAACTTGGGTGTGAGTACAGTAGAAAATTCCCTTATTAACTTTTGAATTCTTTGTCGTTCATTTCCTTTTAAATGACTCAAACTAGATTCATGATGCTCTAACTGAATAGTTGATGTTTCACAATTCGCGTTGTTACTTAGCTCGGAGTCGAACTGATATTTTCGAGTACGATCAAATCTGAAGGAATATTGTTTTGCGTATATGTCAAGGATTAAGCCAGTTTTACTTATAAAGTCAGCGCCTAGTATTAAGTTTTGTCCTAACACTTCAGCTACGAGTAGGGGAACATACCAAGTAAAATTCTTTATTTTTAATTTCACCGTAATACTGCGCGATATATTTAGGTTTTGCTTATTTGCGGTGGCACACTTTACGTTCACGTTTTGGCTACGTTTAATAAGCTTATGATTAGCTAATACGCTGGCTAGCTGTTGACTGATTATACTACGTGTAGATCCTGAATCGATTAAACCAAGGATATTCGTTGCTCCAAGATCTATCTGTATGTAGGGTAATTGGCATATACTTGTTTTGCATGTACCAATAGAGTTGCACTTTTCAATAAATCTTGTTAAGTAAGGGTCTATACGTTTATTTCTATTTATTTTTACTTTAGAATTATTAGTGTTTATACCTTTCCTTCTGATGCTGCGGAAGACGTAGGATTTTTGTTCTTCCCGCTTCATATGTTTTTTGACTGGTCGGTTTTCTGTTGGTACCGCTTTTGTTTATAATTCTTGCTAATGTGACCGGACTTTCCACAGTTATAACATCTTCTTTTCTCATTTACATCGCTCGCATGTTGTCGGGGTTTTTGTAGAGAGTTTGAAGTATTGGGGTAGCTTTGGGTTTTAGATGTTCTTACGAATCGCTTATCGCGGTAGGTTCGAGTATCAGTCCCAATGGGTAGAGGTAGGAATGAATCTCTGCGTTGAGTCTGGGACATAAAAACGCGTCTGTTTTGGTCAGAATACCAGACGTTGGACGAATGTATACAACACAGTTCTAGTTCTGTGAAAGTAAGTGGTTGGTCTCTTCATGAGTGCTAGGCGAGATCGCTCGTCGGGAGATAGTCCTACTAAGATAGTGTCTACTAGCTGTTGTTCACTCCATTTAACTTGTAGCAATAAGGCCGATTCCCTTATTTCAGATATATAATGAGCTAATCTCTCGTATGCTCCTTGTACACGCAGTACTAGGTTCCGCTTCAATTCTTCGTAGATACCGGTGGAAATGAAGTGTCTTATCAGGGTGGTATGAAGTTCTTCTACAGGGTGATTATACCTTACAGATTCTAACACACGATCTTTTAAAGAAGATCTACATTTAGGTAGAATTACTTGTAAAATTTGGTCATCTCTTAATTGTCGTAAATCCTTAATTTGTAAAAGGTGCTTGATAAAATCTAGGAGTTTTGTAATATTCAGCCCATCAGTGGTTGGTATCTCAGATAAAATACGTTCTACGGGGTGAGTTATTTTTCCATAAAGCTCGGTAGTTAGATTTAATTGAGTCGTCATTCTAGGTTTTTCCGCAGATTGATTCGTCGGTAAGTGAGGAGGTAAATCGTAGGTACTAGTCATAATCTCTAGTTCATTTGGAAGTAACGTGACGTTTACGGGTTGGATATTTACTTGTCTATCGGTTAACCGTTCCTTAACGAGATCTATATTATATTCCTGAAATTTTACAGCACCGGTTTGCTGTTCTTGAGTAGGAGATAGGGTAGGGGAAATATTTAGTTTCGTCATTGCTTCTTCGATCTCTTCTAATCTAAACGATTCGGACCTTCGACGTAATTCGTGCATTATCTCGGGTAATTGTTGTAATGCTTCTTCCGCGAATTTTTGCGCGTCCGGTGGAGTAACTTTATCACCGGGCCAATTCAGCAAATTGGTGATGCGGCGGGTCAGATGTTCGATTCTTTGAGTGGTTCGTAAAATTACTGCGGGGGATTTTTCATCTCGCAGGGTTTGTGCGATGGAGGTAAGTTCTGTATATTTGTGATAGCATGTTTCCTTTTCACTTTCGAAGTCTAATACACTTAAACGATTTAACAGTGAGGGTTTGTCTGGTCTATTTTCACGTAACGTTTTGCGCAGTTCCGCGACCGTTACATTTGCGTATGGGAGACCGCGTAACAGGGCTTCATAGCTTAATTCGTCCTTCAACAACAAGTCGGGGTTAAATTGAGATATTGTTGTGGTAATAATGACTTTTAAATAAACTAAGTATTACGTACGACAAATCTTATGTCATCTATTTTAAACACTTATAAAATTTGAATTCATTTAAACACACACATATATATCTATTACTACACATAGAATCTTATACTAATTAATCAAATTAAAATTATCTCAGATCAATTCAATTTTCTGTACTCATAGGAATTATCAGTCAAGACAATATGATAATATTATTTTATAGTGGAGAGAAATTTCACACACGAAGAGTTCATTGCTTTTATGATAGCACAATGGATCAGCTGTTTCGGGAGTCTTATTGTTTACGTAGGGGTGGTTTAACAAAGGAGGGTGATTCGGACAATTTGAAACACGATTATTTCCTGTCCTGGACTGTCTGTTATGTCCGCAAGGGAATCCCATACAAACAACTTACTTGTGTACAAGGGGGAGAGCGTTCATTTCTCGACACGTATTTAACATGAAACAGCCTGTAAATACCGACAGGTTTAAAATGGAATAGTTTTACCAGCAAGGACTTGTTTATTACGGCAATATCCTAATACTAATATTATTATTTCTTAATTAAAACTTTATTTATTTATTTGTTCACAATTTCAGAGTGAATAAATTTACAAACCAGCAGAGTGGCGCATCTTATAACGTCTCTCCTGCAAAGACATTATAACATCGGGAACCAGTTCAATTGTTCGCTGTTAATTAAACTAGCTGCCGTAGTTAGTAAAATTTACTTACCAACAAATTATGACAATATATATATATAAATATATATATCAGGAATTAGTCAAGGGTTACATAAATTTATTCACTCTCTGGGTATTAGCGAAAACATCTCTTTATTCTTATATTTTAACTAAGTATAAAAGTAATAGCTTTAATGGTCATCCTTTAATTATTTATTAACTTTACTTTTAAAAGAAAGATTCTTATAAATTCTGCATTAAATATTCTTTAAATTTTTATTCTTTACTCTTTTTTATCTCAAAATCATTCAGCTATGTATTATTTCAGGTACCACGGATCCGGGTCTTAACTTTGCAATATTCTAATATATCACAACAACATCCAAACTATTTGAAGAATAGTCCGGTGTAATTTTCAGAATTACTTTACCTTTAAACATCATCAGGTTATTACTATATCATTACAGAAATTACAAACATTTATATGTTAATCTTTAAGTTATCTAAAAGTCTTTACAAGAAACTTTACTGTTCTTTTTGTTTCGGTTTTTTTTTTAAAAAAAGTTATGCACAAATGTTATGATTTAATATCACCTGATTAGAACGTGAGTTTGCTGTGGGTGTTCGTGATGGTCTTCTTCAGTAGGTCTTCTTGGGTGTGGTTCGTTGTTCCTCTGGATCCTCCATTTAGTTGATTGTTTCCGAATTGTAGTCTAGGTCCTGACGATTGGATTCTGCTACTTGAAGTTCATACGGTTGTTGTTGTAACTTTCTTCTTCTGGAGTTGGTTGTTCACATTTTACATTTTAATTGTTCTTATTTTAGCAGCACTGATGTTTACTTTAATATGGTAAGGAACATATCTTACCACTTACTGTTTGTAAAGAGATGTGTCGGCTAAGTTTTTTTTATATATTACCAATATTTGCTTCACGCACTACATTACTAGTTTTTTTGTTATTTTCCAACGCTACATTGGATTAAATCAAAATAACAACTAACGTCTGGTTGTATCGTAGTTTAGCGGTATACACCTAAGTGTAACTTTACGACACATTTTTGACCTGCTTACATGTCGAAGTTTCTCCGGCGACTGGGGTTTGTTTAGCGGTAGGGAGTCTGTAAGCCGGCGCGGTTTACGCGCTGAGAAAAGTAGTTCGTTCCTTTAGTATTATTAATTGTTCATTAATTAACTAGTAATAAATTATGCTACCTTTTTGTTATGAGTTAGATATTTCCTTTATTATTAATACGTCTTTTATTTAATTAAAAGTATTATTATTTTTCGCTTAATAACATTGTACTTTGTGTGTTCGTACTGGACAATTTGCACGTTGATACAGGAATCTAGGTACAGATAAGGGGTGGAAAATACTCTCACTTGTTATAAGAACAAAATTTAATTTGTGCTATTTAAATAATTTTTAAATCGTCACACTGTTTGGCCGTAGTCCAATGTTTTCTGTAAAACCAGACGTTTCGGCAGTGCCATCGACTGCCATCATCAATAAAAATCGAGTGAGATAACGTGAGGTGGTATACGTTAGTGATCACAGTGCTGTGGTTAAGGCTGAGGCAACAAGTAGAAAGAAGTAGTTTCTATGGAAATATTTCATGTCGAAAATGATTTTAAATATAAATCTTAGAACATGGAAGTCATGTATGGTTCTCCATACCGATATTTATTTAGACGGTACAGCCGCCTGCTTTAAGTCTATCATCTTATCTAGGCTTCATGCAGAAGGTGTTTGTTATACATCGTCGTCGGATTTATCAAATTTGAAAGAGCCGTTTCCACCCCTATATACACTTGAGGATGGTATACAGTTTAATACTGTGCATGGTATAGTATGTATCAAATTCAATTGGCAGCTCGTCAGAGGAGGCTACGGAGGCCTGGCCTCCCCAATAACTGAATAACTCCCAGCAAACTAAAAAATATATGAATAATAATATAATTTAACTTATATTTGCAAAAGGGCACTACAGGTTCACGCATTATCTTAGAAAAAACATTTAAAATAAAGTGTATCACATGCACACATTAGCAGCAGAATGCACCAATAATAAAAATGTGTAGGAGGCCGAATATTCGCTGGCCGCCCGCCATGGCCATGCAATGCTGTATAAACTTGGTCAGACGCGCGTGGTGGGGGACCGTGCAGTGTTTTATACAGCGCTTGAGGCCAACGAAGCATTGGCCTCTCGCACTCGGGTTACAGTACAGAGCGCGCCAGATGTCGCTTCGCATGCGTTTCAATCGCGTGTGTCCTGTGTTTGTGCTATTTTGGATTACCGCCTGACTTCTGTGACATGGATTTACAGCAGATGAGTAAATCGTTCGTTCTTTAACAAACAATGACATTTTAGTATCTTTACTTAATGTCCCGTTTTCAAGACGTATTGATATTGAAAGGAACGAAATACTGAAACGTGGACGACCCACACCAAAGTTATCTATTTTAAAAAAGTATAAAGACCGCAGTAGATCTTTTCAGTCGTCATGGTATGACCAACATAAATGGCTATGTGGTAATGGGGAAAAGTCAAAGTTATTTTGTTGGCCTTGTTTATTGCTGAGCACAAAGAAGACTGTATGGTCTGCTGAAGGGTTTGATGACTTAACAAATTTATCTAGAGCTTTGGTGAGGCATGCATCCTCTAAGGATCATTTACATGCACACCTATCATTAAATAACCTTTCAAATCAAGTTTTCAAAATATCTGAACTGTTAAATGAACATAGCAGTTTGCAAAAAATAAAATATAACGAGGAAGTTAAAAAAACCGGGAGGTTTTTAAGATTTTAGTTGATGTCACAAGTTTAATAAGTAAACAGGAGCTTGCTTTCAGAGGGCACGACGAATCGGAAGATTCATTTAATCGTGAGAATTTTAAAGCTATTTTCAACCTTGTGCTAAACAGGAATCCAGAGTTAAAACAACACTGGGATAACATGGGATTTTTTAGAGGGTTGTCTAAAACCATACAAAATTAACTAATTGAATGCTTTCAAGATGAGTTAAAAAAAGTTATTGAAAGTGAAATCAATCTAGCTCCATTCTTTGCGTGCATCGTAGATGAAACTACAGACATTTCTGAGAAAACGCAGTTCTCCATAGTTGTAAGGTTAGTGGATTCTAACGGTGAAATTCAAGAGTACTTTTGGGGATTTTATGGCGTTAATGAAGACAGAACGGCAGATGGTTTGTGTAATGTTTTGTGTAAGGCTTTTGAAAAATTCAATATAAAACACAAGTTAGTTGCTCAAACTTATGGTGAATGTAGTGTTATGTCAGGTGAATTAAATGGTTTACAGGCTAAAGTTCGGGAAATCGCACCTCAAGCTATATTTACTCATTGCTTTGCACACCGCTTAAATCTTGTTTTACAGCAGAGTTGCTCTAAAATAAAACCTGTTAAGGTGTTTTTTTCTACCCTTCAAGGAATACCTGCATATTTTCATCTTTCGTCGAAGCGAACAGCAGTTTTAGATAGAATTTTGGGCAAACGTGTTCCAACAAATAGTGACGTTCGTTGGAATTCTAATTCCAAAATTATCAGTGCAGTTCATACAAATAGACTGACATTGTTTGAGCTTTTCAGAGAGTTATTAGAATCATCAGATGCTGTAACTGTTAGAGAGGCACAAGGATACTTAAATAATTTAGAAGATTTCACATTTGTTTTTCTGCTGTCGGTATTTCAAAAAATTTTTGAAAAAACCGATTTACTATTTAAAACCCTTCAAAAAATTTCAAATGACACACAATTCTGTAATAATTCAGTTATGGAATGTATTTCTTACATGAGAAAACTGAGGGATGATAAGAAATATGACGAGTTCATCCAGCTGACTGAGTCTGCTACTGGCTCCAGATCATCAGTTATGAAACGTCACCAGTTCGTAAATAAGGACGTCGCTTCCTCAAATTACTACAAACAAATTTATTTTGAAGTGTTAGACAACATTATAACACAGCTAGAGGTACGATTTTCAAGATGTGAGGAATTAACATTTCTTAAGTTGGGTGAGACAAAAAACTTTGCACAGTATGATAAAGAATTCCCAAGTGATGCTTTGACTTCCTTAATAAACACATATGGTGAGCATTTCAACAAAGAAAAATTAAGAACAGAACTAGAAACTATTTTTTCCTTTAAACACAAAGATAAATTTCACAGTTTAAGACTCAATAAATTGATAAAACAGATGACTAATTATGACACAAAAGAAATCCTTCCGGAAGCATTCAAATTATTCACCCTTATAGCAACAATACCTGCGTCTAGTTCTTCAGTAGAAAGAAGTTTTTCATGTCTTAAAAGAATTAAATCCTACTTAAGGAACACTATGACTCAAGACCGCCTCAGTGCTTTAGCTTTAGTTTCAGTTGAAAAGGAAACCCTGTAAAAATTGGAACGCAGACCTTCGTGGTACGATGATGTAATCGATTGTTTTGCAAAGAAGAAGGAGCGCCGAGTGAATTTATTGTATAAATAAGTTCAGACAATCAAACTGTATCGAGTGTGCGTCACTGTTTTGCAGCTGTTCACAAAAACTATAAATACAAGTAAGTTTTAGTTTAAGACGCTATTAGTTATTACCGACACAAGGCCTGTATTTTGAGTTACGTGGACGGACAAGGCGTAGAAGAGAAAGAAAGACAGCGCGAAGCGCGAAAATTTTCTATGCCCAGTACTCTTTTACGCCATGTTTACTAACAGTTTGAGCGAGTGAAAGTTTATAACTATTATTTGCTTCATCGCGCGTTCTGTTGATATTTTCTTTGTGCAGGCATTTCTCGACTTTGCGTCGACATCGATGTGTGCCTTGGGGTCTCGCGTAGTTTGTTGTCTCTCGCCTCTACGCCTGAAGGTCTCTACGCTTTGACTCTCACTGTAGATACTTTCCCCGAACAAAACATTCAGCTTCACATCATTATTTTGAAAGTTAAAAATTGGTTTGAAATTTTCAAACAAAAACTACTCGATTCTTTGTTTATTTAATTATACCTAAAATTAATACCATTTTAAACCAACTTTAACATCAGATCAACAATACAAAACCAATAACTTTGCTAGGAAAAGTAAGCTTCCAAGAAATTGGGCAGCGCGTGCGTATTTAAAGGTGAGATGACAAGGGGGTAGGGGGAGGACGCTTCCATTCGTCGAACTGATAACATTCTTGGGACAGTCCCGGCCACCCCTCCCACATGACTCACGAGCCGCCACTGTCAAACTCAATTGTTTTTGGATGGGAAAATGGGTGCAGAATATACAGTAATGTGTTGTGACAGATCACCATTAGCATCGTTCGTTTACGGCATCATCAATAAGAAGGAGAAAAAATTAACTGATAAGGAGCTGGTAGAAATTATTCCTCATTGGATTATAGAGTATTTTAAATCAACAAATGCGATGTTCTTAATCGATTCAGATATTAAAGCTGTTAAAGAACAACTAGTAAAAAGTGGTGGGTTTGATGTTTATTTAGCGATGGACGAATATTTCTTATTACAAAATAATTATTTTAGGACTATCGCAGAGTTATGTGATATTCCAATTATAGATATAAAGGGGAGAGATTTTTTAGAACTTTACGAATATATCAAATCTTGGATATCAAATTAAATTAAATTTAAAATACGGTTTGATGATATTATGATATCTATTTATTCACCTAACAATACAGGTGATACATATAAATCAATGTGTACCTTTCACAGGAAAACAATCTCTAGTAATACTGATATGAATGGTTTCAAATGTAAGGAGATATCTGACTGTAAAAACAATTAGAAAAAAGATTATTTTATATAAATATGTATATATTAATGTGAATGTCATATACACTGATTGTTAAATCTGTTTATTGTAAAAAGTAAGGAAAGGTATAACTAAAAAATAAAATGTATAATTTCAATAGAGTTGTACTTTTTTTCCTACACAATTATTTAAGAGCAAGAGAGGTTGGGTATACATTTAAAAAAATTGTAATATATTTTTTTTTAATTCATTTTATTTATACATAAATACAATTTTTTAGTGAAACTTTTTAATAACTCCTCTAGTATATAAATTAATCGGTTACTTATACAATTTATTCCAAATAGATTTAAATCATATTTTTCAGTTTGTTCAACTACATTTTTAAATTCATTATATTTGTACACATAACCGTCCTTAAAGGAGTAAAGAAAACCGTCAATGAATACGGAATCAATATTTTTTGGAACACCAGGAAAGTGGTCGTATGTATATCCATGTTTTTGCACTGAGGAAGAACATTCATCCTGTTCAATATAATATTCATCATTATAGAATACAAAAGAACGTCCTGTATATGTGTTAACAGCTCCATTTATTTTGGTTGTCGAATCAAAACCAATAGCAGTTGTTGAAACAGGAAAATTATTAACTCAACGTAATGATTTTATATCAAACATATAAATATTATTATCAACAAATATTACATCCTCTCCTGACGGTCTCTGGTACATCGCCGATATATTACCAAAATTCGGTGGTAGAAACTTTAACCATATTGTAATATTTTGAGATTTTCCATAGGATTTTCTTTAATATTAAACATCCAAAATAGTTTATTCTGTAAAATATATAGATGATTGTTGATTACTAGAAATAAATGGGATCCATTAACTTTGCAAATATCAAATTGTGAATCTGTATCTGTTTTTTTATGAAGCGGCGGTTTTTCAGTTGTAGAAGACGTTGTAGCTTTCGTAGTTGGAGTAACCGATGGAACCGGTGAGGATGGAGGTGATGGTGGTAATCCGTATAAACGTTGTATACCCTGTACATCATCCTTTCCTAAATCAATATTTTTACCATTATTCAATGTGTAGAATGGGAACATAATTGAAGTATTATCCCTCGAATGCCCGAGCCCCAACGCATGGCCAATTTCGTGCGTTAAAACGGATAATAAACTAACTTCATTGAATCGAATTTGAATCGTTGTTATAATACCATTTTTCTTCAAAATCCAAATGAATTTCAACATGTGCACGTGGGGGAGAGGATAGAAGGCATGACCAATTACTCCTCCTCTACCATCAAAATTTTTATCGAAAAATGAAGACGAATTTTTTATACAGCGATGGTGAGACCATCGAAACGCGATAAGTATGTCAGGATTTTGTTGATATCGATAAAATTTTAACGCTAAGTGTTTCTCCCATATATGGAAAGCTTGTGTCGTAAGTTCGATAATATTTTTTATGTGGGATATAAAATCCCAGCTTAATATTCTTTTATTCCACCTCGATATCGCACGAAATTCTCCCAGATCTTTATTTCCACATCTCGGTTTCTTAATTAGATTTAACGTTTCATTGTTTAATTTACCATCATTCGGTAAATCATAGTATTCTTGAAATATTGTAAGGTATGAGGATAGAGACGACTCGTATAACACAGAACGTTCATCAACATTGTTTATATAACCAAAATTTGAAAGATAATTAGCAATATGGTACAAGTCGGTCTCGTTCTCGGGCCGAACACTAGAAATAATAATTAAAAGAGGTATTAGAGTTTTAACTAACCACAATCTGATATCTCTACTGAACACGTCAGCTTTTTATCGCTTAATATATAGAAGTTATTGCATCATCTTACTTCCATGTTCCATAAGGAAATGGAAGTATGGTATGGCAAAAAAAATCGTGTTCGAGATTATTGCAGATTCTGATTGTACTACACTCAAAACATGAAAAAAAGTCATTTTTCGAAAAGGGTCAGTGTGTCTATGTGTGTGTCAGTCTGTAGATTATTTTATATGGCAAACGATAACAGCCGCAAATTCAAACAGACTCAAATAATTTTTTGCATACAGCCCTTATTTGTAGAGTATTCAAGACCTGTTGTTTTTGGTAAAGATCGGTTAAGGGAAAGGGGTAGTTTACCGGCAACGTTTTTTTATCAAGGGTAATTTTTTTCTATGGCAAAAGATAACAGCCGCAAATTCAAACAGAATCAAATAATGTTTCGAATACAGCCCTAAATTGTAGAGTTCTCAAGACCTATTGTTTTTGGTGAAGATCGGTTAAGGGAAAGGGGTAGTTTACCGGCAACGTTTTTTTATCAAGGGTAATTGTTTCTATGACGAACGATAACAGCCGCAAATTCAAACAGAATCAAATAATGTTTTGCATACAGCCCTGAATTGTAGGGTTCTCAAGGTCTTTTCGTTTTGGTGAAGATCGGTTAAGAGAATAGGGTAGTTTACAGGTAACATTTTATGTTTTAACAAGGGTAATTTTTTCTATGACGAACGATAACTGCCGTAAATTCAAACATAAACAAATACGTTTTTGTATACTTCCCTAAATTGTAGAGAACTCAAGGCCTGTTGATTTTAGTGAAGATCGGTTAAGGGAAAGGGGTAGTTTACCTGCAACATTTTATGTTGTAAAAGAAAAATTTTTCCATGACGAACGATAACTGCCGTAAATTCAAACAGAATCAAATAATTTTTTACATATATGCCTAAGTTGCAGGAGACTCAAGCTCTATTAATTTTTGTGAAGATCGGTTACGGGGAAAGGGCAGTTTACCAGAAACATTTTTTGTTGTAACAAGAGTAAAGTAGGCCTACTTAATTATGATAAATAAAGTATCCTGATAAGAAGATCTTAATAATCTACTGTAGAAACGTAGATGAAATATCTATAAATGAATAGGCTAGTTGAACGGGGTGGGGGTAATTTTCTATAAATGAAAATTATAGTTTCCGGTGGAGGGGATAATTTTTAAGTGTCCTACGTTATCGGCAACAAAGTAGTAGTTTGTTGTTAAAATTCCTTCCCGGGCTGTTTCGCCGTAGTCCAAAGTTTTCTGCAAAACCAGACGTTTCGGCAGTGCCGTTGACTGCCATCATCAGTGAAAATAGAGTGCGATAACGTAAGGTGGTATACGTTAGTGACCACAGTACTGTGGTTAAGGCTGAAGCAATAAGTGGAAAGAAGTTGTTTCTATGGAAACATTTCATTTCGTAAATGATTTTAAATATAAATCTTAGAACATGGAAGTCATGTATGGTTCTCCATACCGTTAAAAGCCGCAAATTCAAACAGAATCAAATAATGTTTTGCATACAGCCCTGAATTGTAGATTTCTCAAGACCTGTTGTTTTTGGTGAAGATCGGTTAAGGGAAAGGGGTAGTTTACCAACAAAGTTTTTTTTATCAAGGGTAATTTTATCTATGGCAAACGATAACGATAACAGCCGCAAATTCAAACAGAATCAAATAATGTTTTGCATTCAGCCCTGAATTGTAGATTTCTCAAGACCTGTTGTTTTTGGTGAAGATCGGTTAAGGGAAAAGGGTAGTTTACCAGCAAAGTTTTTTTATCAAGGATAATTTTTTCTATGGCAAACGATAACAGCCGCAAATTGAAACAGAATCAAATAATGTTTTGCATACAGCCCTGTATTGTAGAGTTCTCAAGACCTATTGGTGTTGGTGAAAATCGGTTAAGGGAAAGGGGTAGTTTACCTTCAACATTTTATGTTTTAACAAGGATAATTTTTTATATGACGAACGATAACTGCCGTAAATTCAAAGAGAATCAACTACGTTTTTGCATACCTTTTGAATTATAGAGAACTCAAGGTCTGTTGATTTTGTTGAAGGTCGGTTATGGGAAAGGGATAGTTTACCAGCAACATTTTATCTTTTAACAAGGGCAATTTTTTCTATGACGAAAGATAACTGCTGTAAATTCAAAGAAAATCAAATAATTTTTTGCATGCATCCCTGAATTGCAGCGGACTGAAGGTCTCTTGATTTTGGTGAAGATCGGTTAAGAGAAAAGGGTAGTTTACCGGCAACATTTTATGTTGTAACAAGAGAAATGTTTTCATGACGAATGATAACTACCGCACATTCAAACAATCAGATATTTTTGTGCACACATCCCTGAATTGTAGAGGACTGAAGGTCTATTGATTTTGGTGAAGATCGGCTAAGAGAAAGGGGTAGTTAACCAGCAACGTTTTACGTTTTAACTAGAGTAAAGTACTTAATTTTGATAAATGAAGTATCCTGATAAGAAGCTCATAATAATCCATTTTAGAAACGTAGATGAAAAATATATAAATGAAGAACTTAGGTGAACGGGGTGTAGGTAATTTTCTGGTAATGAAAATTATAGTTGAAGGTGGAGGGGAGAATTTTTTATGTGTACTACGCTATCGGCAACATAGAAGTAGTTCTTTGTTAAATTCCTTCCCGGGCTGTTTAGCCGTAGTCCAATGTTTTCTGCAAAACCAGACTTTTCGGCAGTGCCATCGACTGCCATCATCAGTGAAAATCGAGTGCGAAAACGTTGAGGTGGGTAAGTGGAGTTAGTGACCACAGTACTGTGGTTAAGGCTGAAGCAATATGTAGAAAGAAGTAGTTTCTATGGAAATATTTCATTTCGAATATGATTTTAAATATAAATCTTAGAACATGGAAGTCACGTATGGTTATCCATACCGACTTCTCTTTCAATTGCTTCTTCTGCGTGTATTTTGTTTTTTATTTGTCTATGGCAAACGTTAACAGACGCAAATTCAAACAGAATCAAATAATGTCTTGCACACAGCCTTAATTGTGGAGTTCTCAAAGACCTATTGTTTTTGGTGAAGATCGGTCAAGGGAAAGGGGTAGTTTAACTGCAACGTTTTATGTTTTAACAAGGGTATTTTCTATGGCAAACGATAACAGCCGCAAATTCGGACATAATCAAATACTTTTTTGCATGCCACTATGAATAGTAGAGTTCTCAAGACCTCTTGTTTTTGGTGAAGATCGGTTTAGGGAAAGGGGTAGTTTACTGCAACGTTTTTTGTTTTAACAGGGGTATTTTCTATGGCAAACTATAACAGCCGCAAATTAAAAACAGAATCAAATAATTGTTTGCATATGGCGCTGAATTGTAGAGTTCTCAAGACGTATTGTTTTTGGTGAAGATCGATTTAGGGAAAGGGGTAGTTTACCGGCAACGTTTTATGTTTTAACATGGGTAATTTTTTCTATGACGAATGATAACTGCCGTAAATTCAAACAAAATCAAATAATGTTTTCCATACCTTCCTGAGCTATAGAGAACTCAATGTCTGTTGATTTTGGTGAAGATCGGTTAAGGGAAAGGGGTAGTTTACCAGCAAAACTTTGTTTTAACAACAGTAATTTTTACTTCCATGTTCCTTAAGCAAAAAAAATCGTGTTCAAGATTATTGCAGATTCTGATTCTACTACACTCAAAACATGAAAAAATGTCATTTTTCGAAAAGTGTCTGTGTGTGTGTCTGTGTGTCTGTATGTGCGTGTGTCTGTAGATTTTTGTCTATGGCAAACGATAACAGTCGCAAATTCAAACAGAATCAAATAATTTTTGCATAGAGCCCTTATTTGTAGAGTACTCAAGACCTATTGTTTTTGGTGAAGTTCGGTTAAGGGAAAGGGGTAGTTTACCAGCAACGTTTTTTGTTTTAACAAGGATATTTTTTATGGCAAACGATAACAGCCGCAAATTCAAACAGAATCAAATAATGTTTTGCATACAGCCCTAAATTGTAGAGTTCTCAAGACCTGTTTTTTTTTTTTGTTGAAGATCGGTTAAGGGAAAGGGGTTGATTACCAACAACGTTTTATGTTTTAACAAGGGTAATTTTTTCTATTACGGATGATAACTGCCGTAAATTCAAACAAAATCAAATAAGTTTTTGCATACTTTGCCAAATTGTAGGGACCTCAAAATCTGTTCATTTTGGTGAATATTGGTTAAGGGAAAGGGGTAGTTTACCTGCAACGTTTTATGTTGTAACAAGAGAAATTTTTTCATGACGAACGATAACTGCCGTAAATTCAAACAGAATCAAATAATATTTTACATATGTGCCTGTGTTGTAGAAGGCTCAAGGCCTATTGATTTTGGTGAAGATCGGTTACTGGGAAAGGACAGTTTACCTAAAACATTTTTTGTTGTAACAAGAGTAAAGTACTTAATTTTGATAAATAAAGTATCCTGATAAGAAGATCTTAATAATCCACTGTAGAAACGAAGATGAAATATCTATAAATGAAGAGGCTAGTTGAATAGGGTGGGGATAATTTTCTATAAATGAAAATTATAGTCGAAGGGGGAGGGGATAATTTTTATATGTGTAGTACGTTATCGGCAACAAAGTAGTAGTTTGTTGTTAAAATTCCTTCCCGGGCTGTTTGGCCGAAGTCCAAGGTTTCTCCAAAACCAGACGTTTCGGCAGTGCCGTCGATTGCCATCGTCAATGAAAATCGAGTGCGATAACGTGTGGTGGTATACGTTAGTGACCACAGTACTGTGGTTAAGGCTGAAGCAATAAGTGGAAAGACGTTGTTTCTATGGAAACATTTCATTTCGTAAATGATTTTAAATATAAATCTTAGAACATGGAAGGCATGTATAGTTCTCCATTCCGATATTTTCTATGACGAACGATAACTGCCGTACATCCAAACAAAAACAAATATTTTTTTGCATACGTTCATCAATTGTAAAATACTGAAATCCTGTTGATTTCATGAAAATCGGTTAAGGGAAAGGGGTAGTCTACCTGCAACATTTTATGTTGTAACAAGAGAACGTTTTTCATGAAGAACGATAACTGCCGTAAATTCAAACAGAATCAAATAGTTTTTTACATATGTGCCTCAGTTGTAGAGGACGCGTGGCCTATTGATTTTGGTGAAGATCGGTTAAGCGATAGGGGTAGTTAACCAGCCACTTTTAATGTATTAACAAGAGTAATTGTTTATATGACGAACGGTAACTGCCGCACATTCAAACAAAATCAAATAATGTTTTGCATGCATCCCTGAATTGTAGGGGACTCAAGACCTATTGATTTTAGTGAAGATCAGTTAAGAGAAAGGTGTAGTTTACCTGCAACGTTTTATGTGATACAATGTTAATTTTTTTTTTTACGAACGATAACTGCCGTAAATTCAAACATAATCAAATACGTTTTTGCATTCATCCCTAGATTGTAGAGTACTCAAGGCCTGTTGATTTTGGTGAAGATCGGGTAAGGGAAAGGGGTAGTTTACCTACAACATTTTATGTTGTAACAAGAGAAACTTTTTCATGACGAACGATAACTGCCGTAAATTCAAACAGAATCAAATAATTTTTTATATATCTGCCTGAGTTGTAGAATACTCAAGGCCTATTGATTTTGGTGAAGATCGGTTACTGGGAAAGGGGTAGTTTACCGGAAACATTTTTTGTTGTAACAAGAGTAAAGTACTTAATTTTAATAAAGTATCCTGATAAGAAGATCTTAATAATCCACTGTAGAAACATAGATGAAATATCTATAAATGAAGAGGCTAGTTGAACGGGGTGGGGGTAATTTTCTATAAATGAAAAGTATAGTTGAAAGGGGAAGGGATAATTTTTATATGTGTACTATGTTATCGGCAACAAAGTAGTAGTTTGTTGTTAAAATTCCTTCCCGGGCTGTTTGGCCGTAGTCCAATGTTTTCTGCAAAACAAGACGTATCGGCAGTGCCGTCGACTGCCATCATCAGTGAAATCGAGTGCGATAACGTATGGTGGTATACGTTAGTGACCACAGTACTGTGGGTAAGGCTGAAGCAATAAGTGGAAAGAAGTAGTTTCTATGGAAACATTTCATTTCGAAAATAATTTTAAATATAAATCTTAGAACATGGAAGTCATGTATAGTTCTCCATACCGATATTTTACTTCCATGTTCCTTAAGGTAATGGAAGTAAGTTGATGGCAAAAAAAAACGTGTTCGAGATTATTGCAGATTCTGATTGTACTAAACTCAAAACATGAAAAAGTCATTTTTCGAAAAGTGTCTGTAGATATTTTTTCTATGGCAAATATTGTATAGTTCATGGAAGTCATGTATGGTTCTCCACCCGATATTTATTTATGTCATGTGTACTAGGTTATCGGCAACAAAGAAATAGTTTGTTGTTAAATGCCTTCCTGGGCTGTTTGGGCTTGATCCAATGTTCTCTACAAAACCAGACGTTTCACCAGTGCTATCGACTGCCATCATCAGAAAAATTGAGTGCACTACCGTGAGGTGGTATACGTTAGTGATCACAGTACTGTGGTTAAGGCTGAATAAAGACGTAGTTTCTATGGAAATAGTTTATATTGAATATATATTTTATATTTATATTTTGAATATAAATCTTAGAACATGGAAGTCACGTATGATTCTCCATACCAATGTTTATTTTGGAGAGGGGGAAAAATATTTGTAAATTTTCAGCTTTAATCTTTACTCAATTCTGTTGTTATGTAATGTCTAATAGTTGTTAAAATAATTGAATAAATCATGCTTTGAAATTGTTTTAATTGTATTAAATCTGTAATTTGAATCTAAATTATTGTAAGAATCTTTCAATATATTAAATTCCAAATATAAATACTCTAAATTTAGATTGAATAATGTTTGATTAAAATTTGTAGATCTAGGAAATGAAGTGAATACATTTATATTTTCTTTAATTTTATTAACAGAACCGTAATCTTTTTCTTTTATAAGAGATTTTATATATTCCATCCATTTGGTATGACCCACATCATCTTTCATGTTGAACATTTTTTTAAATTTTAATCGCATGATGTATTCAACTAAGGCCAGTGTATGTAGTGAAGTGTGTTTATATTGTTTCGTGTGTTTTAGGTGTAGAAGGTGCTATTTGTTACAAAATTGTTTTAAAATATTATAATGTGTTGTACAATATTTATATTTTGGTGTATTTATAGCACTGCTTCCCTGTAATTAAAGCAAACTGCTTCACAACGGCTGGCTCGCTTCAACCCATATTTTTTCACCAAACCAACGCCATTTTTTATTTGTACCTCTTGAAAACGTATTGAATTTTTTATTTCCATATACTGTATTCTATTTACAGACATCTGAAAAAACCAACCAAACAGGAAGAAGAAAAATAAATAAAACAATAGAAATTTATGGAATTAGAATTTTATTAGTTGTAATAATTTTTATAATGTATAACATTTATCTTTTGTTATAATTAAACATATTTCAGTTTTACTATCATATTTCATCTACAATATTTCACATTTTTACAATTTTTATTTATAATATCTAGAAATTTTTATTACAGATAGAACATTCAAGCTTAGTTACTAGTGTACAGAGGAAACGATAGTTATTACAATTACAGCTACTTTGTCAATACTTAATTATTACCACCCAAATCATTTTTATAATGTATAACATTTATCTTTTCTTATAATTCAACATTTTACAGTTTTACTATCATATTTCATCTACAATATTTCACATTTTTACAATTTTATTTATAATATCTAGAAATTCTTATTACAAGCAGAACATTCGAGCTTAGTTACTAGCGGACAGAGGAAATGATAGTTATTACAGTTACAGCTACTGTGCCAATACTTAATTATAAATTCAATAAATATTTGCACATTTCTGTTAGCACAATATTCTATATTATGAGGAAATGTATAATCATCAAAATTATCTTTCAGTTTTTCTTTTAATTCTACCAAATTACTACCACCCAAATCATCAATATTTATAATTTTCATACACCCCGGTAGACTAAAAATGTTGTTCAGAAATTTTTTCTTTTCACTACCTTTCACATAGATAGTGTTACTCAGCTGAGATAAATTAAAATATATTTCATATAATTTATTATAATGTTCGAGACCGTCAGACCAGAAAAACCATGAATGTTTGTTTTCACTCAAAGCGCTTGTTTTTGCTGATCTCGTGACAACTGTTCAAAATTAAAGGGTGGTAATAACAAATAGTGATTTACATTAAATTTTCTTTTTGGATATAATACATTAAAACATTTATTACATAAATCAAATTTCCATTTCTTTTCTTCTGTCTCATAGTATACAGATTTGTCTATCACATTAAACTCTTTTTTGCATATAGTACAATTGTTCTCGATTTTCAACATTAACGATCTAGCTATATCATCTCCAAAAATTTCGGAGTAATACGACACATTTCTTAAATTTTTTTTTAATAGTTGATCATAATTAGGCCTAAATTTAATAAAAGATATTTCTTTTATAATATATTGTTTTTTTTTGTTTCCTTAAACCACTGTACATCTAGTACTGCTTTGTCCATTATTTGATCTAAATAAAAAAAAATTAAAAAATATATATTAATTACCGGTGAACCCAAAACCTCTATCTCCACGCTCATTAAAATCATTAAAATATACTGAAATATATGTTTCTAATTCAACGACATATTTTGGCTCAACATATTTTTCAATTATTATTTGCGCGATTTTATCCCCTCTATGCACGTAATGTGGTCGAGGACCATTGTTTATTAATATAACCCCAATATTCCCTATATAATCTCTATCAATTACACCACCAACACTTTTTCACTTCTGAATAATTTTCAATAGATTCTTTTGATTTGGCAAAGTTTTTGTATTTGTATGGTATATAATGAACATTTTTACATTTTGGATGTAAACGTTTGTGAATAAACTGAATATAGTATGATATGTTTTCGTTACAAAACCACATTTATTACACACAATATCACATGAATCTTCTGTAAAATCAGAACGTTCGTTTTCGAAAAAATCTTTTAATAACTTCGCTGCTGTTAAACACAATGATCGATCCATCTCGATGCGGTGTTACTGCTCAACTAAACCGATGAGAAAATCTAAATCATTTCTTAAAAAAAAATATATGATTTAGTCGAATGGGGGAACTGAACCTACGAAAGAGGGTATACTTAATACCTGATATTATAGGAAGTTATTTACCACGGTCGCCGCGGTCGACTAAATCATATTTTCAAGATAAAACAGTTGTGCCAAGAGACAAAATCATGCTACGATCACGTGGACAATGCATGTGATGACATATACGTTTCGTTTATGATGCAATGACGTGTTTCTTTTATGATGCGATGACGTATACGATACTTGACGTATATGTTGTTACCTTGAGCCGATGATGTCAGAGGATGATGACCCCGGTGACGTTGTTGGATGACGTATGTTTGTTTACAAGGGACGTTGACCTGATGACGTATGTTTGTTTTGATGACGTTGTGGGTGAATGACCTAATGGTACTTGGAGGTGTTGCATTGCGGTGAGGGGGGAGGGGGGATGACCTTGTCCCGGCGTTTCCAATATATACTACTGTTTTGATCAAAAATGTTTTTGTATTTTGAATTTTTTCGGACAAATTAGGCAATTTTCTGTTGTAATTTGCTACTAAATAAACATTTCAAAATCCTTATTACAGTTTTACGGCATCAATCTACGTTATTCTCAATATGTTCGGATTTTTCAAGTTGTTCCATTTTGTTATTTTTAGATTTAGAATGTTGGATCAATTTGGTGACTTAATCAAAGAGAAAGATATATTATTAAATAATTTAAAAAAAAATCGAGTTTTAGCAAAATAATGGCAGAAATACAAAATAAAGTTTCTTTTCTGAATCCCAATTTTTTATCTTACTATTTCTGTAACACTAACGTTTTCCGAGATATGACTGGTTAAAGATAGCGATTTAATTTGTTTTTACCTCTCCAAATTTTAATTTTAAATAACTCAAAAACAATACTTATAATGAAAATAGTACGTATATGTTACATTAAAAATCGTTAAATTGTCTTTCAAGCGAATTCTGTTTTACCCTAATATTTGTAATAATAACGAAGTTGTGGTAAAAAAAAACAACGAACGCGTAGCGATTGTCTTGGCTGTTCCATTCTCATTGTGTGGCTCAGCCAGGCTATCCTTCTACTCTCTGTAAACCTTACTGTATCAGTTTCGTGTGTTAGATTATTTATTTCATGACACCTTCGTAATCTCCATGAACTTGTCGTTATTTTTCAATGGTCCAATTTTTCTCTGCATTTTATGTTCGTCAGCATATTTTTCGTATTTTTGCATTAATACATGCATATGTTAGCACTGGGCAAACTTTATTTTACGAACCACAAAGAAATCTAAAGAAAAGCCATCCATTGTTGGTTATAATCTTGCACTTTACTGTGTAGTTTTCCCGTTAAACATTCCACTGATCTTTTTTTTAGTAACCAATTTGTTGGTTTCACGATATCGGGCGTCAATCTACATTTCCCGCGTTATCGATATCTTGTTTAAATCGTGTAGGTACAACGTTTTAATACAATATGTAAGGATATAATTTATATTTTTCACATGATAAGTAGGCCTATATATAAAGTTACGTAAGGTTTTCGTGCATAATCTCATGTACGGTAGTTCAATTTTTAATACAATTTCAGTTGTAAATTTGTTAAAACCAAGGGCGGCGCTTAAGTAAACCGCACCTCCTGCAAGTTAGGAGATAGCGCTCCACATACATCATGACGTTTGGTTATTCCCGTCAAGACTTACTGTCGGAATCGATATAACTGAATCGCATAAATAATAAAGGTCTGGGTAATATTTAAAGAAGAAAGAATACTGGAAAAAAAGAAAAGAACAACGAGTAAAAAATTGAAATTGGCATGTTATCCTTATATGGCCGATACGAAAAAAAAAGTTCTGGGTAATTTTTGCCAGAAGATTCTTAAATAAAGAATAAGAAAACAAGTTATAATAATCGGATTTATTAGCACTGTCCCAATATTCGCTTCGATGTGTAGTGAATATTGCACATAATTTTATGTGGGTGAAAAAATTATAGAAATTTTAATTCCGTATGTTGCAAAATAGTTGGCTGGCGATTGCGATTGGTTTTGTTTGTCAATTTTTTTAAAATGGAAATTGTTTGTAGCAGTAGTATATCACCATCACCGGCGTGGATCTGTGGCGCCAAACGTTGATGTTGTTAGGTTGACAAAACTGAAATTGCACCTGGAAACCAATACGACTGTAATGTAAAACTCGTTCTCTTTTGCGAAAACCTCAAGGTCCACCACTACACATGTCACTTTTTTGTGGCAGAACTCAACTCGTTTTTTTCGGTAATATTTGTTTTCCAACAAGTAATTGTTTTGTGGCTAACTAAAAAGAAACGTCCATTATATACAATATGTAGAGCGTATGTTGTCATTCCTTAATACATTGTGTTTTTTGTGTTTTCCGTTAACCATAAATATTTATATTTTCAGTTTACATTTACTTTTTACGATATGTAAACGTTACTTATTAAATTACAAGTTTAAATTGCAAGAGAGGGATTATGGGGGTTCTAACGCCGAAGTGACGTCATTCCCCACCATTTTGGCGGGAATTTCAAATATCTTGGTGGTGGGGGTAGGTGTGGGGTTGACTTCCGGTGGCGGGAAATTCAAATATAGTGGTGGGGGATAGTTGGGTGTATCACGTGACGATGGTGGGGTAGGTGGGGGTTGTCACGTGACGTTGGTGGGGATGTAACGTGATAGGTGGAAGATCGTGGAAAAGGTAGTGGTGGGTTAGTCGGCCATGTTAGAAAAGTTGTCGCTCATGTTGTTCGTCGGCCATGTTATGACGTGTATCTGGCGGGCGATGTGTTGATTGGTCGGTGTTAGATTTGAAATTATGGCGGTGAAGAGGTGGTGTGAGAGGTCTGGATCGGACTTTGGCCGCCATCCACCGCCGCCGCCGACGACGACGGCGAAGGACGAGGGGGTTAGATTTGAATCGAAGAAGGTGTGTATGTGGCGATGGTTGTATGAACACAAAATTTGAATGCGTTGAAGAAGGCTGTGGGGTGATCGTGTTTGCCATCCGCCGTCCGCCGCCCGGCCGCCACCGGGACGCCATCGATGATTGGTCGGCCGGTGAATTTGAAGAGGCTGGGTCGATGTGTGTGTCTGTGGTAAGTATATTGTAAAAAAACTGTAATGTGTTCAGCAACGTTGTGTTCCTCTTCTGCGGTTGTCGTAAGACACTCATGATGACATGTACATAACGTCTTGCGTGTATAATTGAAAACCACTTCACTTGCAAAAATTGTGCAACATACATCATGCATGGAAAAGGATAGTTGAAAATAAACACTTATGCAATGAAAAATGTACATATGTATTGTAAACAAAATGTACAAACAATTTTACATATAATATATACATACAATAAAATATATACACAACGATAAAATATTACAACAAATATATAAATATTGTAAGAAACGTTGTAGTACAGCTTATCAGCCACACGTTGGATGTGTCGATTTTGTAATAACGCTGTCTGTGTCCATAGCTTCTTATCTTCGTTGAAATTATTTATTGGAAATAAATTAATTATTTTTTGAATTATTCTTATTCAGGTTTATTTTATTTTATTTAGTTTAGTTCGATTAATAAGACAAGGATTATCAAGCAAAAACAGGCCGTCGCTGAGTTTACGGTTTTAAAAATGTCGCCAAAAAAATAATTGTTCTTAATAATTAAAAATAGATTGTGTGGGTTCTTCACAATCGATTGGTGATTCAACTCAGTTTTATAGGTTACCTGGTCTCTTCTATTAAATGCTTGATGTTCGTTATTCTAACCGTATTCCTCTTCTTGCTTATCGCCTGCAAATCCTTTATCTTAATTTACTTTCAAGAAATAATATACTTTATTAGTTAACAAACCAATTTATTTGATTCTTTTTAAACTCAGGGTAAGTTCAACAGTTCGTGAATTGAACGGAATAGTAACCGTATCGACTCGCTCACCAAGCTCAACTCGAAAAAATACAATGTTAAAAATGAAATACAATATTATTTTTTACATCAGGTCGTGGATACTTCGAGCTGCTAAGAAAGATCAGAAAATGCCTACAGATAAAATACAGTACATCACAATTAATTAATTAACCCTCTTAATAAATAATAAAATTTAAATAGTATTAATCTAAAAGTATTACAATTCTGTGTCTCGTTCAAAGTGTCGCTCGAAATGGCGGCGATCGTTTTTAACAAAATGGCCGTCGGCCAGCGTATATGCGTACCGAAATCTGCCTCACCTATTTTCTTTAACTTAAATAGTGTTTTAATGGTTTTATGTCCACAATGTTATTAAATAAAGGTTTGTTGAAGTTCACAAGTGTCTGGATTAACAGTGTTGTTGGTGAAACTCGTGTAGTGTGTGTTAAGGTTATTTCGTTATGAATTTATGAAGATATCTCACCACTCGGAGTATTAGTTTGAATAAATCGTCGTCTTGTTATTCGGTCTTCAATTATTTCTGTTAGTATGGGTTGTCTGTGTGGTTCTCTAATGTTTTTTCTTAATTTGGTATCGTCATCCCTTTACTTTTACTTTCAGTCATTAATATTATTCATCAAAATGTAATTCTCGATTACATGGATTGCGTCTATACAGCTTGAGTTTTAACAATAGACTAAACTAATTTTTCCGTTAAAAAACGGCTATGACCCGGCTTTTGTGGGCCCTAATTGGTTCATTATGCCCCTGACCCCGGTCACGTGGTTTTAATTATTTGACATATGTAAATTTTAAATCTGTCACCTCAAATTACTCTTTATTTATTTTTAGATTAAGTTAAATTTGAGTTATATGATGTTGTTGTTTGGAAAAATAGAATTATTTTAATGCCGAATGTGGCCCATTTCGGCCCAGTATCACTTATTCTAACACATTTACAAATTTTAAGTTTTTAGGCTTTTACATATTTTTTCTTAACACTTCTTATTTCCTCCTTCGTTATTTAAATCTGCCCTAATAGGGTTGTACTTATTAATAACAATAATGTCTGATATTTTTACCTTATATATAACATTACAATTTTAAATACCTATTTTTCATTTTCTTATAATAACAATGATATTGACAGCATGTCAGTTTCAATGGCTTATCTTATGTGTTAATATTACCTTCCCTATTCATCTTATTATTACAATTATGATTTTTTATATATAATTTTGTTAATACCTTCCCTGATTTTATCTGGTTTAGTTAAGACTATTTTGGACATTTTACTGTTTAAGCTCAGCTCACCTCTTTTGGCCTATAGGTTTAGCATTTTGCCATTCCCTTACAATGATTTGTTACATAATATGAGGTTTTACCATGTACCTGATTTTGATATTTCTAAACAGCTCTTATAACTACTGTTCTTGAAAAATTAGTAAATCCTTTAACAAACAAATCTAACATAAGAAACTTATGGGTATGCAAAACCCCATAAACACATAATTATAAAACAATATCCTGTGGGTATACAAAATCCTTCCAACAGTTAATTGTAACACAACAAAGTCCTGTGGGTATACATAAAACCTTTAAATAACTAATTCTAACATGATATATCATGGGTATACAAAATCCCTTTAAATAATTAATTATAATATAATAACTCCTGGGTATATTGAACCCTTTAAACACATACAACTTTTATATTTACTGGTTCTTAATGTATGTTATTCCTTACATAAGACCATTAACCCACTTTCTCCCTCCCCACTGGTTTATAACATGAACTTTGATCATCACTATCTCCTACCTTGTACACTAATCACTGCACTTCCTTACAATATAAGTTTTTACAATTTTTCTTAAACTAATGCACATTTTGCTTACTTTCATTTATTTTATTGTATTGCATTTTCTACAACTCTACCTACTTTCTGATATTATCTCTTTTAATTAGTATTATTGTTATTAGTTTATGTAGTACTTTTCTATTTACATTTTACTTGGTCATTAACATGTTTTTAGTTTATTCTCTTTTGTTATTTGTTATCTTTTGAGTTCTTTATTCCTTTGTGTTGTCTTGTCATTCATGTGGTCCTCAATGTCTTGTTGCTTGTCGCATGTCTCTATTCCATTCCAGTTAGTTGTTTCATCGTTGGGTTTGTTTATACCTCTCACTTACCATATCTATTGGGTTTATCACGTTATGAAGTTCTATTCTTCTAATTTTCATTATAATTACAATATTACCTTGCTTTAATATTTATTTTGCTTCATCCCTTGTTTTGTTTTAGCTTGGAACCATAATACACTGCTTAATACTCCCTTATTAGTAAGTTTCCTTTCATTTATTATTTATTCTAGTACTTAGTTATTTATGATTTCTTTATCTGATTAATTCTTCTATGCATGGTGGTGATATGTATCGCCAAAATATACACAAAGTCAAATCCAGGAGGCACCAAAACTATTACAGTGTAAAAATCGACTCGTGCACGTCCATCTGTAACAGTAAAAAAGAAACAGTATTAGTGACGCAGAGTTGATGCGAGTAGGATGGTTTAGAATAACGTTTATGAGCACCGTAACATACCTCAAAAATGCATACGAGTGTAGAGTTCTCTTTTCGGCTTGCCGAACACGTAGAACCTACATTGTGGGCATCTTGGTTCTGCCCCCTCCAACGCCATGGTCCGAAACCAGTTCACTATACACTTAGAATGGAACGTGTGGGTGCACGCCAACCCGAGGAGCCTCTCTCCATCCGTGTACGGTGGTAGACACTCACCGCAGCCCTCTCCTCGGGTCCAACACCACGTTGGTAATGATCTTCGAAGTAGTAGCAACATCAACGCGGGGTTGTTTTTGTGCACCCTTGGTGTCTTAGTGTCTATGATTTCGTACATGGGTAATCTTTGTTGTGGAGTGACAGCAACCGTGGATCCCGTCGATGTGGCTGCGGCGCCGGTTGAGGCTGCGACTGATGGTGTCTACAGTGCGGCTGATGGTGTATCCAGTGCGGACAAATGCTTATCCACTGCAGTTGATGCTGTATCTGCTGCGACGACGGTTGCAGCTCATGCTGCGGTAGAGGCTGCGGTGTCTGAGGTCGTGGCGGCTGAGGCTGCGGTTGAATGTCATTGTGTGGCAGAATAAAAATATAAAAACGTGTATAGTCATGGAAAAAGAAAAATATGAACGCTTAAGAAGAAGACTTACATACTAACGTCGATAATCGAAATCGTTGATGGCGATAAGGGCATATATATGCATCACTGTCATCATCATCACCACCATCGATGATCCGATCATCAAATTCTGCATCGTCCATATGCATCACGATACCGCTGACAGTGTCGTCGCTGTATTCGGTAGAATCGGCATCACTGGAAAAAAAAGTACAAATTTAATATCGAACGTAAACGCATTAGTACAACGGAATGTTAATGAAAACGGACGTACCGACTCGTGCCGGGTTGAGGAGATGCAGGACCTGTGCTGGCAGCAGCAGGTAGACCGACAGCATGACTGAAAAAAAGTGTAAATTTAACACCCAATGCATACGTAATAGTGCAATAGATTGTTAATGAAAACGGACTTATTGACTCGTGCCGGGTTGAGGAGATGCTGCACCCGTGCTGACAGCAGCGGGTGGTCCATCAGCATCACTGAAAATAAAATATATATAAATTTGAAACCTGACGTAATCGCAATAGTGTAAGAGATTGACAATGAAAACGCACTTACCGACTCGTCCCGGGTTGAGGAGATGGGGGACTCGTGGTTGCCAGCAGCGCACGTTGTAGCCGTTGTGAACTATAAAAAAAAAAACAGTAAGCCAGTCGAATGGAATATATTGTTTGTGTTCATTAAATAAAATAAATGTTGTACTTACTATCTTACACGCCGCTGCTCCTCTTGTATACGATGCTTGCATATTCGCCCGTTGTTATGCATTCTGTAAAATGTAATGAAAGATGTATATTAATTAGTGAAAGAACATAATGAAGTGTGTGTGTGTGTGTGTGTGTGTGTGTGTGTGTGTGTGTGTGTGTGTGTGTGCGTGCGTGCGTGTGTAATCCTGAACATCAACAGAAAATACAGTAAGTACTTACATGCAAGTTGTAAAACAAACTGAATGTGATAACCGTTGCGACAAAAGTCTTATACAGTATATATTATGTACTGCTGTAAAAATAAACCACAGTACATAAGAATAAAATAATAGTTTTAGAAGAAGCAAAGGTATAAATTTAATAGTATTGTGAACATATGTTAGAATTGTAAACAAAAAAAAACTGATTTGTTAGTCACGACCAACATAGACGTTGACTCCAATATTGGAATTGTATACTACAGAACAGCATTAAGAAATATATGTTGACAATTATTATATTAAATTTTGAAATAAACATTAAAATAAAATGAAAGATTAATAAAATTGTAATCTAAAATATACTAATTAGAATGGATAATGTAAAAACTCAAATAAATGTAATTAATAATAATTATTAAAATTATATATGTTTTTAAGAGTAATATGATGAAAAGATGTGACGAATTTAGTTAGGTATCTATATGGCAAATTGTAAATTGTTATAATTGAATTGTATTGAAATGGGAGAAAATTTGTTGAGTTTAATTTTATATTCAATGAGAAAAAGATCAAAGAGAGTGATTCTATAAATGGAGTTTAATTTTGTATTTAATATAGGAAACATCTAAAAGAAGGGAGTTAACATTTATATTTAATCTAATAAACATCTAAGAGTGATCCTGTAAAAGAGTTTTAAATTTATATTCAATATTGTAATCACAAACAAGAAGAGAATTGAAATTTATATCTAATAGAATAAATATCAGAGTATAAACCTGTGATACTGAAAGAATTATAATTTTTATTCAACTTAATAAACATCAATATTTTCAAGAAGTCTGAGTATATCATTTATAGAACGCCGATCTAAAGAGGAAGCCTGTCCTGGAACATAATTTGATAGTCAACACAATAAAATTCGATATTTAAAAGAAGCATCAATTTAGTAATCAAAGAAGAAAATATAATCCGACATTTAATCTAATAAAAAATCCCAGAGAAGGAACAAACCACGAAGCCTAACATTATATTTAAGATGATAAACATCAGCGAGAATTGAACCCATGTGAAGAGCTCAGATTCAATCTATTAACATTTAGTAGATATTATTACCTTGTTATTTCTTCAAAAATTTATTAACTAACGTTATTTGGTAATGATTAAAGAAAATAATCAATCATTCCCAGCATTAAATAATATAAATCAAATTAGTAGTTGTCGACCCTGAGATAGAGTTTTTTCATGAGCAGATGTTAAACATAAACAATCCATAAAATTATTCAAATACTAAAATAATATAGACAACTCGTACTGATTGCCCAAATAAAGGGAAATTACTATTGCAAATAAAACAAATATAACTAATATAAAAAGAGATCAGCACATTAAATGGCATCCACAATGGTGGCATATAGAAATATTATATTTGCAATTAAATAACAGTACAATAAATGTCGCCAACATATATTATAATACTTGTAATTAAGAACAGTACAATAAATGACACAACCAACGTGGGACATATAGAAGAAAGTAATATCTGAAATTCGAAACAGTACAATATATATGCATTTGCTCGGTGGGAGTCTGCTACAGACATAGTCCCCCCACCCTCATAACGTTTACGAGGTCAGACAACATCTTGTTGTTTAAAATTAAACGCATATTCCCCTCCGTCTCGGCGGGAGTCGATTACATCACCCGCGGCTTGCACCTGTTTCACAAGGTTAAACAAATTAACTGTCGTCATCTAGTCGCCTACCTCCCCCTTTCCCCATGAAGGTCTATTGAATTTGCACTGTGTGAATTGTATTAAATAATTTTTATACATGAAATACGAGTATATTCCTACCGTGAATTACTGGTCCGTGCACCTCCGCCTCTTCACTTCATTGTTAGGACCATCATCGACTTCGGAAATCGTACGTTTACGTGTCCTGTAGTGTCCGTACGCGAGCGTAGTTATGCCGTCGTCCAGTACGTACCTCTTAACGTCATAAGGTGACTGGGAAAGTTTCGTTTCACGTTGCGTGTACAGCTTATGACGATCGCTTCGTATACACTCGGCAGATGTGAAAACCGTATGACTATCGAAAAGACACTCGCTGTACAATTGATGTCGTAACCTATTTTGTATTGCCACTCTTGGCACACCTTTCGCCACCTTTTTGTCGGTGCGGTCGGACAACAGGAGCGAGTAACATTTTGCTCTGAATCCGACAAATTCCCTGATGGGTTTCCCGTGAGTTTCATCCTTGAACTTCCCCACGACCTTTTTGTTGCCGTCGCTATGGCAAAGATGATCCACGGGATAGTCCGACGTGTCGAAAAGGTGGAGATCCTCTTTCATATCAGCGTACACGTCGTCAGTCCGTATACTGTAAAGTAAACTGTCTGTATCAGTCATCAGTAATGTCAATCGTCGTCCGTACTTGGTGACAGCGTACCGATAATAAAAGTCGTACATTATTAGTTTGCTGACGTCGAGTACTGTGAAGCCGACGTACACCGGACGGGAAAGGAATATCGTCCTGTTTCGTAAGGCCAGTCCGACCAAGTCATCGGTGTAGCGGATCATACGCTTTAGCCGTGGATTGGAAACCAGTTTCTGCAGCTGTCGTTCGTTAGAAGCTAGTTGGAAGTCTATTCGTTTCCTCACGTTCTGCAGCGATTTGCCATAGACGGCGTTGACCATCAGTTTGAAAAAAATCCTTTTCAAAACTGTTTGTGGCTGCCTCTCTCTTTTACGTGTTGAAATCGATAAACGGTTTCATCCACGCTCTCTGTTTAAAACTCAACACCCTATGGACCGCTTTCAATTCTAGGCCAAGACTCAGATACAACTATAAATTTCGAAAATGGAGAACGTATTTTTGCTTGTCATCCAAAGGCGTCAGCAACTTGGGAACGGACGACGAAGGTGTTTCCGATCCGCTAAACCCTTTTGTATAGTGCAGTCGTGTGTGGAGTCGGCGAGAGTATGGTGAAAGCTTGTCGGGATTGACGCAGGAACGGACGGGCGCCAGCGAATAATCGGAGTGGAGGTCGTGAAGTTCGGACGGATAGTGTAGGTCGACCTCGAGTATGTAGCCTGTGTCACCGTCATCGCTCAGAGTACGCAAGTCCAGTGAGTCGATCTCGTTACGATCGAGCCATCTGAAGTCGGCGTAAGGGAGCGGCTGTGACATGGCCGCACCGTAAAGGTTGTTGCAGTCGGTGTACAGTATGAAAGAGGTCGGCTTTGAAGCATCGTACTGATCGGCGATTAGCCGGTTGTTGCCTTGGCATGGCGGTTGTGTACCATGCTAACGCCGCCGTGAACGGCCGATTCGATAAAGAGATGCTGATTTATATCCGTCAACAGCTCCAGTCGCACGCCGGTCATCTTTAACATCGCGTGTCAAGCGACGCCCGGAAGCGAGTAAAGATGAGCCGGATCGATCTGGTAGTACCGCACGGCCATCTCACGGAACGCCTCGAAGACGTCGGCCGGCAGCAGTACATCTGTTTTCAGATATAGATCGTGATATTCGCCCAGCGTTCGGATTCCGAAAATCCGCCACACGTTCTGCGCGTGAGCGTAATCTTCGTCCGACACGGGCGATTCACTCAGCCTGTTGAAAAAGTGTTCGCGTGCGGGCAGAACGTGTTTCGTCGAACTTCTCGCTACCCGTCATGTAATCGTAAGGGTACACGCCCTTACGTAAGAGTAGCTCGAAGTGTTCTTCGAAACATTGCTTCGTTAAAGCGAAATCCGCTCCGCTCGCGCGCAAGTTTCCAACTAGTGTGTCCAAGGACGTGTTCAAAAATTGAAGCGTGTCTACGAAACGCAGGGCACCCAACGAGACCGATACGAAGCGTTCATTAGTGGTAGCGATACAAGCGAGATTTTTGTATTTACCCAACCCTTGTACCAAATGATGCGCGTCGTAACCTCGTAAGTTATGGAAAAGTACGGGTATGTGTCGGGGAGTCTTGAAGTTCATGTTACAAACGTTGTGCGCTGCGCCCAGGTATCGTCCGGTCAGATGACAATGGTTGCGCACCTTGCCGTCGTCGGTCAGCGGTTTTTCACAGAGATGGCATACAACGGCATTCGCGAAAGATAACACGTCCCGCTGACTCATAGTCATGGGCACGATGAAACGTATGATTCTGAAGAGTTCACGCTCTTCGACGACCAGTGTATCGAGAAAGGTCTGTACCACATTCTCACCGTGATAAACGTCCTGGAGTTTGAAAATATTATGCTCGTGGTCGACTATGATGTAGGAGAAGCCTGAAGGAAGGTGTAACGTTGTGGTGGACGATGTGTGAGGAGGAGCGTCGCAGCGATGCCAAGGGACGATGAACGATTCAAAGTCTGCGTATATCGCGAAAGGGACCTTATGGCAGTAGGTGTAATTTTTGGAACACATCACTTTCTCCTCCTCCTTCACCGGTAAACGAATTCTCTGTTCGCCGTACGGTGAACAGTGGGGGACGTGTTCATGTTCGGTAAGGAGTCGTTCTTCGCAGAACCTGTACAGACAGTAATCGCAATAGGAAGAACGGGCTTTGTGTTTGGTTAGTGAAGACAGTAAGCGGTTATTACTTTTTAATTAAACAGTAATGTTTTCGGTCGTCAGTGGTAAGAAGTAATAGATTAACATAATGTCGTTTGCCACTGGAAGGAATTATTCTTAACGGGTAAATTTCATTTTCTTCGTATCCGAAAACATTTATAGAAACGTCAGAATTGTCTCGTTCGAACTTCACAATGTCGCATAGTCGGGTGGGATAAGTTATACCGGAAGTGATAATACTGTGGAAATGTGATTTGTATTTGGATACACGCTCGTGTCTCTGTGTTGAGGAAACAGAGCGGCCAACACTGACCATACGAAACACATTTGATCGCCCTTATTGTTCACGTTGATGATGGATTTAGTACGAGACAATTCGGAGGGTGTACGGATGAAACTGGAGGCGGCCAGCGGTTGGTACCGTGAGAGAACGAGTTCTAAAAAGACGATGTAGTCCAACGCCCAACCGCTACCCTCGCGCGTGAATTTATAAATTGATTCAATGATTTTTTCTTACGAAGCTTCTAAACGATCGGGCAATACGACTCGGTCACCGATCAGCTTCGTATGACATCGTCCGTGAAAATAGGCTTCGGTCGTCAGTTCTTCGTCCTCGCCCGTGTCAGCGTTTACGATGTACTTGACAAATCTCGCTTTAACCGTTATATGCCACTTTATAATAAGCAATCGTGTCAGTTCGTTTAGAATGTCCGTACGTAACGTATCGTGCATTTCATCGAAAAAGGTTATGACATCGTTGACACATCCTTCGTCCTCCGTAACAGGCGTGTAAACTACGACACCAACGCGCCACGCAAAGAATGTTTACGAGCAACAGAAAACGACTGCATTCTTGGCACTATTAATCACAACAACACAAAAAAACTTAAAACGATAAAAGCAAAACAATTACTTGCTCGCTTGAGGAACAATGTAAGACTGATACGAAGTTAGAAAATAATCGGCACTTTATATGCAGTACGAGAAAGTTAGTCTGCACGAGACTCAAAGGATAACTACGAAGTGAACGTCGACAGCGATCCCCTCTCCGCTTACACTTCAGGCTGCGCGCGCAGCTATCCCCTCCCACTACTATGGTTTATTTCATACCGCTCCTACTACATACTGGCGACAGCAATCCCCACTACCGACTGCGCGCGCAGCTCTCCCCCCACCGTCAGTGATTACCTCTCCCACTACCGGTTGCGCGCGCAGCTATCCTCGTGGAGGTGGAATGTACCGAAGCAAACGAGCATTCTTGCTTCAGATATGGATGCATACGCATATTTTATTAAAAAACGTCTGAACAGCTATTACAACATCCAACGCCGGGCATATTAAATTTTACGTTCCTATATATCCCCATGGGAACGTGAAACTGTACGACCTGGCCAAAGCCGGGTTCTTTTACGAAGGCGACGGCGATGTAGTAAGATGTTGCGTATACAAAATAAGAATTATGGATTGGGAGGCGAGACACAATCCCGCCTAAGTAATTTCGTCCGCGAGTGGTTGTAGAAGTCGACGCACACAAAAACGGCTCTTTTCAGAGCCGGCATAAACTCACCTACAAACCCGTTTGGGTAGTACTAGAAGTACTATGTGTTAGTACTACTACTATAACTAAACGGCAGTAGCCAGTCCAAAGTCTGAGTGATGTTGCCCATGATAAAAAAAATTAAAACAATTACACAAACATTATGCGTATACACTTTAAATATCGTGTGGATGTCGAAGCGCGTATCACTTGCATCGCACATCACCGACACGATGGACGTCTATCGATACAACGATGGAAAACATTTCGCGATAACAAAACCGTCGCAAAGCGCGATACGATCCAACTTGTGTTCCATGTATGTTGTGAAGAAAAAACGATTTTGTGGCAACTACTGTACACGTTACAAGTTCGGTGTTGACAGATATCTCTGCCACCGATCGTGCTGTTGATGATAGTCTCCGATTGTATACACAACAAATCACGTTGGCTTGAATTTATCGAAGAGTGCAAACGAAACAACAACGTACCGGTAGAACTCGTGGTTTACGAAAATAGTATGTTCAAGTGTACCGTACGTCACGGATGGAATTTCTTTCACGTTTCCGTCCGATTCCCGAACTGTATGCGCCGTTCAACGTGTGCACGGTTTACACAATTCGCACGGACGGATAAACTACGCCACGGTGTACATGCTCGCCTACGGAAGTTCGATCCCTCACGTTTAGTGTTGCATCGTCATTACGGAGCGCACTATTCCGATATGTACACCCATTGAAATATACAGAAGCGCGGTGGCGATAGCGCCAAAGTGCGCACTAGATCCTAGCTACAACGTACGTTTTGACGTGCACTGTCCACCGTCCTCGTTACCGACACTAACGAGAGGTAAACAGTTCGCGATGGTGAACAACAAGGCAACAACAAGGCGCAGGGATTGTTTTCGGTACCCTTTCTGAAGGAGGCGTTGCCTACGCTCCGCGAGTATTGCGAATACTTTCGTCTGCAGTACTCGCACGAACAAGGGTACACGGTGAAAGACCGACGTTTGTACGAACAGTGGCAGCGGTGCACCGGCGCTATGGCTGACGAATTTTGGTTGTTGAACTCGTACCTGATACACCTGCACTCGGAGTCACGAAGTCAGCACCCGATCGCCGAACTCAAAGCTAAACACATGTGCGAGCGCCTACCCGAGAACGATAACGTCGTAGTAGCGGAAATGCACGAGTACCGCGACAACGTTATACGTAGCGTCATATTCAAAGACACGAATTCCGTCAACACCGTACGAGCGTTGGACACGAAACAACACACGCTCATGAGATATTACAACGGAATGGGCTTCGTGCGTAATGGGCGTATGAAAATCAGTTTAGCTCACGTTTTAACGTACTTGCGCCATAACAAGAAGAACGCGCTGTTCTTCCGTTCGGTCGAGATGATATAATTGGGTGTGGTGCGGTGGCGTCGCGACGACACGTGATGGAAGGCGGTCGTACCGGAACGGTAGCGTTGAGAGTTACGTTCAGCACCGAGCCGACGGTTTACTACGTGCCAGCGTATTGTGAATCACGGTTCGCACCACGACATGAGAAAGAAACGAAGAACGTACAGCAGAGCGTTCGCAAGGCTATCGCGACGGAGTTGCACAGACCGGTAAGAAGGAATTTTCCGAGACGACCGGTAGAGTTGAAGGGACTTCACGACTTGTACCAAGCAGACCTGGTAGAGATGATACCGCACGCGAAGGTGAACAAGGGATTCTAGTACCTCATGACGATGATTAACGCGTTTAGCAAGTACGCGTACGCCGTTCCGTTGAAAACAAAGACGGGCGTAGAGGTCGCACGAGCTCTGGAACCGATCCTGCGCGCTAATAAAATGAAATATCTGCAGACGGACAACGGGAAAGAGTACTACAACAGCGCCGTACAAAAGTTGCTGAGCAGATACGGTGTCACACTGTATTCTACGTATAGTGAGAAAAAGGCGTCCATCGTGGAACGCTTCAACCGTACGTTGAAAACGCACATGTATCGTGCGTTCAGCGAACAAGGTCATTACCGTTGGTTGGATATGTTACCGGAACTGGTCAGGGTGTACGGCAGCGTGCACAGAACGATCGGAATGTAACCACGCCAGGTGAACGAATCCAATGAACGCACGGTGCTACGACGGATTCACAAGAACACGGCGAGGAGCATCGACTATAAACGACCAAAGTTCAAAGTAGGCGATCGAGTACGTATAAGCAAACACAAAATGACGTTCGCCAAAGGATACACGCCTAACTGGACAAACGAGATATTCCACGTTCACGTGGTACGTACCGGCAGCGTACCCGTCACTTATTCGCTAAAGGATCATACGGGAGAAGTGTTGAACGGTGGTTTTTACTAACACGAAATCAGTAAATCGAACGTTGGTGACGTGTACTTGGTAGAAAAGCTCGTGCAACGTAAAGGTGATCGTGTGAAAGTCAGGTGGTTAGGATTCGACGGTAGACACGACTCGTGGATACCCAAGAAGAACTTGCTATAACAACGAATCGGCTCGCGGAAATAGAACCAGTATGCGTCGGTGCGTTACGATGACAACAAGCGCGCTGTGTACAGTGTGAAAGACGTTGTGTCGCAACCTGGCTACGACGTGTACGTCGTAAACACGTCCGCAAACGAGATCGAGCGCATGAACGGTACATGAGTATTGGCAACGGGTTACCAATCGTGTGACGAGGTTCCTACTCAGCGAAATAGTACCTAGTGGCACCAGATTCTATCACTACAAAGAATGTGTTTGGTCGGATCCGAACTGTGAAACGGGTCCGGACACTTACGTGTGCAGTTACATATCTCTCGGTTGTACCAACATAGTGCGACTATTAAATAGACTTTGGACGGAACAACAAGAGAATATTGCAACAAACGCACAGACTAAAAATAAAGGACGTGGACTATTCGAAATTGTGTGGCGATGGTGGTGGCGGTGGTTGTGGCAGAAAAAACGTAAGCACGGACGTCTTCTGCCCGATACCGTACGTTCGATCATCTGCGGACCTTCCGCGTGAGGGAAGACTAACGTCATGTTCAACCTATTGTGCGATGTGAACGGGTTGAGATTCGCGAACCTGTACGTGTTTTCTAAATCATTGTTTCACCCCAAATATCGGATGCTGGAGACCCTGATGACACGACTTTCCGACGAAGGAATGGGTTATCACGCCTACAACGATAACGACGAGGTACCGCCTCCTGACGAGGTCGATTCCGATTCTATTATTGTGTTCGACGACGTGTCTTGTGAAAGACAACACAACATATGCAAATATTTCGCTATGGGACGACACAGCGGAGTGGATTCGTTTTACCTGTGTCAGACGTACAGCCAAGTGCCGAAACAGTTGGTTCGCGACAACGCCAATCTAATAGTGTTGTTCAAACAGGACGATCTCAACTTGAAGCACGTGTACAACGATCACGTCAACACGGACATGAAATACGACACGTTTAAGAATGTGTGCGCTGAAGCGTGGAAAGATCGTTACGGCTTTCTCGTCGTGGACAAGGATTCTTCTATCGACGCCGACAGGTACAGAGCTGGTTTCGACCGTTTCATAGTAGTCGCGTATAACGATTAACAGACGTAGACTGATCGCACCTAACAGCTGTTCACCAAAAAAGTCGTCGAGCGTACGGGTAAATACAAGTGTCCCGGTGTCAGCGACGTTAGTCGACGTACCGACGTTTATCGAGATGGACGAAAAGAAGAAACGATTAGCCCGCGGTATCGACACGATCAGCGATTACATACAGCAGAAATACCGTGCGTTAAAACACGGGATCCGTGAAGAGGAAGCAACGTTATCCAAAAGTTACAAACCGATACTGGAACCGATACAAACTATTTCGCAAGAGTTGGTTGAAAAAAAACCGTAAAACAACAAGGATCCGATGGGCGCGAGTAGTAAGATCGACGTAGGAACACCGCTCCGTCCCCGATCGACACCACGTTTCCTGAAAACGCCCGTGATAGCCGAAACATTGGAGGACGACGACGACGACGACGACGAGAACGATCCTAGTCTCAGCATCGAAAAAATGTTAGACACGCCGGAAGGAAGGCGGCGCGAAGCGCATAGATATTTTCTGACCAAATACGAAAGCGAATCGTTAGCGAACAAGTACATGCGCATGATCGTGTTGGCTGAACGCGATCGTCTGATGGACTATACGTACGGCGTAAGATATGCAATCGGAAAATGGATGATCGATGATTCACCGTTTGAAATCGAACCGGACGATACGATCCTCATCAACGGTAAACGATATAAAGGTACACGGGGTCTATACGAACTCGTGTTCATGAAGCACCCTAACGAAAACGTTTACAGCGAGACGGATCTGAAGGCGTACAAAGATATACTGCGCGCCACGAACGCGCACAAGCATTATTATTTAGCGAACGCCCAGATGAAGGCGAACAGATGTGTAAAGTATAAACGGATAATATCACAGCTGTTCCCGCCGAAACGTACGGGACATGGACATAATACCGACAGAACGTATATGGTGGCGTCGAGAAAAAAAGACAAAATCGATTACGTGCACTGGGACGATCCGAACGAACTGGTGGACAGATTGCGACTGTTGATAGCGTCACAGCGCGCCGGAAACGGTGGGCACACGAACGAAATCGTTTCCATAGTGGAAGAACTACGAGAAGCCGACATCATCGTATAAATAAGACCGGTATACGACGACCTCCTTCATTAGCAGCAGCGCCGAGATGGTACACGATTCTCACGGCAGCAATATGTATTTATTATTATAGTGTTTATTATCATTATCATACATTATAGTGTTTATTATCGCGTCCACGAGTGTCGTCGCATCGTCTGTCGGGAATAATAACGCGAACGATGTAGGCTTCGCTATCGATTACTTGACGCGTTACGGATACGTGCCTGACGATAGTTTATGAGTCACGGACAACGCCACCGTCGATGTCAGCGTTACTTCGTCCTACCTGCGGACGTTTCAAGAGAATTACAATTTGACCGTAAACGGAGAATTGAACAACGAAACGATGAATCTGATGCGGACGAGAAGATGCGGTAACGAAGATTTCACGTCGTACACCTTACGAACGCCGTGGGCCAAGAGACGACTGTCGTGGCGATTCGTTCACGGTACCGTCGACACTATAGAAGCGACGCGACAGGCGTTCGCTATATGGCGGAAACATCCGAATTTGGAAAAGCGCTATCAGACCCGAAATTTACTCTACGTCCCAACAACAACACGTTGAAATGTGAACTTTATTGTTCATACGAGATCGATTCCGGGCGTATGGGACACGGGATCGGTACCATGCTGGGTTTGGTCGTCATCCAAACACGTAGAGCATTTTTTCTTATCAAAGATTACGACCAGTTTTAGGCTTATCGAAGCGCCATGCGTAACACTTCTCTTATAGACAGCACAGTATTTTTTAAATTCTTCTGACAATAGACTCGTTGACTCGTTAATAGTCGAAGTAGTCGGTTTCTCCTTCGTCCTAGATCCTGAAGAAAACTTTCGAAACCTTTCACACCATTACTACATGAACGCTTACAAGACACAGCATGTTAATAATGCACAAACGGAAAAGTTAAACTTAAGTTACGTAACTTACAGTTAATTACTGCACGTAAATTAAAGAAATACTTGAAACGTTCATCAACAGAAACAGTATTCTGTTAAAAGGGTTCGCTGTTACGTGACAATACAGAGTGAATGGAAATATATAAAGTAATCAAAAACAAACTTTTCAGTCGAACATCTGCTGCGGATCTCGTACGTTACGAGTAAAAAACCTAAATTTCACTTGCCTGTCATTATTATTATTATCATCTATTTTCACAACAGTCTACATAAGATCTGCCAGGAATTACCCGTTTAAATACGATTACAACTGAACGATAAGACACTGCTGACGAGCCGACAGCCTACAACAACAAGAGTAAGAAATTAACCACAACATCAGAACAGAGACTGGCCAAATAACATGCCCCCTCCCCCATATTTTGAACAGGAGCTGGTAAAACGTTGGCCGGATTCGGTGGCGTATCTAGAATTTGGGAGGGAGGTCCTGTCGAATCGGCTTCATACAAAAATAAAAGAACAAGTTAAGACTAATAATCAACATTACTGTATTTGAAGTGGTTGGAAAACGTGTCATAACACCCTTAAGAAACCACTAGCAATTAAAGAAAACTGTAATAACACAATAAAAAGACTCGCTATTGAAATATATTACAAAATATATATTGAAATATATTATAATGAAAATACTCGCATTGTTTACAAGATACTTATTGACTGAATTTATTTTCGTATATTTCCTATTTCAAACGTATACACAAACACTCTGTAATAAACCTGTTTGTATATTTTAAAAAATGACTACAATAATAGCGTACACTGCTAACAAAAAATAATAAAATAGCCTAAAAATTAAGAGATTAACAAAATTCGTCAACTTTTTTCAACCCCTAGGGGGGTTTGGTCCCATTCGCCCCCCCCCCGTAAAATCGCCCGTGGCCGGATTAGTCGATTCAGTGAAACCATAACCATAAACTGTTAAACCTCGGAATTCTCTGTAACAGAACGATTCGACATGAAACTTTAATAATGTCTTCTAAACAGTGTATCGATGAAGGATTAAAAAACGTTTTGGCTCACGTCCCCTGTCCTAAAGTGTGAAAACAACTCTACAATGCTGAAAAATTATTTTTTGATGTCGTTGAGTAAAAATGTCAGGTCAAATTTAATTTCCAGCGTCTCAGTGAGTTAAAGGGAATAATTTGAAGGGGGATGAATGTATAAAATAGCGACATTTTTTAAATATTGTTCTTACGATATTCAGAAATTAATTTTAAGCGAAACATAAGTAAGAAGATTGGAGGTCAAAACTTCACAGGGTTCAAATCACCCCTAAACGCCGACATTTCCTTTTGTAGTAAACTAGGCCTGTTTAGAATAAATTGTTGAAAATTGTATACTTAAGTCTTCGAGGTCGCTGATTTTAAAAGAAATGTCAACGGTACTTTAAAACACAGGTTAGTCTAAATGGCCAATTAAAGGGGGGGTTAAATTACAAAATATCCGTATTTTTTAAATTCACTTTTCCTATGATACTTAAATATAAAGAGCAAGATACAATAAAGAAAGAGAACATTAATCAACTAAGAAAACGGTTAAATGCGTTAATTGACATACAATTTTATTATTTTATAAGTGGTCCAAGCTAAAGCTCCGTTTCTTACATCATTTCGGTGCTGACCTGCGTAGTCACAAATTCAGTCAAGTTTACCAACTCGATCATATCTCGAAAAGTATTCGTCCAATAAAATATTACAAAACGTATTTGTCAATAAGCTTTATTTAATATGTCTACCTTTCTCTGTTAAAGAGAATATTGAATATTGAACACTGAATATTCCGTATTTGTCTGATTATTTAGGAAACACAGAATACATCACTGTTTTTCAGTGACACCACTAAATTAACGTAACATTCAAAGTTTATTATCTTGAAAAGTAAGGGTTAAAAAATCTTTAAAACATAAGCATGGTAAAAATAATGCTAATTAACAACTGTTAACACCTGTCGTAATGTTTAAACCTTACACCTGTTAAAATTTTTCTAAATTTGTATTTAATATCAAATTACTGCAGGGAAATTGCAAATTTTCCGAAAAAGTATAAAAAACGCACACTTTTTTTACCATAACTTCGTTAGCTTTACTAATATCATAATAAAACAGACTTCATTTGAAAGACAATAATGATCTTCAATCTAATTTGTGAGCACTGTTTTTATTGGACGTGCAGTTTTCGAGTTATTCAAAGTCAAAAATTGGTTTTTGCGAATAAAAACGTTGAGGCACTATATTTAAACAGTCATGTCTCGTGACGTGTTATTCCTACGGAAATAAAGATATAAACAAACTGATTATCATAAAATAAGCTTTATTTTGCACGTCTACCTATATTTTGCTTAATCAGTGAGGAAGCTTGAGAAAATAATTTGGGTAGACATAAAAACGCCAGCCAAAAGCAACCTCTTATTAAGATTGTCGGCGTTCATGAAGAAAAAGTAAAGCTGTGGTAAATAGATCTAATGCACCAGGGGTATATTTACGGGGGGAAGAACGGGACCGGACCCCACCCCCAGAGGGTCGAAAAAGTTGATGAATTTGTTAGTCTTTTAATTTTTTGACTGTTTTATTATTTTTTCAGCTGTGTATGCTAATATAGTAGTAATTATTTTTTAAATATACAAACAGGTTTATTACACACCATTAGTATATAGGCTAGGTCTGAAAAGTACCAAATTTTTTCATTACCTTAAATATGAATTATATCGTGTAAATTCATTCATTTTGTACAATTAATTTGTTTTTTAATCTACACTGCTATTGGGTCCTCATATTTAATTGTAGAGGCAGTATTCTTATAAGTATGTTACCAATATATGTGTATTAACAAAAGTGAAATAAAGAAAAAAGAAAATGGTAATCCGGAAGAGGAGAAATCGGGACTCGTATAATCGAGCTTCTACTATAAATCGTAATTTATAAACATTTTTTTTTAATATCTTAGTCTGAAATATAACATACACACATTTTTGTTGCTATTAAAAGTACACTTGTTACAAATTTCGTACACAGTGCCTTTTGGGTTGTAACAGACAATTGAAGTGTTCTTGAATTCAATTACTTTGACAGTTTGGAGATGCAGTATGGAAAGAATAAATACATAAAACGAATAAATAAATAATAAATAAACGATACACTAAACGAATAAATAAATAGTAAATAAACAATTCACTAAACGAATAAATAAATAGTAAATAAACAATTCACTAAACGAATAAATAAATAGTAAATAAACGATACGCGAAACGAATAAATAAATAGTAAATAAACGATTCACTAAACGAATAAATAAATAAATAGTAAATAAAATATTCACTAAACGAATAAATAAATAGTAAATAAACGATTTACTAAATAAATAAATAGTAAATAAACGATACACTCGAACGAGTAAATAAATAATAAATAAACGATATAAGAAATAGGCCTAAATAAAAAATGTAAGAACTGGTAACCGCTGTTAAAAAAATACGCGGATAATGAGGGACAACTTATAATCTTCTACATTTGGTACGCTTCTGCGAAAACGTAGCGCGGATACAGATAATTATCTTAATTATATTAATCTGTTCGATAATATCATGACCTATCAACCGCAACCCTATATTCTGCGTAATTGAATATAATTTTTAAAAAAATTACAGTGTGTTTCATACAGGGGCGGCTATTCAGGGGTAGCAGGTGAAGTGGCACTTCACCAATTACTTGTAATAATATAATATTATTTATTTATAATATAACAATTATTATAAGGAAAAATTTATTTTCCATATCACGTATGTTGGTTTTAATAGAAACGTATTTCTGTATTTTTGTACGGCGTGGGACTCTTTAATGTTCTGGCACCGAGCGCGGTGCGATTCTTATCACGGCGACCGACCAAGTGAGGTAGGCTTTATTTCAAGTTTCTCAACCTCAGGGGCGGAGCTTAGCTCGATAACCGGGGCGATGGTTGCTATGACAACCGTGACGTCACCCGCTGTAGAGAATCGTACGGGTGAAGTTACAAGAGAGAAATATGTTTCTTCACTTGAGTCTGCAGACTGACAGCGTGAAGCCACTCGGGGAACTTCGGCTACCTTCGTTCTCATCTATGCCCGCCTATATTCTGTTGTCAGATGTGAGTTTGGTAAACGTTTGGTTAAAGTTTGTGTATTTATTTTAGCACAATAATTTTATTAAGTTCACGGCTTCAAATACGTAAACTCAAGAGTAAATTTTTCGTGTATTCAAGTGTCTGTGTGTATTCATGTCTAACCTACCTATACATGTCCTGTAAGCATTTCGATGTTTCATTTTAAATTCTTGGATTTCGTTGTCCATGACGTGTCCATTACTTAACTAAAGTGTTATGGACAACGAAATCCAAGAATTTAACTCAGCAAGACGAGCTGCAGTCCAAACGTACAAATTCACAATTTTGAAGGTTGGGAAGATCGTAGCTCACATAACATTCAACAAAACATGCCTAAACAAATCAATAACACCAAAATACGCCCAAATCAAAATTAAACACAACAACCAGGCCGCTCAAATAACACAAAACATCGCACAAAGGACGTACATAAAAGAATCCATAAAACAACTATATAAGAAAAAAGACGTTCTCAACCGCAAAGCACTAACGCTACACCTACAGATCGCCAACATATACAGACACAATTACATGACTGAACTAATACATCACACAAATGAATGGACAAAAAAACAAATACATAACATACAGACAAAACACGACAGAAAAATAAAAAACCTGACACCAATCAACACAAATATAATTCCCTCACACAAATTCTACCCACGTACAGTAAACCTCACGAACGTCACACTCACTAAATCGAACAAAAACTCCTTGATAAAGGCATAAAACATAACATACATTACAAACATAACAACCAAACACTAACAAAGCTCATAGTTGACACTGAAACAAATATACAAAACACAGCACCAGAACATCAAGACACACTAAGACATAATATAAACAATATAATAAACTAGTGTTCCGAGTCGTTAAAGTAATAGTGATATTCATTTTAAAGTTTTGTCATTTTATTTTTAGTGTAACAGTTTTTATTAGGTATACGCCTGTAAGTGTTTGATGTGAAAATGTGAAGTTCGTGTAACATTTCGATGGAGTCTTGTCAATTTAAGGGGGGGTGGGAACCGTATATGTTAAAATGCCATTTTCTCAGCATCTATTTTGTGCTACAGACTTGAAATTTGTACAGGTTAATCATCACACTTTCAGATTGTTATGGCACTAGAATAATAAATTTATAAATTTACAAAATTTATAATTTTCTAAAATTTTTAAATAAAAACCTTGGATTTTTATTTTGGTCAGTTTTTAAAACATTTTTATAATTCTAGCAGACAAATGTTATTAGTAGAACAACTGTACAAATTTTAACTTCCTATGTTATAAAGGTAATTATATAATTCTCGAAGATAAATAATAAACACAATTGAGAATAAATTCATATCCTACCATTTCTTACATACCTATTATTACCCTGAATCGTATATTTTGTTTCAGCGTTTATCACTCCAGAAACAAAAATAATTGATTAAATTGACTCCAGATAAATACGAAACCAACCTGCGAAGTTAGTGCACAGGTAAAGAGGAGTTTTATCGCAAGCAATTGATTACAGCAATATATGTATATCAAAACCAACATTGTGAGTACAAAAAACTGAACTTAAAAACCGGCAAAACAGTATAAAATAAGTTTTCTTAATAAACGTATATTTCATACACTAATGCGACGATGTAGTCAAAAGGTTCATATTTATCTGGGGAGCCAGTGAAATTGTTTGTTTCTGGAGGAAACAAAGGTTAAAACAGAAACTACAATTCAGGATAATAAATGGAGTACAACAATATGGTTAAATTAATTCTATATTATGTTTTAATATGCAGACTCAAGTTGTTTCTTCTTCCAGTGTGAAATTCTTTCGGAGCGTGCTTGTTTCGTAGTGCTATGCTGTTTTAAATATGAATCCTGTTTATGATATAGTGTGTGTTTTATTAGAAACATCATTTTCACGTTGGAAAGACGAAGATAAGAAGGAAGTTTTAAATTGTGGGCGCCCTACTGAATCTCTACAAATATGTGGTACAAAAGAAGTGAAATATTCAGGTAAATGCTATAATCTTAGTTTCAAACGGTCGTGGTTTAGGGAATTTCTGTGGTTGTGCTCTTCTCCAACTCTATAGAAATTGTTTTGTTGGCCATGCTTGCTTTTTAGCAATAAAAGCAACGTTTGGAGTAGAGAAGGATTTGTTTCTTTGTTGAATGATCGTTACACAAACACTCAGATTCGGCAGAGCATATAAAGTGCCAGGAAAATTTGAAAACTTTCGAAAGAAATCGAAACACAATTTCAGATGCCCTGAAGGAAAATGCTAGACTGTATACTATGCAATTCAATGAAAATGTACGTTTGAACAGACTTTTCCTACAGTTAGTGATTGATGCAGTACTCTATTTAAGTAAGCAAGAATTAGCATTTCGCGGCCACAATGAAACAACAGACTCAATAAATCGTGGGAATTTTAAGGAACTGTTGAGGTTGCTGGTATCAAGGAGTCCTGTAGAAATACAAAACCAGTATTCTAAGATAAAAAGTGTGTTCATGGCGAATCAAAAAGTATACAAAATGAACTAATCGAGTGCATTTCAGACTACATCAATGATTTTGTAAAAACTGAATTGGAAACTGCTGGTTTTTTTTTCTGTTCAGGTAGATGATACGACAGATATTACACAGGTGTCTCAGTGTTCTGTAATAGTGAGGTTCGTTAATGCTGATGGATCTTCAGTGGAGCGTTTCTTAGGTTTCTATGATGTCAGTGCCGACAGATCATTGGACAAACTCTTGAGACCATTTGGCTACGAACACAAATTAGTAGGACAGTGTTACGATGGTGCAAGCGTGATGTATGGCCATTTAAATGGACTCCAGAAAAAAATTAAGGAGAAAGCTCCTCTTGCAGTATTTGTGCACTGTTTGGCACACCGCCTAAATCTAGTCTTACAACAGAGTTGCAAAAAAATACGAAAGTGTCGTATATTTTTTTCTTCTATTACTGGAATTCCTACCTTTTTCCATCACTCAGCGAAGAGAACCTACGCAACTACTTCTGCATCGGGACCACGCATTCCAACTGTAACATCTGTTCGCTGGAGCTCCAACTCGAAATTATTGAGTTTAATTGTGGACGACTGGGAAAAGTTGAAAGAGGTTTTCGAAACCATAGTTTGCTGTGAACAGTCCGACGATAATTCTACTCAACTTGCCAGAGGTTTTCTTCACGACATGAACAGTTTTGAATTCTTATTTCTGGCAGTAGTGTTTCATGACATATTTTGTTTGACAGATGTCTTGTTTGATGTTTTGCAAAAGAGGTCATTGGATGTTAACTACTGCATATCAAAAATAAGGACTACTTGTGACATGCTAAGAAACAAGCGGGACGAACAGTATTTTTCAGTTATCTTTGAAAATACCAGGAAAATGACGGATATGCGCCTCACACGAGAGTACAGCTCCCTGCCTCAGGATGAATGTGTTCAGATTTATCAAGCCTTATATTATGAAATTTTGGACCACATTTTGATGGAAATGGATGAGAGATTTCGCGATTGTGAAAAAATTAATTTGTTTGCCTTGCTGATACCACAAAATTTGAAGAATACCGCACATGCTTTCCTTCTAGTGCACTTGAAAACGTGCAAAATTTCTTTGGATCTGTGTTCCCCAAGACACATCGCTTAAGAAACGAACTGTCTATTTTATATGCCGATGAGAAGTGCAGACAGATTTCCACCGAAAAGATGTTCGAAATGGTTCATGAGGATAAGGACGCTTATAAATTGTTCTCCCTTATTCTGTCCATCTCCTCTATTACAGCATTTGCGGAAAGAAGCTTTTCTTGTCTTAAACGTATAAAAACATACCTCAGGAATGCAATTTCAGAAGAGAGACTTTCTTCATTGGGGAATATTGCAATTCAGAAAGAAGTTCTACTGCAGTTAATGAAGAAACAGCCATTCTATGAAGACATTACTGACAAGTTTGCCGCCTTAAAGGACCGAAGGATCGATTTGGTATACAAGAAATAGGTGAGTTTAATTATTAAGATAATCATGTGTAAATATAATTATTTTCCTACTAGCTCTTCACCTAACTTTACAGCCACGAGCCGCCACTGGTTTCATACTAAACGCGTTTTTTACGTACCGTAATTAATTTTGAATGCTACGGAAAATGCAGCGGATGCAATTGCTGAACGACCCTGCATGTAAAGCGAAGGGCATTGCAAAACGAACGACCTACAGAGAAACATGTAGCCTACACCTGACCTCTTGTATGCGTCTTCGTAATTCTTATGAAAGAGTTGATTGGTAATGATTAACAAAATTCCGTTTGAAAAATTCACATAAGTCCCGCTAGTCTTCTAAACTTACGCAGTATTAAAATGATTATTGGCATCACGTTTTTACAGAATCAAGACTACGGTGCATAGAGGCCTAACATTAAAATAAAAAGTCACATGCTTAACTTAATAGAACAGAAACCTCTTTGGTAGAAATTACATTACACATTTTTATGATTGTAATTGTATTATATAGGTATCTATTTTGATGCATTTAACTGGAATGTTTGTAAATTAAATATATTCAAGTATTCAGACTACAAGTGATTCAAAACGGTGTTATGTTCTGTACCAGCCCTTCTTACTTCTTCATAGTTAATTCATTTGCAGTTAATTCCGAAAAGTGAATGGTTAAACAGTCTGTCTTCAGTTTTTTATACTTTGAAATCAAACAAGGAAAGACGCTCAGCCAAATTTTTATAAGGCGATGGACGTTTCTGTATACTTCCGAAACTTATGATGTTCTAATTAAAAAACATCATAGTAAAACACAGGCATGGGAGATGGCATTCATGCAATGCAGCACACAAAGAGATAGCCTTTACAATGAAGTGATATACAGAGAATTTAAAGTTTTGAACATTCAAGATTGCACTGGAGAAATCTAACTGATATGGATTGCTCATCTGAATAGGATGCCAAATGGTAGTAGGCAATAACAGCATATTGGACACAGAAGTAGAGCAAGACCAGACCTAGGAAGGTCTATAGGTGATATGGATGTGTTTCATTTGAGGTGCCTGATGGAAAAGAAGAAGAAGAAGAAGAAGAAGGAGGAGGAGGAGGAGGAGGAGGAGAAATTGGACATACAAGTGATTTGAGCACTTTCTTGTAAATAGCAGGTGCTACTGAATTTTGACTGCGCATATTCATTGTTTAATATGTACAGAAAATTTGTAGTTTAAACTACAATTTTTAAATGAAGTTGTTGTGATGGTTCACTGGTCTTTAAAACCAGACAAGTTAATTTTTTGAAGTTGCTCATAATTGAATTAACAAATGTTAAATCATTCTTTTCATGAAGCTAACTGCTAATTATTCCATATAAACACATGTTAATTAATTTGTTTACAACCAGAAATATTCAACCAAATTGTAAAAAAAAATGTTACACTTAAAAACATAAAATTTTACATCTGTTTACAAACCACTAAGAACAATAATGCCACTTAGAATCTCATACTAAATACACTGGTCGTGTCTTTTTAAACAGTTCTTGCTTTCTTTCATACATCAGTTCTTATAATGTAAACGCTAGCATTAATTTTATTAAGGTATAAACACAGGAGGAAGACATGATGGCTTTCGCAGACTGTTAAAGTGTAATAAACAACTATACCTCAAAATATATGAGATTTCTTACAAAAACAATTTGTTTTGTCTGTACTTTTAGTAAACACAACAGTACCGCTACTGGTAATAAATATTTTGAAAAAGTAACATCTTCTGAGAATAGTTTTTAAATAATAAAATTTAGTAATATTTCATAAATTTATTCATTATTGTGTAATAACAATGACAATCAGTTCAGTCAGTTAGATCATTTTCAAGGAATATACAATAACCTATTTACTAGGGATCATATTTTTATGATAATAAATATTTTTATATGTAATTAAATATTTTTCATAAATAGGCTATTAACACATATTTTTAACACTTCAATGTTAAGTTTTTTGAGAATAACCTCCACGTGCCATACGCACTGTAGCATAATAATGGTGTAACTTCTACGTGCTTCACTTTTGTAAGAGAACGAGTGATTATGTTTTGGTTTGCTCAGTCGAGTGCCTGTTGTTCGTATATAAAACATGCATTTCCTAGTATCATATATTTCTGACCACATAACTATGGTGCCAGACCAAACTCTTGATAGGTGTGGCTATTACAAATTGGCAAAGTTTTATGTTCAAGTGGCCCTAAGTATAAACATACAAAGAATTTATTCCCCTATTACTGCATACAAGGTTAAGTAACATAACTAGCAACTCCTGGCAATTTTTGCAAATAGTGATGTAGTCACAATGAAGAGTGAAATTTGTTGTCATGTACATGAGTTCTTGTGTTAAATGATAGTGTTTTTGTTGCACTGTGTACAGTGCTCAGTAGAATGGAAAATGTAAACATAGTGAAAGTGCCTGAATACAGCAGTATGTTAAAGAATTTAAAGGTATATTCAGTTCAGATATACTGCCAGCATTGTCAAAAATCCATAAAAGTAAGTTATGCAACATCTATCCGGCAACAAACATATCGCTGCAGCTTCATGTTCTAGTTCAAAACAAGTTATTTTAGGTGAAACAGGATCCTCCCTCTCCTCATATTCAGAGCCTATGAAGTGTTATGAATTTTATTCTGATTTGTGCAGAGCTTTCATTTCAGCAGACATTGCTCTACACAAAGTAAACAATCCAGTGCTTAGAAATTTTCTCGTGAAGTATACAAACTTGGATCCTCCGGATGAGTCTACTTTAAGAAAGCACTATCTTCCAAACTCCTATGAAGAAACATTAGAACATATCAAAGCTGCGTGTGAAAATGATAAAATGTGGGTAAATATTGATGAAACTACAGACTTGACAAGAAGAAAAGTGGTAAATGTAGTTATTAGTGTGCTTAAAAATGAGAAAGTAGTTTCCGAACTTTCATTTTTGATTGCTTGAAAAGAAATGTCAGCACCATATCATATTACAGTCACTAGGTTGTTCAACAAAAGTATATATTTGATGTGGCCAAGGGTATTAAGTACAATAATATATTCCTTTTTATTTCTGATTCATATGAATAAAGCATCAAAAGGCCTTTGTGTTAGCCCTTTGATACACACTACCTGTGTTGTGTACACTCAAGACAGAGTGTGTAAGACTATCTGAATCTTGAATCCTAATGCGGACAGATTAGTATAAAATGGAGAGAAAATGTATGTTAAATCCCGTATGCCAAACGTTTTTTTCAAAAACAAAAATCCTAACCTTCCATTACCACCAGCATCCATTGTCACTCACTAGGGGACTTGGCTTTCTGCAATGTTATATTATGCAGATAATTTCAATAGTGTTAAATCAGTTGTTGAAGAATTGGACAAAGATGTTGTTCCTACTTCAGTATCTGTTGTAACGAGCCTTCTCTACTGGGTTTTAAATACTTACGAATGTCGAATGTCTACTCACCCGTTCGGTCGTTCTAATTCGAATTTACTGCCTCTACGTCTGGTTGGCCAACTCTCCGCCGTAAATCGAAATTGTAAAGTTAATTATTCTATATTTTTTGCTCAAAAATTTATATTTTGTTGAATAAAATCAAACATACAGTTTAAGGTTTAATGAAGAAAGTTGTGTTAGTGGTTGAAATCACAAGCAGAATGATCACTGTTGCACACCACTATATAAAAACGGAAGAATTTATAAGTGAAGGACCATATAAGGAAATAAAGTATGATTATACAAGTAAGTACCAGTCAAGGATAAAACAAATGATGAAACAGATAACATTTATAGAAGAAAGTAAGAAAAAGTATTTATTGGAAAGTAATCCAACAGCACCAACTTTTAAAAGTCAGGTTAAGATACATAAAGAAGGAAAACCAATTAGACCGATTGTTTCTTTTATTAATGCACCTATTTATAAATTATCAAAGGAAGTTAGCAGAGTACTGAAAGAGAAATATGAATTTGGGACAAAATACAATATAGAGAATAATGTAAAATTGTTAGAAAAATTAGAAAATGTAATAATAGAATTTAATAGAATTAATGTAAATACAGAATTGATATCACTGGATGTTAAGGACATGTTTACCAATATCACAGTAAATAAAGTTATTAAGTTAATAAACGAAAATAATATGGGAGAATACAGAAATAAAAAGCAGTTGATTAAAGTAATTAAAGAATGTGTAAATCAGAACTATTTTAGGTTTAATAACAAGTTTTATACAGAAAAAAGGTTTACCTATGGGGTCTTCATTATCCCCTATTCTTGCAGAAATATACATGAATGATTTTGAAAAGCAATTAATAAGTTCCACTAAGTATAAAGACAATATAAAATTATGGTCTAGATACGTTGATGATGTATTAGTAATTTGGGAAGGAAGCATAAAAGAAGTGCATGAGTAAATGAGATAAATAATAAGGATATAAACTTACAATTTAAAGAAGAGATAGGAGGTAAGAAAATAAATTACTTAGATTTAAACATAGAAATTAAAGATAATGAGAAACTACAGTTTGGGATATTTAGGAAAGAGTCGTATTCTGATAAAATTATACCAAGAGAGTCTTACCACCCTTATAGATATAAAATGGCGGCAATCAATTCATTTTGTTACAGAGCTCAGAAGTGTTTAAAAGAGACCGAATCAAAAGATAGGGAGTTAAAAATGATAAAGGGAATTGTAAGGAATAATAATTATAACACCAACATAGTGGATAAAGTTATGAAAAGGGTTAACATACAAAAAGCTAAAATAGAACCAGAACAAAAGAATTATGCAGGGTCATTGACATACATAGGTTCACATACTAGAAAAATTATAAAATGTTTTAATAAATACGGAGTAGATATAGCTATTAAAAAATGTGAAACGGTATTTGATAAGATAAGGAATAAAAATATAGAAAAAATTCCAGTATTACAGAAAAGCTGAATTTATAAATTAAAATGTAAAGACTGCAACAAAGTGTACCTAGGTGAGACAGAACAAAAATTCGTGAGCAGGTTGTCTGACCACAAACGTGGAGAAGGTAATAGAACAACCAATTCGTTATATGCAAGACATTTCATAGAAGACAACCATAAGTTTGTTAATCCTTTGGAAGACTACGAAATTGTAAAAGTAGTAAATAACACAGTTGAAAGGAAGCTTAGAGAGGAGTTAGAAATATTGAAAGAAAGAGAAAAGGGGTTAGACAATTTAATTAATATTAAAATTAAATTTGATAATGAAGAAATATTTTATAACATAAATTAAGAAGTAAATGATAGAGGACAGATAGATAAGATTAAGAATTAAATTGCATAGTACTAATTGGATGTTTTAAAATAAGGGTGTGTGACTGACCCACGTGTGTGTGGAGAGGAAGAGGGTAGGTTTAAAAGGAATGTACACACACACACCACACAACACTGAAACACAAGGAATTTGCTAGAAAAATATGTAACTGTCCAGATGGAGGCACAGGGTTCAGGGGGTGGGGAAGGGACATTTGAATTATAGCTTGTTGTGTGTGAGCAGGGTGGGGTGAGATGTGGTGAAGGGTTTGTTTTCACATAATTTCTTTCAATTCCGATCTGACGATGAGCTGTGAAGCTTGAAAGCGCTAATAGGGATAATTTTTATATAGTGGTGTGCAACAGTGATCATTCTGCTTGTAGTTTAAGGTTTGTACTAAGTTTTATTAACAATTATTAATAGGGTTCAGTTTCTACAATTTTCTTCAAAATATAATTCTTATTTTTGCGCCGGCATGTTTACTTATTCGCGGTTGGCTATTCTGACCGCTACGTCCGTATGTAGACTCACCGCTATGGAATTCAGTTTTCTTCGTTTATTTAATTCGCAGGTCGAGGTTCTTGTGACTACAGAAAATGTTGTTATACAGACTAATAAAAGTACAAAATCTTACAATATTCCTTATAAATATTATAGAACAGGTGATATACTTAAGTTATAGTGGTAAATTACCGATATGGGAACTAGTGTTTTATAGGTTATTTACCGTTATCAAACTTTCCGTTTTTAAAACATATTTCTTAAAAAATTAAATTTGGATTGATATTGTTATTCAGATTGAGGTGTTGGTTAACTAAAATCAAGTTCAAGTGTTTTTATTAAAAGTGATAAGTGGTGTTAAAAGTTTAGTTCACTTATGGTTGATTGTCTGGTGTTTTTCAGTGAAGTCGTATTTAAAAGATACTTAGGTAACTCTTCATCATCTCTGCTATCCTGGGTAATACTTCTCTCGAATACTGCTGCTTGTCCTTTCTTGGGTAGTTCGGTGAATTCCAAGTTCAATTTTCATTAATGATCTGGTTACGATGTTTAAATTCCCTCAGTCCTATTGGTTAAGGTTGGTTCCAGGGTTCATTTACGTTTTCAGCTATTTTCTTCCTTCAGTGGGTTGTTATTCCTTCACTTGGGCTTCTTCGGCAATTTTTCCTGGTTAATTTTTATTTCTTTTGTTGAATTTATTTATTGGTTTACTATCAGTGCTATTACTGTGATTTAGTTTATCTTCTTAATCAGTACTTTTGATAAAATTGGCTGAATTACTTCTTTTTATTCCTTTGTGGGTTTCATACATCCACCCTACTCAAACTCTAATAATGGAATGATACAATTTATTAACGGTTTCCTTGCAACAAGGGTTCGTTGTTATGGCAACCTCATCACAAACTCTATTTCCCATTGGTTGATAATTTATAACATTGTTATATCAAACTAACGTTTTTCTATTCAAAATTATTAAAAATCTTTAAATTATTATAACTTCTTTATACTACCTGTAATATTAAATACAATAACACCATTAGTTTGCTCTTTGTTTACAAATTATTTTGATATACACAAAGTTACCTTTTGTCAAATTATTACAGATTACTATTTTTTCATTTGGTTTTTCTTTTGTTAATTACATTTAAACTAATTATTATCTATCCAGTTTTGTGTCCTACACTATTATTATAAAACCTAAACAGATTATACACTTTATTTTCTCAATGGCTCTTGCTTTATCTGAAATTTCACCAATTTCTGATTATCAGTTATAGGCCTAATGCCTAGAGTTCATAATTCACCTACCCTATACTCATTACAATGGTTTATAGTTATTTATGTTAATTTTATATTTTAATAAACATTATTACTGAAACAAACTAACTTCAATCATAACATTTAATTATATTTAATCATCATCTAACACTATATAATTATTTAATAACTCTTTTTAGGTCCATGCCTGTATCTGAAGTTTTACATGTTTTGAATGGTTTTGTTTAACATAATTCTCAACATAATTACTAACAAAGAAACCTATAACAAAATTGAACAATTAACTATGCCCTAATATTCCCTTATAAACTCATTTTAAAGAATATCAATGTAACTTTATTACATTTCTTCATTAACATTAAAACAATATACTCCTTATCCTACTTATACTATAATTATTATATGTTGGTTAATAGATGACTTATACTCTATTATTACAAGATTATTATTTTATAGTTGACTACACTGCACTTCCTTAACTAGCTGATGAAACTTGTCAAGGTCAAGAACCTGTAACTGTAACTCATTCATTGGAAGAGCAAGAAAATGGTGGCCCCAGCTCGGCGGATGTTGATGTTACAGTTTCATTTCCATTAAAAGATCCTGCTACATGGGCTACACATCTTAATCCAAACGATCGTGATTGCATTATAGCTGAAGGGCCGTTCTCTCCATATTTAGAGAGATATCCCAAAGATGGAACAAAGAGGTCATTGTCTAATGTATTTTACTATCGGCTGGCTCCAAATGGTGAAAAAGTTAAGAGACATTGGCTATTGTATTCTCAACAAAACAATAGTGTTTACTGTTTTTGTTGTAAGATATTTAGTACTGCACGTTCCAATAAAACTTTATCAGATCAAAGCGGAAACTGTGACTGGAGGCACATTGGAACTATACTGACACGTCATGAAACTTCCCCTAATCCCCTAGTGTTATGAAAGGTGGGTGGAGGCGGAAAGGAGACTGAGCACAGGTAAAACAATTGATGATGAAAACCAGAAAATAATTGCCCAAGAAAAAGAACGATGGCAGAATGTTCTTAAACGACTTCTTGCCATAACACAATTTCTTGCCCAGCACCAAATGGCTTTCCGAGGAAGAAATGAAACCCTGTACAAAAAGGACAATGGAAATTATTTAGGGCTTGTTGAACTAATTGCCCAATTTGATCCTGTAATGAAAGATCATATATGTAGAGTATTGGCAAATGAAAAACAAAGGTGTCTGTCATACTTGGGGGAAAACATACAAAACGAATTATTGAGTCTGATGGGAGACAAAGTAAGAGAAGAAATACTAAGCAGAATTAAAGGAGCCAAATACTATGCATTGATTCTCGACTGCACACCCGATTTAAGTAGGAAAGAACAGTTCTCTGTTGTTTTGAGGTACGTTTATGAAACAAAAGAGAAAAAAGTTGAAATTTGTGAAAGTTTCCTAGATTTCTTTGAAATAACAGACACTTCAGGGAAGGGAATGTCAGAAACAGTCTTAAAAAAACTGCAAGAGTACGACTTGGACATTTCTAATTGCAGAGGCCAGGGATACGATAATGGGGCAAATATGAAAGGAAAACACTCTGGACTACAAAAACAAATTTTAGAAAAAAACAAGAGAGCTTTTTTTGTACCATGTGGCTGTCACAGCCTAAACTTGGTACTAAGCGATGCCGCAAAAATCTCAGTACCATCAGTTACCCTTTTTGGAACAATTCAACGATTGTTTGTGTTTTTTAGCTCATCAACAAAACGTTGGAGCAAATTGTTAGAGTCTGTCACAGTCATATAAGGCGTCATCAGTATTTGGGCCTTCTCTCACATTGAAAGAACTTTGTGTAACTCGCTGGGAAGCACGTATTGAATCACTCAAAGCAGTAAGATACCAGATTGTGCAAATCCGACAAGCACTTTGGGACCTGCACGAGGATGCATCATTTGAAGACAAGGTTAGAAGTGAGGCAAATTCCTTGTCCGAAACAATTGAAGATTTTAGTTTCTTAGTGTCATTGACTGCATGGTATGATGTCCTGTTTCAAATAAACATTGCTAGTAAGATATTGCAAGCAAAGATCGTCAACTTACCTCAAGCTGTAGCTATTTTGAAGTCCGTTGGGGACTTTTTGACAGACTTTCGCGAAAATGGATTTGTTAGTTGTTTAGTGAAAGCCAAAGAGTTGGCTGAAGATTTAGAAGTCGAAGGAAAATTCAGAACACCCCGGGTTGGAAGGAAGAAAAAGCAGTTTGATTACGAAGCTAATGATGAAGCACCGATTGACCCCCAAGAGCGTTTTAGAGTTGACTTTTTTATACCACTTGTTGAAACTGCCCAAATGGCTGTGCAAGAGAGGTTCGAACAGCTTAAGGCCAAAATGTCAAAAGTTGAGTTTCTTTTTAAACTTGATGAATTGCCCAAGAGAGAGGACTTGTTTGTTAAATGCAAAGACCTAGAAGACCTCCTTTCAGATGGGGATGACAGTGACATCAAAGGAGCTGAGTTATGCGAGGAGCTGATCTCTATCAAGGACCTCATGCCAAATAAAGGTACGTTTTACTTTTATGTTTTAGCTATTCAAAATTTATCATCTTGATTTATTGTTTGGTCAGTTAATTCATAATTGTTTTGGGCTCAAACAAAATTATTATTTTTCAAAGTTTTTTAATTTACAAAATTAAAATATCGGTATGGAGAACCATACATGACTTCCATATTCTAAGATTTATTTTTAAAATCATTTTCGAAATGAAATAAATATTACCATAGAAACTACTTCTTTCTACTTACTGCTTCAGCCTTAACCACAGTACTGTGGTCACTAACATATACCACCTCACGTTATCGCACTCGATTTTCACTGATGATGGAAGTCAATGGCATTGCCGAAACGTCTGGTTTTGTAGAAAACATTGGACTGCGGCCAAATATCCTGGGAAGGAATTTTAACAAAAACTACTTCTTTGTTGCCGATAACGTTGTACACATATATATATATATATATAATATGCATAAAATTAATGGCTTGTATAAGTTAATGATTGATCTCCATTAAGTAGTGCTCAAGTTTCCAAAGTTTTAATATTATGATGTCCGTAATTAAAACATCAGAGAAGGTTTAGTGTGTATGAGGGTTCACTGTGGACAAAAATTTTCAACATTTCCTATTGAGCGTTGCTTAGAATAAATCTGCGAATCTACAGTGTATGTTTCACAGAACAAACACGCGGAAAAGAAGGAGCGCTCCGAAGTCACTCATGGACCCTCAGCATCTTGCAAAGGGTTCATTCCCTAAAGACGAAAAGTCTGTCTATGAATCGTTCCTCTGTAAACACGTGCAGTTACACTGCCCAGCGATCCACAGGAAGCAAATCGCTATCCACGCTGGACACTTTTTCAGCTTGCATGCGTTATGTTGGTATGGGTTCGGCACTTTCCATTTAAAAACCGTGCAAATGTAAGAAAATAAACATGAATGAGGCCAGAAATAACGCGAATTGTGTGTGTGTGTGTGTGTGTGTGTGTGTGTGTGTGTGTCTTCCCTGCCTTTTTATTGCGGTAGAGATAATAATAAAATGGAAACGTAAACAGTACATAACTGAGATATGCTTGCCTGCCACGCACGATATATTTTCTCTTATACATGACTAGCAGAATACCCGTGCTTCGCTACGGAGTTTCACGTTGTACGTAATGAAAATGTTAGTTTAATTAATAAAGTTTAATTAAAGTAGGCTTCTTAAAAATAAATAGCTGTTGCCCACAACTTCGTTCGTGTGGTCTTCAATTTAATGCGATAATATATTTAGAACAGAATCTATTCTATTGGGTTGCCATAGTAACCAGATGTAATAGTATTTTAAGACCGCAAAGGACCCCCCAGAGGATCGTATCGAAAAAAAAACACCTGTCCTATGTTGGTTCTCCCTTTGCGTAAAATATTTGTGCCAAGTTTGGTTGAAATCGGTCCAGTGGTTTAGGAGGCGATGTGGAAGACCCCAAAGAACCCCCAAAAGGACCCCATCGAAAAAAACCTATCCTATGTTGGTTCTCCCGTTGCGTAAAATATTTGTGCCAAGTTTGGTTGAAATCGGTACAGTGGTTTAGGAGGAGATGTGGAAGAAACCTTCGCGGACGTGCGCACAACAACTCACCGAAGTTTCATCGCAATCGGATGAATGGTATAGGAACGCATACGGGACAAACAAAGAAACATTCATTTTTATATATAAGATGTAAACTATACCACTTACTTGACATAAACCGTGACAGCTAAGCTAATGTACAACATATATGTATTAATTATACACATAAATGTTCCTCGATAGACACTCTATCTATTGGCGAAAACTTGAATAAAATCCGTTCAGTACTTCCTGAGATTAGCGATTTCAAACACAGAGAGAAAACAGACCGACTTTACTTTATACTATGTACAGATTTACATTTAAATGAAAAAATTATAATTTTATTGCCTGACAACAAAATTATTTTATTTTTACTTCCATATTCCTTAAGGAATGGAAGTATGGTGATGGCAAAAAAAAATCGTGTTCGAGATTATTGCAGATTCTGATTCTACTACACTCAAAACATGAAAAAAAGTCGTTTTCCGAAAAGTGTCTGTGTGTGTGTCTGTCTATGTGTGTGTGTGTCTGTCTGTAGATTTTTTTCTATGGCAAACGATAACTGCCGCAAATTCAATCAGAATCCAATAATTTTTTGCATACAGCCCTGATTTGTAGAGTACTCACGACCTATTGTTTTTGGTGAAGATCAGTTGAGGGAAAGGGGTAGTTTACCTGCAACGGTTTTTTTTTATCAAGGGAAATTTTTTTTTTGGCAAACGATAACAGCCGCAAATTCAAACAAAATTAAATAATGTTTCGTATACAGCCCTGAATTGTAGAGTTCTCAAGACCTATTGTTTTTGGTGAAGATCGGTTAAGGGAAAGGTGTAGTTTACCTGGAACGTTTTGTGTTTTAACAAGGGTATTTTCTATGGCAAACGATAACAGACGCAAATTCAAACAGAATCAAAAGATTATTTGTATACAGCCCTAAATTGCAGAGTTCTCAAGACCTATTGTTTTTGGTGAAGATCGGTTAAGGGAAAGGGGTAGTTTACCTGCAGCGTTTTTTTATCAAGGGTATTTTCTATGGCAAACGATAACAGCCGCAAATTCAAACAGAATCAAATAATTTTTTGCATACAGCCGTGATTTTTAGAGTACTCAAGACCTATTGTTTTTGGTGAAGATCGGTTAAGGGGAAGGGCTAGTTTACCAGCAACGTTTTTTTATCAAGCGTATTTTCTATGACGAACGATAACAGCCGCAAATTCAAACAGAATCAAATAATTTTTTGCATACGTCACTGAATTGTAGAGGATAGAGGACTCGAGGCCTTTTGATTTTGGTGAAGATCGGTTAAGGGTAAGGGGTAGTTTACCTGCAACCTTTTACGTTTTAACAAGAGTAAAGTACATGAAAATTCATTTAAACTTTTTCAAACAATGGTAATTGTGAAAATAAAATAATTTTGTTGCCAGTCAATAAAATTATAATTTTTTCATTTTAATGTAAATCTGTACATAGTATAAAGTAAAGTCGGTGCGTTTTCTCTCTGTGTTTGAAATCGCTAATCTCAGGAAGTACTGAACGGATTTTATTCAAGTTTTCGCCAATAGATAGAGTGTCTATCGAGGAACATTTATGTGTATAATTAATACATATATGTTGTACATTAGCTTAGCTATCACGGTTTATGTCAAGTAAGTGGTATAGTTTACATCTTATATATAAAAATGAATGTTTCTTTGTTTGTCCCGTATGCGTTCCTATACCATTCATCCGATTGCGATGAAACTTCGGTGAGTTGTTGTGCGCACGTCCGCAAAGGTTTCTTCCACATCTCCTCCTAAACCACTGTACCGATTTCAACCAAACTTGGCACAAATATTTTACGCAACGGGAGAACCAACATAGGATAGATGTTTTTCGATGGGGTCCTTTTGGGGGTTCTTTGGGGTCTTCCACTTCGCCTCCTAAACCACTGGACCGATTTCAACCAAACTTGGCAAAAATATTTTACGCAAAGGGAGAACCAACATAGGACAAGTGTTTTTTTCGATACGATCCTTTGGGGTCTTCCACGTCTCCACCTAAACCATTGGACCGATTTCAACCAAACTTGGCACAAATATTTTACGCAACGGGAGAACCAACATAGGACAGGTGTTTTTTTCGATACGATCATCTGGGGGGTCCTTTGCGGTCTTAAAAAACTATTAGATCTGGTTACTATGGCAACCCAATAGAATAGATTCTGTTCTAAATATATTATCGCATTAAATTGAAGACCACGCGAACGAAGTTGTGGGGAACAGCTATTTATTTTTAAGAAGCCTACTTTAATTAAACTTTATTAATTAAACTATCATTTTCATTACGTACAACGTGAAACTCCGTAGCGAAGCACAGGTATTCTGCTAGTCATGTATAAGAGAAAATATATCGTGCGTGGCAGGCAAGCATATCTCAGTTATGTACTGTTTACGTTATCATTTTATTATTATCACTACCGCAATAAAAAGGCAGGGAAGACACACACACACACACACACACACAATTCGCGTTATTTCTGGCCTCATTAATGTTTATTTTCTTACATTTGCACGGTTTTTAAATGGAAAGTGCCGAACCCACACCAACACAACGCATGCAAGCCGAAAAAGTGTCCAGCGTGGATAGCGATTTGCTTCCTGTGGATCGCTGGGCAGTGTAACTGCACGTGTTTACAGAGGAACGATTCATAGACAGACTTTTCGTCTTTAGGGAATGAACCCTCTGCAAGATGCTGAGGGTCCATGAGTGACTTCGGAGCGCTCCTTCTTTTCCGCGTGTTTGTTCTGTGAAACGTACACTGTAGATTCGCAGATTTATTCTAAGCAACGCTCAATAGGAAATGTTGAAAATTTTTGTCCACGGTGAACCCTCATACACACTAAACCTGCTCTGATGTTTTAATTACGGACATCATAATATTAAAACTTTGGAAACTTGAGCACTATTTAATGGAGATCAATCATTAACTTATACAAGCCATTAATTTTATGCATATTTTTTATATATATGTGTACAACGTTATCGGCAATAAAGAAGTAGTTTTTGTTAAAATTCCTTCTCTGGATATTTGGCCGTAGTCCAATGTTTTCTACAAAACCAGACGTTTCGGCAATGCCATTGACTTCCATCATCAGTGAAAATCGAGTGTGATAACATGAGGTGGTATATGTTAGTGACCACAGTACTGTGGTTAAGGCTGAAGCAGTAAGTAGAAAGAAGTAGTTTCTATGGTAATATTTCATTTCGAAAATGATTTTAAAAATAAATCTTAGAATATGGAAGTCATGTATGGTTCTCCATACCGATATTTAACAATTACCATTGTTTGGAAAAGTTTAAATGAATTTTCATGTACTTTACTCTTGTTAAAACGTAAAAGGTTGCAGGTAAACTACCCCTTCCCCTTAACCGATCTTCACCAAAATCAAAAGGCCTCGAGTCCTCTACAATTCAGTGACGTATGCAAAAAATTATTTGATTCTGTTTGAATTTGCGGCAGTTATTGTTTGCCATAGAAAATACGCTTGATAAAAAACGTTGCAGGTAAATTACCCCTTCCCCTCAACCGATCTTCACCAAAAACAATAGGTCTTGAGTACTCTACAAATCACGGCTGTGTGCAAAAAATTATTTGATTCTGTTTGAATTTGCGGCTGTTATCGTTTGCCATAGAAAATACCCTTGATAAAAAAACGCTGCAGGTAAACTACCCCTTTCCCTTAACCGATCTTCACCAAAAACAATAGGTCTTGAGAACTCTGCAATTTAGGGCTGTATGCAAATAATCTTTTGATTCTGTTTGAATTTGCGGCTGTTATCGTTTGCCATAGAAAATACCCTTGTTAAAACATAAAACGTTAAGGTAAACTACCCCTTTCCCTTAACCGATCTTCACCAAAAACAATAGGTCTTGAGAACTCTACAATTCAGGGCTGTATGCGAAACATTATTTGATTCTGTTTGAATTTGCGGCTGTTATCGTTTGCCAAAAAAAAAATTTCCCTTGATAAAAAAAAACCGTTGCAGGTAAACTACCCCTTTCCCTCAACCGATCTTCACCAAAAACAATAGGTCCTGAGTACTCTACAAATCAGGGCTGTATGCAAAAAGTTATTTGATTCTGTTTGAATTTGCGGCAGTTATCGTTTGCCATAGAAAAAAAATCTACACAGATAGACACACACACACACACACACACACACACACACACACACACACACACACACACACATTTCGGAAAACGACTTTTTTCATGTTTTGAGTGTAGTACAATCAGAATCTGCAATAATCTCGAACACGATTTTTTTTGCCATCACCATACTTCCATTTCCTTAAGGAATATGGAAGTAAAAGCAGTCTTTTAATTCCTTTTTGTTTGATTTTAGGCGGGAAAACGCCTCTGAATGTGCTGAACTTTCTGTTGGAAACTGGATCTGCAGACGCTTATGTAAATGTGTGGGTTGCTTTGTGAATACTTCTGACAATACCAATGTCGGTAGCATCGGCGGAGCGAAGTTTTTCAAAATTAAAATTAATAAAAACCTACCTAAGGTCTACTCTTTCGCAAGAAAGACTCAACAACCTTGCAATTTTGTCCATTGAAAATGATATTTCATCGTCATTAGATTATGATGCACTAATAAAAACATTTTCGGCTGCTAAAGCTAGGAAGGTCCACTGCTAAGTGTATAATACAGATTATTTTAATCAATTTTCTTGATCTTTTACACTACTACTATCAATTTATAGTTATATTGATGTACCTTTTCGAGAAAAGTGAATACCAAAGTTTATATTTCTGAACTTTTTCGTACTTTTTCTAATGTACTGACATAACTTTTTTTAATATTAATATATTCAAACTGAAATGTATTTTTCATGAATATTAAATCAAATAAAACTTTTGTTGTAGTAAAAAAATGTGTCTGTTATTTTCTACCTGACAAAACAATAAACTGAGTAAAAGAATTTGTTAGGAGTTTGCTCTTTACACAAGTACAGTACAGCACGCCTATTGAAGTTTGAAAAAGTCAGTTAAAAGAATTAGTACTAGAAGAAGTCATTTAAAAAAATAAAAATAATGAAAAGGTACTAAATACTTTACTTTAATATTTACTATTTATTACTACTTATTAGTTTTAGTTTTTGGTTTTTAATCCCTTTAAAATGCCAACTTCAGTTATTAAGTTCCGACAAATTTCAGTTATAGAGCACCCATACCATTTTTTGGAGGGTTTTCTATACCCATTTTCATTGTAAGGGGCACCAAAACTCATTCTTGCACACACAGCATTTTGCTCTTAGGCCAGCCCTGAATGTGACAGTAAAGCAATGTCAATTTTAAAGGAAACACCCAATTTATTGAAGACGGTAGCAGGCTATGTGACTTACAGAGTCGAGAAAAAAAATGATCACAAGTTTCAAATATGGCGATCCAACGAGTAAGTACCCCAGAAACAATAAAACTAGTTTCAAATATTTCAAGAGGAGCCCTTATGAATCCAAATGATGAATAGATAAGAACTATGTTTAAAATGGGAGAAAATTTCATAGAATTTCATGGCACCTGTGGCTTGAACAAGGATGGAAATGTAATGAAAGCTTTTATAAACATGGTAAATTGAAATACAATAGCGTAGATGAGTTTGCAATCCCATGTTACATCAGAACATAAACATTTATCAGTCAATAAGCAACCAGGATGAAGTCAATAAATAAGAAGAGATCTGTAAACAAATGCGGCTGTAAGGATTGTGGAAGAAAATGCCATGAATTACATACACTTCACTAAAATTTTCAGGTATGTTAAATAATAAATAATAGCATAATTAAACATAAATAATAGCAGATAATTTATGATTTACATATTACATAAGTTTTAAATTATTTAATATTTGCATCGATTCAAGTGGCTGGTGCTAAGTTAGTGCACCAGGCTATGCGTCACGGAGTGAGAGTGGTGGGGGAACCTGGGTGTGATATATACTGTGTGCTTCTAAATACTATGCTGTTACTACTTCTGGTGTGTTAAGCTTACATCCTTCCAGTCATCTTGAAGTATCTATATAGTCTAATCAGAATATTTTGCACTTCGTGGAATAGAACAATTGTAATACTTCTTGCAGTAACTCAACAGGAATTTTCTAACTTGTATTCGTTGCAATAGGCAGACCAAATGTCTGGACCAGGCAGCATTCACTCATTATCGGTTCTGATGAGAGACTGAGCTGTCTATCAGTCTTATTTTAAAACTGAATTTCTTGTACTCTGATTGGTTCTACCACCGTCCCTATCATGATTTTCCTGCAGATAATAACTTTCCAGTACAAGAAGGCCTCCAAACAGAACAATTCTTGTTCAACAAAAAAAAATTTTTTTATGACTGATATTATGGGCCATAAAACCTCTTTTTACTTAAGAAACACATGTATTCAGTTACTGATTTTTAAAATAACTACTGCCATCAGGTAGGTCATTTTATTACAAACATTTTATATAAGTACTATCTCAGAATTGCCTTTATCTCAATAGTTATTTAAATTAATGTGTTTTTTACTAATATTCCATAAAATAATTATGCATCCTCGCACACATGCATTACACATGCCGCTTAGCATCCTTACACACAATTTCATTGCACTTAGTCATTTTACTAGTCTAAAAATACTTAAAACTAACATTTTTCACAATGCTCCTTATCAAATAATTTACAGTGTTTAAACCTGCCACGTTCTTAATATGCTATCATGTGCTTTATCCACTGCTACATTCCATACATAATTAGAATGTTCATTCCAGTAGTTATAATTAAATTTGCAAGTAAATGAAAAGTGTACCATTCAGTACTTTTTATTTCTCAGTAAGTCAAGCATTGATGCAGTCAGTACACATCTGTTAAAGTAAATGAAAGACAAAGCCATGAAAAAATCTGTAAAATATTTGGAGGGCCTTTGCACAGTACCTGAAAAGTCGTTCTCTAAACAATTATAATCAAATCTGCATTTTTCTCTACCAGACAGACAAAATTTACATCAGTCAGTATTCATTTTTGTTCAGCAAGGTCATAACACAGTTCACAAATATTTAGCCAAATAAAAGAGGAAGTAATAAAATTGTATGTGTCAACATATTTACAGAATTTTAGACTTACACTATGGATATGACTGAATTCAGTTAAATCAGACTGCAATGATTAAACTGTAAACAGTTGGCCTACAAACTACAAGGCATATACAACAATTCTGTGAATCTGGATTTGATGTGACAGGAACTAGTATGGATTGATGAAATCCTGGATTAATTGAACTTGTAAAAAATATGCCTACAACAAACCTATTTAAATTAGAGAAGCTGAAATAATAGACAAAGTGAAAACATTGGCTCTTTAATTTATAGTTAATACTCATTTACATTTCAATTTGAATTTAAAAACAGTTCACACAATGGCAAAAAATGAAATAAAATGCATTTACTGTACTTACTTGGTATAAAATATTTACACATTATAAAATTTAATTTCAGTAACAGAATCTAAACAGCAAAAAGAACAGAAATACTAAACAAAAAATCAAATTTATTCTAAGACAAAAACATACTGTACAGCATTTCCATATACAAGTCTCTGTGTACACTCCTAGTACTATATATGCTAATATATGTATGTATACAAAAAACAATATATACACGGGGAACAACTCCACGTGGGCGGACGTGCGCACACACACATACTTAGAGATATATAAGTGTGTGTATTGTTACAACACAAATAAGCACCCCAATACCAGTGAGAAAAAAGATGAATATACAATATAAAAAATAACTTGAATAATAAAATGTTTAAACTAATGAAAATAAAATGACAATAACACGACAAACGATGACATGACCTAACCTAAGTGATTGACCAAACAAACAGGAAAACAAAGAAGAAGGGAAAAAACCGAAACCAAATAAGAATAAAGCCAATTGAAGGAAGTGAATGAATCCATACAACCAAATGAAATAAAACCAAACGAGAAGAGGAGAACCAAATTAAAATGAAGCCAATTGAAAATGAAGGAGAAGAAGAAGAAAAATGAAAATGAAACTGATCAAGTGTAAAGGAAATAAAGTGAAACCAAGGGATAAGAAACAAACCAATAATATAAAATATGTAAGGGAGAAATGGTACACTCAAGTATAATATTGGGAATAAAGCCAATGATTATCCAATACCAGAAATAAATATTATTATCAATTAAATAATTAATGTAACTGATTTAACCAAAACCCAGTAAAGTAATATAATAAAAAGAAAAGTACACTAACCCAAGAATTAGAGTTAGATGTAATAAAACTCTATAGAAATATAACCTTAGTAATACTATGTATAATATTTGCAAAGAAAGAAATAGTGAGAAAGTGACAAAGAGAAGTAATTATAGGGATTACCCACTAAGAAACACTTAATGTAAACAGTTAAAAGAGTGCAATAGTGAAAGTGTAAAACCCCAAAATAGTTAGAAACCATATTTATGTTAATAAAACGCTTAATAATCAATAATAAACAACAACTGATTAATGGTGAAACAAATAATAATTAAAAAATATATGGTTAATGATAATATTAAATGTAAACAATTAGTAATATGAAATGAACACTGGAAAGTGATGATGACATTGTTAATTAAGAAAGGATTTTAAGAAAATTAAGTTTAATTGTAAACGATTGTAATTAAAAGGGAGAATCCCATGAAAAGATAAACAGCTAGTGTTAACATGGATTGAAGGTAGAGATTAATTAGGAAATAAGAAGTTAATAATGTAATAAATAAACACCTCAGATTATAAGGGAAAATCAATTAAGTAAATTCAAAAGGTGTGATATTGCTTAACACCCAAAAAATAGTAATTAATGAAATGAGTTGTAAACGAACTTTATTTAATAATTGTGTAATTATATTTATTAATAGGATATGACTGAAGAAATTGTACAGAGCATACGCCTAGATGTTACAGTTTTAATTGATGAAGAATAGGAAGTGGTAGTTAACAAAGGCAAAATAGATAATTAAGAAGTTAAGACAATACAGATCTAATTACACTAGAAAATCAGTTACTGTAGAAAATAACAGAACCATACAAATGAGATAAATAATAACAAAACACATTAGAATAAAATGAGAAATCATTTGTATAAATTCAGTAAATATGATCAATGGCTACTAGTGCATTTGAAATGTCTAACTGTCAAAGCAAATAATTACAAATTGTATAAAATCCACAAGGAAATTAACAAATCTAAGGTGAGTAACTAGCCAAGAATAATGTGTAAATCATTTTAAAAGAAAAGTGTTACAATAAGAACTTAAATTAAAAGAAATATGTAATTAACAAATGTTAACATAATTGTACAAAAGTTAATATCTAATAGAACACAACCTTATGAGGTATTAATTTAATCTTTGAAAGGAAAGACAAACAGTAGTGATAAAATTTAACACTCAGGAAGGAAGACAGAAGAATAAAATCAATCAGAAAATATACAGTAATTTTGAATAAAAATTCAAATATAATAACAATGGTAATAAACCATGCCTTAGCCAATCAAAGGTGATAGGTAACCATAGAAACGAGCCGTTGGTTACTAATTTTCCGTTAATTCTCATTACTCGTATAGTGACGCTTATATAGTAGGGACACAAAATTTTGTATGGCATAAATTTTACTTTAAAATGTTAAAAAACTAGTCAAAAGTCAAAAACATATACAAGTGAGAAGGAGATGAAGAGTAATAACATTTAACTAATGTCCAGGAACAATTTAAATGAAAATTAAAAGAAGAAATTCCCAAGACTAATCAGAAAAGGACGCCAGCAGCCTAAATCACTCAAAATTGATGAATTTTCCATTTCAAATGAACAACGATCTATCACAAACCTTCTGAACTGATAAGTATCATTTAAATACCCAAATTCCAGGAATAAAAGCACTTTAAATATTTCTAAAATCTATACGAACTCTCACTATGAATTGAAAATAATTTCTTTCAAGGATTAAATACAATAAACTTACATAGAAAAACTTGTTAACTAAAAAATAACCTCGCACTAGATTGCGAACTTTTGAAACACTATTACTACACTGCAGAACAAATTGTAGCCACACTTTATATTATTTAAGTACGAATAATGTACGGTAGTGTACTTTTTTATTGTAATCATATTTAATATTTTCCTTGTAATCAAAAGGACTCCAGATTTTGAACGAGTATAATTGTAAACTATAAACCGCAGCCATTACTGCATGGAATAGCTCGTTTCAATATAGATTTCGTCAACTTGAGAGAAAGCGTTTCATGACTAATGTCGGAGCAAATTTATTAAATACCAAATAATAATATTATTGTCAAACTGCATAATTACCAAACAACCATTAAAGAAACAGTACAGAGTGTAACCGTTGTTTTTATTTCATAGGGAATTGTATTATATATGTGTGTGTTAGCGAACTTACAGAATAGGCGACTAGCGCTTTCGCTATCTGTTCGATACAGTAAGCTGTACCAAGGCGGGAACCGATTCGAATGCCCCGGCCATCATCGCTGAAAACACCTTTGTAACACATTATTTCATAAATTTAATTGTTTTCAACAAACAATTTGACGCCACCCGGGATTCACAAACCCCTATGGGAGTACAGGTAAGGTTTCCACTCGGTTGTACTGATAATTGTGACATCGCTACGGACTTCGTTAGCGGCAACCATTGATGTAACGACAAGGTGTGAGACAAACACACTAACACATACAACACTCGTGTACACACATTTTACAGAGACGACTCAAACTCTTCGTTACAGATTGGCTTCCATCGCGGGGCTTAAACGAAGGCGGACGTCTAAAATATCTCGTTACAGATTGGCGACCAACGTAGTGAGGCTAGAAAAGGACGACTAGCGGCCATTACAGGAGAATATGCAACATTCTATGGTTACGAGAAAAAGACGAAAAATATGAAACAGAAAGATATGACACAACAACAAACGAAAATGCCCAAACAACAGAAACAATGGAGCTACGCAGAATGGATGACAGGGTTATTTTAAAAAATCAGTAAGGAGATGGAATACATCGAGAAGAATACCACGGATCACGAACGAGCACAGATGAGTCGTGCGAATGCATTGGGATCACCAAACGACAAAATGTCACTCAGAGATATTTATGATGAAATGTGGAAGCTGAACACCAAGTATAATGAAGAAGAGACTATCGGGACAGCCCACGAAAAACGTGATAACAAGGTGGAAAGAATGACTGAAGAAGATTGGGAAAAATAGTACAAAAATGAAACGCAAATGAAAAACAAAAGAACGGGAGTATACGCGCCGGTGACAGAGGAATATATGCAGGAGGAGTATGAACAATGGAGACAATCAATAAGACAACCAGAACAACCAATACAAACAGAAAATGCAGAATTAAGAGAATGGATAAGGGTTATGTTTGAACTATCCAGAGAAGATATTTGTAATTGGAGGAAGGTACATAATCAAGTAAAATAGTCAAGGAAATGCCAAATAATAAAAAAATTAAACAACCAAAAACCCAAATAAAAAAAGAAATAGTCAAGGACGTGAAAGTGAAGCAACAGAAGAAAATGCCAGAACTCACACAAGAAGAGATGCAGAAATTAAAGGATTTATTGACTGAACATTATAGAGAAATAAATGAAAAACTAGATAGGGGTTTCAGAAAGTTAAGTGAGACAATAAATAGTGATTTCACACAATTAAATGAAACACCAGACACCATTTCTGAAGATAGTAAGGAGATGGAATTTAAAGAAGAATCAAGGGTATTGGTTTCTGAGAACAAAGATAGCCATGACAATAAGAAGATCAAGCACATAGAAACCAACCGTAGAGGAAGAATGAAGGACCAGACAATTAAGAAGACTAAGAAACTGCATCAAAGAAAAATAATCAATACCAAAGAAGAGTTGGAGATGATGAAGCATGGACTGATTGTGGTGTTTAACTTACCAATTACTGACCGGATAGAAATCATGAAATATAAAGAGTGCAGGAGAACTCTAAAAGAGATTCTAGAAGGGGTGAACTACCAACCTGCGAGAAGAAACTGGAGAAAAGCAATACCTGAATGGAAGATACCAAAATAAAAGGAATTCACAACAAACCGGCAGATGAAAAAGTCAGCAAATCTATGCTTAAATGGAAGATGCCAGAAATAGAAAGGACTTACAACAAAACAGTGTATAACAAATTAAGGAGGTCCCTAAAACACTGGAGCACACCCGAATTGGAAATGCAAAATGAAAAATCAATAATAACATTAACGAAGGAGGTACAATTAACAACTTCTTTGATTAATCAAAATGTATTGAATGAAGCAGTCATGGAGACAAATGAACATATGATAATAGAGGAATTATGGTACAAAATAGAAGATAGCTATTTCACAAGAACGAAAATAATTCTACACACCGAGGTCATCCGAACCACAAGTGCAGAGGAAATGATGGACCATGGGTAAACAAAATGAAGATACACACAGAGAAATGGGACTGATTTTCAGGATAATGAACAAGCAAACCAATGGAAAAGAAGGAGTATTAAATTAAATTAAACCAATTGAGAATCACCAAAACAAGAATTGACAAGAAATGACTAAACGACTAAGACGAATTAAATGAGAACTAATAAACCATAATAAATAAATTTAAAACTTATCCAGAATAAATGTTCAAACATCTAACATTTGAAGGAGTAGAGAAGAAAGACAACAAAGAGTGTAATATACAAGAGAAGGCAATAATAATGAAAGAAAAGGAGAAGATCACCTTACAAAAAAGTATAAATAACAAGGTCCTATGTATAATAATATGTATCACCCTATGTCATCACCAAAGATAATGGAAACAATACTTATGAAATAAGTAATATAACCACCAAAAAGATAAAAGGAGTTTACAATCAAGCTTATATAAAAAAGTTTTATGAAGAAAAATAAATTACGATAAATAAAATAAACAAATGCCAAAATTCAAAAATTATGTGAGCACAACTTACAACCATATTTCGATGACTTATGAGGCCTAATATAAAATATCAAAGAAAAAAAATTAATTTAAAAAATTATAATAGGGAATAAGTTACAAAAATTCCTATAAAAAAGTAAGAACCACAAACTTACGATAATATTTAAACAAAAAATACCAAGAAAGGAATAAGTTACAAAAGTTCCTATAAAGTAAGAAAAACTAACTTACAAAAAATTATTTAAAATAATGAATTAAACAAAAATAAAATCAAGCTAAAACTGCTATGATAAATACCTGAAATTATAATGAATTTAATGTATTCAAAGAAAAAAATATCTGAACTGGTACAAGGAAGAAAAAGAAGTTATGTATAAAACAAATATACAAAAAATGGCTAAAGCAGAATATTAGTAAACAACCAAGAAAAAGAATAAAGATGTCTAAGATAATTAAAATGATCACAAGAAGAATAGAAAAACAAACTAATGAAAAGTTAGATATGATGAAATTAACAAATAAATAAATAAAAAACAATCAACTGTATGAGCAGATGACAGTATATAGCAAAGGTACAGCGGAAGGAAGAATGAGTAAAAGGCCAAAGTGATCTAAAAACAAACCACAATGTGGACAATCCCAAAATATATTCTTATTATTAATTTAAGTCACAAGTTGACAAAAAAGGTATTTAAGATTGACTGTTGAAAAAGGCCAGCAATCAAAATAAACTGAGCAGAGATGATGTTCCTCTGGTCTCAGAAAAAATGAGTAGTAATGGAAGAAACCAGCTACTAAAAAGTTAGGGAAAAATTATATAAAAGGGAGAACACACTAATGGAAATAAATAAAAACAGATCCAAATAAAATGGAATGAATCAAGTAAGAAGAGAAATAAGAATGAAGAAACAAACAAGAAAGAAAAGGAAAATATATATAACTGATAATTTCATAAAAAACTATGCTAGTGTTTTATTAAAATGATCAATTTTGAAGGAGAGGCATTATGTTACAACACAAATAAGCCACCCCAATACCAGTGAGAAAAAAGATGAATATACAATATAAAAAATAACTTGAATAATAAAATGTTTAAACTAATGAAAATAAAATGACAATAACACGACAAACGACGACATGACCTAACCCAAGTGATTGACCAAACAAACAGGAAAACAAAGAAGAAGGGAAAAAACCGAAACCAAATAAGAATAAAGCCAATTGAAGGAAGTGAATGAATCCATACAACCAAATGAAATAAAACCAAACGAGAAGGGGAGAACCAAATTAAAATGAAGCCAATTGAAAATGAAGGAGAAGAAGAAGAAAAATGAAAATGAAACTGATCAAGTGTAAAGGAAATAAAGTGAAACCAAGGGATAAGAAACAAACCAATAATATAAAATATGTAAGGGAGAAATGGTACACTCAAGTATAATATTGGGAATAAAGCCAATGATTATCCAATACCAGAAATAAATATTATTATCAATTAAATAATTAATGTAACTGATTTAACCAAAACCCAGTAAAGTAATATAATAAAAAGAAAAGTACACTAACCCAAGAATTAGAGTTAGATGTAATAAAACTCTATAGAAATATAACCTTAGTAATACTATGTATAATATTTGCAAAGAAAGAAATAGTGAGAAAGTGACAAAGAGAAGTAATTATAGGGATTACTCACTAAGAAACACTTAATGTAAACAGTTAAAAGAGTGCAATAGTGAAAGTGTAAAACACCAAAATAGTTAGAAACCATATTTATGGTAATAGAACGCTTAATAATCAATAATAAACAATAACTGATTAATGGTGAAACAAATAATAATTAAAAAATATATGGTTAATGATAATATTAAATGTAAACAATTAGTAATATGAAATGAACACTGGAAAGTGATGATGACATTGTTAATTAAGAAAGGATTTTAAGAAAATTAAGTTTAATTGTAAACGATTGTAATTAAAAGGGAGAATCCCATGAAAAGATAAACAGCTAGTGTTAACATGGATTGAAGGTAGAGATTAATTAGGAAATAAGAAGTTAATAATGTAATAAATAAACACCCCAGATTATAAGGGAAAATCAATTAAGTAAATTCAAAAGGTGTGATATTGCTTAACACCCAAAAAATAGTAATTAATGAAATGAGTTGTAAACGAACTTTATTTAATAATTGTGTAATTATATTTATTAATAGGATATGACTGAAGAAATTGTACAGAGCATACGCCTAGATGTTACAGTTTTAATTGATGAAGAATAGGAAGTGGTAGTTAACAAAGGCAAAATAGATAATTAAGAAGTTAAGACAATACAGATCTAATTACACTAGAAAATCAGTTACTGTAGAAAATAACAGAACCATACAAATGGGATAAATAATAACAAAACACATTAGAATAAAATGAGAAATCATTTGTATAAATTCAGTAAATATGATCAATGGCTACTAGTGCATTTGAAATGTCTAACTGTCAAAGCAAATAATTACAAATTGTATAAAATCCACAAGGAAATTAACAAATCTAAGGTGAGTAACTAGCCAAGAATAATGTGTAAATCATTTTAAAAGAAAAGTGTTACAATAAGAACTTAAATTAAAAGAAATATGTAATTAACAAATGTTAACATAATTGTACAAAAGTTAATATCTAATAGAACACAACCTTATGAGGTATTAATTTAATCTTTGAAAGGAAAGACAAACAGTAGTGATAAAATTTAACACTCAGGAAGGAAGACAGAAGAATAAAATCAATCAGAAAATATACAGTAATTTTGAATAAAAATTCAAATATAATAACAATGGTAATAAACCATGCCTTAGCCAATCAAAGGTGATAGGTAACCATAGAAACGAGCCGTTGGTTACTAATTTTCCGTTAATTCTCATTACTCGTATAGTGACGCTTATATAGTAGGGACGCAAAATTTTGTATGGCATAAATTTTACTTTAAAATGTTAAAAAACTAGTCAAAAGTCAAAAACATATACAAGTGAGAAGGAGATGAAGAGTAATAACATTTAACTAATGTCCAGGAACAATTTAAATGAAAATTAAAAGAAGAAATTCCCAAGACTAATCAGAAAAGGACGCCAGCAGCCTAAATCACTCAAAATTGATGAATTTTCCATTTCAAATGAGCAACGATCTATCACAAACCTTCTGAACTGATAAGTATCATTTAAATACCCAAATTCCAGGAATAAAAGCACTTTAAATATTTCTAAAATCTATACGAACTCTCACTATGAATTGAAAATAATTTCTTTCAAGGATTAAATACAATAAACTTACATAGAAAAACTTGTTAACTAAAAAATAACCTCGCACTAGATTGCGAACTTTTGAAACACTATTACTACACTGCAGAACAAATTGTAGCCACACTTTATATTATTTAAGTACGAATAATGTACGGTAGTGTACTTTTTTATTGTAATCATATTTAATATTTTCCTTGTAATCAAAAGGACTCCAGATTTTGAACGAGTATAATTGTAAACTATAAACCGCAGCCATTACTGCATGGAATAGCTCGTTTCAATATAGATTTCGTCAACTTGAGAGAAAGCGTTTCATGACTAATGTCGGAGCAAATTTATTAAATACCAAATAATAATATTATTGTCAAACTGCATAATTACCAAACAACCATTAAAGAAACAGTACAGAGTGTAACCGTTGTTTTTATTTCATAGGGAATTGTATTATATATGTGTGTGTTAGCGAACTTACAGAATAGGCGACTAGCGCTTTCGCTATCTGTTCGATACAGTAAGCTGTACCAAGGCGGGAACCGATTCGAATGCCCCGGCCATCATCGCTGAAAACACCTTTGTAACACATTATTTCATAAATTTAATTGTTTTCAACAAACAATTTGACGCCACCCGGGATTCACAAACCCCTATGGGAGTACAGGTAAGGTTTCCACTCGGTTGTACTGATAATTGTGACATCGCTACGGACTTCGTTAGCGGCAACCATTGATGTAACGACAAGGTGTGAGACAAACACACTAACACATACAACACTCGTGTACACACATTTTACAGAGACGACTCAAACTCTTCGTTACAGATTGGCTTAAATTGCGGGGCTTAAACGAAGACGGACGTCTAAAATATCTCGTTACAGATTGGCGACCAACGTAGTGAGGCTAGAAAAGGACGACTAGCGGCCATTACAGGAGAATATGCAACATTCTATGGTTACGAGAAAAAGACGAAAAATATGAAACAGAAAGATATGACACAACAACAAACGAAAATGCCCAAACAACAGAAACAATGGAGCTACGCAGAATGGATGACAGGGTTATTTTAAAAAATCAGTAAGGAGATGGAATACATCGAGAAGAATACCACGGATCACGAACGAGCACAGATGAGTCGTGCGAATGCATTGGGATCACCAAACGACAAAATGTCACTCAGAGATATTTATGATGAAATGTGGAAGCTGAACACCAAGTATAATGAAGAAGAGACTATCGGGACAGCCCACGAAAAACGTGATAACAAGGTGGAAAGAATGACTGAAGAAGATTGGGAAAAATGGTACAAAAATGAAACGCAAATGAAAAACAAAAGAACGGGAGTATACGCGCCGGTGACAGAGGAATATATGCAGGAGGAGTATGAACAATGGAGACAATCAATAAGACAACCAGAACAACCAATACAAACAGAAAATGCAGAATTAAGAGAATGGATAAGGGTTATGTTTGAACTATCCAGAGAAGATATTTGTAATTGGAGGAAGGTACATAATCAAGTAAAATAGTCAAGGAAATGCCAAATAATAAAAAAATTAAACAACCAAAAACCCAAATAAAAAAAGAAATAGTCAAGGACGTGAAAGTGAAGCAACAGAAGAAAATGCCAGAACTCACACAAGAAGAGATGCAGAAATTAAAGGATTTATTGACTGAACATTATAGAGAAATAAATGAAAAACTAGATAGGGGTTTCAGAAAGTTAAGTGAGACAATAAATAGTGATTTCACACAATTAAATGAAACACCAGACACCATTTCTGAAGATAGTAAGGAGATGGAATTTAAAGAAGAATCAAGGGTATTGGTTTCTGAGAACAAAGATAGCCATGACAATAAGAAGATCAAGCACATAGAAACCAACCGTAGAGGAAGAATGAAGGACCAGACAATTAAGAAGACTAAGAAACTGCATCAAAGAAAAATAATCAATACCAAAGAAGAGTTGGAGATGATGAAGCATGGACTGATTGTGGTGTTTAACTTACCAATTACTGACCGGATAGAAATCATGAAATATAAAGAGTGCAGGAGAACTCTAAAAGAGATTCTAGAAGGGGTGAACTACCAACCTGCGAGAAGAAACTGGAGAAAAGCAATACCTGAATGGAAGATACCAAAATAAAAGGAATTCACAACAAACCGGCAGATGAAAAAGTCAGCAAATCTATGCTTAAATGGAAGATGCCAGAAATAGAAAGGACTTACAACAAAACAGTGTATAACAAATTAAGGAGGTCCCTAAAACACTGGAGCACACCCGAATTGGAAATGCAAAATGAAAAATCAATAATAACATTAACGAAGGAGGTACAATTAACAACTTCTTTGATTAATCAAAATGTATTGAATGAAGCAGTCATGGAGACAAATGAACATATGATAATAGAGGAATTATGGTACAAAATAGAAGATAGCTATTTCACAAGAACAAAAATAATTCTACACACCGAGGTCATCCGAACCACAAGTGCAGAGGAAATGATGGACCATGGGTAAACAAAATGAAGATACACACAGAGAAATGGGACTGATTTTCAGGATAATGAACAAGCAAACCAATGGAAAAGAAGGAGTATTAAATTAAATTAAACCAATTGAGAATCACCAAAACAAGAATTGACAAGAAATGACTAAACGACTAAGACGAATTAAATGAGAACTAATAAACCATAATAAATAAATTTAAAACTTATCCAGAATAAATGTTCAAACATCTAACATTTGAAGGAGTAGAGAAGAAAGACAACAAAGAGTGTAATATACAAGAGAAGGCAATAATAATGAAAGAAAAGGAGAAGATCACCTTACAAAAAAGTATAAATAACAAGGTCCTATGTATAATAATATGTATCACCCTATGTCATCACCAAAGATAATGGAAACAATACTTATGAAATAAGTAATATAACCACCAAAAAGATAAAAGGAGTTTACAATCAAGCTTATATAAAAAAGTTTTATGAAGAAAAATAAATTACGATAAATAAAATAAACAAATGCCAAAATTCAAAAATTATGTGAGCACAACTTACAACCATATTTCGATGACTTATGAGGCCTAATATAAAATATCAAAGAAAAAAAATTAATATAAAAAATTATAATAGGGAATAAGTTACAAAAATTCCTATAAAAAAGTAAGAACCACAAACTTACGATAATATTTAAACAAAAAATACCAAGAAAGGAATAAGTTACAAAAGTTCCTATAAAGTAAGAAAAACTAACTTACAAAAAATTATTTAAAATAATGAATTAAACAAAAATAAAATCAAGCTAAAACTGCTATGATAAATACCTGAAATTATAATGAATTTAATGTATTCAAAGAAAAAAATATCTGAACTGGTACAAGGAAGAAAAAGAAGTTATGTATAAAACAAATATACAAAAAATGGCTAAAGCAGAATATTAGTAAACAACCAAGAAAAAGAATAAAGATGTCTAAGATAATTAAAATGATCACAAGAAGAATAGAAAAACAAACTAATGAAAAGTTAGATATGATGAAATGAACAAATAAATAAATAAAAAACAATCAACTGTATGAGCAGATGACAGTATATAGCAAAGGTACAGCGGAAGGAAGAATGAGTAAAAGGCCAAAGTGATCTAAAAACAAACCACAATGTGGACAATCCCAAAATATATTCTTATTATTAATTTAAGTCACAAGTTGACAAAAAAGGTATTTAAGATTGACTGTTGAAAAAGTCCAGCAATCAAAATAAACTGAGCAGAGATGATGTTCCTCTGGTCTCAGAAAAAATGAGTAGTAATGGAAGAAACCAGCTACTAAAAAGTTAGGGAAAAATTATATAAAAGGGAGAACACACTAATGGAAATAAATAAAAACAGATCCAAATAAAATGGAATGAATCAAGTAAGAAGAGAAATAAGAATGAAGAAACAAACAAGAAAGAAAAGGAAAATATATATAACTGATAATTTCATAAAAAACTATGCTAGTGTTTTATTAAAATGATCAATTTTGAAGGAGAGGCATTATGTTACAACACAAATAAGCCACCCCAATACCAGTGAGGAAAAAGATGAATATACAATATAAAAAATAACTTGAATAATAAAATGTTTAAACTAATGAAAATAAAATGACAATAACACGACAAACGACGACATGACCTAACCCAAGTGATTGACCAAACAAACAGGAAAACAAAGAAGAAGGGAAAAAACCGAAACCAAATAAGAATAAAGCCAATTGAAGGAAGTGAATGAATCCATACAACCAAATGAAATAAAACCAAACGAGAAGGGGAGAACCAAATTAAAATGAAGCCAATTGAAAATGAAGGAGAAGAAGAAGAAAAATGAAAATGAAACTGATCAAGTGTAAAGGAAATAAAGTGAAACCAAGGGATAAGAAACAAACCAATAATATAAAATATGTAAGGGAGAAATGGTACACTCAAGTATAATATTGGGAATAAAGCCAATGATTATCCAATACCAGAAATAAATATTATTATCAATTAAATATTTAATGTAACTGATTTAACCAAAACCCAGTAAAGTAATATAATAAAAAGAAAAGTACACTAACCCAAGAATTAGAGTTAGATGTAATAAAACTCTATAGAAATATAACCTTAGTAATACTATGTATAATATTTGCAAAGAAAGAAATAGTGAGAAAGTGACAAAGAGAAGTAATTATAGGGATTACTCACTAAGAAACACTTAATGTAAACAGTTAAAAGAGTGCAATAGTGAAAGTGTAAAACACCAAAATAGTTAGAAACCATATTTATGGTAATAGAACGCTTAATAATCAATAATAAACAATAACTGATTAATGGTGAAACAAATAATAATTAAAAAATATATGGTTAATGATAATATTAAATGTAAACAATTAGTAATATGAAATGAACACTGGAAAGTGATGATGACATTGTTAATTAAGAAAGGATTTTAAGAAAATTAAGTTTAATTGTAAACGATTGTAATTAAAAGGGAGAATCCCATGAAAAGATAAACAGCTAGTGTTAACATGGATTGAAGGTAGAGATTAATTAGGAAATAAGAAGTTAATAATGTAATAAATAAACACCCCAGATTATAAGGGAAAATCAATTAAGTAAATTCAAAAGGTGTGATATTGCTTAACACCCAAAAAATAGTAATTAATGAAATGAGTTGTAAACGAACTTTATTTAATAATTGTGTAATTATATTTATTAATAGGATATGACTGAAGAAATTGTACAGAGCATACGCCTAGATGTTACAGTTTTAATTGATGAAGAATAGGAAGTGGTAGTTAACAAAGGCAAAATAGATAATTAAGAAGTTAAGACAATACAGATCTAATTACACTAGAAAATCAGTTACTGTAGAAAATAACAGAACCATACAAATGGGATAAATAATAACAAAACACATTAGAATAAAATGAGAAATCATTTGTATAAATTCAGTAAATATGATCAATGGCTACTAGTGCATCTGAAATGTCTAACTGTCAAAGCAAATAATTACAAATTGTATAAAATCCACAAGGAAATTAACAAATCTAAGGTGAGTAACTAGCCAAGAATAATGTGTAAATCATTTTAAAAGAAAAGTGTTACAATAAGAACTTAAATTAAAAGAAATATGTAATTAACAAATGTTAACATAATTGTACAAAAGTTAATATCTAATAGAACACAACCTTATGAGGTATTAATTTAATCTTTGAAAGGAAAGACAAACAGTAGTGATAAAATTTAACACTCAGGAAGGAAGACAGAAGAATAAAATCAATCAGAAAATATACAGTAATTTTGAATAAAAATTCAAATATAATAACAATGGTAATAAACCATGCCTTAGCCAATCAAAGGTGATAGGTAACCATAGAAACGAGCCGCTGGTTACTAATTTTCCGTTAATTCTCATTACTCGTATAGTGACGCTTATATAGTAGGGACGCAAAATTTTGTATGGCATAAATTTTACTTTAAAATGTTAAAAAACTAGTCAAAAGTCAAAAACATATACAAGTGAGAAGGAGATGAAGAGTAATAACATTTAACTAATGTCCAGGAACAATTTAAATGAAAATTAAAAGAAGAAATTCCCAAGACTAATCAGAAAAGGACGCCAGCAGCCTAAATCACTCAAAATTGATGAATTTTCCATTTCAAATGAACAACGATCTATCACAAACCTTCTGAACTGATAAGTATCATTTAAATACCCAAATTCCAGGAATAAAAGCACTTTAAATATTTCTAAAATCTATACGAACTCTCACTATGAATTGAAAATAATTTCTTTCAAGGATTAAATACAATAAACTTACATAGAAAAACTTGTTAACTAAAAAATAACCTCGCACTAGATTGCGAACTTTTGAAACACTATTACTACACTGCAGAACAAATTGTAGCCACACTTTATATTATTTAAGTACGAATAATGCACGGTAGTGTACTTTTTTATTGTAATCATATTTAATATTTTCCTTGTAATCAAAAGGACTCCAGATTTTGAACGAGTATAATTGTAAACTATAAACCGCAGCCATTACTGCATGGAATAGCTCGTTTCAATATAGATTTCATCAACTTGAGAGAAAGCGTTTCATGACTAATGTCGGAGCAAATTTATTAAATACCAAATAATAATATTATTGTCAAACTGCATAATTACCAAACAACCATTAAAGAAACAGTACAGAGTGTAACCGTTGTTTTTATTTCATCGGGAATTGTATTATATATGTGTGTGTTAGCGAACTTACAGAATAGACGACTAGCGCTTTCGCTATCTGTTCGATACAGCAAGCTGTACAAAGGCGGGAACCGATTCAAATGCCACGGCCGTCATCGCTGAAAACACCTTTGTAACACATTATTTCATAAATTTAATTGTTTTCAACAAACAATTTGGCGCCACCCGGATTTCACAAACCCCTATGGAAGTACAGGTAAGGTTTCCACTCGGTTGTACTGATAATTGTGACATCGCTACAGACTTCGTTAGCGGCAACCATTGATGTAACGACAAGGTGTGAGATGAACACACTAACACATACAACACTTGTGTACACACATATTACAGAGACACACCAAACTATTCGTTATAGATTGGCTTCCATCGCGGGGCTTAAACGGGACGGACGCACCAGTCTATTCGTTACAGTATGTGTAGAGAGAGAGAGAGAGAGAGAGAGAGAGAGAGAGAGAGAGAGAGAGAGAGAGAGAGAGAGAGAGTGTGTGTGTGTGAGAGAGAGATAGAGACAGACAGACAGACAGAGGCAGAGACAGATAGAGTACTCATACTGTTTTATAGGAAGTATAATACTCTTTCTATAAATAAAACTGCCACTTCATTATTTTGGCAGGTATTTATTTTATTTATTTATTTGTTATAAGCAAGTCAGGATTACCCTGAAGTCCAGGGTAGCAATATCAGACTTTAATGAGATTGAATTAATGAGACTTTCCTGTATTTGAGGGTGACCAGATTTGAATTTTGAAAGACGGGACGCTTCCTCCTCTTTCCATCCCATAAGCCTCCTCACCCATTTCAGCTGCAAGAAAAACAGTTTCTACTTGGAAGTTGTAATTAACTTTCTTTAATAAAGTAATTGGTACTAGAAAGATTAAATGATATTTTCTATTAGAAATTAAAAGTCTCTTTTTTTAGGTTATTGTTAAAATAACACTTTTTTTACGTATTGTTATTGTTAGGCACACAAGTTGGGCTTATATCACTTTGGCTTGTATTATACTTAGTTATACTAGTTTACCTTTTAATTATAATGAAATTGTCTACTTGAGAGAGGTCTGGCTACTGCAGTGTGAGGCATATGATGGAAGTTAATGAGCAATCAAATCTTCATATTATAGATCAGAATGCCATACCTAGTCTATGATAACGAAAATGAAATAGGTAAGCAAATTTATTTTGTCAAACAGAATTAATAATTCATTTTGGTTCTTTCTGTTGCATTAAAAATATGAATTTTATTGTTCACAGGAAGTTGAACATTTTAATGAAGCAATCAAAATGGATTTTGCTATAAATATTTTTAGGTTAAGTAAAGTACGATTTAAATAAATTAAGGTTCTCACAAAATTTAGAATGATAACTTAGTTACAAAAAAATTAAGATTGATATCCTTTTGAATTTTTGTTTATCTGGTTTTTCTCTTGTTGTTCTAGAAGATGGATCTGATACCAATGAATACGATAGAAGATTAAACAAAGAAAAAGAAATATCCATAACTGAAGACTGATCTGAAAATTAAGCTAACATTGTTCTTGTTCCCAGAAAGGAAAAAAGGACAATACAGAAGATACAATGCATAAAAGAATAAAATATATTACTGCTAAAGGAAAACAAATAAAATGTAGAAACTCCAGTGAGCAATGTGTAATGCAAAATGGTTGGAAGGTAGGTACAAAAAAAGTGTTTCTTAATGTTTTGTGCATGTCAAAGTTAAACTGCCATGAAAAAATAAGTAAAGAAGAAAGTAAAACCTATTTGAGTGTTTTTATAAAACAAGTTCATTTCAAAGCTTATCTACTTGGATTGTGTCAGTAGTCTGCACTTAAACTATACTATCCACGAACTGGAACTAGAATTCTTTAGAGGCAACAAACTGTAAAATACCTTCTATAGATAACTGGTTCTCAACGTGAAACCAACCAATCATTGCAAGAACTTCAGGATACATTCCAATTATCAAATGGCTGCTTGCAACGGATCCTGATGAATGCTAGACACACGATAGAGCCTGGAAATGATAGGGGTGAGAAGTATATTCCCCCTAACAAACCTAGTGATGAGGCATTACAGATAATTTTTTACCATATTTCAGTTTTCCAAGTAACCAGTCTCATTATACAAGGGCATACAAGCCAAATAGAAAATAGTAAAACACTGGATTAAACTTATGTTTAATGTATGCACTTAACCAGGGTCATTATACCTGTCATTCATTCTAAACCAGTTCATACATTCAATATAAAGTTCAATTTATATTTTAAGTCTCCATGTGAGAACACAGTCTGGCAAATACAAAATGAAAATTAACATCGTAAATGACCAAAATAATGAAAAAAGAAAATTACAAACAGAACACAAACTTCATTCACAAAAGTAGATCTACCAAGACAATCCATAAAGAATTTGGAAACAGAATGCAGAGAAAAAGACAGGTACATATATTTACATTTGACCTTCAAAAGGCAATACATTTCCCCAAGTTGACAGTTTCAGTGCATATTACGAATATATGTATTGTCACCGGACAAAAGGCTTGCCGCATGGCAAATGGCACCAATCGTACACTCTAGTTATTTTGGTGGCCCTAAAAAGGACCGAGTGGCGGGAATGGTGATGATGGTAGTGCCGCGCTGAGATGTTCGGTGGCTGTGCCCGCTGTTCGTGGCGTACTCCAGTCCTCCTCTTCCTTCGGCATCGGTTGTAGAGTCGGCTGCCGACCCAGCGAAATCCATCGCTGGCGCGGAACTGGAGGGCGAAGACGCAAGAATGCCGGTTCTATTCTTCGGCCGTTCCTTCCGGCTGACTCCGCGTCGATGTCATCCGAGAGAGGAGAGAAGATGAAGTGCGTCCGATGGCGTGGCGATGAAGAATGCGTCAAAATTTTCTAGCGGCCCTGGTTTTATGCACTAACCGGGAAGGCTGATTGACTCGCTGTGTCCGCCGCTGGTAACGGAGAGCAAATGTTCACATACCGCTGCCATCACAGTATGTACACAATCTCAGGTGTCATGAATTATTTACTACTGGTAGCTCTGCCTTTATGTTTGCTTGGGATGAAAAAATTGGTTCATGTAGCATGGAGAAAATACTTTCTTGCAACATATAAAGCAAGCTATTCTAAGTGAAGTAGGACACATTTAGCGACAGCTGTGATGGTCTGGACTGAAATATTAAAACTATGAATTTTATCCAAAATGACAAATAATGATACTAAAACTGCATCATAGTAAAACTGAAGGATAGTAACTGTATGGTACTCATTCCTACCAAACAATGCTAACTCTGGGTCAATCAAAACCTACAAGAAAGGGAAAACCAATCTACACAGCACAGACTGGTATGAAGACAGGGCATCCTATTGACCCACAATGAAATGTTTTTAGTGAAACAACTGACCAAACTAATCACAAAAAGGAGGTAAAGCCAATCCGTTTCATTATTAAAAAAATCTAATGGCTCCAGTACATAAAAACAATACCATTGCCGTTTATTTTCTACAGAGAAACTTAACAATAACTTGAATTTTATAAAACAAAGACTGAAACTTAAAAACCAGGAACACAGAAAAAACAATTGGGCAACATCATTTTACAGCAGTTGTAAAGGGTGGAGCGTGGGAACTTCCTTTTTTGACAATGGCGCGGTGAAGTTATGTGAGGGTCACAGAGTGGTGGTGAGGTCTCAATTGAAGAGGCAGGGTGGGAGGTTGTGTCCCCACCCGTTTCAGTCGCAACAATGCTTTGGTCGAGGCAGCATCGCGCTTTTGCCGTAGAGGCGTATTTTTCTAACAGCCGCTCGGTCATTGTGGTGCAACGTGCCTTTCGTCGTCACTTCGAAATTCCCCCACAAGGCCATGTTCCTGATCGGAAATCGATTTTATTGTGGGTGGACACCTTCAGGGAAAGGGGGAATGTGTCCAAAAGGAAGAGAGGACCTCCGAGGAACATTACAACACCTGAAAATGTCGAACAAGTTCGTTTGGCTATGCTGCGGTCTCCTAAGCACTCTGCACGTAAACATGCAGTTGCCCTTGGCGTGTCGGCACGTTCTATTCATCGAATTCTTCACAATGACCTCCATTTGCACCCATACAAAATGGTTGTGACCCAACAACTGATAGAACGTAATTATGTAAACCGACAAACATCATGTGAGCAGCTGGTTGACACCTTACCCAACGACGCACTTGTGTTCTTCTCTGACGAGGCACATTTCCACCTTAGTGGCTGTGTTAGCAAACAGAATATGCGGTACTGGAGTGAAACAAATCCCAAGAAACTTCATGAGAGGCCCCTTCATTCAGATCGTGTCACGGTATGGTGTGCAATTTCAAGAGTAAGGATCATTGGCCCTTACTTTTTTCAAGAAAACGGTGGTGCTGTTTCTGTGAATTCAGACCATTATTTGACAATGATCCAAGAGTTTTTTTGCCTGCTCTCGAAGCAATGGAACTGGATAATGTGTGGTTTCAGCAAGATGGGGCCACAGCCCACACAGCCAGGGTTTCAATGGATTGTTTGAGAGAAGCCTTCCCCGGGCGGCTCATCTCCCTGAGAGGGGACGTAAACTGCCCTGCGCGTTTGCCTGATTTAGCCCCCTGTGATTATTTCCTGTGGGGTTATCTCAAATCCCTGGTTTATAATGATCGTCCACACACCCTGGAACACCTACAGAACAATATACCGGTCCACATGCTTGAAAGAGTGGACCGAAACTTCCGAATTAGACTGAATCAGTGAATTGACAATGGAGGGCGACAATTAAAAGATATTCTTTTTAAAACAGTGTAAAATCAAATCTCCCATGTTGTGTGACAGGTGAAAAATAAGAATAAAGAGTTTTAAAACGTGTACAGTTTTTTATTTCATTTTCAAAAAAGGAAGTTCCCACGCCCCACCCTGTATAAGAACCTTGACCTGTAAAAGTTAACAAGAAAAAAGACATAATTTACCTCCTGCATTTATTCTACCTCAGAATATTCCTCCTTGGCATTTTTTTTTTATGTAATTAAACAAACCAAACAATGTTGAAGAATAATATGCATTATCAGAAGAAGAAGAATGAAAAGAAAAACTGAGATGTTGAACAAGATCTGAGAAAAGAAACTAGAAAATTCAAATAATATATTTTCTAATGTGTTATCTTTAATATATGTATTTTAACATACTTTTTGAACATATTTTAAATATAATTATTTTTAAAAAATTATTTTATGAATTAAAACAAATTCAATTACAGTATAATATTAAAGTATTAAAAGTTTGTTAAAAGCTACAAAAAATGGTAGTAATCAATTTTATTCTAATCCATAAGTTAAGGTGAAAACACAGAAAAAAGCAAAGTGATACAAGTCATTTGTGTATTTAAGACTTTCCTAACATAAATATTGTAATATAATACAAAATATACTAACTCCACTCCTTTCTAAAGCCACACTGTTGGGCTCCAATTTGTAATATAATACAAATATACTACTATAACTCCACTCCTTTCTAAAGCCACACTGTTGGGCTCCAATTTGTAAGTAAACGAATGTTGGTGTTTGCGTGGGGTGTAATTCTGCCCTACGTTGTATGCTTCAATTGGTAATAAAATAAAAAATTTGCGGTTGTTATTTAAAATTATGGTTATGTTTGAAATATATTTAGAGTTTGGAGTTGTTGAAGGTTACTAATTTTGTAAAGCGATTTAATGTGTAACATTCGAGGTTACACAAAGTGTGTTTACAATTGTATAATTATAATGGTCTGAAAAGAATTCCCTTATATGAAACAAATAAAATAGTTGGGTTGATAATAATTAAATACTAGTTTTGCTTAGGTTTAAAAGTAAAGTATAATAGTTGGTCACTTGATGATGATGATTGTCTTGTTGATACTGGCTGTGGAACTTCTCCTCCAGGCCGCTGATAGTCTAAGTACGTTACGTCTAGTAATGTCTGGACAATAGAATAAATATAATATACTTTCACGTACCTGGTCGTGTTTTCTAGAAGTTCAATAAGCTGTCAACTCAGTTTACAAACACCAACTCACTTTAGTTGCAAGGTTAAGTTGCCTTGTTTGATAGTGGGCGCCACACGGATTTATTTTGGGAAAATCCCGTGTAAAACCCATGAATAGATTCAATTAATAATTTAGAAATTTAAAATAATTGTTTATGACCTTTATGGCAATGCTATTCCAAAATATTTAAACACAACTGAAGGTTGCTTGAATTTTCTAAATAAAACATTTAACTATCTGTTAGAAATAAATTAAGTCGAGTTATGCTGTTAATAATGGGGTTTTATTCATGCCCTTGATAGAGAATCCAAAACAAATATAATTAAAAACATACAATGATGTACAATTGTAAATAAGTTCTTATATACCCTATGCCCTTGCTCAGAGCATAAGTGGTAAATCTGGCTAAGTCCAGATATTTGTTATTTTTAACATTAATATTATTAAAATCTCAGATGTGAGTTCTTTGAGACACAAAAAAGAAAGTCATGCCTACACAATAGCTAATAATTTTCTGATATAATATTGATCAATAATGTTTTTGACGTTACTTTTATAAAGTAAACAAATAAAAATAACCTATTTGATAGGTTGTGCGTTCGTCACGCCTGATTTATGAATTACAAAGTTTATAAATTGAGAACACTTATAACTAACATTCAGCTTAATTAATAATGACAAATTCATCAAATAAATTGAGACATGGTGTAATATTGAAATGTTTCTGTGGTTTGCGTCAGTACAGATCAGTGTATATGAAAAAATATACAGTTCATAGAAAAAATGAGATAATGGTTACACTGTTACCTTTTGGTTTTAATTATTTAATTAAAACTCATTTAGCACCTTGATAATCGGATTATAATGATTATCATTATTCACTGCACACGCACAAGAACAGAGAATTTCGATCCGCTTCTAACTTAATGGATCATAAATAACATTATTTAATTGCTTCTGTTCTTTATTTTCCCGCACAAAAATGAAATAATACTGCACATAATCACTATGGTTCTCTGTAGAATAATTTGAAGTAGTTGTAGGTTGTTGTCGGATTGTTTCCTTTGACGTATTCTGGTGGTGACGCTATCAGTTATTAAAAATGTTGAGATGGCGGGCGCACGTTCCGCACTGGATGAAGTTGATAAGTGTCTGTCGAGAATCGGTTACATCCTCTTATATACCCTACTCTTCGATCGGCTTTAGGCAAAAATGTTAATTACTAACTAATTTTGTGATTGGCTCCTGCAGGTGTGATGAATATGACGTATTGTCTGTTTAGCCGTTAATAACGGTTTTCCAACCGCCAAGCTCTGAAATGATTGACAGCTGCCGATATTGTTGGTATTAGTACCCAGATTTCAGATGCATATTTCGTAAATGATGCTAACACCTTTCACGCACTTAATACAGTTGCGATTGGGGCGATATTACCATCAAATTAAAGATCATTTTGTCCTCTTTAATTTGATATCGTTTGATACCGAGTTAATTTCACTTTTACTGACATTGCTACATAAACAATGTTCAGGTACACTATTCCGCACTCTCGTCTGTTTACCTGAATCGACGATTATACACTTTGATTAATATTGTTTGTGTTCACATAGCATTTTATTACTCAAACGTTTATGTGAGAACACTATTAACTCTGTACTGACATTTTACTGAACATTATGGATAAACCTTATCTCTCTCTATACATGGTAATGAACGATCCTTACTACTATGATATTTCGTTTTACACTAACTCGCTCTATTCTACGAACTAACAATTGAATTATTAAATATATTATTTTAATAATGGTTTTTTGCTATGTTTGAGCATAACAATTGTTCTGTGCATTTAATCTACACTCATGTTACCTCCCAATAATCAACTCACTGATTATTGTTTGGTCTAGGCCTTGTTAAGACATACCGCTCATACCGGAATTCTGCCTTTAAAAGCTTTCATTATTTCACAATTCGTTAATTTGCTGAGGTACCTTATTTGTACAAGGTTCCCTCTTACAAATGTTTTTTCTTTCTCGTCATAGGTATATTTGATATTGAAATATAGCTTCGTTCTCATTTTGTGGACATTGCTAATTTTAGCTTTTTTTGCGTTAATAATTACTAATCATATTTAATTAATACCCAGCCAAATGCTGATTCTGATTTCACATTATTCAGATTCTTATTGACTCACTTTTTATTCACATATCATATTCTGTTTACATTATCCACTGACTCGCTTGACAGCTTAAAGTAAATTTACTCTGTCCATCAGTTTGTGTTAGTCATTGTCTGGTTGTAGTGTCAAACAGTATTTGGGATTACTGTTTCATGTGGCACTTCTGCTTCATTCTTCTTCCATGATTTCTCTCTTCTTGGTTATTCTTATCACTATATTCCCTATTTACATTATTGTTATGTACTTATTAAATCTGATAGTATACGTTTAGGTTAGGTAACATTTTGTTATGTTACATATACTCCCTCCTCAAAATTGATTATTTGAGAAAAAATTTATTTTTTATAAAATTATCATTTCATGTCAGTTTCTTAGTATATTTCTATGTTTTTTTTTTCTTGTACTCTTTGATTTTTTTTTTTTTTAACATACTATTAGTGTGTTACTCTAGCTTGATTTTTTGTCTAGTGATATAATTCTTAACTTACTAGTACTTTCAAGTTGCTTACTTTTTAAGTCATTTAACTACAATAGATCTCATTTCTTAAATTAACAATTTCCTGTCTTATTCACATTCTTCTTTCTTATTACATATCTTTACTTTCGTGATTATCTTAATGGTTATTATAATTTATACCTCACAGATTCTTTCATAATAGTCCTTGATACATTAATACAATAGAACTCCCTAACTTTTGTAGTGGGTTAGGAATCAGAGTGGCTCACTGTGGCTTACATTCTCTGCCGTTCCTCAATACACATACTCAGATTCAGAGGCATTACTCTTCTCTGTCTGAGAAAAAAATAAAAATTGCACCAGGCAATAGTTGCACTATCACAACTCATAAAATATAATACATATCATTCATTTTCAATAATATAATATCTTTAATATAATATTCAAGGTATCAGAGGTTTTCATTTGTATCACATTTCCATCTTTATACTGGTTAACATGCTTTCTTTTTTTACAGGTAATTATTTCTTTTCAGACTTGACATTCTCAGCTATGCTTTTTATCAGCCGTATTGTTACTGTTTATACTAGTTGACAATTTGCTTTGATTCACTTGAGTATTCTTAAGATTACACACGTATTGTGCTGCTTATATACTTATGCAGTTGGTTTTCACATATAGAGTCTACAATATTTTATTCTCACATTAGTTTACAAGTTTTTTTTTTTCTTAATCATTTATACTTATCCTGAATTATCAGGATCTACACTATTCATATACTGACTGGTTTTTTGTTAGATGTTCTCTGACATATCTGGTGATGTACAATATTTGATAATTAATAAACATTTTTCTCTCTTCATTCCATTATAACAATAGCTATTTTTACAATTAACTCACTTTGTTATTCTTCTTCTCTACTTCTTCAAGTGATGGTAGTTTTCACTTATTCTGGATAATTTTAATTCTCATTTATGGAGTATACAATATTTGATAATTACAATTTAATGTGACAATTATCTAATTTTATAGACATTCTTGGGGTTACATGGTTCATTTAATAAACATTTTTTCTCTCTCTTTACTTTCCATAATAATATCCTTCTTTCTTTATACTCTCTTTGATCTTCTGCCTCTCTACTCCTTCAAAGGTTAGTTGGGTGAACCTTTATTCTGGATGATTTTATATAATATTTTAGTTTTATGAGAGGTACACAATAATCATTTGATTAACTTTAGTTACATATAATATTCATTTGGATAAACACATTTTTTTTCTAAGTATAGCATAGTAATTTTAGTTATATGCCACTACTGGCTCCTTATGACATAATATATGTCTTCTTTCTCATTAAATCATTTAGTTTGCAATACATATCTTTCTATCCTCTGGTGTGATAGATCTGGTTCCCTTTTTAACAAGTAACAAATAGTTTGGCCTGTATCTTAATCCTACACACTTTTGTAACTCAATAGGACAAATAGATTTGTTATAGTCAGTTAGTTACCTTCAATCGTTAGGGCCTAATATGTGATTCTTTTAACCACTAAATGAGTCCGTTTATAGTAATCGTTTTTAAAACATATTTTTTTCCTTTTATACTCTAAATATTCGGGTGATAAATGTCGCCTACCACTATATTTTATCTGCTCTTAATATTAATCATTTTTATGGTTTACATACATGGGGTTATCTTGTGCTTTTCCACTCTATTGGGTGCATTATTGGGGATGATTACGTTACACAGGTGTCCTTTCCCCTATCAGTTTCTAGTATTACATTTTTGGGATATTTGGCACGCTGTAATTACTTATCCTAACCAATTTCTTTAATTATAGTATCTTTTCAATGACGTTTGATTGTATGTACCTTTGACCTTCTTGTTTATCATGTCAGCGAGTTCATATATTGTTTTCATGGTCTTTTGTGATAGTATATGGGCCGATGTATAATACCAGCAGTTTCTTTGTGATGCCCTCCATTGTGCTGGGCAGCTCCCTATTTCTCAATAGTACCTGGTCTCCTATTTTATACTTTATTATCCGGGTCGGCGCTTGCTGTTTATACTTTTTCCTCTGTTGTTCCAATTTCTCCATGATCTTGTCGTGGTATTGGATTCTATTAAATTGATATTCGGGACTCTGAGGGAACTTAATCAGGTCACTGATCTCTCTGGGTGGAGGTTTTTCGAACATGGCATTGTATGGGGTGGTGTCAATTGATTGGTGGTAAGCTAAATTGATAAAATCTTCCGCAGCTGGGATGTACCCACTCCACTGCCTTTGTTGATTTGCACAATAAGTCCTAAGAATCCGTCCCACCTCTCTTAACACTCTTTCTGAGGGATTACTACTGGGATGGTACACTGCAGTTTTGTACGTTTTTATTCCATGTTCCATTAGCGTGTCCTTCCATCTCCGTCCTTTAAATTGTGTACCGTGGTCTGTGATTATGGTTTTCGGACAGCCTACCTCAGGTATATAATTCTGTATTATAATGTTGAGTATCTTGTGGGTGGTTGCTCAATTCATAGGGTATAGTTTTATATATTTAGTGTAATGGTCGAAGATAATTAATAAATATTTGTACTGTTGTCGACCTCCACTTCTGGGAAATGGACAACAAATGTCTACAAAAACTTTCTCTAGTTTCGCCGAAGATGTTATAGGAATCATCTGCCCCTCCTTCCTTTCATTTGTGCATTTCACCATCTGGCATATCTGACAAATTCTAATATATTTCCTCACCCTTCTATTTATGTCCTTTATATACATGTGTTCTTCCAACGCCTTAATCACTTTAACAGCACCCATGTGCCCATAACGAACATGATAATCAGTGATTATTTCTTTCTCTATAGTTTTAGGTATTACTAACTTCCAATCGTTATCGTGATATTTAGTTTTAACAAATAATATATTATTAACTACACAGTAATAAGGGATTATTCTTACATCTTGATTATCCAACCTTTGGAAAATTTGTGCTAGTTTATCATCTTGTCTTTGATGTAACTCTACCTCTTTGATAATGTCTTCCAACTCTGTATGGCTTTTCAATATGTTGTAAATTTTGGCTAGTGTTTCTTTTTCACCTTCATAAGTTTGATTTATAATGTTTACTCGTGATAGCACGTCGGCGGCTATATTCTTCTTGCCAGGGACGTACTCCCAATTAATGTTGTACTCTTGTAGGACCAACGTCCACCTTGCTAACCGCCCATGGCTCAATTTGCAGTTCTTTAAAAAGGATATGGACTTGTGATCTGTCCTAACAGTAACAGAATATCCTAATATGTAGGTGCGGAATTTACTACATGCAAATACTACGCTTAGGAGTTCTTTTTCCGTGACATTGTAGTTTCTTTCACACTTATTCAAAGTCCGGCTCGCAAAGCTTATTACAAGATGGTTTCCATCGTCGTCTTCCTGGTACAGGGTGGAGCCTAAACTGATGTCACTGGCATCACAATTCAAGTAAAAAGGTTTATCAAAGTCTGGATGGTGTAATATTACCGTCTCTAAAAATTTTGTTTTGATCTGTTGAAATATACCTTCCTGTGTAGGACCCCATGTCCATTTATCCTTCGAGGACAATTGCGGAGACAATCTGGTTGTTAGTTCCGAATAATTGTTCTGAAACTTTCGATAATAGTTGCACAACCCTAAAAAAGATTGTAACTGTTTTCTATTCCTGGGAGTGGGGAACCTTTGTATGGCTTCGATTTTTTCTGTGGATGGAGTTATCCCTAATTCGGTTAGTTGGAATCCTAAAAATTGTACCTCCTTCGCAATAAGTTGGGATTTTTCCAGTTTTAAAGTAATATGATTTTCTGACAGTTTGCCTAGCACATGGTCTACCCTCTGACAATGTTCTTCCCAGTTGGTGGATGTTATTAACAGGTCGTCCACGTAGACTGTAGTGAATTTAAGTGCTTCCTGTCCTAACACCTGGTCCATGCATTGTATGAATATGGCTACTGAATTTATTAGCCCGAAGGGCAACCTCTTAAAGTGATAGTTGCGATCCTCAAATATAAAAGCAACATATTTTCGACTGTTGGGATGCAGCTCGACTTGCCAATATCCGCAGACCGTATCCCATGAGCTTATGTATTGTACACCATGGAACTTCTTTAGAATCTCCTCAATTTCGCCCGGAGATGTCCGGTTATTAACTAGGTGCTTGTTTATCTCTCTTGCGTCTAAACAGAGCCTCACCTCAGTGGCGTACCTACGCCAACTCGTGCCCGGGGCGAACTTCAAGATTGCCGCCCCCCGGCCTTTCACAATTTGTGACTGTAGAATCAACTTACCTACTTCCAACTCCCATTCCTCGCCCATTTGTTCTTCTGTTGTTTACTGTCGGCTGTTGCTGTGCTACATCTCTGATCACACTACACTGACCATTATCTATGTCAGCACATAATAATTGTCATAAATTAAATAATTTATACTGGAGGCCTTTACTTGATGAAAATCCATTTTTATAATTTTATAAAGAAAACTACAAACTTGTTTTCGTGATTTTCACTCGTCATATATTTAAAAACTATAATAACCACGACAGCTGTTTCGGCACACAGTGCCTTCTTCAGATGGTAAGAGCTAACTAGTTACGTACAATAAAATATCACATAAAGCCAGTGCTATGAAAACGATAATCGACTTAAGTTAGAACAATAAACAATACACATAACATATACACAACTATATACAAATTAGAAAGGAACGTACATTTACTTATATAATTTCAAATTTAAAAGCGGAGAGCTATTTAAATCAGTTTGGTTATTCAAAAGCAAACCTAAATCTTTACGCTTATTAATTTCGAGGGCTTCAAGTAAATCAAGTTTTTTACCTTTTTCCCATACATGTAAAATTTTAAAGTTATCATTAAAATTATGATCATTTTCCGACAAATGATTCGCATAATTAGATTTACCATCCTGATATCTCAAACTATAATTGTGATCGTACATTCTTTTTGAAAACGATCTTCCAGACTGGCCAATATAAATTTTGTCACAAGACCCACACGATAACTCATATACTCCTGACTTTTGAAATTTCTCTACTTTACTCTTATTGTTCTTAATATATCTACCTAGAGAAGATTTCGTCCTAAAAGCTATATTTACATGCTTCTGAGTAAAGTATTTACCAATTTTATCTGATACAGTACCTATATAATTAAGTGTGTGGAACTTTTCCTTATGTGTTGGAATAGGATCCATTTTGTAATGTTAAGAACTTAACATTATAAAACAAATAGCAGTTAACAACGGTTATCAGTCAAATCTAATAGATCAGTTGTTGAATAAAAAATTATATTTACAAACATTAAGATTGGTGTATCCTATTCCAACACATAAGGAAAAGTTCCACACACTTAATTATATAGGTACTGTATCAGATAAAATTGGTAAATACTTTACTCAGAAGCATGTAAATATAGCTTTTAGGACGAAATCTTCTCTAGGTAGATATATTAAGAACAATAAGAGTAAAGTAGAGAAATTTCAAAAGTCAGGAGTATATGAGTTATCGTGTGGGTCTTGTGACAAAATTTATATTGGCCAGTCTGGAAGATCGTTTTCAAAAAGTATGTACGATCACAATTATAGTTTGAGATATCAGGATGGTAAATCTAATTATGCGAATCATTTGTCGGAAAATGATCATAATTTTAATGATAACTTTAAAATTTTACATGTATGGGAAAAAGGTAAAAAACTTGATTTACTTGAAGCCCTCGAAATTAATAAGTGTAAAGATTTAGGTTTGCTTTTGAATAACCAAACTGATTTAAATAGCTCTCCGCTTTTAAATTTGAAATTATATAAGTAAATGTACGTTCCTTTCTAATTTGTATATAGTTGTGTATATGTTATGTGTATTGTTTATTGTTCTAACTTAAGTCGATTATCGTTTTCATAGCACTGGCTTTATGTGATATTTTATTGTACGTAACTAGTCAGCTCTTACCATCTGAAGAAGGCACTGTGTGCCGAAACAGCTGTCATGGTTATTATAGTTTTTAAATATATGACGAGTGAAAATCACGAAAACAAGTTTGTAGTTTTCTTTATAAAATTATAAATTAAATATTTATAAGTTTCATTAGGACTTGGTTATTTTCAATAAAGATTCAGTTTATTTGTAACAAACTATTATAATTGGCTAATAAGTACTTAACAAATCTGGTATAATACGATACAACTTATATTTAAAAATTAAACTCTAACTATAAGAAGAACTGAAAAACCTTACATATCTAAAATATTGCAATGTAAATATATTGCACAAAATGAAAGTAGCATTGCATTTTTTGAAAATACATGAAAAATATAAAATTTCTCAAATAAAATATCTTAGATTCAAGATTCTTACAGTGTTGGAAAACACTTTTATAACAATTTATTGAATTATTAATAATTGTATATGTACTGATTTATGCAGGCATTTAAACTAGAAAATAACTATAGCTTTAACTATAACTTTGTTCAATCAACATGCAGTTTTATAAGTGTACTTTCCTAGCCTTCAGTGATGCAAACTCATTTATTAATAGAGTATAATCTAAAGCAGATGCCACGTCACTTTCAATTGACAGAATTGCTAAATTAGTTAGTCTCTCTTGCGTCATTGTGGATCTTAAGTACCTTTGTATTAGTTTTAGTTTACTAAATGACCTCTCACATGATGCCACAGATACTGGTATAGTTAGAAGAAGTTTAAGTGCTATATGCTTCTAATCCCATAGCAGATATGTACAGTATAATAAGATATCTTTAGGATTATTTAAATCAAGCTCTTCACCATTTGATTTTGATCTTCTTAATAGAGTTATGATATATTTTATGTCTTCAAATAATTCATCTCCATTTAGGTCATTAGGGTACTTTTCTGCAAGTCCTAAACACTTTTTTCTCAGCTCTTCCATCTCTTTTTTTGTGTATTTTATATCCATGTAATCTTCAAAATTACAAAGGAATCCAAAGCGTGAGTCCAGTTGCTTAACATTTAAGAACCGTTGACCAAATTCCAATAGAAGCTTATCCAATATCTCTACTATGCTTCGTTTTACTTCATCTTTCCAGGAAAGTCCAACGTCCTCAGCTATTTCCCTGGGCATTTTTCGTTTTTTTCTTTCTCTTCGTTCTGTAGGTACTCCCCATTCTTCACACTTAGCAGCAGCTTTTGTCACCACGTCATCAGGAAGGTTTTCTCTCCATTCGCTAAGTTTATCTTGGAGAGACTGTAGACAGATTAGGACATAGGTAAACGAAATACCTTTGATTTGCAGGGTTTTTTGAATTCTGTCAATCTTGGGGAGGACTTCAGACCAGAAAAAGAGTAGACTCACAAAATCGAATCTTTCAATGGCATTTATCAACAGTGATGCAGACAGTCTAGTATCAATGGTTTCAGATAGTGTATCTCTCAATTTCTCTAAAGCGCTTAATACTCCATCTAACTGGGATGATAAGGCTTTCACAGCTTCTGCCTTTGAACTCCATCTCGTGTCAGAGTGCCCCTTCACCATTAATTTCACATGTTCCTTAAGAACACTCCACCGGTGAGTTGAACTAGAGAAAAAGGCATATACGCGTTCAACAGTCCCGAAAAAAGTAACTGCATTTACGTTAACATGTGCAGCATGAACACCAACCAAATTAAGTGAATGATTGTCATAGGGAACAAACACGGCTTGTTGATTTAGATCCAATAACCTTGTTTGAACGCCAGAATGAATTCCAGCCATCGTTGCTTGGTTGTCGTAAGATTGACCCCTACAATCTGCAAAATTTAAACCATCTTTTTCCAATTTCTTCGTTATCACTTCAGCAATGCCCTCAGCCGTTTTGTCTTCAATTGGAACAAAATCTATGAAACATTCCCTTCCCTGACTTCAACTGAACCTTGTTTTACTTCGACAAAACTTACAATCTGCGACATTTGTTCTTCATGTGATGTGTCTGGTGTACTATCAAACATAATACCGAAATACTTGGCATGCTTGCAGGAAGCAATAATTGTCTTTCGAACATGTTCACCTAGGAGGTTTATAACCTCATTTTGCACTCGAGGAGAAAGATATGATACACTTCCTGGATTTTCGGACACTGATTGCAAACGAGACCTCATAACGGGATCAAATTTAGCTAGGTATTTCAAGAGAGCAAAAAGTTCCCAGGTCTACAATTGTCATTGTCTACAATCGACTCTCTGTGGCCTCTTAAAGCTAAATTCTGTTGAGCCAATGTTTGAACAGTAGCAATTACACGTTCAAGAACTACTCTCCAAATTCTACTTTGCTCTAGAACCTGTTGTTGAAGGCAGTCATCAATAACTGTCCCTTTTTGTAAGGCACGTTCTAAGTCCTTCCATTCCAAAAACGCAACCCTGTGAGCGGGGCTGTTCTCATGATCTTGAACGCGTGGATTTGACTTTCGCCATGTTGAAAATCCTGTTTCATTATTAAAGCTAGATTTATGATTTCTCTGCGGAAATAGCGTGCAACAAAAACAAAACAGGGATTTCTTAGATGGGGAAAAACACATCCATGACCGATTAACCTTTTCTCCATTTTTCAAAGTTTTTTTAAACCAATGCCTATGCAGAGATCGTCCAGATTCATCCTCAGGAAAAACAGAGTCTTTGTTTTGCAGTTGGTATGTACCTTTCATTACAAATGAGTCACGAAATTGTTTTGAAATATTCGTCGGCCACACTCCAATGTCGTGCAACATCAATTTTTCACAGTTATCATTGTCAAGTGGATTAGCCTTATTTTCAATCATTTCATTCAAGCTGGTAGGCCTATTTTCAATTTTGTCAAAACTTTCATTTTCAGGTGCTGAGTTTTCACGTGAAGGTCCTACTTTATCCACGGCCGGTAGCAGGCCACACCCTCAATCCATATTATCAGTAGTCCCTACGGCAGGAGCTCTTCTGAAGCTCGGAACGTAGTGCACGAGCGGGCGACGGGCAAGCCCTTCGTCCCGCACAGCCCCTGACCCTGCTGTCCTACTTTACTTGATTCTAAGTTTTGATTTGAGTCATCTTCTTCAAAGTCACTGGTTGATGTTGTAATTTGAGAATAGTCCTTCAGCCGGGAAGTACTAGAACCATCATCTTTTTGACTATCAATGTTCGATGCTTCAAATTCAAGATTCAATTCGTCGCTGTCAAGTTCAGGTTCATTTCGAGTTGTAGAGGTCGATGACGATGATCCTTCTATAAAAGCTTTCATAAATGACTTGCAACTCTCGATTGATTTAGTACGTTGTTGTTTCAGTTTTCGATACTGAGTCCCACTTGGCTTCTGTCGTTTCATTTTTGGGATCTGGAATAGAACAAAGTTAATTGGTTAAACTTGGTTTCAGCTTTAGGGATTTTTTGCGAATTTCGTCACGAGTAATAATCGCCCTTAAATTATAAAGATCCAACCATTATTAGCAGATTGTTAAATCTAGCTATTGTTTTCGCGTATCCGCCTTTTTTTCTCTGTCGCGCTCAAGTATGAATATATTTAGGAGGCTGTTGGTTGTTTTTAAAACATATGGTTTTTATTTAAACGAGAAACAACTAAAAGCATTAGAAAAGCAGAAAATCCCAATGAATTATGCTGTTGGTAAATATAAAAATGAAATTTATTAATATACAAAGTATAATAACAAAACACATTGGAAATATGGTCATACACGAATGTTAGGTTGAAGAAAGAAGAAGTAAAAAAAAATAATTGTATACATCAGTTTAAATAAAATATTAGGATACTTCACATTCGATTAATGCATACCAGTCATTTATCACGTAAATAAATTAGGGCTATAATCAATATTACTATGCGTTTAAAAAAGAAATATTGGTTTCTCCGTATGCCTCACCTAATGAAGTAACATAATTAGCATTTTGCGGCGACTTTTCGATAAATGAATGAATAAGAAGAACTATAAGTTAGCCTATATGAAAACAAAATTATAGGCCTATACCTAAATACCGGTATAACAAAACTAGCGAAACTATTATGTAGTTGTTCTTAATGTAATATCTTACATTTTAATCTCGTATTTATACTTTACGCTGTGGGAAACAAAAGATACCGGTAATCTTCAAACTTCCGTTTATACATACAAACACGTATGCGCAAATTTGTGTGAGCGTGTAAACGCCTGACGCATACCGACTGCTTCGCGTATGTTCGTTTCGTTCCGTGTGTGTTCGTCGAGGCTGGTATGCGTCGTAGGCTAACAAAAATATTATAACTTTGACGCATACAGAGAGACTGTGACTGAGATCTCTATAAATGTGACGCATACAGAAAAACTGCGATCTCTATAATTACTAACACGGTTAATTAACAAACGCACGAATAATATCTTAAGTATCTTAAAAGTTATATTTTGAAACGAACAACGGACACAGTTTTATTGGACAGACACGCTGGTTTTAGATTACTGTAATTACTAACACGGTTAATTAACAAACGCACGAATATTTGATACGCAGTTTTATTTGACAGGCACGCTGGTTTTAGATTACTATAATTACCGGTACCATATAAATTACCGACATTCTGTTAGTTAACAAGCGCAAAGTACACTAAAACACGTGGTGTGTACTAATACATTTCCCGCGTAATTCAGCGTCGGTGGGTATCGTAATTACTCGTAGCATTAAAATCACCCCCAAGTTGAAAATGATAGACGAGTCTTACCTGGATGAAGTAAGTAATGTGATAAACAATTAGCACTTAAAATTATTTAAAACACCGCCACTATCACGATCTGACACTCTCGAAGTCTACAGCAACACTGAATATCCGTCCGTTTGCTTCAGTTGACTGACCCGACGAGCTAAAAATAGCTAACAATGCATGGGACCACATGAAATTTCATTTAACTTTATTCTAAAACACATTCTGTAACATGTACATTATATTGCATATTTCCTCCTAACCCTATATTGTTGTCCTAAAGTACAAATAAAAACTATGTTTTGGCATTTTGGCGCCCCCCTTCAAGCGGCGCCCGGGGCGGCCGCCCCCTTCGCCCCCCCCCTAGGTACGCTACTGCCTCACCTTACCGTTTTTCTTTTTAATTGCTACTATAGGGCTGGTATAAGGGGACTGGCTGTGTTCTATTATATCGTCCTTCAACGGCTGATTGATTTCGGATCGAACCGCCTCTTTAAGGGAGTATGCAATGGGGTAAGATTTGCGGTTGAAGTTAACCGGTTCTTTGAAATTTAATATACATTGATAATTCTTAACCTTTCCTGGGAGATCTGAAAATACGTGTCTATACTTATCATATATGGTTATTAACCTTTCGAGTTGGCCTGGACTTGGTGATTTAGTTCTTTTGGTTGACTGGAACTGTCTTATTTCTCTAATCTTTTCTTCCCATAAATTATTGTTATTGTTATGGTATTCCAGCTCATGCCTGGATGTTTGGTATCTAGGGTTGGTTGTTCTTTGGATGTGGTATACAGTTCTCTCTGGGGGAACTTCCCTGTTTCCTACAATGTCTGCAATCCAATCTGTGTCAGGCGTTTTCAAAGTTAGTTTGTCCATACTTAAATCAATTATGGCTGAGTACCTTCGTAGAATATCGCAGCCGATCAAACTACGAAATGGCAAACCCGTTGCTATTAAAAATATCATTGGTATTTTCGCACCTTGACTGGTTACTTCTAACCTAACCTGCTTCTTCACCGATTTATTTTGTCGTCCCGTAGCTCCTATCAGGATAATGTTAGTAACAGGTAACATCGGTATGCTAACCCTGCTTTCCTCCTGAATACGATTGAGCTCGGTGCTATCCATTAGGGAAACGTTGGCTCCGGTGTCGATCATTAAGGTGACAGTTACTTCATTAATTTTAGCCGTCACGTACACGATATCGTGGGTGTGTTGATGGTGATCGGTTACTTCTTCTTCTAACAATTCCTGCCTTATATTTTTCAGGTAATGGTTGTACAATATAGTGATTTTATTTGGACTGGTACCGCAATCATACCCAATAGAGTGGTTCAGCGAGGGGTTTATGTTGTCATAATTTCTCACTGCCGCAAGGAGTTTAAAGAGCTGGTGCTCTCCTCTTGGCGCCTGTCTTGATTATCTACATGATTCCTATCGTCCGTTGTTGTACGTCCTCCATGATGGTCTGGTTCCTGGTCAGGAACGAAGTGCACTTGTGGTCGGTAGTCGCTGTTGCGGCTGTCGCCCTCAATGCTGCTACTCCTCCATCGTCCTCCTCTTATACTTCCTCTGTCTCCACTGAAACTGTTTTGTCGCTGGTAGTATCGCCTTCTACCGGGATCGTGATTAGCTTGCACATAATTGGCTCGGCGATATTGTGATGGTGGATTATTCCCGCCTTGGTTTGATGGTCGGTTTGTGTTATTATTATAATTAGGTCGCGGGTTGTTATTATTATTATTATGGCTACCGTTATTATTATTGTTATTATTACTACTTAGGTTATTTGGCCTACTATTATTGTTATCATTATTATTGTTGTTATAATTTTGGTTTGGATGGCTATTATTATTAAAATTACTTCTGTAATTTCTGGAGTTGTTATTATTATTATTGTTTATGTTACCGCCCATATTATTAAAATGGTCATTCCTCCGACGACTCCTTCGGTAATACCCTTCATGTTCCTGATCCTCGAGCAATGCGGACATAGCTGATATAGTTTTAATTTGCCCCCACTGACGTGCCTTAGCGACACCCTCCTCAAAGTGGTAAGACAGTTTTGTAACGAGACATTCTTCAGGTATTTTTGTTTCTAAATTTCGTGCTAGACACACCTGACCCAAAAAGTAGAAAGTCATTGTTCCTCCTCTGCTCGCATCGTATTTACCGTGGCATATATGATCGCGTACTATGTTTTGTGTAGCCTCTGACCAATATTTTGCGTGGAATTGAGTCTTGAATTCCTCGTAACTGTTGACTTCGTGGCGCGTTGCAGTCCACCAATTATCATATATTTCTTTGAAATACTCATCTATCAAGCTTCTTATGTTGTTCCATCTGGTCTCTCGGATTCGTGCCAAGTTTTCTTCAACACGTGCTAAGAATTCAATAGGGTTTCTTCGATAGTTTTTAAAATTAATCGCGTCGCGGTTGTCATTTGGTAGCAGATACTGACCTTGGATAGGACGGTTGCGAATAACTTCAATCTCCTCCCGCATTTGTACGATTTCTTGTTGTCTCAGTTCCTCGATTCTTTCCCGATTAGCGACGGTTAAATTTCTCACCGCGTCTACCGATGTACTTACCTCTTCACAGCGCTCACCTACGTCTATCCTTACTCGCTTAATTTCCTCTTGACTCATTCTTTTCAAGGATTCTATTCTTGCTTCAGTCACCTCCTCTATGGTGTCGATCCTCCCGTCGACCTCTTCTCTTGTTCGCTTTAAGTCCTGGTCTTGCTGTTCGCACCTTTTGTTTACTTCTATTATTTCTTCCCTCGCAACAGCTATCTCCACGTCTATTCTAGTGTTAATTTTCTCGTTCCCCTCTTCCATCCTCCTGCTAATTTCAGTTAAGGTGGTGTTCAATTCTTCTCTGATGGCTCTACTGTTGTCATCTATTTTATTGTTTAATATGTCCATGGACCTGTGGGTATTGTCTGTCCTTTTATTCAAGTCTTCTTTCAGTGACTCCACATTTTTACTGATAGACTCTATGTTTTTATTCAAGTCACGATGATTCTCCTTTATTGCCTCTATGTTTTTATTTAAATCTTCCTTTAAGGCTTCCATGTTTTTGTTGTTCTTGAGACTATCTTCCTTCAAAGTTCGACTATCTTCCTTCAAAGATTCCATCATTCTCCTCATCCATTCTTGGAAGGCTGTTTCTCCTGATTGCGCGACTCCTTCAGCTTGTCTGGGTTGGTTGTCGACTCTCCCTTCTACTTCCGGTTCTACCTGGGGTGTTTCTTCGGTACGAATTTCGATATTATTGATGGTAATGACTTCCATCTCGTGTGTGGGTTGTGCTTCATAGGTCTCTGTATCCCGTTGTATTTCTCCTACCCGACCGTCCTTATATCTCGTATCGTATTGATGGGTGTGCGGCATGTTTATTCTTTTGTGTCTACCGGGCTGTTTATCGATATAAAAAATATTTTTGTTTAATATTTTTAGGCCACACTAGTCGGTGCGCCAATTTGTAATATAATACAATATTTGATAATTCCACTCCTTTCTAAAGCCACACTGTTGGGCTCCAATTTGTAATATAATACAAATATACTACTATAACTCCACTCCTTTCTAAAGCCACACTGTTGGGCTCCAATTTGTAAGTAAACGAATGTTGGTGTTTGCGTGGGGTGTAATTCTGCCCTACGTTGTATGCTTCAATTGGTAATAAAATAAAAAATTTGCGGTTGTTATTTAAAATTATGGTTATGTTTGAAATATTATTTAGAGTTTGGAGTTGTTGAAGGTTACTAATTTTGTAAAGCGATTTAATGTGTAACATTCGAGGTTACACAAAGTGTGTTTACAATTGTATAATTATAATGGTCTGAAAAGAATTCCCTTATATGAAACAAATAAAATAGTTGGGTTGATAATAATTAAATACTAGTTTTGCTTAGGTTTAAAAGTAAAGTATAATAGTTGGTCACTTGATGATGATGATTGTCTTGTTGATACTGGCTGTGGAACTTCTCCTCCAGGCCGCTGATAGTCTAAGTACGTTACGTCTAGTAATGTCTGGACAATAGAATAAATATAATATACTTTCACGTACCTGGTCGTGTTTTCTAGAAGTTCAATAAGCTGTCAACTCAGTTTACAAACACCAACTCACTTTAGTTGCAAGTTTAAGTTGCCTTGTTTGATAGTGGGCGCCACACGGATTTATTTTGGGAAAATCCCGTGTAAAACCCATGAATAGATTCAATTAATAATTTAGAAATTTAAAATAATTGTTTATGACCTTTATGGCAATGCTATTCCAAAATATTTAAACACAACTGAAGGTTGCTTGAATTTTCTAAATAAAACATTTAACTATCTGTTAGAAATAAATTAAGTCGAGTTATGCTGTTAATAATGGGGTTTTATTCATGCCCTTGATAGAGAATCCAAAACAAATATAATTAAAAACATACAATGATGTACAATTGTAAATAAGTTCTTATATACCCTATGCCCTTGCTCAGAGCATAAGTGGTAAATCTGGCTAAGTCCAGATATTTGTTATTTTTAACATTAATATTATTAAAATCTCAGATGTGAGTTCTTTGAGACACAAAAAAGAAAGTCATGCCTACACAATAGCTAATAATTTTCTGATATAATATTGATCAATAATGTTTTTGACGTTACTTTTATAAAGTAAACAAATAAAAATAACCTATTTGATAGGTTGTGCGTTCGTCACGCCTGATTTATGAATTACAAAGTTTATAAATTGAGAACACTTATAACTAACATTCAGCTTAATTAATAATGACAAATTCATCAAATAAATTGAGACATGGTGTAATATTGAAATGTTTCTGTGGTTTGCGTCAGTACAGATCAGTGTATATGAAAAAATATACAGTTCATAGAAAAAATGAGATAATGGTTACACTGTTACCTTTTGGTTTTAATTATTTAATTAAAACTCATTTAGCACCTTGATAATCGGATTATAATGATTATCATTATTCACTGCACACGCACAAGAACAGAGAATTTCGATCCGCTTCTAACTTAATGGATCATAAATAACATTATTTAATTGCTTCTGTTCTTTATTTTCCCGCACAAAAATGAAATAATACTGCACATAATCACTATGGTTCTCTGTAGAATAATTTGAAGTAGTTGTAGGTTGTTGTCGGATTGTTTCCTTTGACGTATTCTGGTGGTGACGCTATCAGTTATTAAAAATGTTGAGATGGCGGGCGCACGTTCCGCACTGGATGAAGTTGATAAGTGTCTGTCGAGAATCGGTTACATCCTCTTATATACCCTACTCTTCGATCGGCTTTAGGCAAAAATGTTAATTACTAACTAATTTTGTGATTGGCTCCTGCAGGTGTGATGAATATGACGTATTGTCTGTTTAGCCGTTAATAACGGTTTTCCAACCGCCAAGCTCTGAAATGATTGACAGCTGCCGATATTGTTGGTATTAGTACCCAGATTTCAGATGCATATTTCGTAAATGATGCTAACACCTTTCACGCACTTAATACAGTTGCGATTGGGGCGATATTACCATCAAATTAAAGATCATTTTGTCCTCTTTAATTTGATATCGTTTGATACCGAGTTAATTTCACTTTTACTGACATTGCTACATAAACAATGTTCAGGTACACTATTCCGCACTCTCGTCTGTTTACCTGAATCGACGATTATACACTTTGATTAATATTGTTTGTGTTCACATAGCATTTTATTACTCAAACGTTTATGTGAGAACACTATTAACTCTGTACTGACATTTTACTGAACATTATGGATAAACCTTATCTCTCTCTATACATGGTAATGAACGATCCTTACTACTATGATATTTCGTTTTACACTAACTCGCTCTATTCTACGAACTAACAATTGAATTATTAAATATATTATTTTAATAATGGTTTTTTGCTATGTTTGAGCATAACAATTGTTCTGTGCATTTAATCTACACTCATGTTACCTCCCAATAATCAACTCACTGATTATTGTTTGGTCTAGGCCTTGTTAAGACATACCGCTCATACCGGAATTCTGCCTTTAAAAGCTTTCATTATTTCACAATTCGTTAATTTGCTGAGGTACCTTATTTGTACAAGGTTCCCTCTTACAAATGTTTTTTCTTTCTCGTCATAGGTATATTTGATATTGAAATATAGCTTCGTTCTCATTTTGTGGACATTGCTAATTTTAGCTTTTTTTGCGTTAATAATTACTAATCATATTTAATTAATACCCAGCCAAATGCTGATTCTGATTTCACATTATTCAGATTCTTATTGACTCACTTTTTATTCACATATCATATTCTGTTTACATTATCCACTGACTCGCTTGACAGCTTAAAGTAAATTTACTCTGTCCATCAGTTTGTGTTAGTCATTGTCTGGTTGTAGTGTCAAACAGTATTTGGGATTACTGTTTCATGTGGCACTTCTGCTTCATTCTTCTTCCATGATTTCTCTCTTCTTGGTTATTCTTATCACTATATTCCCTATTTACATTATTGTTATGTACTTATTAAATCTGATAGTATACGTTTAGGTTAGGTAACATTTTGTTATGTTACAATATATGAAAAATATATTTTATATCTGATGGTGATAGTCGAATAATATTGAAAGATTGTAATTCACAAAATAATAAAAATATATTTTTGTAAAAATTTTTATTATTAATAATAATATAAAACATGAAAAATATAACAAATTAAAATTAATACTATTTTCTGAGGTATATTACATACTAATAAACATAAACTTAAAATTTTTGGTGACAATTATAAATTGCACATTTGATTCTTCTCAAGGAATCTGGGTTATTCTGGTCACTGTGTAAAATTTTCAGGCCAAATGCCTGATTAAAATTAGTCCTCGCTGTTGTTGTGGCAAAACGTGGTGCAAGCACCTTCAGAGCAGGAAACTACCTGCAAAATTGGCCCAAAAAGGTTAATTACAATTACCTTGTTTCCTTGGAACATTGTTACCAGTGTTAAAAAAATTTGCTACCTAGTTCCTGCCCTGAAAATGAGTGCACTGCATGCTCCTGAAATGTTGGCAAGAAATAATTTAAATCATAGTTCATGGCCGTTTAGTGTGAAATATTAAATAATGATTGGAATGTCTCAGGTAGTGAAAACCAAAATAATTTAAGCAAATTTTACAAACTAATAATAAATCCTCAGCCTCTTCTCTCAATAGTTAAACCTCTTCTCTGCTTAACTGTTAAACTTAAATAAAATTACGCATAGAAACACGAAAACTTACAAGATCTGAAGATGGACATGAAAGACTTCTTCACATCTTCTCAGTCAGATCAATTTTGTTAGCACCTCTTGTAATTCTAACATTCTCTATGTTTTTGCCAAACCATAAATTGATTTCAGTTGGATTAAGTCTTAAGTTTTTCCACCTTGATAATGACGGAGATGCAGAAAGACTTTGTGCAGTGTGAAGCAATTAAGTGTTGTTTTCATGATATGATAATTAACCCAATACAAATTTACCAAACGGTCTGGGAACCAGTTTTAAAATGTATTATTACCTAGTCAAAGATATTTAATGTGTTGGAAGAATTAACTTACTAAAGAAAATCTATAAAATTAAAATCTGTCAGATGTAGTCAATCTTTTATGGTGTCTGTACTTCAGCTATTTCGTTAGTTTTGTACTACAAATTCTACTCAATATTTATTTTTATTTCTTGAAGTAAATACTAGTCATCCTAATACTTTACTTTATACAGTATACAAGCCATCAAGTTCTTCACCTTTCTTCTGAAGATGATTTGCAACTAAGTTTGCTTCCTTTAAAGATTATAATTTCACCAGCTGTGCAGCTAAAACAAAAATTTCAACTTTTGACGGATGTGAACATATATTTGAGCCTCCAGGTGGTCTAGTGGCTAACGCGGGCGATTGATGCGCTCGTGGTCCCGGGTTCAATTCCCGGCGGAGGTTCCGTACGGCGTGCACTCAGCGTCGTGAGGCAAACTGAGTAGGCGCTGAGATAACAGCGCCGCCTCCTGGCTGTGAATACCGCAACTAGCGGCTGGTGGCGCGTAGTACTAGCCATACACCGTCACACTAACACAAAAGCCGTGCGGTACGCCTTGGTCCTTAACGGACTGTGGAGCGGAGGTTAGGTTAGGAACATATATTTGTTGCACTTCATGAGTCAGCACTTCAGTTATTTTGGATGTAATCTCTCATATATTATTTATCGGTACAAACCTATGGGTATTTATAATTTTAATCTTTTCAATTTTATTCCATCAAAGAATATATGGTGAATAGAGTATAGGATTGAGACTGGTACGGTTCGGTACAGGAATGTGAAATTGTCTATAGAACATAACAATTATAATTGTTTACTTTGTTGGGAATTCTTACAATAAATTTATTAAATGTCAACAAGCAATGGTTACAGACTGGTTTCAGCAAAAGCAGGAACTATGGAAGGCTATGCACAACCAGAGAGAAGTGCTGCTGAACAATAGAGAAAAAAATTGTCAGACACTATGTTTAATGATTTAAAAAGTGTTAAAAACCTATGAATATGAAGAAGGACACTATGTTATTTGGTGTTCTGCACTAAGGCAGGTCTTCAAATGGTAAAAGCTCTCCAAGCTGACCTATCACATGCCAGTCTTTTTGTTTCTTCGGAACACCCTCTGATTTTAATGCTATCTATCAACTTCATTCTTCTACGCCCTATTCTTTTTTCTCCTTCTATGGCACCCACCATGCCAGTTGTAAGCAAGCAGTGTCTTCTTAAACAATGACCTAACCAATTCCTTTTCCTATTACCTTGAGGATTCTTCTCTCTTCCCCCATTCTTCTTAAAACTTCATCATTCTTTACTTTTTCCATTGCTCGCCAAACCCACATCTCAAATGCTTCTAATCTTTTCTCATCCTCCTTCCTCAGTGTCCATGTCTCTGCACCATATAAAGCAATGCTCCACACATAACATTTGACCAACATTTTCCTTAAATTACATAGAGGGCCATAGCATTTGCTTTACTAGGGATATCCAACATGGATCCTTAATGTGGTGGTATCACATTGCCTTCCACACCTCATGCTGTTGACCAAGTGGTTCATCTGGCTTTAGGGACAGTTTCCCATCCCAAGGGAAAGAAAGTGCCCTACCTCTACCTGCTCATCCGCCCTCCGAGAGACCGTTGGCACTTGGTAGAGGGAAACTCCTTATCCCAGGAGTCACTCGGCAGGCTGCTTGCAGTTTCAAAGAAATTGGGTGATGGGGTCACCACAACCCTATACCAAGACACTACGTTAAGGTTTTATAATTTATGAGGATCACTGCATTAGTTTATGGCTGTGAGTAGTAGGTTATGATTGTTACACACATTAAAAAAAAATGTAATAACAGTACTTTCCATTAAGTTGCCTGGCGGACTACTAGACCACAAAGAAAGTATGGTCTGTTGAGAAAAAATTAAAATATTTTATCCAAATATATATAGTCATAAAACAATCTAGGAGGATTTTGGATAACATGTATTTACACAGTGTGCAAAGAATACGATATATATCCAAAAGTCTCTGAATCAAATGCCAACCTCTACTACATATGGTAATCTTACATCATGTAATCACACAGATTAAACAGTAATGACTGCATAACTTCTGATAGAAGGAGTGGCTAGAGGTAGGGCATCATCTTGTATTTTATATAGGAAACTGCTGCCAAAAGTGAAAGTTCTGCTTAATGTTAAGCATTGACTGCCATCTCCAGTTTGCTTCTTATTGTTCACAGTTTTTGTAAAAAAGTCTAGTCTAGTAATAGGTTTTATTCAACAAAATTCAAAAAGATGTAGTTAATTCCCTTCGAAAGCTGGGAAAGCGAGAATTGGTTGTGAACATAATGCAATTTTCAAAGTCCTAAATGCTTGATTACACTCTCTCAACCACTTGAAGTTTTGAGCTCAGCTTCAGTTGGGCACCGTGAATTCTAGTTAGAACCTGCTTAAGGGTTTCCAAATGGTTTTTGAAAGTCTTCCCGATGACTATGACATCGTCTAATTAAACACGGCAAGTTTTCCATGTCAGGCCTCGTAAGTACCAGATCCATGAATCTTTCGAAAGTTGCCTGTGCATATAGAGTCCAAATGGCATGACATTAAATTGGAATGTCACTTGGGGTCAAGAAAGCAGTCTTTTCCTAGTCTTCTTGATGAAGACCCACTTGCCAATATCCACTCTTTAGATCTAATGTGGAAAACCACTGTGCTCCAGACAGCGTGTTGAGTGTATTGCCAACACGAGGTAACGGATAGCAATCTTTCTTTGTCATATCATTCAAACTCCAATAGTCTATGCAGAATCGCAATCCACCATCCTTCTTCGCTACCAGCATTACCGGAGAAGGCCAAGCACTTGAAGAAGGCTCAATTATTCCTTCTGTCAATATATCCTGTACTAACCGAGACATTTCCTCTTACTTAGATAATGGAGGCCTTCGAGGAGGTTGGCGTATCGGTGTTGTGTCCCTGGTATTGATGCGATGTTGTACAACATAGGTTCTTCCCAATGACTGGCCCCGAACTGAAAAAGAATCTTTAAATTCATGTAAAAACCATCTGAGTTCTTTTACCTCACCACTTGAGAGGTCATTAGAACATTCTGTCCTGCAGTTCCTCTGGTAATTTGGAAGTGTCCATAGTACTGCATCTTCGTTGCATCATTCCGGCTACCCAGGCCACAGAGTCAATTTGTCTAGGAGCATATTGCTTTGTAAAGTTACAGCTTGATCCAAAATATTTGCCACTCTAATAGGTACATTTCTGGTTTCGTCAGGTTTTACTAAACTTCTGGCTATTAGAATGCCTGGCGTGCTGACTACCTGGGGTTCGAATATAGAGCACTGGTTGCCCCTAGTATCTACCTCAGTTCTTACCATGATGACCTTCTTGGAGGTTGGCGGAACAGTTTTACCACTTGATTTATCACGTCCATCGATTTTTCTGTATCGATGTATTCATTGTCGAGAGCATAACCTCTTCCTTTCCGATTCTCAAGACATTGTTTCTGAAGTCGACTATAAATCCATATGCATTCATAACGTCCACACCAAGAAGTGCTTTATCCACAATGTCTGCAACAAGTACTTGATGATCAAACTCAAGTCGACCGAGGCGTAGGTGTATCTCCACTTTTCCAAACACTTTTACACACTGTCCAGTAGCTGTTCGCAAGTGCAAGAGCACCAGATTGGCTTGAGATTTTTCACCACATCGGGGTGCACAATGGAAACTGTTGCGCCTGTATCAACTGTAATCGAGGTTGGCCTTTCTTGAACGAATCTGGTAACCATCAAGCTTCTGCTATTTTTCTAAAGTGTAGAAATTGCGTATTGTCTAGGGGCTCATTCCTCCAGTTAGTTGTAACGACTACTGCTCGTTTCCCTGCTGCTGAACTCTAACACGACAATTTCGTTGTAGATGTCCAGGTTTCTCACATCTATAACACATTGGTCTTCCATCCTTTCTTACTTTATACTGTGGCACTGCTCATTGGGTCTCTGTTATTTGCTCTTCTTCTTCATCGTCTATGCCGTCGCGATCTTTTAGCGTGCACTTTATGACTTGCCCAACCAGACACCAACTTTGCAGCCTCAAATTGCAAAGGATGTACCAGGGTGTCTGCACTATTCTAGTGTCTTGCCATTTGTAACACTTGCTGTAGTTCATTATCTCGGACACCATCAGTAAATGTCTGCATCGCGAACCGCGTTCGAAAATATTCTGGTGCTTCAGGGTAGGCCAGTCTAATTAGTCTGTCAATACTTGCTTCAAACTCTTGAAGACTCTCCCCAGAATGCTGTTGCCTTGCTCACAACTGAGTGCAGTACACATCTCGCAAATGTTTATCATCATACCGTAATTTCAGAGCTTTTATCAATAGATGTTCTGGCTGCCAGGTGGCACTTTCTGTAGTTCTGCCACAGGTCCTTTTAATAGGAGAATTGAGTTTAACTGCCTTGCCTTTCTCTGTCCAATTATTTGCACATGCAGCAGCTTCAAATTGGCAGAGTACGTTGCCCAGTGACTGCTTCCGTCAAAGGTTGGAGGCTTGACATGAACTGTCCCAACCACAGGCAAGGTGACTTTTTCTATTGTCTTTTCTGTCTTTATCATTGGTACAGTCTGTTCAGACATTTATTTTGGTTGTGTCTTCATGAACTGCTCCACTTCACTTTTAATTTGTTCTCTTATGTTTGCCATCGAGTTTTCTACTGCATATATTTTTAATGTCATTGATTCTTCAATACTCAAAACAGAGATTTTTCTACTTCAGCTATTTTTAATGTCATTGATTCTTGTACTTCTGATATTTTAGTAACTAGTTTATTAAGTTCACCTTGTAGGTGAGCCAACTCTGCAGCAGTTTGTTCTTGTATCTGCTTTTGCTCCTGTATTAACTCTTCGATGGCTTCTGTTCCTCTGTCTCCTGATTATGTTCTTCTTCTTGTCGTCCTTCAGATTCCAAAATTAGTGCTTTCTGCAGTTCTTGTGTTTCCAGTATTAGTGCTTTCTGTTGTTTTTCTGCTTCCAGCAGGAGGGTTTTCTGTCTCGCTTCTGCTTTCTCATCTTATTGTTTTTGTTTGTAGTAGAAGTGCTTCCATCATCTGACTGGCATCCACTGTTTACGATTAATTACAAATTACACTAGTCTTGTACAAGTGTCCCACTGTTATCACTGTTAACGGTTCTATCCCACTTCTGATACCACTGTTACGATGGTCTATTGATCGTCGTATGGTACAGTGGAAAACAAAATACAAGACACCAATTAAGTCACTAATCACCAGCTTTAATTATCACAATTAAACAGTTTGTAATCAACAAGATAGTCTCTTACAACAAATCATACAAAAATTGTTCACACGCAATAAAAATATCAACTAATATAAAACATAATTCTATTACAATTGTCCCGCACAATTATAAAACACATAACACTTTGCCACAATACTTCAAACTGCACTGTGTAAATTGCCCAACAATAAGTAACTAATCGCCGCTGAATGCCTGTATTTATACCCCGCTGAAATTCCAGACTCATCCATACTACGCATCAGCGCTACACTAGAGCATAGTTGATTGCGGCCTTGTCACAGTATGCGTGGCCGGCGAAGTCTAGAAAAGTCTCGCTAACGCATGTTGAGATCACGTACGCTCACAACATTACAGCCGGATTCCACTGGAACAACTGAGAAACACGTAGATATTCTGTAAAGGTGTAAACAGTATTGTCTTGTTGACTAGTTTGGTTGTTTGTTCTTCCAACAGTGGTCTGACCCCCCCCCCATTTTTTGAGTTCTTATTTCTACTGTCTTCCCCTGTTGACAATACACCTAAGATTCAGTTCTGTTGAACCAATGAAACTAGAATTTGTTTTTATATCTTATTATCTGTGGATCTCCTAGTTTAAAATATTATTGAACTATTTTATGACCACATAAAATAAAACTACTGAAATTTTGCAATAATTTAATTTACTTTAATTTTCTCTTGTATACAATAATTATTTAGAATATTACCTAAAATCCCATATATTAATATTTTTAATATAAATTATCAAGTCAGATATACTTATCTATAAAAAGTGTATGTTTGAAAGCAATATTGAAATACTGTATTTATTGACTATCCTTACTTGACAGTTATACCCATATAAGTCTAAAACCGTATCAAGAATGTATTTAAGTTATTCTAAATTGTTTAATTATGATAATTTTTAAATAAATTAATAAGTATACCTAAGACCTTGTAAAACACAGTATGTCAAAATCTACACCATTTTATAATAAAACGTTTGAAAGGCAGTGTTCACAATTTACTTCTCAAAGTTTATTGACTCCATATACTGTAACTTCAAAATAATCACAAGTATCTTATTAAGCATATTATAATAAAAGTACAATATTTTAGCCCTATTAATTCCATTGATAGGTTCAATGTCAAATTATATGTAAATGAACTGATCAAGCCAAATGTACTGAACCAAGCATTTTACCTAATAATGAGGATTTATCGACTCCAGTAAATGATTTTCCTACATATATATATATATTTTTTTTTTGTTAATTCACATTGATTTCAAAGTGCAATCAAAGAAGCAACAGTTTTCCACAGTAATTGAAAATGACTACATTTTACATTTAGATTGCTAAATGCAGAATGGGGATGTCATTTTTTAGAAATTCAGTTTTCACCATTTTTCTATATGTTAAAGGTCAACACAGTGTATTACAGGAGTAGAAGTTATGTGATTCAAGAAATGGTCAAATATATCAACATACTACTTCACTGTAGAAAAGAAACAAATGATGTACCAGTTACCAATCCTTCAGTCATTTCAGTTCTTCACAGTGTTCACCAGCGTCACTTAGTTGTGAGTTGACTTTAGCCTATATTGAATTGTTATTCAAGTTACATATAAGTTTCACTTCCAAAGAGCTTTGCTTAACCAGTTTTACAGAATGCTGTTTACTAATCTTTAAATTTCCTACCGTATTGGAAAAATTTGTATGAACTGTTGGCATATTAATCCTGCAGAAGTAGTTCCCACCTACTGCAAGGGTCAAAAAGCTGTTCGTCTTGCAAATTTTATTCAAGAGGTAAAATAAAACATTTTATCCATGAGCTCAAAGGATGAACAAGATTTATAACTGTAAGGTTTCATAGTATACCAAAATAAAAAAGTCAGAAACAAAGTAGTAAAAAAAAAGTGACACTGATATTAGTAAAATCTTATATTCTTAAGGGATCATCCCACACACTGATATGTGAAAATAGTGTTTTATTAGTGTATACTTCAAAAAGGGGTTAAATGTCTTACTACTTTACTGAAACAATGGAAGACTTTCATAAAGTGAAAATGTTAAATTTTGGTACAGTTGTTAATGCTGTAGTAATGCATACTGAACCACTGTTCGAAAACCAACCACATTATGTATTAAAAGAGATCAACAAATATGTTGATTTAACATTGTCAATATAGTACACCAATGAAGAGATTGTTTAAGTTAAACATTTAGAGTGTTTGTTTTGAAACAAGTGACTGGCTTCATTTTTTCAAAAGTCAAGACGACTTTAAGCAAAGTAAACAAGTTAGGGGAAAATATTTAAACACAGTCATTTCAAACAAACCATTTTATAATACAGCAAAAAATTTTGTTTGGCCAGGAACTACAATGTTTTTGTTTATGCTGTGATATCTGGTCAGCCTATCTTACTTTGTCTACAGTTTGCAAACACTATGATCTTTGATTGTAGACACTGTTTTAAAATTAACTTGAAAGAAAGACTTCTTTGCTTCAGGCAATAGGCACATATGTGTGTTTTGGCACCCATCTTCTTCTTGGTCTACCCACATTTTTCCCTCCATAGTTGTACAGTAGTTGTCTAAGAGGTAGCTGACTCTTCCCTATTCTATCAAGATTTTCCTATCTTCCATTACTAACAACTGAGTAAGACAAACCAGTAACTTATGGCAACCTTTTCATGGAGCTATATAAAAATGTGTATATAAGTCTATAATACCTTTATTATCAATATAAGACTCTGGTTTTAAGGCATGCATTGTATATTAATTCTTTGTGGGAATTAAACACATCTGCCTAACGGTTCTATCCCACTTCTGACACCACTGTTACAACAGTCTAACTGATCGTCGTATGGTACAGTAGAAAACAAAATACAAGACACCAATAAAGTCACTAATAACCAGCTTTAATTAATCACAAATACAGTTTATTATCAACTTGTGCAATAATCCGAGCAAAATTTTTCCACACGCAATAGTAATGTCAACTAACAGAGCCCTGCACAATTATAACACTTCGCCACAATACTTCGAACCTCACTTGAATAAATCGCCACGTAAACTGAATTGAACTGACCATCGCTGGATGCTTATATGTAAACACCGCTGAGATTCCAGAATAATCTGTCACGTTTTCAATGACGTGTTAAACAGGCACTCTTGAATCCACTAGAAACAGTCTCACTCTTTGGCCTTGAATACAGTGCCCGACCATTGCAGTCTGGAGTAGCCTCGACTGTTGACGCATAATAAGTGTCACGTAATTGTCTTTCATCACAAAGCAGCAGAATGTACGCACACAAACATTACAGCTGGAATCTGCTGGGATAGCCAAGAAAAGAGTAGAACAACGTTCTCTAATGTACCAGAATGCTCCATATTGCATAACAATACAAAATAAACCTGAAAGTTAGTCAAAATTGGTAGTATAAGATGAATAGTTCATTCTGATTTCAATAGAAACCATAATAATATTCTAGTTGCTAATGGGGACAACATATTCCATAAAAGAAAGTAAAAATCGAATCAACTATTCATACACTGTAAATGATAAGTATTTTCCCTTTTTCTACAAACTGACCCACTCAACCTCCACATACATCATTGGCAAAACCACTATTTTTTAATATTTTGAAAATCTGGATTATGAATCTGTAGATTTACCAAGTGTGTTTCATTTTGACACCACCATGATACTTCCAATGCCCACATTACTCAGAAACATCCAGCAGAAGGATTCATTTACATGCTCTATCCAATTTCAGGAAACAATTTTCTCAAGAGAACATTCACTACTCTCTGTTTTCAAAACAAAGAGCAATATTCCACAGTTTCCAAACAGCAATGTCCCACTTACTGCAGTACCGGTAATAAAAGGAAAGGAAATTGTTTCAACGGTTACTGTAATAATTAACAATAACACACACATAATATTACATAATATGTATTATGTATATAAGAACAATACAAGTTTATTATTAATAATAAATATTATTATTTGCAGTCTTATTGCACAAAAGTCTTGAAATAGAAAATAAGTTTTTTTTTATTTGCAAATCCTCGATTACAAATTCATCATCAATAAGGTTGGGTTATAAAAATCGCTACCTGGTGTTCTACATGAATACTGTAGCCTACTATATAATACTATATGTGTAACAGAACAATATTAGGCGCTTTACTGATTAAATTGAGGCCACCCAAAATTTTGTATTTATGAATTTCTGACCACAATGGAATTAACTACACTTTGTTTTTGTTGTGATCTTAACATTGCTATGCTGGGAACAGATAACACACTTGGCTATGTGAGCAGCAAGATTACATAGCGCGCTCTTGGATCTTTCCAGACGCCATGCCTTCTGGATGTTGGTTGATTAGTCAACTGGCATCCAGCTCAATCTTCAGACATACTATATCACATGGGCAAAGTATAAAAATGTGTTTTGAAATGATAAGTTCTGAACTGTGAAGCAGAGTGATAAGGAATTGTACTGTGCAGCTTAGTGTAAAGTGGTAATTGTGACTTATTGTATGAAACGTATGTAAAATTGAAGTACTGTTGAATAAGACTATTTATTGTTTTGTTTATTGGAATATAACTGCAATTAAAGATTCTTTGTGCAATTATTGATTTCCACCATTTAAACACAATGATCTCCACTTACACGATGATCCATGTGACTGTTGCAATATTTTAAATTTTGTAAGTTACAAAAACCAATGAAACAAGCTGAAATAGTTATAATTATGTGATATTATTCATTTTTTAAATTATTAAAAAATAAAACAAAACTTAATTAGTTACTTTGTGGGGAAATAACAATACAAGTAAAGAAAATGTAAGTTTAGATGAAATAAATATGAATTAAATAAAAAAGTTATTTGTTTATGTTATGTTAATTTATATTTATTATGACTATTAATTCTGTTTGAATAAGTCAGACGATACTCTTGTATATAACAATGCTTTAAACCAATATATAACAGTTACAGATTTGGGCTGCACAAACATCAAATGTACAAATAAATCATGACAACAATATTACACAGAACAGTTAATGCACTACGACATGTCTGGCATGATTATATCCATCAAGTTCGTCAATTCACAGAGTCGTGATTGAATAAGAACTTTCGTTGTGAAGAACTTATTCAGATAAGTTCAATCATGACAACACAGCTTACAGCAGATGTTGGACAACAGTAATGTAATGTAGAGGCTTGAAGGCCTGGTGCAATTAGCTTTAATGAAATTGCATGAAAAACACATGCACCAAGTACTGAATTATTGACAGGAATAATTCATGCATGTGGTGACAGTATTTAAATGAAAACTACAATATAAGTAAGTGTACACTTAGTTGTAGTATAAGCAACAAAACAAAAACAAAATTATTATGACAGTACTCTCATGAAACAAAACTGTCATAAAGCCATTCTACACATATATTCAAATTATTCAGTATTGAAATAATAATTATTATCATATTGTTTGCTATCATTATTTAATCCAGTTTGTTTCACATCAGATTTGTTTGTTCATTTCCATTTAGATTTATTGTAAATAATCTTTAGAATTTATAGAAATTGCAACTGTAACACAAAGTGCAAATAGTAATTTAACTGTAGAAAATTCATATGTACAAAATTTCCAGTGCCCCTACCCAACCAATAAGTACTTAATGTTATTAATAACTCATTCATATATAATACGAAATTCATATGTATATAGTGTTAGGCACTTTCATTTTATTATTGTTATTATTCTTACAGAAAGCAGTTGCCAACACTTGTGGTTACTTTACTCCTACTAAGTAAAATTATTGTAATCGTAAACACAGCAGTGCATGCGACGTACACCACTATTCACAATGCAGTCCGTTCATCATACACTATCACTGCTTCATTGTCAACAAGACAATCTGTATCTCTGTGTAGAAACTGGCTTTGTGATTTGCTCAAAGCTATTATTGCTGCTTCATCGTTCCTCATTCGGTTCTTACGCTTCTTGCTAAAATTCACCTGAAAAATGAAAAAACTCAGTCAATTTCAAAGTCAAGTTTTGCAATTTCAATATTTTTATTTAAAAAAGTTTTTTTATCCAATAAGAACAAAGTGAATACATGTGTTTGAAGTGCGTAACAATGAACAAATGGACTGGTTCCAAATTTGTTACATTGGTTAAATTTATTTATCCCCTTAATATAAATGTTGTCACCTTTGTTACACGGGTTCAGCAGAAGCCTACTATGACTTAACACTGCATTTAGGACATTCCCCAACTTACCAAAGATTGCCATCTTATCATCAGTCTTCCTACTATAAATTTCACTAGAAAACAAATTTAAAAACTTAGATATTCAAATTAATAAATACTGGTAAATGGTAATTCTACTTCAAAATAGAAAATTTAGCAAGTTACTGAATTAAAATTAAAAAGTGGCAACCTGTTTGAATACAGTACAATTACCTGTTTTTTTCCAAGAATTATTTAGTACCAGTATCTTTATTTTTGCCATGTGGAATGAAATGGGCATCAGAAAACTGGGCTCAGTGTGTTCAAGTCAGTCTGTATCAGTGTTTTACATATTTAACTACACAGTTGAGAAAAATTTGTTCATGTTCATGCTGGTATAGACTGTTATTTTTTAGGGTTTTTGTATCTTTAGCTTTTTTTATGTTATTTAAAGAAGGTTTCTTTAGCTTTACATCAACATTGGATATCAATCAGTAGAGAGGCTGGTGTTGTGGTTTCAATCTCATAACCACCACCTCATTAATTAAACTTGTTAAATACAAACGGATGACATTAAGTAGTTTTAAATGTTAAAATTTCCTGCTAACCACGTCTTTTAGTTTCTCTGTGTGAAAACAACATTTAACACAGTCAGTCATAACTATGGGAGGGGGGATCAATCCCCCCCCCGAGCTACTTAAAATTTCAGCAAAATTGCATAATCTCTCACCACAGATTTATTTCTAAGCCAGTTGCGTGTGTTAAAAGAAGCCTTATAAATAATTGTAGAAACAAAAGGAATTAAATATATGTAAATCTATACTGCTATGTAAAGAGATAAAGTTTGTTTATTTATTGTCCAGGCTAATCTCAGAAACTACTTATCCGATATAAAAAAATCTTTCACCACTGTGTTCCTTGATGTTTGTGGATGGTTTTAGATTTAAATTTGAACCTATTTATTTAAAAATTTTCAAGAACAAATTCTTACAATGGTCCTTTGTTATGAAATTTCTTTGTTAGTTTGTGTGTAGTGAAATTTTTGACATGTGACAAACTTTTGTTTTATAACAGATAGCTACATGGCGTCAGGAGTGAAATTTAGAGAAAATTCCAAATTTTATTTTGGTTTTTGTTTGAATAAAATCCTCCTTTTCATTTTTTGAGATATTGGTGGTTTTATAAGAAATGTTGTGTGTTGTTTCCACAAGTTCTGTTCCTTTGTATTATTTACTGCACGCTTTTGTGTACACTCGCCTCCCACCTCTCGCCCTCTTTCCTCTTCACAAAAATGCACCCTCAGTCTCTCACAGTATAGGCTATCTCCACAACAGTTTCCTGTTGTCACATTACGCATCCCAAATATGCATACTACTTTGGTACAAATACGCTTACAGTATTAACAGACCAGCCCTCCTGCTGATTTTTCCATTGTGATTCTACTTTCAGTGGTGTTATTGACTTTCCAATTTTCTTAAACAGCAATTATGACTTGTACTGCTACCACAGTATTTCATTTTCATGATACTATTTATACAGGCTCGATAAAAGCTGTACCCAACAATTATCGAATTCTGCATATTCTATTCTACTTCTCCATATTATTTCTTTTCTCTGTACATGTTTATTATCTCCATTAAGTTTTTCAAGATGTACTCATTAATTCATTTCACAATTGGTAACCGTTTATTTTTAGACAGTTAACAGTAGTTTAATCTTTATAACAGTAGTATAGATGGTAGTTTTTCTATAAATTTTGATGTGATCGAAAAAGCATGCACCAAGTTAATAAAGAAACCCAGTTAATAAAGAAAGGTTAAGTTTTCTTAATAATGACAATAACTCAACATTTGGTAAATAACGTACATATTTGCAGCCTTACATGTACGTTATAAAATGTATTTATAAAATCATATGAGAAGAGTCCTGGATTTCTCATTTGTCTGGAGGAAAATGGGGAATCTTCAAGCTAGTTTAACCCCCCTCCCCCTCAAAGAACAGCTCCTAGTTATGCCACTGGGTGGATTGCTGGTATAATCAAATTCTATAGCATTGGGGATTACAGCGCGCACTGCAAACTGGACACTCCCCTCTCAAAACTTTGCCACATGGTAAATGACACCAATCATACACCTCTTTGTTTTTTTGGTGACCCTTAGAAGGGCTGTGTGGTGAGAATGCTAACTGTGATGTATGTTCCACCCGAGCCGCACTGTGACGTTCGCCAGCTGCGTCCGCTGTTCATGGTGTACTGCAGTCCTCCATCGGTATGTAGAGCCGCTGCTGTCCAGGTGATGTCCATTGCTGGTTAGTCACAGGGCAAGAAAGCGAAGCAAGTCCACTTTTCTCTCCTTCCTGTTCCTTCCGGCTGGCTCCACATGGTCTGATGGAGTGGCGATGGAGTGCACCAAAAAATTCTAGCAGTGCTCTTTTTATGCCCTGACAGATTGGTTTGCCATGAGCCTATCACAGTGCTGCTGTCTTCCGGTCTCCTCTGATTGGCGTGCTGTAAGCTCGTCAGGTGTCACATTGTGCCGGTAATTGCCGGCCGTTGAATATTCGAGAATGTTTAATTGTAAAATAATGCCAGTTAGTCAGAGCGACCTTTGTTCTGCGGTGTAAGTGAACGGCAGAGAGTACGGTTGCGCGCGCAACTGCAGTGAGGGGTGGCTTTGCTCTGCCTGTGAAGGCAGTCCGAATTCATCGCCCAGCTAAGAAATACATCGCCTGCTCTCTCTCCGAACAATTACGACGTAGTATTCTCCGTTCTCATGGCTTGCTGAAACTTAAACGACTCCCGGTAAGAATTGCATTATTTTATGTCTCATAAGTAATTCATATTAAATGGATAATTAATAACGAGGTGTATGCAACCGTATAAAATATCTAATTATGTGTGTGCGACCCGACAGTTTTTATATTAAGAGAAAACTCATTGTTCAGTAAATTACTTAATGTTTAGTATATAGCTCATGTTCCTTTTATTATTACTGTAATAGTGTGAGAGGTATTGTAATTGTCATTGTCATGATAGGGGTGTAGAATGTTAAAGTTAATGACTAAATGTTAGTGCGTAGTCAGTTCGTCAACTATGCCCATGCATGCAACAGACTGTCGGGGAGCTATTTAATTAACTGTACAGTGGAAAGTTTCTTTGTGTGAACTTCCTTAGATGAAATTTTATTTATGTTAAAACATTCTTAATGCTGTGAGTGCCTTGCAGTTGAATTTTTTGGTCCAATCATGATTATCGCTCACCACGTGGGTGTTTAACCTGCAAGGTTCTGTCGAGGCATGTTGCCAGTGAGCTGAGGACTTTTATATTACGCCACGTTTAGTAAAGTCTGTTCATTATTCAAATTTACTTATTCCATGGCTGATTTTCTACCCTTTAAGCTGGTTGCAAAAACTTTATTAATAAAACTTGTGCATTTGTTGAGAGTTGATTGGAGGCCCGTTCTGAGGTTAATTACCTGAGCTCGGGTGTACATTTTTAGTGAACATTTCTCTAATTTATATGAATTAACAGGGTTCTTGAATTAAGACGGAGATTTGGCCTTGCTGATAGCCGTACACCTGCATCAGTCATGGACCATTAAACAAGATCCTGTACGAAGAGGGAGCTGGTGACTCGTTCTCGATGTAGCACTTGCCAGCGGTACTAAGGTGATATTCACACTTTTATTTTCCTTTTGGGGCCGGGCCGGTAGTGCGCCCGTTTCACATTAAATATCTTTGAAGCCATGTGACCACGTGTCCAGACTGTCCGCTAGAAAGGGGTGCAGCTGTTCATAACTCTGAACATTATAAGTTAAATTCAAGAACACTTTTTATAACTGATTCACATAACACTAAGTGCACTGTTTGTAATTGTGTGCTGCACTGGGGGAGCGTGCCAGATATTTTTTTACACTTGGACATTTTACAGTTTGCATCTCATTAGCATTTAACTCTTTACAAAATTTATTGAACAGGTTAGTAGCTCTGTTCCGGCTGGAACAGGAGTGAATAAATATTAACTTCACGATGGGTTTAACATTTAAGGGCTGGGGGTTTCCTGTGTTTTTTTTTTGGGCCGTTTTCTGGGGTTTAAAAGGGGACTTAGTTTTTCTCTGACACATGTTGGCGCAACCTCAGGCAGGTTGGAGGCCTGTCAAACTTTGTCAACCACATGCTGGCGCGCTGCCACAGCTGCTAGGGCACAACCACCTTATTGTATTTTTGCATTTTAACTATATTTATAGAGCCATTCGGGGTTAAGAGAAAATAATTTGTTTTTTTTTTCCTAGACATATATTAGTTGATTTTGCTCCTTACAAAAGGGCTATACTGATTGTTTTTCTTAACTGGCCAAACACATATTGATTAACTTTCACTTGCAGTATCTGCTGTTTAATTTTCTTTAACTATAAAACATATACTCATTATTTTTTTGTAAAACATATATTGTTTAAATTTTTCTGATATTGTAAAGCCTCGAGTGATTAATTTTCTGACTGTTAAAGTATATACTGATTTATTAATCCTTCGGAATTTGTCCAGAAAAGTAACTGTTTGAAATCCGGTGATGCAGTTCTGTAAATTTTTTATTTAATGCTGTGGACGGAACTTAAGGTTCATACACTCATGATGGGTTATTGATCAGGGGAATGCTATGCAAATGGGCGGTCCAGTTTTATTTATGCGTTATGAGTTTTCATCATCCTTTCTAGGGTTTTGGCTTTTATGTAATTCTGCAAAAGCGGGTTGTTGATGGGCGAATATTTTATTACTGCTGGGTTCTGAGTATTGGTTACACTGCCTGCTGGGCGGGTGCATTCCAGGGGCATTCGTGTTACAATTAATATAATTGTGAGTCTATGTGCCTTATGTTTCTGTGTGTGTTATGTTTGTCCGTGTCTAGCTAGCCACAAGATGGGGGAGAACTATATATATATATATATATATGTATTCACTGAATTTATACACACTTGTTATGCTGTTATATTTTTATATATATTGCAACGAATCACAGGATCATGATAGGCGGGGCAAGTTCATATATTACACAGACAATGGACATTCATATTATATTGGTAGATGGTTAAGTTGGGTTGTTATCAATTGTATTTAGTAAGGTTAAGGGTTTAGTTTAGAATAACTGTGCATTATTATTTATGGTTATTCATGTACTGTGTTAGTGGAAATGTGCGCGCGTGCGCGAGTGGGAAACGTTTCCCGGGCGGTGCGTGAAGTATTATCGTTGTTTTGACATTAGCTGAACTGAGACATGTGTATCGCTACAATCCCTATACCTGTCGGACTATTGTTTACGTTCATGTATATTATTAGTATGTAGTCAGTCATGCATGAGATACGAGTAGTCTGATTACCGCTATGCATGCTGTTACAAAGTAAATGCACTCTACTGCATGAAAAGTGCATGGTCACTTTACTAACCATGTGACTTCCATCCACCAATAGAATGCTGACTGGTGGTTTAAAATTTTCTTAAGCCTGTCGTTACACAGGCAGTTCTTCTACGCCATCTACCGCGAACGGGACGTGCACTCCTTGTACAAGAATTCTACCGCTTGCAAGGTGTTGTAAAAACTATTCGTCGTTAGTGAAACGGGAAGACTCAGAACTGTGTGTGTAGTACATTTGCACACATCAGTGTTTTAACGCATTGTGCGAAAAATTACAAGCAGTTCTTCACTGCTGCTACCGCGAACGGTACATACAATCCTTGTACAAGACTCTACCGCTTGCAAGGATCTGTTAAGACTTTTCGGGGATAGTAACGCGTGTGACGCATAACAATTGATTTTATATCTTTACACACGATATTAATATTGTAGTATTACGTGTGTAAGAAGTGAGTGTAACTGTATCACTGTGCGAGATTTTCCGCAGTGACAGTATCATTAATTGTTACGCAATAGTTCCATCAAGACGTTTCCGTGCTAGTGCAAGATTTCCTCATAGGGTGGTCTGCTGATCGCGGTAGACCTTCGTATTCGCGAGAACACTTGAAGAAGCCGGAGAGGTATAAGCTCAATATACCGTTATTAGATTAAACTCACTGTCACCTGAGATATTACTTGGTCTTAAACTCTATATAAGTTTTGCGAGTAATAAAATCCGTAGTACCGTTGTGTGTGCGAAGTGTCGGATTCGTGGGAATTGTAGGACATCAGCCCAGCTGTTACAGGACATCAGCCCAGCTGTTATAGGACATCAGCCCAGCTGTTATAGGACACCAGCCCAGCTGTTATAGGACACCTGCCCAGCTGTTTACAGGACATCAGCCCAGCTGTTATAGGACATCAGCCCAGCTGTTATAGGACACCAGCCCAGCTGTTATAGGACACCAGCCCAGCTGTTATAGGACACCAGCCCAGCTGTTACAGGACGCCAGCCCAGCTGTAAACGTTTCTGGTGAAACGTCTGTCATTTGTAAGCCACACCTGACGAACCATCTATACCGCAAAGACCGGCCCTTCTCTTCAACAACATCATCGTGGGAGTCTTCTTATGTAACGTATCACGTCTTGCGTATGAACATTATTTAACATTTTAAAAGAGAGACTCTATATCAAACATTACATTCTGTACATTTCAAATATACCATATAAACTATAACTTGTGTTTGTACAATAAATAATCTTAAACCCTCCAATATAGACTTGTAATTTGAAATACACATACTATCATATCCTATGCGCCAATAGTTTAGTAATTTGTGTTGTCGCATAGAGATATTTTGGCGCTTAGCAACGTAGGGCTCGGAAAATAGCGGAAATTTTACGCTATTATATATTTGTCTATGAATATAAAATTTGTTGGAAAAATCCGACGTATAAGTATAATTAACGTAATAATTGTATGTGTATTGTTCATACGAAAATCTAAGGATATAATTTTTCAATTGTGCTTATTCTCTTGTATATCATATATGAACAGATTTTATCAGTATATTGGAGGTAGATTATTAGTTGTTGTATGTTAGATAAGGTATTTACATGTTGATATTTTGAACTGCTTTTTCTGCGTGCATATAAACTGGTTACCATATGTTCTAATCTTGTTGTGATAATAATAACTTGCTTTGCGTATAAATCAATAAATTTAAATTTACTAAATTTTAAACTGAAATTTGGTCACTATGGCGGAGTCAAAAGGGATAGAGAATGCTTTAGCGGCCATATTAGCGAAGATGAAAACCATGGAAGAAAAGATGGAAGTGAGTATACAGAAAATTTCAGAGGAAAATAAAGCCCGTCAAGAAGAACATGACGCCAATATGCAGAAATTTTGGGAAGAAATGGAAGCTGATAGAGAGGAGAGGATGGCGAAACTACAGGAAAAGTCAGCTGATATTGAAGTAGATTTATCTGTTGAGAATATTGTACCTTGTGATAATTTTGAAGTACCAAATGTCCTTGTGGAACATACTCTCAAAGAAAGTAATATGGAAGTTAACCAAGATGTTACATCTGGAGGAGTAACGGAGAACAGTAGCGTAGTAAATGAAATTGAAAATGATTATACAGAAACAACCTTATTAGGGCCTAGTAGTTCATATCTCGGTAAAGTCGAGTATTTAGATTCTGCATCGGATTGTAGTGAAGATAACAGAAATGAAATTAGTAGTAACAACACTATTAATCTGGAACATACTTCAGGTAAGTGCTGTGATGAGGTGATATTTTATAGTGTAACAGATATAGCATGCGAGAACCGTGAACGTATGATAGGATCTGAAGCTATCATGGATGCGGACAGTGTATGCATAACACATAAAAATTCCGAACCAGTAGTAGAGCCTGGAACTAGTATGGATACTAACGGTGCAGGTATTTATGACACATGGCCTGATGATGAGGTACTAGATGAATCTATATCAGGTACTGAGGTGTTTACGGAGGACGGAGAGGTGAATGATACTGGTGACAATAAGGTGACAACAATTATGGTAAATAATAATGAACCGCCGCGTAATCAGTTTCATGTTCAAACACCACAAAATCAGCCGCAATCACAACAACATAAAAATACAACTCAGCAATTTAATACCAACTTATTAGCAACAGTTATTGAAAATGATTTAGTTGAAAAGCAGTTCAATCAATCAAGTATGAAAAATGTTAGTTATAAGAATAGAACTGTTATATATGGCCTATATCCTGCAGCAATTAGGGATAATTTAATGTATAATAATGATAATAGTAGTAGGTATGAGGGTAATATTAATATTGAAAATGACACCGATCTTGTGGTAGAAGCAAAAATTAGGGGTTATGTTGGCGAGATATTGTTTGACAGCGGCACAGGAATATCGCTGTTGGACGAGCAGTTGCTAAAGAGGTGTCAAACCCACTTTATACAAAGGCCGATTCTGCCGGTATGTCACACAAGGATAAAATCAGGAGCGTGTGAGTCGCAGGTAATTGAAAAACAGGCAATTAAAGCAACATACGAACAGGGTACGGAAGTAGATGCGACCGTCCTTGGAGTTAAAAAACTCGGGCATAATATTATTTTGGAAGTTGATAAATTGAATAAACGGCATGCTGCATTGGAAGTTCAGAAAGAATTATTGCCAGCTAAAGTTGATTGTCTACCTCACGTTATCAGACTGGGACGCTCGAAAGATAAGATAACGAATAACTCACCGACCACCAAGGTTCAGTTAATGGGTTGCGAGATAAGGCAATTACGGCGTATATTAAACAAATTCAAATCTGTATTTCCAAGTAAACGTGTGCGTTTCAAAACTGAGAAAAATTTATACAAAAAACTCAGAAATAAATGTCAGGATATAGGAGTAAGAATGTGTAGTGATTTAAATATGTCAATTCAGGTTTAAATGTTGTATGTAAGATGGATCTGTGAATGAACAATAATCTAGTTTTGATAAGGAATGTTGTCTGTGTACCCTGTGACCCTGCATAAGATTTCGTTATCTGTGTGTCAAGAACATGTGGGTTTGTTTTGGTTTGAAGGTTACCACGTGTCTTTTGATTTGATGCTTCTGTCAAAGTGACAGTTGGAAATGTTAGTATTAATTGGGGATGTTTATTTGATTTTAGTTCGAGGGTATTATTATTATTTCAGGATTAGGAAGTTGTTTTGGTATATTGAAAAAAAAAAAAAATTTTTATTTTTTGTTAGTTAACTAAAGAAAAAAAAATTTTTGTTTTATGCGGGAAGGAGTTAATCCTGCAACGAATCACAGGATCATGATAGGCGGGGCAAGTTCATATATTACACAGACAATGGACATTCATATTATATTGGTAGATGGTTAAGTTGGGTTGTTATCAATTGTATTTAGTAAGGTTAAGGGTTTAGTTTAGAATAACTGTGCATTATTATTTATGGTTATTCATGTACTGTGTTAGTGGAAATGTGCGCGCATGCGCGAGTGGGAAACGTTTCCCGGGCGGTGCGTGAAGTATTATCGTTGTTTTGACATTAGCTGAACTGAGACATGTGTATCGCTACAATCCCTATACCTGTCGGACTATTGTTTACGTTCATGTATATTATTAGTATGTAGTCAGTCATGCATGAGATACGAGTAGTCTGATTACCGCTATGCATGCTGTTACAAAGTAAATGCACTCTACTGCATGAAAAGTGCATGGTCACTTTACTAACCATGTGACTTCCATCCACCAATAGAATGCTGACTGGTGGTTTAAAATTTTCTTAAGCCTGTCGTTACACAGGCAGTTCTTCTACGCCATCTACCGCGAACGGGACGTGCACTCCTTGTACAAGAATTCTACCGCTTGCAAGGTGTTGTAAAAACTATTCGTCGTTAGTGAAACGGGAAGACTCAGAACTGTGTGTGTAGTACATTTGCACACATCAGTGTTTTAACGCATTGTGCGAAAAATTACAAGCAGTTCTTCACTGCTGCTACCGCGAACGGTACATACAATCCTTGTACAAGACTCTACCGCTTGCAAGGATCTGTTAAGACTTTTCGGGGATAGTAACGCGTGTGACGCATAACAATTGATTTTATATCTTTACACACGATATTAATATTGTAGTATTACGTGTGTAAGAAGTGAGTGTAACTGTATCACTGTGCGAGATTTTCCGCAGTGACAGTATCATTAATTGTTACGCAATAGTTCCATCAAGACGTTTCCGTGCTAGTGCAAGATTTCCTCATAGGGTGGTCTGCTGATCGCGGTAGACCTTCGTATTCGCGAGAACACTTGAAGAAGCCGGAGAGGTATAAGCTCAATATACCGTTATTAGATTAAACTCACTGTCACCTGAGATATTACTTGGTCTTAAACTCTATATAAGTTTTGCGAGTAATAAAATCCGTAGTACCGTTGTGTGTGCGAAGTGTCGGATTCATCGTGGGAATTGTAGGACATCAGCCCAGCTGTTATAGGACACCAGCCCAGCTGTTATAGGACACCTGCCCAGCTGTTATAGGACATCAGCCCAGCTGTTATAGGACACCAGCCCAGCTGTTATAGGACACCAGCCCAGCTGTTATAGGACACCAGCCCAGCTGTTACAGGACGCCAGCCCAGCTGTAAACGTTTCTGGTGAAACGTCTGTCATTTGTAAGCCACACCTGACGAACCATCTATACCGCAAAGACCGGCCCTTCTCTTCAACAACATCATCGTGGGAGTCTTCTTATGTAACGTATCACGTCTTGCGTATGAACATTATTTAACATTTTAAAAGAGAGACTCTATATCAAACATTACATTCTGTACATTTCAAATATACCATATAAACTATAACTTGTGTTTGTACAATAAATAATCTTAAACCCTCCAATATAGACTTGTAATTTGAAATACACATACTATCATATCCTATGCGCCAATATTTTAGTAATTTGTGTTGTCGCAATATGTATTCACTGAATTTATAAACACTCGTTGTGCTATACACCTGTTGGTTTTCTCTAATATTGTTAAAGCAGGGCTTAAATTGTTCGTGATATTTATGATTCATGGGGGGGATAATTATGTAATAGAGTTGGCCTGCATGTATGAATTCTAGGCATACAATAAACTTGTTATTGTTATATTACAGCTGAGTTTCATTGCAAGTCCCGTCATACTGGACCCGGCACAATTTTCGCTTCTCTAGGCTCCAGCCTAGTCCTAATTGACTTGTGGCTTCTCTTTCAAAAAAAAAATATTAAAATGAAATAAGTTGTTTTATACTCATAAAAGGGAAAGAGGGGTTACAAATGGTAGCAGAGCGTGGTTCATTCTAGGCTTGAACCCTTGGGTCCTGGTGTGTGACGGGGCTTGCAAACTCGGAAATATTAATGCGATTGTGGTGACATAGTTTTGATATATGCCCGTGTAGGCTAGTTGGAGGTAGTGTAACTTGTGAGTCGGGTCGCACCACTGAGGCGGTTATTGGTGTTTAAAATTAAAAAAAAAAATGTAATGGTTGTACGGCCGGGGAGTCTCAAGCGTGGCCTGGATGATGGAATGTTGATTCGGGGTCGGAGTTTAGCGTGTTGTGTTGGCGGGATGCGGTATGGCCCGATCGGAAATCGGTACCGGCACCGACTTGTGTCCGGTTGATGTTGAGGTATTAATTCCCGGATTATGACTTTCAATTGTTAGTTGGTTGTTGTGAGTTATGTGTTGGTATGGCGTGTGTGCCGAATTATTGTTCGATGTTATGTGTGTGTAGTATTGTTGCTTGTCACTTGTCTCCTTCCGTCGTGGATGTGAATGGTTCAGAATAGGCCAGGTCTCCGCAGCGCTAGAGAACCCGGGGGTCTTCTTGATGGAAGAACAGTACTCAAGGTTTTCCTGGTTTAGTGATTTTTGTTTTTATGTTCGTTTGTGGTTTTATAGGAGAAGTAAGTAGAGCATTGGCGGCATGAGTGTTATAAATCCCGAGTTATTTTTGAAGCACGAGTTGGAGTTCGAGATTAAGTCCCGGGGTGGGAGGCCCCAAGGGGATGTCGCTTCTTTAAGGAAGCAGTTAAGAGACGCCCTCGCGTCCGGGGGGACGACGTCGCTCGTAAAGGTCACTGATGTGACAGCGGAGCTCGAGTTGTGCCAGGAGAAGTGGGGAGAGTTGCGGGAGGTGATGGAAGATTTTGAGTCGGCCCCTTCAAACCTCAGGGCAAGACAGAGAGTGCGTCAGCGAGCGGAACACCTGCAACATAGACTGGAGAACTTGTCCGCACAAACTACAATCGCTGAAGTCAGCGCCACGCTGAAGCTGATTTCGGAACAGGTGGCTAAAGCACTGCGGAACTTCGAGCCCGTGAAGTCTCAGCTTTCCGTGAGCTCTCCCCAGCCTCCTGAAATGGACATAGCGCAGTCCCCGAATCCTGCGGCTCCATTGTCAACTCTCTCGGGGGGATCGAGCGTCTCTTATAATAATTTACCTAACCCCCTGTCCTCCATTATTCATGAGCTTCCGGTTGTAGATGGACTGGACGTGGATAAATTGATGATCTTTTTCCGAATTTTGTTTCAGCTGTCCGACTTCCCGGGGATGTCGGATAGCACTCTACTCGAACTCGTGTATCCCTATTGTCGCGGGTCTGTGGCTGAGCGGGTCGTGCGAACTATACGAGATGGCGGCAGTGTGGCGTCTTTCCATCGGGGGGTGTTGGACGCATGCGTGCCGGGCCTATTGCGAAAGCAGCTGCAGCACAAACATTGTTATCGGGTGCAAGCACACGGGGAGAATTTTGCGAAGTTTGTACAGAGTATCCGTGATGCTGTCCGGATTTTAGGGTTGGGACTGCCCGAGAATGAAGTAGTGCAGATGATCTTCGAAGGGGTTACTCCCCAGGAGAGATCTCGTTTAACTTTTGCTGAGCGACCGCGAAATTATGAAGATCTCGAGAAGCTGTGCGCGTTATCCCGGGCTATACAATCAATAGATGAATCCCGTGGGCCAGTAAGGGCCAGTCTGGGCGAACCCCGAGTGGTGGAACGACGGGTCGTTCAGTCCCAACCACGGCCAGAGAGAAATAACGGTGATCGAGGTGGACAAGTGAGAGGTGTTGTTTGCTTTCGCTGTCGCAGACAGGGGCATGTTGCCCGCGATTGTCCGGAGGGTGGTATGCGTCCGGCGCTTCCCCCGAGGGTCCGGTACTCAAAAAACTACGTTACCAGGGGGGGACAAATCGGAGGTTGTCTTCCCCTCGTTACAAGACTTTTCAGAATTGAAGTGCCTCCAGGCAGAGGATAGGTCCAGACTCTTCTAATATCAAGGTCCTTACTACCGTCCCGCAAAAGGCTTCTGTATGCCCCTTCCTGTCGCTCGAGGTAAAGAAGGGTCAACTCAGAGCGCTAGTTGACTCCGGGTCAGCCCGATCTATCATCTCATCTCGAGTATGCGCGGACCTTGAAAAACAGGGCTTAATAAAAGGGTCGAATCAGTCGTCTGTGGTGTGCTGGACTGCTTCTAGGGAAATTCTGCCCATCTCCCGGGTGGTTTCCTTTAAGTTCAAGATTGATGGCTTTTCTTGGGTGTGGCCTTTTCTGGTTTCTCCGGCTCTGGGAGTTGACTGTATTGTGGGTGCCGATTTCATCGCTAAAAGTGGTCTCGTGTTGGACATCCATGGGCACCAGTGTTATTTTAAATTCAATCGGGGTGTTGTTATTCCATTTCTTGGATACCAGGGAGCTAAGGGAGGTATCCAAGAGGTCGCTTGTCCTGATTCTGCACGAGATCATCTCACTCCCGCCCAGCAGAGAGCTTTAGACCGATTGTGTGAGGAATTTCCCTCTGTATTAACTCCCAAGTTGGGACTCGCACATTTATTAGAATATAAAATTCGTTTAACGGACTCTAAGATAGTGAGGTCGCACCCATACAAGTTCGCCCCTCCGAAAATGGCCGTTCTGAGGGAGAAGGTTCAAGAGCTTTTAGAGCAAGGGGTAATTGAACCTTCCAATTCCAGTTATGCCAGTCCAGCGTTCCTGGTACCCAAGCCTGGGGGTAAGCACCGTATGGTAATCGATTACCGGAAGTTAAATTCTAATATTGAGGTGGATTCGGTTCCCCTTCCGGATCTTCACTCGGCTTTCGATTGGTTTAGTGAGGCCAAGTACTTCACCGTGATTGATCTCAACGCTGCATATCACCAGATCCCTTTGTCCAAGGAAAGTAGACCGTACACGGCGTTCTGTGTCCCGTGGAATTTATATCAGTATACGCGGGTTCCTATGGGTCTGGCGGTGGGCGCCCAAACGCTCACGCGTCTGCTTGACCTAGTGTTTCAAGATGTACAATTTAAGTTCATTTTCAACTATTTGGACGACTTGCTGGTCTACAGCAAAACCTATGAGGAACATCTGTGTCATCTCAGGGAGGTGATGAGCAGGTTGAGAAGCGCGGGCCTCACGGTCAATCCGGAGAAAGTGCGAATCGCCCAGGAGAGCATCTCTTTTCTGGGGCATCTGGTGTCGCACCAAGGCGTTACAGTGGACCCTGAAAGGACCCAGGGTATCCAGGATTTTCCCCCACCAAGGGATGCCAAAGGCATCGCCAGGTTCATGGGGATGGTTAACTTTTATCGGCGGTTTATCCCCAATGCAGCGGAGATAGCTGCACCCCTAAATGAATTGAGAAAGAAGGGGGCTAAGTTTGTGTGGGGCGAAAGCCAGCAGAAGGCTTTCGAAACGTTGAAGGAAGCTATTATTTCCCCGCCGGTGTTGCGGATGCCGGATTTTTCTCAACCGTTTATCTTACAGACGGATGCGAGTTCGGTGGCGCTCGGGCGGTTCTGTCCCAAGTCGTCGATGGGGCTAGGCAGCCTGTGGCCTTTATTTCCCGAACCCTGACCCAGCAAGAAAGAAAGTCTTCAGTATATGAGCTAGAGTGTTTAGCGGTAGTATACGCTCTAGATAAGTTCAGGCGTTTCCTGGAACACACTGAGTTCCTGCTCGAGACCGACAATCAGGCTCTCTCTTGGCTTCTTGCTCACCCCCGGCAACTGGGTAAAATTGGTAGATGGGTGGTTAAAATCTCATCCTTCAAGTTCAAGGTGCAACACATTAGGGGAACTCAAAATGTGGTTGCAGATGCTTTGTCACGCATGTTTTCCCAACCCAGTGAAGTCCAATCTGAGCAACCCTGTTCTGTTCTACTAGACTTTCCGTTAGCCTTCACTGATGTGTTGCCCCATCAGTTGAATGATGAAGAGCTGGGTCCTGTCATCAAGAAAATAAAGGAGGGTAACGCGCAGGCCCCGTACTTCTTGTCCAAGGGCGTCCTGTGTTGTCGAGAAAGAAAGGGACGTGCCCCGAAGATCGTGCTGCCTAGCAAGTTAGTGCCCATGGTCTTCAGCTATTATCACAATTCCCCAGTAGGAGGCCACAAAGGAATTTCGAAGACCATTTCCAGTATTAGGAAAAACTTCATCTGGAAGGGCATGGACAGGGACATCGCGACGAGGGTTAAGAGTTGTCATCTGTGTGGCTTAAGCAAGCCTGCTCAAAACACTAAGTTGGGGTTGTTGTCATCAGACGTGGCGAGCAGACCGATGGAGAAGCTATTCATCGACTACATGGGACCCTTCCCGCGTAGCAAGTCAGGTAACGCTTACCTACTTGTCTGTGTGGATGCTTTTTCGAAAAGTTTGCCTGGCTACTGCCCTTACGGCAGGCAACAGCTCGTTTGACCATAAGCGCGCTTCAGAACCATGTTTTTCAGCATTTCGGTCTTCCGACCATCATTGTCTCCGACAATGGACCACAGTTCATTTCGAATGAGTTCCGGCGGATGTGTTTTGCCAGCGGTATCAAACATGTAACCACTTCCCCGTATTACCCACAGCCGTCCCATGCGGAGAGGTTCAATAGGAACCTCCGGTCCGCACTTATTGCCTATCACGCGGAGCAACAGACCACCTGGGACCAGAACTTGAAGTGGTTGCAGCTAGCTTTTAACACGGCCCTGCATGACAGTCATAAGGCCGTGCCCTTTGAGATCATGTTTGGATTCTCGCCCGCACTCCCGTTGACTAACTTGTGGAATATTGACGATCTTCTACCACGGGAGCCCGATAATGGAACTGCGGAGAGATGGAGGGAGGCTCGGAAGAATTTGCTGCGAGTGCACGAGCGGGTCCGTCGACGATATAATCAGGGGCGAATTCCGAACCCCTTTCAGACCGGCGACTGGGTCTACTGCCAGAGCCATCCGATCAGCTCAGCCGCGGACAAAAGGGCCGCTAAATTGTGCTATCGTTGGTCGGGACCATACCGTATCCTAGGCTTTACGTCTCCGGTGACGGCGCGATTGGAAGAGCAGGGTAGTAATCCTAAGGAGATTACTGCACACGTTTCCAAATTAATATTATTTAAAAAAGGGTAAATGGGCTGAGACAAGGGGGGGAACGGTGGCGGTCTCTGTGCGAGTGGGGGTGTTGTCGGTTTTGAGGGGGTGTGCTCTGGGGGCGGTGTTGAGAATGTTAGGGTAGCGGGTAGATGTTTCCCACAGTCCCAGTGGGGTTCGTCTACTTCAGGGATGCGCCCCTACCTGCGCGAGCCTTGGTTTTCTCCATTTGTCCTTATGTCCGGAGGGAGCCATGTCCTTACCTTCAGTCCCAGCCCATGACCGTAATCATCCTTGACCATCCACCCTCCGATTTTCCTAACCTTACCTAGAAAAAAAACAAAAAAAAACCTAGAAAAAGCAAAAAAAAAAGGAGTTAGAGAGAGGAGCGAAACGTGTCGAGTTGACGAGGTCGGTTGTGAACTTCGTCCACTCGGCACGTTTTGGGCATGCCCTTGGAGCACACTTGTAAAACTCATATATATATATGTTGGGAAGGTGCCATAGTCACAGTTGACATGCCTTTCCGTCAGGTCCCAGTGGGGACCACCGCATCATGGAGGCTGTCATCGCCCCTTTTTCCCCTTGGCCCGTGCAGTAATGGTATTGCGTAAAATGGGGGGGGGGTAGTATTACAGAATTACCCCATAGGTATATGGGGCAGATGCCCTGTTTAGGTGGCTATCGTGTTCAGGCTTGGGTGGACAAGCCTCAGGAGGTCGGAACTCAGGGAGCTCCCGAACTTTTCTTTTGTCTTTCTTCTCTGTCCCTCTTTGCGGTGGGCTGGCCCTGATCAGGTCAGCGTGCCGCACATACATACTTACACACTACACGTCTTCTTTCGTCTCTTTCGTTTTCCCTTCTGAGCCTCTGTTCTCCTGGGAGCAAGTGCCGCCTGGCCACCTTACCCACGATGTCCACCGGAGTATTTAAGTTGGGGGTACACTGCAGGGTACTTTCCCGAGTTTCAGAGTGGGGCAACGGGGTGCCCTTTCGGGGTGGGGGTGTGCCGGTAATTGCCGGCCGTTGAATATTCGAGAATGTTTAATTGTAAAATAACGCCGGTTAGTCAGAGCGACCTTTGTTCTGCGGTGTAAGTGAACGGCAGAGAGTACGGTTGCGCGCGCAACTGCAGTGAGGGGTGGCTTTGCTCTGCCTGTGAAGGCAGTCCGAATTCATCGCCCAGCTAAGAAATACATCGCCTGCTCTCTCTCCGAACAATTAAGACGTAGTATTCTCCGTTCTCATGGCTTGCTGAAACTTAAACGACTCCCGGTAAGAATTGCATTATTTTATGTCTCATAAGTAATTCATATTAAATGGATAATTAATAACGAGGTGTATGCAACCGTATAAAAGATCTAATTATGTGTGTGCGACCCGACAGTTTTTATATTAAGAGAAAACTCATTGTTCAGTAAATTACTTAATGTTTAGTATACAGCTCATGTTCCTTTTATTATTACTGTAATAGTGTGAGAGATATTGTAATTGTCATTGTCATGATAGGGGTGTAGAATGTTAAAGTTAATGACTAAATGTTAGTGCGTAGTCAGTTCGTCAACTATGCCCATGCATGCAACAGACTGTCGGGGAGCTATTTAATTAACTGTACAGTGGAGAGTTTCTTTGTGTGAACTTCCTTAGATGAAATTTTATTTATGTTAAAACATTCTTAATGCTGTGAGTGCCTTGCAGTTGAATTTTTTGGTCCAATCATGATTATCGCTCACCACGTGGGTGTTTAACCTGCAAGGTTCTGTCGAGGCATGTTGCCAGTGAGCTGAGGACTTTTATATTACGCCACGTTTAGTAAAGTCTGTTCATTATTCAAATTTACTTATTCCATGTCTGATTTTCTACCCTTTAAGCTGGTTGCAAAAACTTTATTAATAAAACTTGTGCATTTGTTGAGAGTTGATTGGAGGCCCGTTCTGAGGTTAATTACCTGAACTCGGGTGTACATTTTTAGTGAACATTTCTCTAACTTATATGAATTAACAGGGTTCTTGAATTAAGACGGAGATTTGGCCTTGCTGATAGCCGTACACCTGCATCAGTCATGGACCATTAAACAAGATCCTGTACGAAGAGGGAGCTGGTGACTCGTTCTCGATGTAGCACTTGCCAGCGGTACTAAGGTGATATTCACACTTTTATTTTCCTTTTGGGGCCGGGCCGGTAGTGCGCCCGTTTCACATTAAATATCTTTGATGCCATGTGACCACATGTCCAGACTGTCCGCTAGAAAGGGGTGCAGCTGTTCATAACTCTGAACATTATAAGTTAAATTCAAGAACACTTTTTATACCTGATTCACATAACACTAAGTGCACTGTTTGTAATTGCGTGCTGCACTGGGGGAGCGTGCCAGATATTTTTTTACACTTGGACATTTTACAGTTTGCATCTCATTAGCATTTAACTCTTTACAAAATTTATTGAACAGGTTAGTAGCTCTGTTCCGGCTGGAACAGGAGTGAATAAATATTAACTTCACGATGGGTTTAACATTTAAGGGCTGGGGGTTTCCTGTGTTTTTTTTTTTGGGCCGTTTTCTGGGGTTTAAAAGGGGACTTAGTTTTTCTCTGACACATGTTGGCGCAACCTCAGGCAGGTTGGAGGCCTGTCAACAAACTTTGTCAACCACATGCTGGCGCGCTGCCACAGCTGCTAGGGCACAACCACCTTATTGTATTTTTGCATTTTAACTATATTTATAGACCCATTCGGGGTTAACAGAAAATAATTTGTTTTTTTTTTCCTAGACATATATTAGTTGATTTTGCTCCTTACAAAAGGGCTATACTGATTGTTTTTCTTAACTGGCCAAACACATATTGATTAACTTTCACTTGCAGTATCTGCTGTTTAATTTTCTTTAACTATAAAACATATACTCAATATTTTTTTGTAAAACATATATTGTTTAAATTTTTCTGATATTGTAAAGCCTCGAGTGATTAATTTTCTGACTGTTAAAGTATATACTGATTTATTAAATCCTTCGGAATTTGTCCAGAAAAGTAACCGTTTGAAATCCGGTGATGTAGTTCTGTAAATTTTTTATTTAATGCTGTGGAAGGAACTTAAGGTTCATACACTCATGATGGGTTATTGATCAGGGGAATGCTATGCAAATGGGCGGTCCGGTTTTATTTATGCGTTATGAGTTTTCATCATCCTTTCTAGGGTTTTGGCTTTTATGTAATTCTGCAAAAGCGGGTTGTTGATGGGCGAATATTTTATTACTGCTGGGTTCTGAGTATTGGTTACACTGCCTGCTGGGCGGGTACATTCCAGGGGCATTCGTGTTAGAATTAATGTAATTGTGAGTCTATGTGCCTTATGTTTCTGTGTGTGTTGTTATGTTTGTCCGTGTCTAGCTAGCCACAAGATGGGGGAGAACTTTATATATATATATATATATATATGTATTCACTGAATTTATACACACTTGTTATGCTGTTATATTTTTATATATATGTATTCACTGAATTTATACACACTTGTTATGCTGTTATATTTTTATATATATGTATTCACTGAATTTATAAACACTCGTTGTGCTATACACCTGTTGGTTTTCTCTAATATTGTTAAAGCAGGGCTTAAATTGTTCGTGATATTTATGATTCATGGGGGGGGATAATTATGTAATAGAGTTGGCCTGCATGTATGAATTCTAGGCATACAATAAACTTGTTATTGTTATATTACAGCTGAGTTTCATTGCAAGTCCCGTCATACTGGACCCGGCACAATTTTCGCTTCTCTAAGCTCCAGCCTAGTCCTAATTGACTTGTGGCTTCTCTTTCAAAAAAAAAAAATATTAAAATGAAATAAGTTGTTTTATACTCATAAAAGACATAAAAGGGAAAGAGGGGTTACAACATCTCGGCTGGTACTGAGAGCAGATATTTGCCTCGCTGCCATCACAACTCCCCCAGGCCTTGAATGCTCTCCGGTGGCCAGCCTACTGCTCTTCTCCAGATCCTCGTACTTGAGGCCATGGTATGTAGTGGTGTCATGTTGGTTTGTGGGCCGGCTGGTAGCTCGCTGGCATGGCCATATTGGGCATCCGCACGACGATCGGGCCCCATGTTGGGTGCCACTTGTCACAGGACAAATAACACCAATCGTACACCTCTTCGTTTTTTTTGTGACCCTTACAAGGGCCGTGTGGCGAGAACGCTAACTGTGATGTATGTTCCACCTGAGCCGCGCCCAAGTACGCCATGTTGGGCGGCTGCGTTCGCTGTTCATGTTGTCCTGCAGCAGTCCTCCATCGATATGTAGATCCACTGTTGTCCAGGTGATGTCCATCGCTGGTTCGTCACAGGGCAAGAAAGTCCATTCTTCTCTCCTTCCCGTTCCTTCTGGCTGGCTCCGCGTGGTCCGATGGAGTGGCAATGTAGTGCGCCAAAAAATTCTAGTGTGCTCTTTTTATGCCCTGACAGGTTGATGTGCCATGAGCCTGTCACAGTGCTGCTGTCTTCCGGCCTCCTCTGACTGGGGCGCTGTAAGCTCATCAGGTGTCACGTCTCGGCTGGTACTGAGAGCAGATGTTTGCCTCGCTGCCATCACAACTTATACACATATGATTGTAGAGAGCAATCTTTCAACTAATCCAGTCATTTGTTAATGCTTATGACACTGGATTGACAGTAGTTTAGCCATAGACAATTTACGTATTACCAACTCATGTGCTGCCAACCAAGCACTATCAATTTCCTCTTCATAAATGTTACTGCAAAGCATATAATACTGTAACACTTATTTCTACAAACAAATATCCAGTTTACAATATTTAATGAATAAAGCAAGTTCTCAGTATTAGCTTGACCGCTTGCCATTTACTTATCTTTCTGGCTGTTTGGAGGATGTGAGGGATGTTATGTAATAATCTTTGAATACACCACTGATTTTCATAACACTACCCATGCTTGTCCATATATTATATGCATGTCTATACTCCATAGATATTTTCCTTCTATTTTTGAGATCGATCCCTCTCTCCCTGCCCAAAATATGAGGTGCGAGGCAAGGCCCCCAAAAAGGATCAAAAGTTTGAAACAAAAACTGTAAAAATCCAAACTAAATAGATTTTTAATCCAAATTCGAATGTAGTGTTTACTCTGAAAATTTTTAACTCTAAAGGGCACCACAGGGCTAAATGCAACTAAAGTTTTACAATATTGTAAAACTTAATTTGCGGCATCAAATTATTAAAAATATGAACTCTGTATCTTTAATAATTTGACAAAATTAATATCTGTCCACAACTCTTGCAAATTTTGGACACCTCCGAAACATTTTTAAACTATGTATGCAAAAAACTTTAGCTGCCGTGATCCGTCTTGACATGATGTTAATGTCATCTGCATATGCGGCTATCTGTACAGTTTTATTTGTTAACAGATTGGAGCTATTTATTGATAAGCCTCTAATTACATATCCAATGCAATATTAAATAGTGTTGGGGCTAACCCATCTCCTTGCTTTAGTCCTCGTGTAATATTTATGGGTTCAGTTAGTTGGCTATCCACCTTTACATGGGCTTCAGTCTGCTGCATAGTAACATGCGTTAATCTTACCAGCTTGCCTGGTATTCCAAATTCATGCATTATGGTGTGGAGTTTGTCTCTATTAATAGAGTCATACACTTGCCTGAAGTCCACAAAGATCTGGTACACACCAATATCACGTTCCCATCCGCATCTTAGTATCTGTTTTACCGAGAAGAGTTGATCGATTGTAGACCTTCCAGGTCGGAATCCAGCTTGGTATTCCCGTATTATATTTTCTGTGAGGGGTCTCAGCCTTTGGTTCAAGATGTACGCAAAAACCTTGTAGGAGGTGCACAGCAACGAAATGCCTCTGTAATTTCTACATTGAAGTTTGTCGCCTTTTTTATAAATGGGGCATATAATGCACTTATTCCATTCCATGGGGATTCGTTCCGTTTGCCATATGTCCACGATTAAGGAGTGCAGTGCGACTGTCACATCAGTACCTCCAGCTTTAAGCAGTTCTGCAGGAATTAAGTCTGTACCTGGTGCCTTGTTGTTCCTGAGGGCACTAATAGCTTCTTCTATTTCCTGAATTGATGGTGGGTCAGATTCCATCCCCCCAATGTTTGCATTCCGCGGAGTGTGAGCAACAATTTCTCCTCCCTGTAGCATACCACCAAGGAGGCCATCGAAGTACTCTCGCCAGATAGTTTTAATTTTCTCTGGATCACTGACAAGTCTATTCTCTCTGTCTCTACATAGTGTTGTAGATGGTTTATAACCTTCCCTGAGATGCTTAAGATATTTATAAGCATTCCTTATTCTTCCATCTGCAAAGTCCTGCTCCATTTTGAGAAGCAGCCCGTTTTCAAAAGTTCTTTTCTTTTTTCTACATACTTTATTTGCCAGTCTTCTATTCTCTTCATATTCTTGCTTCCTTTCTCTAGTCCTACACTGAGAATACTTCCTGTGAGCCTCATTCCTCCGTGCAATACTCTCCCTGCATTCCTCATCAAACCAGTCCTCCTGGAGTAAACACCTTTGAAAGGAAAATCCTCAGACGCATTATAGGCCCAATACAAGAAAATGGCTCATGGAGACTGAGATACAACAATGAACTGTATCAAATATATAAAGAGATACCAGTCTCAAAATTTATAAGAATTCAAAGATTGCGTTGGGCCGGACATGTTATGAGAATGGAGGATGGCAGGAACCCTAAGAGGGCTTTTCTGGGTACATGGGAGGGAACGAGACCTAGAGGCAGACCGAGGAAGAGGTGGGAAGATGGCGTTGCAGAGGACGCGAGAGATATGGGGATAAGAAATGGAGGAGGGTTGCAGTGGATAGAGTGGATTGGATGCGGAGATTGGTGGAAGCCAAGGCCTGACTTGGGCTGTAGTGCCATAGGAGAGAGAAAGTATGCAAAAAACTGTACATATTGTTATCAGTTAGGTATAGTTGTGAATAATATATTAGTTGTAGGTCTACAGAAACATACATATGTTCAATGTATAGCGTCTTCCTCACGACATTTCTTGGTTAACACAAAAATCATACGTACAGAATTAAAGAAATTAAAATTTATTAAATTGATTTTATAAAATAAGAAATGCATTTAGTCAAAATTCATTTACAAGTTCTGCAAGGAGCTTACTATAGGGTGTTCCAAACCGGAGGGTACAGAAGGATTAGAAGACCCTTAAACTTGCATGAGCACTCACAACCGGCCAGGCACGACCCGGACGGTTCAGGTATAAGTATATGGTCAAATTCAAAACTATAACATTTTTAATTTAGCTTATAATCCAAATTTAACTATAATTTTTGTAATCTCCATGAAATTGTGAGAAAATTAGTCCAAACAACACACAATTGTGATAAATATGAATATTTTTACATTTAAAGATAAGTAAGTTGTTGAACCGCTTCGAAGCCTACAGGGTTAAATTTTATTTGATATATGCAATATACAAACATAATACACTTTATTACAATAATGACAGGTCAAATTGTGCATGATTATCAATGAAAATTAAATAACACTTGCAAAATACTAATTTCTAAAGCCACAATGAATACTAAATTACATTTAGTTGTACATCTAAAGTATATCACAACTACGTCGTGTTTGGTGTAATCTTCTTTAAAATTGTATGGAAATTACAAATATGCTAAGCTCATTTGTTAAAAAATTCATATTATAAAAGTTGAAGTTATGTAGTGGACGCCTCGGTGATTCATGCGCGTGAGCCAGCTGCGTTTGTGTCTGTGTGTTAGTAAGGGTGTCTTAATCTCTCGGGTGTCATGTGACTTGGAACGCCATATAGTATAAGTTTTTATAAACGGATAGAATAAAAATGCATAAGATGTGCATTTAATTTTTAAATATATCTGCTACTCTATTACTTATGGCAAAATATTATCAGTATTGGTAATTCGCAACTAAGATGGATACAAAAGCGAGTTTACACGTGTGTCCACACACACACACACACACACACACACACAACAATCCATGTGAACAGGTAACAGATTATACTGATGATATATAATAGTAGAGTATAAAAACTGTACTGAATTTTTTGAAATATACAGTGTCAGCAAAACGTTTAAAGACACCGCTTGTTCTGTAAAGTTTTTGGTAAATTGTATTAATTCTTTCTATCAAAGTGCAAAAAAAAAGAAAAAAATGATGTACAAAAAAGCAACTATTTATTTCTATTAATGTATAAGTTATAATCAAATTTGTGTTTTAATTTGAAGTCCAAAAACCTACATTGGAGGGGGGAGCTAAAAAGTGGTTGAGTTGTAGCAATTAATTTGTATACAAACCTAATATTTATACTTAAAAACATAGATACTTAAAAAACATCTATTAAATAATTTTTTTGCAGGACTTCAGTGCTTAATGCACTAATACTTAGGCAATTTCGGCCTCAATTCATTATCATGACTTTCAATATTTAATTCAACTTTATTTCTCAGACAATGTATGCCGTGCTACACTGCACGTGCCATGCAATCATTTTCTTACAACATTCAATAAACAGTTAATTCAAAGAAAATATACAGTCCACTACTTTATTTCATTTCATACCAGCCAACTCATCACCTAACGTTGTAAGACCAACTCAAGATTATTCGAGAGCGTCGAAGACGTGACATTTTGGTCCTCCGGGCCAGATCCGGATCAAGATTCTGATCTATATTTCATTTAATGGGCCCAAACAACATTTTGTTCAAGCCCGAATCTTCTCAAACGTAAGATTGCTGGCCGTAGCATACCTTCATTGTTTTCAAAAAAAAAAACTTCATACTTGACCGTACAAGATTCTGCAGGACATCATATCTAAGACAGCAAGATATTATAATTCACCGTCACTTGTCATACAGCAGCAAAAAATTAGAACTTCAAGCTTGAACGGAGAGCTACAGTTTCAAGCATTACCCGACCAGCGGAAACAAGACTTGCGCCACCATCCAAGGCCTGCCGAACAGGATCACCAAGGAAACAACAGACAACGGAGCCATCTTGAACATGCCGGGGACTCATAATCCATGTGACTATGAACTTGTATTTCTTATAGTTTTTCACTTATAATTTTATGTACAGTAAAAGTCAGTAATATTTTAACACATATAGTTAATAGCATTTGATATAAAATTATTAATAATTTTTATATAAACAGAAATTAGTGTCAAGTGGCCATAGACGTGTATTTTCACATAAATTTTCACTTATACAATTTTACAATAATTCAGTCAGAAACTTAAGTAATGTGATGAAGCAATATGTATATTTTTACTTTAAATGAGTCATATTTCCAAATAATTTCCATATAACTATTTTTTAAAGAAAATAAGTACCTATTATAATAAGGAATAGATTAAGTTATATACCGATCACTGGGTGCCACATTATATCAGAATTTGGTAAAGTAGGCCTACTCAAATTACATTAATTGTTCGCCTGTTCTGTATTTATTTATCTGTTTCGGATCACAGCTTGGATTTCAATCATGACTGATGTGAAAGCGTTAATTAAAAAACGTGGCACAATTAAGGCCTCTATATCCTGTGTAAATACCTTCACGGACAATTTCGATCCGGACATAAACGATCACTATGCTTTAAAAATTAAACTCCGCCACTTGATGGAGTTGTCCGCAAAGTATGATGAAATTCAGACCCAAACTGAGGCTGAGGAATCTGATTTCACATCGATAAGTGACAGGGTTCAGACAGAGGATGATCTCTGCACTATTGAGTGTAAGCTGCACAATTTATTAGAACGTGTAGAAGAGGTGAACAAAAAACCACTGATTCAAGCGGAAGTTACGCCAATTAAAACCTCCCCTATTCAGTTAGAGCCAATTAAATTGCCCTGCTTCTCAGGCAACATTATTGACTGGCAGCATTATTGCAACATGTTCTTGGAGTTAGTACACGTCAGAACTGACCTGATGGACATTCAGAAATTGCATTATTTACATTCTTCACTAAGGGATGAGGCTTTAAATGTAATAAAATCTCTCCCAATCACCCATGATAATTATGCGGTAGCCATTGATCTATTGAGGGCCAGGTATGATAGTAAATTAATTGTCTCAGCGTATCATATAGGGAATGTCTTGGGCATGAAGTCCATTCAGCAAGAGTCCATGGTTGGCATTTCAAAATTTATTGACGAAATCACAGCAAATATAAAAGCTTTAAATTCATTAAGTTTACCGGTAAACACTTTTGAAATTATTTTCGTTCAATATTTAATGCAGAAACTCGATAACCAGACATGCCGACTATGGAAGGAAAGTCTATCCAACAAGCGATTCCCTAATTTCAACAATTTTATTAAATTTTTAAATGGTAGAAGGTAATTAATGCAAAACGTCGGCGCCTCGACCAGTTCAGTAAAAAGAATACAAGTTAGCGATAAGATTCCCTATCGCAAGACTATTAAACCCGTTGATCTCACTAGGTCAACATTTCATACTCATATCAACAACAACATTTGTCAGCTGTCGCGGTAAACATAGACTCTCTGAATGCCCACAATTCGTGGCTGTATCTCCCTTTGAGCGAAAAAACATTTTACTCAAACACAAACTTTGCTTAAATTGCATGCGTCCAGGCCATGAGCCCTCACACTATCCTTCCAAATTTGCTTGTAGGACATGTTCTAAACGACATCATACAATGATCCACATATCAGGCAGTAACACTTCAAGTAGGGGCAACGATCAATTTTCACTCAAACTACAAACAAACAAATCTATTCTATTATCCACCGCTGTCTGCATGACAACGGACCAGACCGGTAGGAAGCATCCAGTAAGGATTTTATTACTCAGGATCTCAAGCAAACTTCTGTACCATGAGTTTCGCACGCCGCATGGGTCTAAAATTAACCAAGTCTCAATTACCCATCACTGGTATAAACACTTCCTTATGTCAAGCTGACTTTAGTACAAGGGTAAGGCTGAATTCTCGTTACAAGGATTTTAATCTGAACGTGCATTGCGCTGTGCTTCCCAGTATTATGAATAATCTCCCTGCAGAATCGTTTGATATCTCATCCCTAAATATACCAAAGGGCATATTCCTAGCTGACCCGCAACTGAACTTTTCTTCACAAATCGACATATTACTTGGTGCCCAGTACTATTTACAATTGATTGAACCTGTCAAATTCATCCGCAGCCCACACTTTCCCATAATACAGGAGACAAAATTGGGAGTCATCCTCGCTGGCAACCTGCCCTTTAATGTCAACATGACAAAACCTGTCTCATCATTCATAGCATGCGAAGATAACAATGCCATTAAAAGACTTCTGGCAGTTGGAGGACGTTGCTGTTCGTGCTCCCTCCGTTGAGGACTCAGAATGCGAAAGTCATTTTGTCGCCAACACTTTCCGCAATAATAGTGGTAGATTTGTGGTGTCCCTACCTCGCAGGGTATACAATTCTCATTTGGGCGATTCTCTTCCCGGAGCTATTCGCAAATTTCAATCACTGGAACTCAAGTTCAAGCAGAACCCTGCTCTCATAAAGACTATAGTAAATTCATGCAGGAATATTTAACTGTGGGTCACATGTCTTTGCTTGATTCTTACAACTTGTCAATCAATAAGTCAGACACCTTGTACTTACCGCACCATTTGGTTTTTAAGGGCTCTAGTATAACCACCAAATTGTGAGTTGTTTTCGACGGCTCTGCCAAAACAACAAATAATTTGTCCTTGAACGACACATTGATGGTTGGTCCCACGGTCCAGCAGGATCTTTTTTCGATTATGTCTCGGTTTCGTACACACCGATACATCCTCATTTCGGACATTGAGAAAACGGCCATCAAATTTTAGTTAATCCCAGGGATTCTAATTTGCAACGAATCGAATTGTTTGGCGCGACGCCCCCCATAGGGAACTTCAACACTACACCTTGAGGACAGTCACATATGGGACTGCAAGCGCTTCATTTCTGGCCACAAGATGTTTGGCACAAATAGCCCAGGAAAACAAAACTCAACACCCTATAGCCTGTTCTGCTATCGCAAACGATTTCTATGTGGACGATCTCATGACCGGCTCAGATAACCCACACATCTTATCGCAAATGAAGTCCGACATTACAAATTTATTAAGTCAATATGGGTTTACTTTGCACAAGTGGTTTTCCAATGATCAAACCATTGTAACTTCACACGCCAACTCTTCCCTTGACTTTAACAAGAATCAAACTGTACGTACTTTGGGTATTCAATGGGACATTAACGATGATATTTTCATATATAGTTTCCAAAGAAATTTTGAAGTGGAGGTATTTAACAAGAGGAGGGTATTATCAGTTATCGCCGGAATTTATGACCTATTAGGACTTATTGGCCGGGTTACATTCTGGTGCAAGCATTTCATGCAGATATTGTGGTTAGCCGGAACAAGTTGGGACGGCCCCTGTCGGCCTCATTATCTAATCAATGGGTAGAGCTTTATGCTCAGCTGATAGCCGACACTTACTTTAAGATTCCAAGGTCCGTAAAGAATTTAAATAATTCCCAAATCATTTCATTTCAGCTCCATGGGTTTGCCGACGCGTCAGTAAAGGGTTACATGTGCTGCATTTATGTGCGAATGGTGTATTCAAACCAGAGCATTTCATCAAACTTGTTATGCTCTAAATCTAGAGTCGCTCCCTTAAAGCAGGTAACATTACCCAGACTTGAACTTTGCACCTGTCTCTTATTGGCTCAGTTGGTTTCCAAGGTTGTAAACGTGGTGAGTTACAAATTCGACGACTTGTATTTTTACTCCGACTCAATGATCGCCTTACACTGGATTCACCAGCAGTCTTCCAGATGGAAGGTATTTGTCTCCAACCGCGTTGCGGAGATACAGCGACTCACTGCAAAAGGTACCTGGCATCATGTCTCCTCACATGACAACCCTGCCGACAATCTATCACGCGGTTGTCTACCCCGTTTTTTACACGGTCACCCGCAATGGTGGTATGGTCCATCCTGGTTGTCCAATGAGTCATCATCATGGCCCACCAGTGCTTTCGATGCCCATTCACCCTGCACTCATCCCGATCTTGAGCAAGAACAACGTAAGCAAGTCCAAACTTCACTGGTTGCCGCTTCATCTACGCCTAGTTATTTTGAAAACTACTCTTCGCTTTCAAAACTCCTTCGTGTATTTTCCTACTGCCTTCGATTCATTCGGAACTCTAGGCTTCCCATAGTTGATAGAAACACTTCTTTTTTAACTTCCCATGAGTTACATGGTACACTTTTGATTTTTATTCGCCAGTCCCAGCGATCGCACTTTAGCATCGAAATCAAGGAACTTGAGGCACAATGCCTCTATCCCTAATAATAGCAAAATTCTTTCACTTAACCACTTTCTGGACAATACGGGGATATTACGCGTGGGCGGACGCCTTCAGCATTCCCAGCTTACCTATGATAGCAAACATAAAATCATACTCCACCCGTATTCTCATCTCAGTAAACTAATCATAGAAGGCGAGCATCTTCGTCTACTCCATGCTGGGGTACAATTGACTCAGTACTCTCTACCGCAGAAATACTGGATAATTAATGATAAATCGTACATACGATCAGTAATACACAAATGTATCACTTGCTTTCGATTCCGTGCTAGGGGCTCAAGCCAATTATTAGGACAATTGCCCTCTTCCCGAGTTACTCCTGCTAAGCCATTCTCTCAATGTGCAGTCGACTACGCCGGTCCTGTATTTATACGTCAGGGCGGGCAGCATTCCAAATCGACGTCAAAGGCTTATATTGCTCTATTTATATGCATGGCCACTTAAGCCATTCACCTTGAATTAGTTTCAGATCTCACCTCAGACGCTTTCATAGCAGCCTTAAAACGGTTTATGGCTCGTAGAGGCATCCCTTCACAGATATTCTCCGACAATGGTACAAATTTTCGTCGTGCTAGCAGTACACTTCACGACTTATACAAACTTCTCCAATCTAATGGATTTGAACAGACTACCCAGGATTTTACCAGTGCCCAAGGAATCAAATGGTCCTTCATTCCCCCGTCAGCACCTCATTTTGGTGGCCTGTGGGAGAGTGGAGTCAAGAGCATCAAGTTTCATTTGTGTTGTGTTGTCGGCAGAACCATTCTTGCGTTCGAAGAGTATTACACTATTTTAACTCAAATAGAGTCCTGCCTCAACTCACGCCCCTTGTTCGCCATCTCAAATGACTCTAGGGATCCCGAGCCTTTGACTCCTGCGCACTTCTTGGTTGGTTCTCCACTCACTTCACTCCCAGAACCTGACTATTCCGAAGTCAAAATTGGTCGTTTAGGTAGATGGCAGCTGCTCCAAAGATTCACCCACTCTATATGGAAGAGGTGGTCAAAGGATTATTTGCACCAGTTGCAACAGATGGCGTCTCCAGTCAAAAAATTTGGCTCCCGGACAACTCGTCCTTATTTTGAAAGATAATTGCCCCCCACTGCAGTGGAAACGCGGGGTAGTCACTCAGGTCCATTTGTGTCAGGATTCATTAGTGCGCGTTGTGGATGTTCGCACCGCAAACGGCATCCTACGTCGGCCCATTCACAAATTATGTCCACTTCCAGTGGCCTCAGATTAATTACATTAGCGTTCATGCGATATGTATCATTGATTTGAACGTTTATTGCATTATCGTGCTTCATGCCCGGGACATACCCCGGGCGATCGCATGCGTTCCATTTGTTATTCTTATTATATTGTTGTTATGCTTTTTATTATTGTATTATTATGTATCATTATCATGTTATTATGTATTATTGAATTTTTGGGATCATTATTCTATTATTATGTAATGTCAATCATTATGTATTATGTATCCTCATACAATCATATTATGTATACTTATATATCTTGGGTATGTCAATCATGTTGTTATGTATTATAGAATTTTTTGGTGTCATTCTAATATTATGCATGTCAATTATTATACCTTTTATTATTGTATTATTATATTGTTATGTACTATTGAATTTTTTGGTGTCATTATTCTAATATTATGCATGTCAATTATTATGCCTTTTATTATTGTATTATCATATTGTTATGTACTGTTGAATTTTTTGGCGTCACTATTCTAATATTATGCCTGTCAATTATTATGCATTTTATTATTGTATTATCATATTGTTATGTACTATTGAATTTTTTGGTGTCATTATTCTATTATTATGTAATCTCAATCATTATATATTTTGTATCCTCATACAATCATATTATATATCCTCACATCAATTGGGTATGTCAATCATGTTGTTATGTACTATTGAAATTTTTGGCGTCACTATTCTAATATTATGCATGTCAATTATTATGCCTTTTATTATTGTATTATCATATTGTTATGTATTGTTGAATTTTGGTCTCATTATTCTATTGTTATGTAATGTCAATTATTATGCACTATTCACATAATGACTTAAACTGCAAAATCACCCGATTTTGTGCGGGCAGTATGTTAAACTTTGTACTTATAATACTGTATCTGTAATGTAACGCCGTGTGTGCGTGCAGTGACGTCATTCCCCCCCGCTAACTGCTGCCAGCGTGTCCTGCACGCTCGCAGCAAGCCAGTCTAGTTCAGTTAACTGCTAAACTCCGAACGGGCAACAAGCCTTCAGTCTGCAAGCCTTCCAGCTGCGGCTATATAATTATTTTCAATTCAGAATATTCCACTTCAAATTATTAACATGATCTTCAGTGCTTAATGCACTAATACTTAGGCGATTTCGGCCTCAATTCATTATCATGACTTTCAATATTTAATTCAACTTTATTTCTCAGGCAATGTATGCTGCGCTACACTGCACGTGCCATGCAATCATTTTCTTACAACATTCAATAAACAGTTAATTCAAAGAAAATATACAGTCCACTACTTTATTTCATTTCATACCAGCCAACTCATCACCTAACGTTGTAAGACCAACTCAAGATTATTCGAGAGCGTCGAAGACATGACAGTAGTGTATATTTTAAATAGAATACATTGAGACAAAAACCAGTACTTTGCAAAATATAAACCAGTACGACTAAGAGGGAATCGAATCAGTTAAGGATATGGTATAGTGAAACACCATTTATTGATATTTTGATTAAATGTTTTAGAGTCGGGTGATACTGTTGTGACGATTTTATTAAAATTAATAAAAAAAAAAAAAAATAATAAATAAAATAAATAAGGAGAGAGATTTATTTTTAAATTAAAATTGCACATTTAAACAAAGTTTAAATCCCTAAGGTAACACAGAAATAATAAAAAATAAAGAGCTTAAAACCAAGAGGAATGCGAGTATAAAGGTAAGGAAACACCCTTTGATAATTAACCATGCTTTGACATGCGGAAACCGGCATCAACACGCAGAATAACCCATAAATAAAACTAATAAAAGTAAGAAATTACAACTCGATATAAAAAACATAAAGATGTACAATAATTAACTACGAAGTAAAGGATACCGTAGTATAATTAAATATGTCAAAGATTAAACCGGTAGATATTAATCGGCATGTGGAACTACTTTTATGGTGAAGCGTAAACGACGCGAAGTTACTTTACCTGCCCCAATAAACAAACCCCACTTGTAATGGAGCGCTCACGCCGTAAGCTGCGCACAGCGGTAATGTGCACCGATGACAATATTTTGGTTTTCCAAGTGAATAATCTCAGTTAATATATATATATATATAAATATATATATATATATGCACTCTGTACACTCTTAACCGAAATGTATCGTTAAATAGTTGGATCGCGATGCAGAGATAAATATGTTGAAAGTTAGTAAAAGAATAACTAAATTGTGCGCCATTACAAGTGGGGTTTGTTTATTGGGGCAGGTAAAGTAACTTCGCGTCGTTTACGCTTCACCATAAAAGTAGTTCCACATTCCGATTAATATCTACCAGTTTAATCTTTGACATATTTAATTATACTACGGTATCCTTTACTTCGTAGTTAATTATTGTATACCTTTATGTTTTTTATATCGAGTTGTAATTTCTTACTTTTATTAGTTTTATTTACGGGTTATTCTGCGTGTTGATGCCGGTTTCCGCATGTCAAAGCATGGTTAATTATCAAAGGGTGTTTCCTTACCTTTATACTCGCATTCCTCTTGGTTTTAAGCTCTTTATTTTTTATTATTTCTGTGTTACCTTAGGGATTTAAACTTTGTTTAAATGTGCGATTTTAATTTAAAAATAAATCTCTCTCCTTCTTATTTATTTTTTATTAATTTTAATAAAATCGTCACATACTCCTCCACTTAAAGAAGACACATATGTGTGACTACACCAGTGGATTCCAAATGGAAACTATTTAGTAATTGCTTAAGAAAATCTTATTGAATTCTAGTGTGTGAAATTTTTCTTATGACTCTTTTTCTTTCGTGAAGTTCCCTTTTTCTCGTTTCTTAACTGCTAACTTAATTTTATTTATTACTCCTAGTTCTCGTAACTTCACAATATCGTGGCCCGACTAATTTTGTTAGCATACTCTAACTCAAGTAGTTAGTTTTCTGCTCTTTCATTAACTTTTTCCAGAACGGCGCCATTGTGACTTTATTACGTGCTTACATCTATCTATCTATCTATCTTGTTTATACTTAATACAATCTAAAGTCGATCCCATACTCAACTTTAGATTATTCCTAATTCTAATATCTTACGCTACTGAGACAAGCGGAATTTCATGAAGAGGAACCTTTATTTTATTTTAAACAATCAGCTGTTACAATTCAAGAGGGGTCAAATACTTTACACAAGGTGGATTGTATTACACACGAGGGTGGTTGCTATTGCTTACCTAGGCAGGAGTTCTTAACAATAGGGGTGGCTTACTACAATACTAAACACGATTATTTCCTGCACGAGTTTCTCATTTACTGACAAGCTTGGGAATGACTTTTCAAACAGGCCACATGCTGGTGGTTACGCTATTTAAATATGCTTTTATTACTAATTTGCGTTTTACTTATATTACTACTACTCCTTCATTACACCTTAGTTTATTTAAGATACTACCGAGCTTTTTATTTAAATGACTTATTATTTATTTTTTTTATTTTGGTCGGATTTAATAAACGGTTTCTTATTTGTTTAGAACTCGTTCATTTACTTAGTGGTGCATCATTCCATAAAATTAATTAGTAATCTTGTTTTATTTAACTCGATTTAATTTTACTTCGTTTAAATGTTGTTGTTACTGGGCAAGGGATGTCGAACACTTTTTATAACAATAGGGGGAGGCAGTCTATTGTCTAACTCAACGTGGCAGAGGGTGACAAGGACAGTTTTATACAGGCGTGAACAAGATATTTACCGGTCTGGGTTTGCTGTCAAATCGACACGTAGATGAATGAATTTTCGGACAGGCACGGGGACATGGGCTTATTACATTTAAATCTATAAATATCCTTACATATATTATATTATGATTTTCTTATATAATTACGCGATCTAATGATTCTAAAGCACTCTATACTAATTAATGAGGTTACTTCTCATCATACTATTTCTTATTTTAATTAATTAAGAATTGTATTATTTATTTCTTTGCGCGCGAGTTACACCTTTTTTTTTTTTGACTCTTTCTCGGGGTATTTTACTTGAACCAAATTAAAGTAAATTGGTTTAGCTACCGTGTTAAAGTAACAGAGTGAATAATAAATCTACAAACACAGCAAAAACATTATTTTAACAAAGCAGTGGCGCATTTTATATGTGCCACTACGTACACAATTTATCTTACAACAAAGCAGAGTGGCGCATTTTACAACGTAGGAGACGTTATACTGTGGGGCGTACCTGTTCTGGCCGGTGTGTTAGGGCAGCGAGACGTCTAGCATCTGTCCAGCTTTTTTGGTGTTGGGATTCTAAAGCAGAAAGTCCAGTAAAGTGGGATAGATGCAGCCACAGCCACCAACCTAGGGGGGTAAGTAACCCTTGACTATAATAAGAATTTAAGGGGGGTCGTGGCGCCATATCCTAGCTGATCCTCTTGGGTTTAGACAATGAGAGTTTTTATGCTTCGGCATAAAACCTCACATTGGGGGGGGTATTGTAACGGGACGAATCAGGGGAGTAAATAATTTTCATAATTGTAAAAAGCTTTAATTCATACAGTGTGTAACAGTACAGATAATACAGTCCAAGGACATATTGGGAATATTAAGAATTTTACTGGGGAAAAGTTACTATGTAAAGCTACCAAATTGGCAATTGAACAGTGGAATGCGTCTTTATTTAGCCAACTGACCTGTGAACTTTGGATTTTGAACAAAGCAGCCTAATACGTCACAAGCCCATCCCATGATGATGTAATGATGGAATGTGGGTACGGTCGAGCCAAACCTTAAATTTTGTATACGTGGCAGCTGCTAAACAAAGGATTGAGACCACGTGATCGCCCCTCCTAATAGGACTATTCGCTGGCATTGTTCTGCCCAGATCTCTTTACCATTTTGTGCGGTACAGTCGAAAAAAGTCCGCGGACAAAATTCGAGTGGGCCCACTCTCCAAAATGTAAAATTCAAAAAGGTGTAAATGAAATCAGTTTTAAATCACAAAAAAGTAATTAACAGTTCCGACTTAAATGGTGAATAAGTAGAAATATGGTAAAGGTAAAAATCTACGGAGTGACTGAAAATGTGTGATGCAGTTGGACTCTTTTGGATTTATCAGATAAGTAACATTTGGGAGCAAATCTAAATGTTCAAAAGTTCAAACAAAAATCAAATATTTTAGAGTTTTATCGAAAGAAATTTTAGTTACCAAAATTGAGATCTCATAAAGGCCTGGTGTGTGTGTGGGGGGGGGGTGAAAAGTATGTAATAAATTTAAGAAGTGCTGGTTTGTGGAAATTAAGTGTATATTTGTTTCTGTTTAATATTGTTCTTCTTTATATGTATTAATAAGATGTAATCATGTAAATTAAAAAGAAAAAAGTAGAGATCAATTCGTAATTACATCACATGTATGTGGTGCACTTTTTTTTTTTTTGGCAAGACGTAAAATGTAGTTAAGAGTTGGAGAAAAGATTTTTATATCAATTGAAATAAAAGTTAGATTACTTGGAAACAGAAAATTAAACATTGAAAATTTAATCAATAAAAGTATTGAAATTTTGAACTAAAATTGGGTTAGAGTAATTATTTATTTCGAATAACCTCATTCTGCTCTCTCTAGCTCGCCCAAAAGAACCTTAGACCATGGTAAGTAAGTTGGTAACAATGAACAATAGCGTCTGAATAAGTAGACGCAAGCACAGCTGATTTTGTGTAAAAAGTAAAAAACTTTACACTGGCGCCGCGAACAGGGACGTTTGTGTAAAATCGTTTTACGTATACGTGGGCCTGTTTTGGAGAGTGGAGCGACTATTTGAAATAAATAAATAAACATTTTTTATTTACGTCTAAATAGACGAGAGTTACAAAGTTAGGTATAAGGTTATGATATATGATTTGTTTATGTGTATTGTAAGAATTGAGTAATAAAAATAATTACAATGGAGAATAATAACGGTGAAGTCAGCCAAACTGATTTAACCGACAGTAGTACAGAAAGTCAATCAAGTATAGTAGTGAAAGAAATAAGTTAACAGAATCTGTAATAATGAATGGCGTTGCGAGTCAATCGACGCCTGTCCAAGTTAAAAAAGATGATAGTTACGAAATGCTGAAAATGATACAAGCAATGTTAGATATGAAATTCAATGAGCATAATGTAAACATAAATAGTCGTTTTGATGTCATTGACACTAAAATGAATGAACTGAATGATAAATTAAATGAACAAAATACAAAAAATGAAAGCAATTTTAATGACATTAGAGATGAAATAAAACAACAAAATGTCAATATTAATAGTAAATTTAACGAGTTAGAACAAAGGATTGAGAAAATGATTATGAAAATGGAAGGGAGACTAGATACAGGTAAGTGTAGTGAAATAAAAAATAATGAAGTAACAGACGGCATTGGTGTCAATACAGGTGATAATTATAATGGTGATATGATGACGAATAATAACGAAGAAATAATTAACGAGGTAAGTGGTAATTATAATAACGAGTATAATAGTGAAATAATAAGTGGTAAAATAGTTGAAAAAGGGGTATCTAAGGGTGATACAGAAAAAATTAATAGTGATGATGAGAATATAGAGTTAGTAGTGGGTAGTGAGAGAGTAATGATAGGTATAGATGTGCTTGAGAGAGAATACGAGGAGAGTTATTTTGTGGAAGTGTGGCAGAGGGTAAATTTTCCCCAGGTAAAATGTGAAATAATGGTTTCACATGTGTTTAGGGAGGACGAGTGTTCCTCAATCGGAGACGAAAAGTCTCAAAATGGTCCCTGAAGTTTTTGTGGTGTTCCTGGTAACGCCAGGAGGTGTTTTTATAAAGTTGTAGTGCCCTCTGCGTGGAGTGAGAGAGAGAATGTGAAATGGGAGTGGGAAGGTGATTTTGTGAAAAAGAGAGAGGTAGTGTTGTTTGATAGAAATAGAGGTTATAGAGAATTAGTAGGGATGTTAGATATAGAGAGAGTTGATGATTTTGAGTTCTTACCTTGTGATGTAGTTAGTGCAGCAATAGACGATGATAATGTTGATGATAAAACGCACTTACCTGGCAGGAGAATTAGTGTACTTGTAGTAGCAGATAAGTATGATGGTGATATAACTTACCTGCTTTTAGCAAAAAATACTGACAGAGACAGAAATAGAAATATTGGTGTAGACACGTTTTATGAGACGATGTGGAATAATTTGATAAATTATTGTTGTGGTATAACGAATAACTCAAGGTTAAAGGATTATTATAATAATAATAACAAAATAAATGTAATTAAAAATGAATTGTGTTGTAATAATATAAGATTAATTTATGACGATGGTGGTTAGACATTTATTATTGATGAACATTTAATTATGAGATTGTAATGGTTTAATACTGGACTGAATAATGTGATGAGTTGTGACAAACAAGAACATTTAATGATGAATATTGTATATAAAGTTGTGTTGGTGGTATATGTAATATGTATTCTATAGTAAGGTTATGTACTTTGTATTGTATGTAATCAATTTATGATTTTGGTGGGGTAATAGTGTTTTGTTAGATGAGATAATTAACAGCATATAATTAAAGTTTATGATGGGAATTAAATGAAGGTAAATAGTTTTGAATAAAGTAATTGCAGTAATTTACAGTGTTTTGAAAAGGATAGAATTAAATTAATTTGTGATGATGTAGTTAATTTAAAGAGTTTTAACAGCGGCAGCGACGAGCCCCCCGTCCGGCCACTTGGGCCAGTCGGGAACCATACGACTCGCGCGGGAAGCCCTGCTCAGCCTGCGCAAGTACGTGATAATAATCGGTCCTTGTTAGGGCCGACCAAGCCGGTAAAGGCCGGACCTTCCGGCTGCACAGCCGCTAGTAGGCCAGGCAGCCCTAATCCTCTGCCGGAGTCTGACTCCCCAGACATGGAGACCTCAGCTTCCACCGACTGGGTGATAGTAGGGCACGGTGGCAAGCCGAGAAGTCTCCCTCCATGGTTTTTCTGAGTTCGGCTACGGACTCGGCGGCATTCCAAGCCTCCGCTGAGGTTGCGCCTAGCCGCACCTCCGAAGGAAGGACCCCGCCGGTGTTCGTCACGAACGTCAGGGACATTATTGGCTTTAGTCGCCGACTCCGCAAGGTCGTTGCGCTGGCAGATAACGCTTCTGTCAAACTCCTAGCGAGTGATACTGTATGCATTGCCTGCCGCAGCGCATCCGAGCACTTCGGAGTAGTCCAGTGGCTGGAACGAGAATCATTCCAGTTCCACACTTACACCTTAAACCGAACCAAGCCTGTAGCCCTTGTCCTTCGGGCCTGGACATACAGGCGGATCCGCAGGTCGTCCTTGACGAACTGTGCGACGCGGGTTACAAGGTTGTGGGATACTCTCGGCTGTACACTACTTATGGCTCGCGTCAACCACTACCCCTAATCAGACTCCTTGTGGAGAAGGGCGACTCCACCCAGGCCCTTTTAGAGTTGAAATGGCTTTTCGGGCTCTGCGTTAGCATAGAGCCCTGCTGTCAGACCGGGCGACTTACCCAGTGCCACAGGTGTCAGCGGTTCGGCCACAGCAGCTTCGGCTGTCGGAACGCGCCGACCTGCGTCCGCTGTGGTAACGACCACCTAACACAGGCCTGCGCTGTTCCTAACAACCACAGATATTGCATTAACTGTGGCGGCGCCCATGCTGCTAATAACAGGCGCTGCCCGGTGTACAAAGAGCAGCTGGACAAACTTGCTAAACCTGTCCAGCCTAAGCCTCGACAAGTTGTTGCCCAACCAGTAAAGATGGCCAAAGCCTCTGAACCTGTGGTCCGGAAACCAGCCCCTAGGTCTGCTCCGGTTCCGAAACCTCAAAGTGCAGTGAGCCCGAGCAAAGCTCAACAGGCCAAACCCAAAGCCGCGCCCCCGGAACCGGAACGCGAGGTACCCCCCTACGCTCTAGTCCCGTTGCCGGATGATAAGGAGGAAATTGATCCTCCACTGCCGCCGCCACCCAAGCCTAGATACCCCTGATCAGGCAAAAAAGAACACGGGCCAGCCAAAGTTACCTGCCACTGGACCCAAGCCTGTCCACCAAAAGTCAGAGCGACCACCCGCTCCAGAACCTGCCCCCAAGGCTTCGCCGCCTCGCCCCGCCGCAGCTATGCAGCTTCTCCCCAGGCCTCATCTACCGATGATCTCGCCGTCATTTCCGACTTTCTGGCAAGCTACGACTTGCAGAAAGTAGCCCAAACTCTCCTCAAAATCAAGGAACGCTTGGCATCAGCCTCGCCCCAGGACAAATTCATCCTCTTGGTGGAAGCCTGCCGTACTATCGGTCTGTTATGAACGGACAACCACAGCAATTCCTTAAGCGAGACCTCGAGCTCGTAGAGTGGAATGCCAAAGGCCTTCGCTTCCCGGCATTCTGAGCTCTTAGAGTTCGTTGCCCGACACAAGCCCGATGTGCTTCTTCTTGGTGAGACGCACCTGACCCCGCATCATCGTTTCCGATTACCCAACTACGTGTGCTACCGGGATGACCGGTCGGGTCGCACAGGAGGGGGCACAGCCATTGCGGTGAAGGCGAGTCTTCGCCATCACCGCATTGTCCTGCCTCAGCGGCGGAACCTCGAATGCACCGTGGTTGAGCTCCATGGGGCTCTCGGCGGTCTACTCGTGGTTTCCGCTTACAAGCCTCCACAAACGGAGCTCCTGTCAAACGATCTGGAGGCCGTCTTTGGCGCACACAGAAGGGTAGTCCTGGCGGGCGACCTGAACTGTAAGCACTCTGATTGGGGGAGCCGCTTGGTGAACCCAAACGGGGCCCGCTTACGCAGGTATGCTGATGCAGCTCGGGTCACAGTCATGGGTCCTACTGGGCCTACGTACTATCCCTCGAGGGCTAACTCCCGCCCTGATGTACTGGACATTGCCGCGGTCAGGGGCGTTTATTGCCCGGTCCACGTCTCCGTCATTTCGGAACTGTCCTCGGACCATTGCCCTATCAGTGTGCATATAGCTACCCAGCACGCTAACGTCCGCGATGAGCGGCGGGTAATCGAGTGGGACCGCTTTGGCCCGGCGTTCAGTCGTCGCCTACCTGAGCATATCCCGCTCGACACTACCCAGCATGTCGACGAGGCAGTTGCCTTATTCGACACAGTCGTAGTCTCGGCGGTAGACGTGTCCTCCCGGATGAAGCCGGGGCTCACGCCCGACTATCAGCGTATCCCCGAAGAGGTGTCTCAGCTCGCTTGCGAGAGGAATCGCCTCCGGAGACACTGGCAGAGGACTCGTGACCCGGCTGACAAGGCTGCATTCAACAGAGCGTCTGGCAAGTTGCGTCGCGACATGCTGGCGTTCCGTAGACACAACTGGGAGCTAGCAGTTACACAGATGGATGGCCCTGCCAAGGACCGTAATGTCTGGCGGAATCCCAGTGCCCTAACGGGAAAGCGTAAACGCGCGCCTCTCCCCGCACTGGTCGGACCCGGCGGTCAACCCCTTGGCTGCCCCCTCGAAAAGGCAGAGTTCTTGGCTGACAGTTTAGAGCGACAGTTCGCTCCCAACCCATCCAAGAACCCGGCTTTCACTGAGCAAATCTGCCGCGAGGTAGAGCGCTTTCTATCGGCCGGTATCACAGTCCAACTGGAGTCCATCTCCCCGGAGGAGGTCTCTGAGAGGATTATTCAGCTCAAGCCCCGGAAGGCGCCTGGCCCGGACGGAGTCATGAATTCCGCCCTCCATTGCCTTCCGGAGCGAGGAACCCAGTTCCTCTCTGACCTTTTCAATTCATGCCTCAGACTGGCCTACTTTCCGGTGAAATGGAAAACGGCAACAGTACTAGTGATACCCAAGCCGGGAAAGAATTCTTCTCGCGTGGAAAACCTCAGACCCATCAGCCTCTTGTCCGCGACATCCAAGGTTTTCGAGCGACTGATCCAGCGTAGGATCGGTGACCATCTAGAAAGACTAGACGTGCTGATCCCCGAACAGTTCGGCTTTCGTGAGCTGCACTCCTCGACTCGTCAGCTGATGAGACTCGTGGAATGCATTACCGAGGCTGGCTGCCAGGGCAAACAGACGACTCCGATCTTCCTAGACGAAGAGAAAGCCTTTGACCGCGTGTGGCACGAGGGTGTCCTTTACAAACTCACGGAAGTCCTTCTCCCAGATTGCTACGTTCATTTGATCGGCAGCTTTCAGCGAGACCGTAGCTTCCGAGTAAGAATAGACCACGCTCTCTCTTCGGAGAGGCGTATTACCGCTGGTGTCCCTCAGGGAAGCGTCCTTGGGCCTCTCCTGTTCTCGCTGTTTGTCAATGACACACCCCGAGTTCCTGGAGTTAAATTGTCGCTGTTCGCGGACGACACTGCGGCTTTTGCCTCAGAGCCGAATGCAAGTTATGCGGCAATTAAGCTCCAGCGTCAACTCGACGCGTATGTCGGGTGGACCGATGACTGGAGAGTTCCCGTTAACGCTTCCAAGAGCGCTGTGGTAATATTCTCGCACAAACGCAAGCGGCCTCGGCCGCTTAAAGTAGGCCCTGTCGAGGTGTCCTGGACCAACAGCGTCAAGTACCTCGGGCTCCACGTGGACTCCCGACTCACCTGGCAAACCCATACACAGTATATCCGACAACGCGCTTCGGCCCAACTTAGTAGACTCTGGCCCGTGCTATCTAATCCGGCAATGACCCCCCGGCTAGGTAAGCTCATAGTCAACTCGTACGTGTTGCCCGTGATTACTTACGCCTGTCCTGTTTGGAGATACCTGGCTCGTGGTCATAGAACAACGCTCCAGCGCGTACTCGACCGGGGACTGAAGCTTAAATGTAAAGTCCCCCAGAGGTACTCTTCTCGACTTTTGAGGAGAGGACTCGGTGTCCGCTCTCTTGATGACACCGTGAGACGCCTGGCGCGTAGATTCTATGTTCGTTCCGACAGAGTGACCCACAATTCCCTCATTGCCGGACTTGGTAAATACACCCCGCGACCAGGTGAGTCCTGGAAGCGACCTCGTTTACTAGTCCCGGTGGTATAATCCACCAATCGCAGGTCACTTCAGACCCCTCCATAATTAGGTAAAAACATATATAATGAACTCAAATAGACCCAGTGGCAGGAGTCCTTTCTGAGACTCAGGACACTGCACTACTCGCAACCTGCACTTCGCGCGGGCCGTGCAACCCCCAGTTGTGTAATTTTGGTGCACTCCATTGGACGTCGTGAAGCCAGCCGGAAGAAAAGGAAGAAGGAAGAATGGAGAGCGCAGGAGAAGCAATGATGGACATCGACTGAGACAGCAGCGGGCTCTACATACCACTGCCGAAAGAAGAGGACCGCAGCATGCCCGGAAAACCGGACGCAGCCGCCGAACATCACAGTGCGGCTCAGGCAGCGTATGCAAATGATTTAGCGTCCTCGACAAACGGTTCTTTTAAGGACCTCAAAAACGATAGTGTGTACGATTGGCGCCATTTGTCATGTGACTATATATATATATATATTTTAGAACGATACAATTACATATATCAAGCCTCACATTGGAAGCGACAAAATTATATAACGAATTTTTATGTAATTTCGATATACTGGAAATTATGCAGGTTGTATAATGATACCAGGTGTAACTATAATAAGAGTATTTTTATTATCAGTATTTAAAACTCATATTTATTATTTATTCAATATTATAAATATTCATAAACCTCATTAATAATTGTCGGTCACGATATTGCTCATTATTAAATGTTTATATCTTATGACATGCAACATTACACAAATTAAAAAAAATCTCTTATATCTAAACATGTTAATAATCTTATATCTAGACATGTTAATAAATTGGTTTATTAATTAAATACAAAATTAAAATGTTTTTATGAAATAAATTTTCTTAACTCAGATCTGACCTCTACTCCCTCAGTCTATACCAATGTTTAAAATTCAATTTAAAATTATATTACTTGATTGTAGACTGGCATTTGTTTTAATATTCAACTTTAAATTAATCTTTTCTATGATTCAAATATCAAATCAATTTACTATTTATTTTGATAACTCTACTCTCTCTACTTTAAATTCTCTTACATTTATTAATTCTTTTTATATGCGATCGCTTATTCTTACGACTAAACATTTATCTACATTTTAAAATATTATTACTAAGTATAAATTTTTCTTTATTTTAATTTACTGTCTTTTGATATAGTCTTTATGAGCTCTTTTTCTTTTTTAAAAATCATTTAAATTCATTACGCATGTCACCTCGAGTTCTGATGATCTTACGACTTGTTGTCCGGGGTCCAACGTTGTCCAGAGTTAGTTTTCCATTCCTCCTGTCCTGGCGTGGTCCTGGATACGTCTAGAGTCCAGCGTCGCTCTCCAGCAGTGTGTTCCTGGATACGTCTAGAGTCCAGCGTCACTCTCCAGCAGTGTGTTCCTGGATACGTCTAGAGTCCAGCGTCACTCTCCAGCAGTGTGTTCCTGGATATGTCTAGAGTCCAGCATCACTCTCCAGCAGTGTGTTCCTGGATACTCTTGGTAGACTTATGATTTCAGTATTTACTTTTTCCGGAATATTGTCGTGAATTTAACGAACGTTATTTCTTTCGTTACTGCGACTTGTAATAGAAATAAAAATAAACTGTTTTGCCGACGGACAGCATGTTCGGCTGCAACTGTGTCTTGAAATGAAGAAAAGGTTTTTGGTCGAACCCTTAATTTATACCCTCTCGAGATTCCGCGCCAGATGGCTCCAAAATCGTCCTGTCGATACCTGCATATCTCGTGACAGCCTCCACTCCCGAACCTTCTCATCTATTTGCAATTATTAGCAAATAGTAATGTTTTGCACGGAATCGAGATAGCACAAATCATAGCAATTTCGATTAAGCATTCACTATATTAATTTGAGCGCCTTAGGGTAATTTGCGTATTTTTTAGCACGTTTATTTTGCACTGACTTCGCATAACGTGTTCTATTACCGTCATCTTTTCACTGGGTATAACTATAAATTTTACACACACTTTGGTGCTTTTGGTTTGATCATACACTAATTAGTTTTCGCACAGTGAATTAAAATAGTTATTTTATTAATTACTTGGGGCGGATAGCTGAGATTCCTGTCTTTGCATGCATCACTAACACACACAAGATACACGTTGTTACAACACAAATAAGCCACCCCAGTACCAGGGATAAAAAAAAATGATTCTAAATGCAAAATAATACTTCATATTAAATAAAATGCTTAATATAAATAAAACATAAAGAAAATGACACGACGAACGATGACATGACCTAACCCAAGTGATTGAGCCAACAAAAGGAAACAAAAGAAGAAGGGAACCACAAAAAACAAACAAGAATAAAACCAAAGAAGAGAAGAAAGTGATTCACCAGAACAAATGAAGAAGGGAAGAAACCCAAACCAAACAAAAATGAAACAAATTCATGGAATTGAATGACTCAATGTAACACGTTAAAATGAACCCAAAGGAGAGGGTGGAAAACCAAAGTATCAAACAAATACAATGAAAATGAAGAAGGAGGGGAATGAAAAAGAAACAAACCCACAATGAAGGGAAATAAATAAAAATGAAAACTAATGATGATACAAAAACCAGTAATAAAGAAAATGAGCAAGAGAAATAATGTAATGCAATGCACACAAATGTAATATTGGAAAAAAACAAATAATTAACCTATGAGAAAAAAGTAAATGTTATTATCCATTAATGGACAATAGTAATGGAATTGGAGGAAACCCAATTAAACAATGTTAAATATAAAAATAAATATAAAAAAGCAAAATAACCCACAATTTAGAGTTAGATGTAATGTTAAAATATAAGGACATAAAATTGTTAATAGTATTAATGAGATATTGTAATGAAAGAGATAGTATGGTAGTGAGATAATAATTAGAGGGATTACCCATTCAGAAACACTTAAAAAACAAAAACATTTGTGAAGTGCAAAATGAAAGTGTAAAAACCCCAAAGTGTAGTGATAAAGAAAGTACACTAATAAAATTATAATAAACTATAAATAATTTAATAGTGAAGGTGATGACTGAATCAAAATAGAGTAAAATAAAGAATGTTAATATAGTAAAAAATAGTGAATGATAAAAGCACAAACAATTAATAAATCTAAAGAAACACTAAATGATAAAAAGTGAAATATGTTAGTAACTAAGAATAGCAGTATAAACTGATACGACAGTAACTAGTTAAGAAAGAATGTTATTATTAAATTTAAGTAAATACAATTATGATTAAAAGGGAGAATGCCGTGAAGGGAAAACCAGAAAGTGTTAACATGGAGGGAAAGTAAAGATTGTTTAAAAATTAAGGAGTTAAAAACAAATCAAAAACACCCATGTTATAAGGGATCGTTATAAGTTCATAAAAGTGATGTTGTTTATCACACTAAAAGATAATATAAAATAAGATGAATTGTAAACAAAGATTAGCATTATATATAATTTACCTTAATTTCCTTCCAGTGACGTCAAGCGTAATTTGTTTATTTACGTCAAGCGTCAATGACGTCCAGTGACGTCAAGCGTCAATGTATTTATTTATTATGTGTTTGTTTTATTGTGGATTTTTTATTTTTTAACGAGCTCCTCTTGGAGTGTTGGTCTGAGGATGGGCCACATGGCCTGAAACGCGTAACCGAAACAAATTACGCTTGACATCACTGGACGGAAATTAAGGTAAATTATATATAATTATCATACAGTGACCTGGACCGCTTTAAATATGTTTAAAAGATTAGCAAATAATAGTTAAATAATTGTTCAAGCAAGTTTATGAATTGGATATGGCTGGTAGAGTTATACAGACCATAGGCCTAAATATTGTATTTAATAAGATCAAAAAAATAGTAAATAATAGTCACATTGTTATTATTGGCAAAGTAAATCAGTAAAAAAGTTAAGAAATGTATGACTAGGAAACGAGGAAACCAAATAGTAAACCATTATGTACAAAATAATACTAACATAATAATAACACATAAACAGACCCAAAACACAACAATAAATTATACAACCAATTATAATAACAAAATAAAACCCATTAGGCTAAAAGGAAATATAATTTGAATGAAATAAGTCAAATACCATAATGGCTACTTAGGCCTAGGAAAGTGCCTAACTATCAAAAACAAGCAACTACAAATTGTAATAAGTTAAGTTAATAAGAAATTAGCAAATCCGAGGCGAAGGACTCACCAAGGATAAATTGTAAATCATTTTTGGGACAAAATATTATAATAAGCATTTGAATACAAAAAGAAATGTAATTAACAAGTATTAACATAATTATAAAAGCATAAAACCTAAAATAACCCAAACTTGTGGGGTATCAAAATAATCTATGAAAGGAAATACATACTATAGTGACAATATTTAATAATCAGGAAGGAAGATAGAGGAATAACAGCAGTCAGAAGATATACTAGGATTTTGAAAAGAATTCAAATTTTGATAACAATGGATTTATATCAATCTCAGCCAATCAGAATTCTTTGGTTACCATATAAACCACCGTTGAAGACGAAAATTACCGTTGAATATGGTTACTCGTAAAGCGTCATTCTACCAGGACAGAAGCTAAAGTTTGGAAGACCAATTTTTTAATAAAATAATGTAAAACAGTGAACGAAGTTCAAAACTATGACTGGATAAGAAGCAGACGAACCATTAGAGCAGTCCATTCAAGATCCAGGACCATAAAACTGAGAATTAACAGAAAATAATGACCACATAATATATGAAAAGGACGCCAGACCTACTTAAGCCCAAAGATCAATGAAAATAGACCTTATTGCACCCCAATCCTCTTCCGATCCAATGAATGAAAACACCAAGTCATCCTGATGTGTTAAGTACCATTGAATTACCTTATTTCCAAAAAAAAACAAATCACTCTAAATTTTACTAAAAGTAAATTGATCTCACTATAAGCCGAATATTTCTCTTTCAAAGATTATTTAAGAAAAATAAACACACTGAAAATTTGTTAACATAAAATTTAACCTCTTGTTGAAATACGAACTTTTGAACCACATTTAACGACACTACAGAACAGATTGTAAACACACACCTTATTATTTCTGTACACTTAGATTAAGGTAAAATATTTTTATTGCAATCATAGGAATTCTTTATCTCATAATCAAAAGGATCCACCGATTTTTTAACGAAAAACATAGTAATATCTAAACGTTCAGCTGCCATGCTGATGTGGATACTTCATTACAGAATCGATTTCGTCAGCCTTGAGAGGAAGTGTTTCATGTAAAAAGTCGGTGCAAATTTGTTATAATCTAATTGTCAAATTGAACATTTTAATTATCACCCATTAAAATAACTATTACAGGGAGTAACCGTTGTTATTTCATAGGGAGTGCATTATATTACTTGTGTTTATTTACGAAGGCTAGGTTTGATGTGCAGAGCTCAAGTTGCCATTTGCACAACTGCCTACACGATTCAAAGGCGGCACGAGCGGGAATTATTTGAACGCCCCGACCGTCATAGTGGAAAGCACTTTATTAAGTAATTTTAATTGTTTTAATAAACAATTTGGCGCCACCCGGGATTAACACACCCCTATATATAAACAGGTAAGGTTACTGCCGTGTTATACTGGTAATTACCGCAACGCTACGGACATCGTTGGCGCAAAATTGATGTAACGACCCCAGTGCGAGACGAACGCACTAACACTTGACACACATATCAAACTGGTATACATTGTACAGAGACACACCAGTTTCGTCATTACAATGTGTAACACACATACAATTAAGCAGGTGTTCACTGCATGTCGGAACAGGTTAATTGCTCCCCTAATCTAACAATGAAATATTTTTACAATCTCAGACCTGTCCATTTACCTGTAACTTATACAAATTCTACAAATTTTATATTTATTTAAATTAATGCCTAATACAGCGTATGGCTGTATCGTTGCAATATATATATATATATATATATATATATATATATTGCAACGAATCACAGGATCATGATAGGGGGGCAAGTTCATATATTACACAGACAATGGACATTCATATTATATTGGTAGATGGTTAAGTTGGGTTGTTATCAATTGTATTTAGTAAGGTTAAGGGTTTAGTTTAGAATAACTGTGCATTATTATTTATGGTTATTCATGTACTGTGTTAGTGGAAATTTGCGCGCGTGCGTGAGTGGGAAACGTTTCCCGGGCGGTGCGTGAAGTATTATCGTTGTTTTGACATTAGCTGAACTGAGACATGTGTATCGCTACAATCGCTATACCTGTTGGACTATTGTTTACGTTCATGTATATTATTAGTATGTAGGCAGTCATGCATGAGATACGAGTAGTCTGATTACCGCTATGCATGCTGTTACAAAGTAAATGCACTCTACTGCATGAAAAGTGCATGGTCACTTTTTACTAACCATGTGACTTCCATCCACCAATAGAATGCTGACTGGTGGTTGGAAATTTTCTTAAGCCTGTCGTTACACAGGCAGTTCTTCTACGCCATCTACCGCGAACGGAACGTGCACTCCTTGTACAAGATTCTACCGCTTGCAAGGTGTTGTAAAAACTATTCGTCGTTAGTGAAACGGGAAGACTCAGAACTGTGTGTAGTACATTTGCACACATCAGTGTTTTAACGCATTGTGCGAAAATTTACAAGCAGTTCTTCACTGCTGCTACCGCGAACGGTACATACAATCCTTGTACAAGACTCTACCGCTTGCAAGGATCTGTTAAGACTTTTCGGGGATAGTAACGCGTGTGACGCATAACAATTGATTTTATATATCTTTACACACTATATTAATATTGTAGTATTACGTGTGTAAGAAGTGAGTGTAACTGTATCACTGTGCGAGATTTCCGCAGTGACAGTATCAATTGTTACGCAATAGTTCCATCAAGACGTTTCCGTGCTAGTGCAAGATTTCCTCATAGGGTGGTCTGCTGATCGCGGTAGACCTTCGTATTCGCGAGAACACTTGAAGAAGCCGGAGAGGTATAAGCTCAATATACCGTTATTAGATTAAACTCACTGTCACCTGAGATATTACTTGGTCTTAAACTCTATATAAGTTTTGCGAGTAATAAAATCCGTAGTACCGTTGTGTGTGCGAAGTGTCGGATTCATCGTGGGAATTGTAGGACATCAGCCCAGCTGTTACAGGACATCAGCCCAGCTGTTATAGGACATCAGCCCAGCTGTTATAGGACACCAGCCCAGCTGTTATAGGACCAGCCCAGCTGTTACAGGACGCCAGCCCAGCTGTAAACGTTTCTGGTGAAACGTCTGTCATTTGTAAGCCACACCTGACGAACCATCTATACCGCAAAGACCGGCCCTTCTCTTCAACAACATATTCGTGGGAGTCTTCTTATGTAACGTATCACGTCTTGCGTATGAACATTATTTAACATTTTAAAAGAGAGACTCTATATCAAACATTACATTCTGTACATTTCAAATATACCATATAAACTATAACTTGTGTTTGTACAATAAATAATCTTAAACCCTCCAATATAGACTTGTAATTTGAAATACACATACTATCATATCCTATGCGCCAATAGTTTAGTAATTTGTGTTGTCGCATAGAGATATTTTGGCGCTTAGCAACGTAGGGCTCGGAAAATAGCGGAAATTTTACGCTATTATATATTTGTCTATGAATATAAAATTTGTTGGAAAAATCCGACGTATAAATATAATTAACATAAAAATTGTATGTGTATTGTTCATATGAAAAGCTGAGGATATAATTTTTCAAGTGTGCATATTCTCTTGTATATCATATATGAACAGATTTTATCAGTATATTGGAGGTTGATTATTAGTTGTTGTATGTTAGATAAGGTATTTGCATGTTGATATTTTGAACTGCTTTTTCTGTGTGCATATAAACTGGTTACAATACGTTCTAATCTTGTTGTGATAATAATAACTTGCTTGGCGTATAAATCAATAAATTTAAATTTACTAAATTTTAAATTAAATTTTAATCATTATGGCGGATTCTGCTGAAATCAAGAATGCTTTAGCGACCTTATTAGAAGAAATGAAAGCCAGTAAAGAAGAGCGGAAAGCGGATAAAGAGGAAAATAAAGCCCGTCAAGAGGAGGTGAAAATGAGTATACAGAAGCTTTCAGCAGAAGCCGAGAAAAGAAGTGCAGAAGCCGAGAAAAGAAGTAAATCGATCCACGACGAAAACAAAAGAATATATGCGGCCGTGCAGGAGCAATCTAAACAAAGCAAACAAATGATAGAAGCGGCAGAAAAGCGTATTAGCGAGACCGTGGAAGCTATGAAAGCTGATATAGAGGCGAGTTTGGAGGTTAATAAGTCACGACTTAATGAATATGGTGCGAAACTCGCTGGAGTGGAGGAGCAGGTAATACAACACAGATCCACGGTGAGTGAATTAATGGCTGAGCAAGACGTGCGGATTCAAGAGCTGCAACAGCAAGTGTCACGATTGCAAAGTACCTCGTCACCACTAAACTGTACTACGTATGTATATAAGACTTTGGATGACGTTAATTCACAGCAAAGATTTTATGGACGGGAGAATGAAAACCCCATGGATTTCATTCAAATTTGCCAGCGGGATCTGGAGCAAATTGGTGATACCTTAAGTGAAGCTGATAGAATTAATTTCATAGTGCGGCGACTTAAGGGTACCGCTGCGGAGTGGTTTAGTATGGTCCAGGATAAAATCAACACGTTGGAAGACCTGGTAAGACATTTCAGAGCTAGATACTGGAATGAGGAGATCCAGCGGAAGATACGTACGCAGTTGGAGTTTGGAAAATATTCCAATACCAGAGGTCCTAAAGATGCATATGTGATGCAGTTGATATCCAGAGCTAGATATCTTGAGCCTAGCTTAACCGAACCTGACATGGTAAGTAAACTTGCGCACCACTTTGGACGCGGGATACAGGTGGCCGTCCTTACGCAAGGAGTTAAGTCGTGGGACGAGCTGCTCACATTACTTGCAAAATGGGAAGGTATCGACAACCCGAGTATCAATGGTAACAGTAATGAAACACCGCATAAAAGTTTTCAATATCAAAATCAAACCAAGCAAACACAGTCGCAACAACAACAACGACCTAAGATGTCTAATAGAAATACCAATCAAAAATTTAATGCCAATAAAGTAGCAGTAGTAGCGGAAGAGGATTCCGATATAGAACAGTCAAAAAACGTGTAAGGCTGCACGGCGTGAGTCCGTGCAACAAAATAACTAGTACACGTAAAGGTAGGAATGAAGTTTCAAAAGCCCGGTGTAACTATAAAAAGCAGTTCAATAAATCAAATGTGAAAGATGTTAATTATAAGAGAAAATTTGTAGTGTCCGGCCTATATCCTGCCGTAATTAGAGATAGTTTAATTTGCAATAACCATAGTAAGGAAAATGAGAAAGGTATTAGTGTTGAAAATGACACTGACCTCATTGTCAACGCGAAAATTAACGGATGTGTCGGCGAAGTTTTATTTGACAGCGGCGCAGAAATCTCGTTAATGGATGAGCGATTCCTAGAGAAGCACAGGAAACATTTTAAAAAAATCCCGATTCTGCCAGCAGCCCACAAAATCATAAAATCAGCGACGGGTGAATCTCAGAGGGTTGACCGTCAAGCTATGATAACAGTATCCATTCAGGGAATGGAAATAGAAGTCTCTGTGCTTATTGTCAAGAAACTCGTGTATAATGTTATTTTGGGAGTGGACACATTAAATAAACTGCACGCGAACATTGATTTTCCAAATAAAATACTAAAATGTACTATAAATAATAGTAAACACGATATCAGGTTAGGACGCAGGAGGGGTAAGACGGGGTCTGATTGTGAACCTATTACTATAACTCGCCCAGCGGTTCAACTTGCCGATAAGATAACACATAATATGCGGACTCACAGCAGGCAGATAACGAGCAATGAGCAAGATAAGCTGCAAAGTATGCTTGATAAATTCGAATCTGTGTTTTCAAAAAATCCTACCGTCACGAATGTTTATGAACACAGTATTCAGGTCACTGATGAAAATAAATTTGTACGGAAGACGTACCCCATCCCCCTTCACTATCAACAACAGGTTGATGCCGAAGTTAAGAGTATGCTTCAGAATGGTGTGATTGAACGAACTGATAGCAATTTTTTAAATCCTATGGTTGTTGTTAAAAAGAAAAATAACGACATTCGATTATGTCTCGACATGAGAAATCTAAATTCTATTACAAAAAAATGCTACGACTGTGCTCAGAATGCGGAGAACCTATTCATAAAATGTCAAGGTGTTAAATACATGTCTCGCCTTGATCTTAAAAGTGGATTCTGGCAGATTCCCCTTGCCAAAGAGTCGAGAAGATACACAGCATTTCTATATCGAAATAAATGCTATCAGTTTAGAGTAGTTCCATTTGGTTTGGTTACCAGTTTAGCGGCCATGGTCAGATGTTTGGAGTTAGCTCTGGGACCCGAGGTGGAGGACTTCGTCAGCATATTTGTTGATGATATTTTGGTCATATCCAAATCATTTGAAGAACATCTTGAACATCTCAAGATTGTATTTCAGAAGTTGCAAGCTGCTAACCTGACTCTCAATCTTGAAAAGTGTGAATTCGGGAAATCGCAAATTAAATTTTTGGGACATATTATCTCAGCGGAAGGTATAACAACTGACCCGGAAAAAATACGTGCGATCATGGAGTTCCCGAAACCCACAAAACCCAGGGATATCAGAGCGTTCCTCGGATTGACTGGTTACTTCAGACGTTTTACGCCAGAATATTCTGGGACAATTGAGCCGTTGTTAGAACTGCTTCGTAAGAGTACTAAATGGAGATGGGAGGAGCGTCATCAGCATGCTTTCGACGCGACTAAAAATTTGTATAGTAGGAACCTGCACGTGTTCCATCCTGAGAAAAGGGGCACATATGTCCTGAATTGCGATGCTTCGGATTACGCCATTGGGGGGGTACTCTACCAACGGAATGAGAAGGGTGAAAACAAAATAATTGCGCACAGCAGTAGGTCACTAAAAGGGGCCGAACGTAACTATTTCACATCGGAGAAAGAAATATTGGCTATTGTGTACTGCATTAGTAAATTTCGTTATTACCTGGTTGGACAACACTTCGAAATCCTTTCGGACAACCAGGCCTTATCGTTCATGTTGCGCTGCAAGTTGGCGAATGCTCGCATATCCCGTTGGATCATGGCCATCCAAGAGTACGACTTTACCATTAAGTACTGTAAGGCAAGCGAGAACCAAGCAGCTGACACGTTAAGCCGATACCCTCCAATGGTGGAAGAACGTCATGCGTCTAATAACCAGGAAGTTCAAATTCTAGCTGTCAAATATAAATTAGAAGACAGTCTCAAAAATAAGTTAAGAAATATTGGTATGGAACAACAGCGGGACACAAAATTGAAGCGGATATGTGACGCTATCCGGATACAAGAAAACCCTAAGTACAGAATATATAAAGACGTAGTGTATAAAATTATCAATGGTGGATGGAAAATTATGGTACCGGACGCCATGGTGGAAGACCTCACCTGGATGTGTCATGAGAGTCTGGCTCATGCGGGGCCTTATAAATGTTACCTGGCAATGCGGGAGGATTTTGTGTGGCTAAATATGACCAGGAAAATAAAGGCCATACTCCGCTCATGCCACATCTGCCAAACAGCGAAATATCCGAACCAACATACCCAGGTTGAAATGGGTAACATTGTTGTGCGTAATAAAAATGACCTTGTATGCATTGATTTTTTGGGTCCACTTCCTCGGGCGGCACGTGGAGTGAAGAACCTTGTGGTTGTTACGGATGCCTTTACCAAACATGTTAGCCTATATGCTATTGGTAGACCTACTACGTCGGCTGTCATAAACATTATGCTAAATAAATACATGCCGAAAAATGGTCCCGTAAGGAAGATACTCTCAGATCAAGGTAAGCAATTTACGAACACCAAGTGGCACTCCGAGCTTGAGAAACACGGGGTCCAGACGGTCTTGACTGCGATCCGGAGACCGCAAGGTAACTTGGCCAAGCGGGTCAACAAGGAGTTGGGATGGTTGTTCCGTACGTACTGTAATACTAACCAGAGTAAGTGGCCGGAATTCCTAGAATTTTTTGAGTATGCCATAAATGGAAATTATAATTCTACTACTGGGTATACTCCGAATGAACTCCAAACCGGAGAAATGCCAGGCCGGGTCTGGGGTAAACACATTGAAAGGATAGCGACGCATAATATGCCTATACCAGTTGAGATAAAGAAAATCGAGGCTAGAAGACGCATTAAAAAGTGCGCCGAGGAGCGCACGGAAAAATTTAATGCGGAACATAAACTAGTCAAGTTCAAGACTGGAGAGAGTGTGCTTTTACGAGCATTAAATGTTGGAAGAAGGGAGGACAACACAGCCGCGAAGTTTTTTAGGCTGTATAATGGTCCGTATACCCTGTCGGAGCAAGTGGGGAAAAATACCTTTATCTTAACCAACCCAAATACCAACCGTGCGATTGGTAAATTCCATGCGTCCTCATTGAGGAAGTATTATACAAAGGATCCGTAAACTCAGAAATAAATGTCAGGATATAGGGGTAAGAATGTGTAGTGATTTAAATATGTCAATTCAGGTTTAAATGTTGTATGTAAGATGGATCTGTGAATGAACAATAATCTAGTTTTGATAAGGAATGTTGTCTGTGTACCCTGTGACCCTGCATAAGATTTCGTTATCTGTGTGTCAAGAACATGTGGGTTTGTTTTGGTTTGAAGGTTACCACGTGTCCTTTGATTTGATGCTTCTGTCAAAGTGACAGTTGGAAATGTTAGTATTAATTGGGGATGTTTATTTGATTTTAGTTCGAGGGTATTATTATTATTTCAGGATTAGGAAGTTGTTTTGGTATATAAAAAAAAAAAAAAATTTTTTTTTTTTGTTAGTTAACTAAAGAAAAAAAAATCTTTTTTTTATGCGGGAAGGAGTTAATCCTGCAACGAATCACAGGATCATGATAGGGGGGCAAGTTCATATATTACACAGACAATGGACATTCATATTATATTGGTAGATGGTTAAGTTGGGTTGTTATCAATTGTATTTAGTAAGGTTAAGGGTTTAGTTTAGAATAACTGTGCATTATTATTTATGGTTATTCATGTACTGTGTTAGTGGAAATGTGCGCGCGTGCGTGAGTGGGAAACGTTTCCCGGGCGGTGCGTGAAGTATTATCGTTGTTTTGACATTAGCTGAACTGAGACATGTGTATCGCTACAATCCCCATACCTGTTGGACTATTGTTTACGTTCATGTATATTATTAGTATGTAGGCAGTCATGCATGAGATACGAGTAGTCTGATTACCGCTATGCATGCTGTTACAAAGTAAATGCACTCTACTGCATGAAAAGTGCATGGTCACTTTTTACTAACCATGTGACTTCCATCCACCAATAGAATGCTGACTGGTGGTTGGAAATTTTCTTAAGCCTGTCGTTACACAGGCAGTTCTTCTACGCCATCTACCGCGAACGGAACGTGCACTCCTTGTACAAGATTCTACCGCTTGCAAGGTGTTGTAAAAACTATTCGTCGTTAGTGAAACGGGAAGACTCAGAACTGTGTGTGTAGTACATTTGCACACATCAGTGTTTTAACGCATTGTGCGAAAATTTACAAGCAGTTCTTCACTGCTGCTACCGCGAACGGTACATACAATCCTTGTACAAGACTCTACCGCTTGCAAGGATCTGTTAAGACTTTTCGGGGATAGTAACGCGTGTGACGCATAACAATTGATTTTATATATCTTTACACACGATATTAATATTGTAGTATTACGTGTGTAAGAAGTGAGTGTAACTGTATCACTGTGCGAGATTTCCGCAGTGACAGTATCATTAATTGTTACGCAATAGTTCCATCAAGACGTTTCCGTGCTAGTGCAAGATTTCCTCATAGGGTGGTCTGCTGATCGCGGTAGACCTTCGTATTCGCGAGAACACTTGAAGAAGCCGGAGAGGTATAAGCTCAATATACCGTTATTAGATTAAACTCACTGTCACCTGAGATATTACTTGGTCTTAAACTCTATATAAGTTTTGCGAGTAATAAAATCCGTAGTACCGTTGTGTGTGCGAAGTGTCGGATTCATCGTGGGAATTGTAGGACATCAGCCCAGCTGTTACAGGACATCAGCCCAGCTGTTATAGGACATCAGCCCAGCTGTTATAGGACACCAGCCCAGCTGTTATAGGACACCAGCCCAGCTGTTATAGGACCAGCCCAGCTGTTACAGGACGCCAGCCCCGCTGTAAACGTTTCTGGTGAAACGTCTGTCATTTGTAAGCCACACCTGACGAACCATCTATACCGCAAAGACCGGCCCTTCTCTTCAACAACATCATCGTGGGAGTCTTCTTATGTAACGTATCACGTCTTGCGTATGAACATTATTTAACATTTTAAAAGAGAGACTCTATATCAAACATTACATTCTGTACATTTCAAATATACCATATAAACTATAACTTGTGTTTGTACAATAAATAATCTTAAACCCTCCAATATAGACTTGTAATTTGAAATACACATACTATCATATCCTATGCGCCAATAGTTTAGTAATTTGTGTTGTCGCAATATATATATATAATTGGGTTATGTAATTTTATATTTGATAATTGTTTATAGTATAATATCAGAAAAAAGTAAGCAAAGCAGAAAGAATGTCGTTATTGACTAAATTAAATAAGATTGGTTATTAGTAGTATAAATATGTGGTAATTGTAGTCATTACGCCATAAGCATTTCCTAGTCTTCTGTGCCAGTAAAACTTGTCTAACGTTCCGGGGAATTTTCTGAATTAAGGGTGGTCGGATAGTGAAATTATCTGAGTTTTATAAGGGCAAGAGTGTTTAAGTTTATATATTTATCTATAAAATATGTTGGCGACCTGGGCAGTTTAACGTTTTATGAAGGTAGGTAATATTCTGGCAGTATTCATTTTATTATTTTATTGTAAATAATTTATTAAATTACAATCTGCTCTGCTGCATCGGCTGAACTGTCGTCCCAAGCATTGGAAACTGCAAGGTGTGCAAGTGCCTACTTGCAGCAACCATCCACCTGGGAATGGCAGCTCATTGATCTAGCCAAATAGTAATAAACAAATATTACATTAGCAATAACAAATAGTAATGAAACGAATGGCCATTGGCTCTACAGTCTACTTCTCTAGTCTGCTCTGAGATTGCAAGAAGGGGAGCCCCACTCTTGACAGACTTGATCTGCCAGTTTGGCATCTTTCAGTGGTTACTAACAGAGGACACAGACAATCGTTCCTATTTCTAAGTCCTCTTTCTGAACTTCCCTGAACTCTTTCTGATTCATCACTCATCTTGCAGTTTTTTTTTTTTTTTTATTATCCATTTCTTATTTGAATGACTGCAGTTTGGTAAACATTTCAATCATTCTGGAAGACTGATGCCTACAGTGTTCTTTGTCAGAAATCCTGTTACGGTCATGATTAAATTCAGAGTTTTTTTTTTAAATTGATAATAATAAAGGTACAGACTCATCATAAACATATTTAATTTAAATTTGATACCATAATTTGTTTTCAATTTAAATAAAGGAATCTGACCACTCCTTGATAATAAACTTTTCAAACACTGTTAATATACAGTAGAGCATCGATTATCTGAACCTCTCGGGACCAGGCCCAATTCAGATAATCGATATTTCGGATAATAGATCGTAAATTGAAAACATTATTTCCCTTACAAAAACAAAGATTATTATTACAAAATCGTTTCTAACATACTGTTATATAATTACAGCAACCTGTATATTGTACTGTAATGTATTACTAAGGCTAAAAATCATTGAATTAAAACTGAGTGTAGTTAATAAAAACAAAAAGTTAATTTAAACTAAATTAGAGTTTAATGACAAACACTGTACTATAGAATTAATTCAAAATTAAAAAAACAAAAGAAAACATACAGTACCATGGATTTACACTTTTTTGAAGAATTGTCTATCACTGTCTGCTTCAAAGCGATACCTCGTTTTCTCGCTGCTAACGACTGAAGTCGTTTAAGTTTCATAATCTGAATACAATCTATCTGGTCTTCTGTTTCAGCCCACTTTAGAACAGTCTCAAGTGCGTCAAAAAATGTTTTGCTGCCGTCGTGGTTCTGATTAGTAGCATTCTCGCCGTCTTCATAGGCTGTAAGGCTGTATAGCTACAGCATTTATTTTTACTGTAATAATTTATAGTGTACAATTTTTTATGTTCAATAAATATCCAATATGTCTACACATGTCCAATACATTACTGTACAGAACAGTACAGTACATAATTGTACTTTTTATTGAGTTCGGATAATAGATCGTTCAGTTAATGGATGTTTTGATAATCGATGCTCTACTGTATAGGCAAAAGTTGTTCACTTTTGACACACTGTCACAAAACAATTAACAAATTTGTCTGATATTTTATAGCAACTTTTCTATGGTTATAAGCCATGAATCAGTGATACTGAGTTTGTAATATTAGATCAGTGGGTTAATGAATGATCCTTGTATTACAAACACAGAAGCTGGTTGCTGTGTGGTTTAAACATGTAAAAAAGCTTTGTTTTATTTTTCATGCAAAGACCAAGTATAAAATGTCAATATTTATAGTGACACACCATATGTCTATATCTGCCATCGTAGATTTGTGACTATACATTACTGAATTTTTTATTTAGTTATTATTTACTGACATTTATTAACATTAATTCCTCATTATTATTTAGTTTCCTATGTGTTGTCAAGATCTTAATGTCTTACAGTTAAAATTCTGGCACCAACTAGATGTGATTACTTGAGCTGTTCTATAAAACACCTCTTCAAAGGTGTCTCAGTCTTCTTCCTTAATTAATAGGTAATTGTTCCTTTCCTAGTTGTATAAGTGAAACATTAAGCACTTTCAAAATTTGAAATTTATGTTCTTTAAAAAGGATAATTTGGTGGTTCACACAATTTTTAACATAGCTAATTTTCATATGGTATAAGCTTATGAATGTATTTCATATGGTAATATGAAATGACATAAAAATCACCATGTCTTGTCATATGAAACAGTAAAAATTTTAAAATAATATGCTATTATCAGTACTTCACGAGTCAAATTTGTTAAAACTCGATTATTTTTTTACTTCCATGTTCCATAAGGAAATGGAAGTATGGTCATGGCGAAAAAAATCGTGTTCGAGATAACGGCAGATTCTGATTGTACTACCATCAAAACATGAAAAAAAGTCATTTTTTGAAATGTTTGTGTGTGTGTGTGTGTGTGTGTGTGTGTGGAATTTTTTCTATGGCAAACAATAACAGCTGCAAATTTAAACAGAACCAAATAATTTTTTGCATACAGCCCTGAATTGTAGAGGACTCGATGCCTATTGTTTTTGGTGAAGATCGGTTAAGGGAAAGGGGTAGTTTACCTGCAATGTTTTACGTTTTAACAAGAGTAAAGTGCTTAATTTTGATAAATAAAGTATCCTGAAAAGGTCATAATAATCCACTGTAGAAAGGTAGAAGAAATATCCATAAATGAAAAGGGTAGTTGAAGGGGGCAGGTGAGTAATTTTTTTTATAAATTAAAATGGTAGTTGATGATGGAGGAGGTAAATTTTTATAAGTTTTATATGTGTACTACGTTATTGACAACAAAGAAGTAGTTTCTATGGAAACATTTCATTTCACTTTAACAAAATTCTATATTTTTCATTTTAATTTAAATCACGTATGAGTGAAAATATATCATTCCTGGCAGGCAAGCATATCTCAATTATGTAATGTTTACTTTTCCAAAGTTTTATTATTGTGATTACCGCAATAAAAAGGCCGGCAGGACACACACATACAAAATTGGCATTATTTCTGGTCTAACTAATATGTGCATTGTAACGGGACATTTTGGCCTACCCGGGGAAATAAAAATCATTGTATTTTAATAAAAGTAAATAGAATTTTTTACAATGTAATAATAATAATTTGGGAGACATAAACATAAATTGGGAATAAAGGAAAATTTTATTGGTAGCGAAAGTGGCAGGAGGGATTGGGAATATTATTCATGAATTGTGGCGACGTAAAAGACAAACAAGCGAAATGTGTCAAGGTCAGCTCCAGTGACTTGCAAATTTTGTAACAGATTATGTAACATTGGATCGAACCATATTACGTCAGAGACGATCCCAGCTTTGGAATTCAGGAGTGTCCGGCGACCCTACTTTTGGCGTAGTGATACCAGAGCTGAAGACAATGAAAAGTTGGAAAACAGCAGCGGCCGCTTCACATGTAGTGCCGTTTGTCTCAGCCCAGTTATAATAAACCACTTGCGCGAGTGATACCTATAAAGTTCCGGAACGTAAATTGCGGGCCCGCAAAACAGAAAATGTAAATAACAGTTTTTAAAAATGACGTAAAATAGAAATTTATACATAACTAACAGTTTTTCGTTACACAAGAACAGTTTTTTCGGAAATTATCAGTTGAAAACTTAACAATGTGCGTGTAAAAGTGTGACGTCTTCAAGACTCAGTTGAACAGCTAAGTAGCGAATGTGTACATAAATTTTAACAAGGGCTATTCAAAATTACTTTGAATGCGATGAAATAAACTTTTAAACAAAAACAAAATGAGATCTCTAAGGGCATAAAGTAACTGTGTGTGTGTGTGCGCGCACTCGCGTGTTTGCGTGAGTTAAAGTATGTAGATAAAGAAGGCTGGTTTGTGTTTTTAAAAATTAGTTATATTTAATATCTTGATTTTTTTTATTATTTGAAAATTTTATACCATGTTTCAATTTTATTTTATGTGAGTTTTAGAATGGGAATTTTATAATAGATGAGGGAGTGGAAGAGGTAGTTTGTCAATGATAAAAAAAAAATATAATGATGAAAGAAAATAATTAATTGTTAATAAAACTTAATTATGGGAAATAAGTAAAGCTCTCTTTATTTCAAACAGCCATAATCTGATCTCCTGACTTCGCCGAAAAGAACCCGAAATTGGTAAGTACATAAATTCTTCTTGCAATTGGTACTAAGGCAAGATGGCGCCCGAAGAAATTAGATGTAAACAGAACAGTGAATTACAAAAAATTAAAATCAATTAAATTTTATTTTTATCAGTAAAAGTTAGATTACAATTGGCTTCCGAAGGCAGGGACATTTTATATAAAATATTTTTATATAAAAATAGGTCTACTTGGGAGAGCAGAAATGTTTAAGGTAAACGTGTGTAAACAATGTGTAAACATAAATGATAAGGTTACGTTACAATGTTATTGATGAATGTGTTATAAATAAGTAAATATAAAATAATATAAACAAATGGATAATAACGAGGTTGTAGTTGAAATGAGCGAGTCGGCTGGTGTGGGGGAACCAGTGGTTCATTCAACCCCAGTAAATCGATCAAAAGAAGTCAGCTTAACTGAGTCAGCTATTGATGACTTGGGTACTCTATCAACTCCAACCTCAGTAAAATGTAACAAATTAGATAACGATATAATGATTATATTACGAACCATATCAATGAATATTCATGAACAGAAAACGAAATGAAAGAAATTAAAAGTAGTTTCAATGAGAAATTAGATGAAAATAGTAAATTTGAAGAAATTAGAAATGAAATTAAACAGCAGAATTCAGATTTTAATAAGCATATTAAAGAAATTGATACACGTTTTGATACATTTACAGAACAAATATTAGAATCAATAAGTAGCAGTTGCGAGAAAAAGATTGATGAAATGAATAAAAATTTAGAACGTAAATTCAATCAGATACTGAATAAGAAGTTAGATGACAATGTTATAGTTATGACAAATATTAATGATGACAAAATAGAGGGAGAGGTAGTGTTAGATAATAAAATATTGACTAATGATGATAATGATGTTAATTACAATTCTGAGGTAAGTAGGAGTGAGAATTATGATAATATAAGTGAAAATATGATGTTAAAGAATAATGGGGTAAATATTGAGAATACTGATGAAGTTGTAGAATGTAATAATGGAATGTTAATGTGTGTTTATGAGTCAGAGAGAAAGTGGAAAGATAGTGTAGAGGGAAAGTGGTTGCAGTGGGTAAATTTTCCTCAGGTTTATGGTAAACCAAGGTGTTTACAAATGTTGTTGTTGAAGGGCAAGAGTCCCTTATTATTGGAAGACATGAGGTCTTTGAGTTGTTCCCCCAATTTTTATGAGTTAGTACCCTCTGTGTGGGATGGTAGAGAAAGTGTGATATGGTGGTATGATGAGAGATATTTAGATAGAGAATTGTGTATTGATAGAGAGATAGAATTATTTCAGTTAAAGAGAAATTATAAAGAGTTGAGAGGTTAGAATTGAAGGAAATAGATGATATAAAATACTTACCTTGTAAAATAGAGATGGATAATTATTTTGATGATAATGATAAAACAACTGACTTTATATTGAATAAAAATACTGATGGAGACGGATCTGAGATCACAAATGTAGACAGGTTATATGAATTAATAGATGACGTTGAAAATGCCTATTATAATAATTATAATAATTTGTATGTGTATAACAATGATTTATGTTTTAAATATGTTAGATATCTATATGATGATGGAGGCTGAATTAAAAAATCAGTGTATGGACATTTTTAAATATTTTAATTTATGGTAATGACATGGCCAGATTATGAAATGAAGTGTGGAAAACTGAAAAAATTAATGACGAATAATTTGTAAATAATTAATAGTGAAATTTATTATATGTATTGTAAAATGTTATGTAAATAATGTGTGTGTGTAGTAGAAATTGTTTTAATAATAATAATATTATTTTGGTAGACTAAATGAATAACAAGAATTTTGTAATTGTTTTGGAGCAAAGTAATTAAAATGTTGTGTTTTCAATACTTGATGGAATTTAGATAATTTGAGATAGTTAAAATTTTCAATGGGTTGTGAAAGATAGAAGTTGGGTGATAGTAATTGTTTAAGTAAGACATTTGAGTCAGTCCAAGTTGAGTATAGATGGGTGTTAGAGAGAATAAGAGGTGAAATACAAATAATGTAGAATTTGAGTAATAGTGACACAGTAGCTATGGGGAAATATGTAGAATAATGATTGATATATTGAGTTAACAAATAATAAATGGAAATATTTTGTAAATGAAAGTGATGTAATGGGAGAGTAATTAGATAAGTGGGAATTTTGTAAGGGGGGTGGTGTGATAAGGAGTCCTCATCAAAAAGCGTTGTGGCGGGAGGGGAACCGATTAGCGCCGGAAAGGGTTACCTAGGGAGGGTCCGGGAACAAAATGAGGGAATGAGCATTGGGAGGGGAACACACATCCTGAGTACAAAGGAGTAGAGAGTATTTTGTTATAAGGGTAGAATGATTAGAAATGAGTTTGAGTAGTTAGTTAGAGGTAGAGAATGTTTGGTAGATGTTTTGGTAGATGGGTGTCATACTAGTTAAAGAATTTGTAAGTGGGCGTTAGAGTCATAAAAGGGGTAAGATTATAGGTAAATGCCAAGTTGATAAAGTGAATTATTATGAATAACTGAGAACCACCCAAATTAATAAATGATGAAAATCAGAGTTGAAAGGTAATAATAATAAATGAAAAAAAAAATTTATTTTTTGGGAAAGTTAAGGGATAAATAATTGATGATTAATTAATAAAAGTTCAATTGAGATAAAAATGTAATTTTTATAATTTTATATGCAAATTTAAAGATGTAAAGTGTGTAATTTTTGGTCAACCTTAAATGCGAATTGTTTATTTTAAGGTAATAATAACAATGTGAATTATGAATATACTATGTCTTATTATGTTGTATTATGTTTGTTAGTGTTTAAGAGACTTTTATGAATTTAAATATTTTAGATGCAAATTGGGGATGAGAGAGATTTGTAATATGGTAATGGGAAATGTTTATTTAAATTCTGATAGAATCAGAGGAATGTATTTTGAATTGTGGGATAAAAGTTAAGAAGAGAAAGTAGACAATGAGATTATGAAATTTTAAAATATGTATCATGTTAGGTTATGTGTTCATATATATGTTAGAGGTTAAGAGAAAAAAAAACCAGTGCTTCTTAACGCAAACCAGCACCGCTAAGGGGAAACAGATCAGTTAGGGATATAGTATTGTATCAAGGCCACTAGTTGATATTTTGATTTGTTGTTTCAGTGTTTGGTGATGCTGTGACGGTGGTCCTGAGCTGGCCAGCGCGTCAGAGCAGGAGCTTAAGTACCTGGCTGACTTTATGGTGTTGGGATCTTGAGAGAGAAGTCCAGTAAGGTCATTCAGGTGCGGTCACAGTCACTGGACCAAGGGTGAGTTAATTATATTTTTTGTTTGTAAACCGTAAAGGGGGTTGTGGCTACATATCCTGACTGATCCCTTTAGCAAGTATGAGTGTGTCAATGAGGGTTTTTATGCTTCGGCATAAAACCTCTCATTGAGGGGGTATTGTAACGGGACATTTTGGCCTACCCGGGGAAATAAAAATCATTGTATTTTAATAAAAGTAAATAGCATTTTTTTACAATGTAATAATAATAATTTGGGAGACAAACATAAATTGGGAATAAAGGTAAATTTTTATTGGCAGCGAAAGTGGCAGGAGTGATTGGGAATATTATTCATGAATTGTGGCGACATAAAAGACAAACAAGTGAAATGTGTCAAGGTCAGCTCCAGTGACTTGCAAATTGTGTAATAGATTATGTAACATCGGATCGAACCATATTACGTCAGAGACGATCCCAGCTTTGGAATTCAGGAGTGTCCGGCGACCCTACTTTTGGCGTAGTGATACCAGAGCTGAAGACAATGAAAAGTTGGAAAACAGCAGCGGCCGCTTCACATGTAGTGCCGTTTGTCTCAGCCCAGTTACAATAAACCACTCACACGAGTGATACCTATAAAGTTCCGGAACGTAAATTGCGGGCCCACAAAACAGAAAATGTAAATAACAGTTTTTAAAAATGACGTAAAATAGAAATTTATACATAACTAACAGTTTTTTGTTACACAAGAACAGTTTTTTCGGAAATTATCAGTTGAAAACTTAACAATGTGCGTGTAAAAGTGTGACATCTTTAAGACTCAGTTGAACAGCTAAGTAGCGAATGTGTACATAAATTTAACAAGGGGTATTCAAAATTACTTTGAATGCGATGAAATAAACTTTTAAACAAAAACAAAATGAGATCTCTAAGGGCATAAAGTAACTGTGTGTGTGTGTGTGCGTGAGTGAAAGTATGTAGATAAAGAAGGCTGGTTTGTGTTTTTAAAAATTAGTTATATTTAATATCTTGATTTTTTTTATTATTTGAAAATTTTATACCATGTTTCAATTTTATTTTATGTGAGTTTTAGAATGGGAATTTTATAATAGATGAGGGAGTGGAAGAGGTAGTTTGTCAATGATAAAAAAAAAAATATAATGATGAAAGAAAATAATTAATTGTTAATAAAACTTAATTATGGGAAATAAGTAAAGCTCTCTTTATTTCAAACAGCCATAATCTGATCTCCTGAGTTCGCCAAAAAGAACCCGAAATTGGTAAGTACATAAATTCTTCTTGCAAGTGGTACTAAGGCAAGATGGTGCCCGAAGAAATTAGATGTAAACAGAACAGTGAATAACAAAAAATTAAAATCAATTAAATTTTATTTATATCAGTAAAAGTTAGATTACAGCATGTGTGTATGTATGAAAAATATATAAATATTTTTCTCCTTTGGAAAATTGTTTGCCCCTCCTTGAAAATATTTTGACCTCCCTGATGGCTAGTTATTTACTAGCCTGTGTGGAATATAGCGTTATGACATGGATCAGAATGGTGGGTGTTAAACAGGAGACACAAACATATTAAGGAAGAAATGTTTTGCTGAGAAATTTATAATTATACGGGTGAACAGAATGGTCGTTCAGGAAATCAGAAGACAATGGAAAGAAAGAAAACAAGACTCAATTTTAAAAAAGAAAAATGACTAGTATAGTATTGACAGGAAAGACTTTGATAACACTATAGACATCCCTCTGCCCTCGCAGGGAGAGTCCAATTTCATTACAGGATCAGATCGCAGCTACCTTTAGCTAGCTCTTCATTCGATCTACAGACATTTTATCCAAAAGTACAGTCCTTCCTCACAAAGGTTGAGGATAGTCTTAATCCACCTGACATGGTGGTACCATTTTAGCTGATACATAATTTATTCAGAACTCAAGTATCCACTTATTTAATTAATATTTAAATGATTTTAAATATAAATTTTAGGACATGGAAGTCGTGTATGGTTCTCCATACCGATTTTTATATCAGGCACATTCACTTCATTTTAAACTGAACAAATGTACAGTACAGAATGAATACTCACACCCTGTTTAGTACACGCTCACCTTTGCGTACAATTCTGCAGGATCATCTGCAGTCGACAGAGGCCGTGTTTTTGAGCGCACACAAGCTGGAAGACTCTGAGTTTTCAAAATTGTACCACCTATTGATGGTGCAAAAATGTCTCTTCTTGAGCCACATTCGTCCAAAACTGTGAATGAATAATACAATACACATTACTGAGTCAGCTCACTCTTAAGTAAACTACCACAGATACTAATCAGTACAGAAATTTCACAAAACACAACTTACTACTGCTGGAAGCATACTGTGTTCCGGGACTGAATTCCGATATCTGAGGCAAAGGTAGTGAACAGGGGCCTGAGTCAGGAAATATTACCCTTGTGTTAGTTGTTGTCGGCAAAGACACAGGTTGACTATGTGGCCGAGGAGGTCTGCTTCCATCACCATGATCCTGATGTGCTGGAACACTGACGGACCGAGGCACAGTACATCGTTCTAGAGTAGCTGCACTCAGTACATGTTTGTTGTAGAACCAGTGTCCACATTCAGAAGTGACTAGGCGACTGTTGTATGACCACTGACTGCATTTTGGGTCCAGGTACACAGCGGAATGACTGCAAAAGATACAGCACTTTACTAAAGTTCAGCCAATGTCAACTCAAATTGTATACACTACAAACAGTGAATCGGACTGACAATACTTTTAAACAAAATGTTTTTCATCTCAATTAAACAAAAAGCACATTATAGATATCAGATAGTACATCTATCTTCAGAGTACACAGCAAACACACGACATACATACCCACACACTCAGTGTCAGTGAGAATTGTTTTCTGTTTTTTGAAACAACAACCTGCAAGTTAGCAGAGAAATATGAATGACACTGAATCTTTTATCTTATGTGTAAACAATCGAAGAACATGGAGTTAAAAAGTAGAAAGAACTATATGGGGTTTTTAGTGCATACAAGTATTTTATGGTGGTCCCAAAAGGGTTGAACTTTATCTTGATGTAAATGACTCACTTATAATAGATTATTTTAGTTTGCTTGGAAAAAGAGACTACAGGTTGGTAGGTCTGGTAAAGTCATAGAACAAATGTATCAGCATTGGTGGAGATTATACTGAAAAACAACTGTCACTAATCACAATTTTTTTACGTAATTTGTAATTTATTAACAGTTTCAGTGCCAGGTCAGTGTCTACCATGGTCTTGGTGTTTTAGTCACCTGTGATGTCTTCCATGGGCTGTCATGTGATGTTATATAAAATAAACTGGTGGCTATTATATGGGCAAAAAGCATTCTGACTTTTTTTTAAATGTTAACTGTATAATTGTTTTCAGACTATGTCTAACAGAAGTTTTTAGTCCACTATAATTGATGTAACCAATTGGTATCATTTTGTGTTGACTGGAGTTTATATTTATACATTATGGAAGTTGACCAATACCACACAGTGCCAAACATTGTTAGAAAATAAACACTTAAGAGTTTTGGTTCTTTTGCATTATAGAAAAATGTAAACTAAATGCTTTATTTTGCTAGTTCAGCACTTATAGTGTTTTGTAGTTGTAAAAAAATTTGATAATTGAAATAAACATACATTAAACTTTTTCAAAAAATAAAAACATGGTTTCATTTTATTAACAGTAATTATTTATTATCAAAATACATACATTTCTATACATTTCAAAGACGAAACTCTGTTCATTATTTTTATGCTTAGATCATTATCACTGACCAAAGACATTCAAACACATTAAAAATGTCTGGTTTTCTGGTACGTACTAAGGTCTTGTAACAGACCACCACTGAAAGCGTTAAAAGATTTTCACACTACTTTTCTATATTTAACCTGCCTGCATCTTCTTGGTAATCTAATGCTGACTGATGTGTTGTCTAGAAAGCTGTCATCAAGTTCTGTTATATTGTAAGGATATATTTTCATTTTAGTTTTTCTAAATTATAATGGTTTTTATTCTATATCTAGTTTATACGTTATATGTCATGATAATTATGACGAAAAGATTTAAGTTCTCAACGTCATTGCCTAACTGAATCATTGCTAAATGTTCATGATTAATTACTGTCATATATAATTCTTCTGTAAAACTACCAATGTTTCCCTAATTACTGACCAATTAAATAAGTTACTGAATTGCTTAATTTCAAAAGTTTAAACATTAACAGACCACATCAAAAAATGTAGGTACAATTAAAACTAGCAAAGAAGAGAGTAGTAATCCAAGTTAAAGAAAAAACTTATGTAATTACATCACGATTTGATTATTCTTATAATAATAATATAAAATATGCACAAACTAGTATATAAAAGCTTATTAGAAGAGAAGAGGTTGGCAATACGCTCCATCAACAAAAACATTCAATAAATGTGTGTTGGGTAATTGATATTGTAGCATAACAAAAGTATCACGCTAAACATTTAACTTAATGCAACATAAATAAGGAAGAAAAGTTCCATAGTGAGTTAGAAGAATGAATTGTTTTAAGGATTACACTAGAAACTGTATATTAAGTCAATAAAATGTTAATAAGAATGAAAAATAACAAAGAAAACCATTGATCAAAATAACTTACTATGTAAAAACCCAATAAACCAGCAGTATACCCAGTAGATTGGGGAAGCAGTAAAAAGGGAAGGACAAGAAAAAGGAAATAAAAGGATGAAACCATATTAATAAGGGAAATGTATAAGGTCAAGATGCAGAGAAACCACAAGACCAGAAATTACTAATATAATAATGAAGAAAGGACAAAATAGGTCAAGATTTCTACAAAGAGCCTAGAAACAAGAAGAGTTATTCCAAAAAATGTTAATAATGGAATACATACCATTGAACAAAATTAAAAACAATATATTTAGACCCAGTAACAAGTTACAAGATACAATCCCAAAGAAAACCGAATTGTATACTAGTTATAAGTATAATATGTGAAAAATTATTAAAAGGACTACCATTAGTGTAGCCCAAATAAGTGACACACTATAATGAAGTGTAGTGTAAGAAATCTATTAAAAAGACTACCATCAGTGTAGGGAAATACTATATAGAAAATAAAAGACAGTCTAATGACTGAGGTCAATATTGATAGTAAAAGTGTTTTAAAAAATTAAGTAGTATAAGAAAATAATAGGTATAAGATGTTTTTATTTTTTTTCATTGTGTTACCAAAAATAATTATAATGAACACTAGAGACAGTTTATAACTGAAGGTGTCAGTAATTATAAGATGTTTTTATTTTCATTTCATTATATTACTAAAATAGGTATAATAAACACAAGAGACAGTGGATAACTGAAAGTGTTATTAGGCATAAGATGTTTTTGTTATGTTTAAATGATATTATAAAAAAAAAGTTTTGTAAATATAAGATATTCTGTTATATTTTTAAATCATGTTATTTAATTTTCAAGTTTGTAAGGCAGAGAGGCAAGTAGGAAATAGAAATGTAATAATTTTATTCAAAACAGTAAACCATATATAATGTACAAGCAGACTAGCTAAGACACCACTTTAGAAAACACAGACTAGTAATGTAAACCCAAAACTATCTATCAGAGAATCCAATTACATAATAGGGAATAGAATTCAATACATACAATACAGAAATTGAAAATATAATTAATACAGACACAATTAATAGCGAATAGAATGACAAAGGAAAGAAAATTAACTTCTTTTTGAAACAAATAATACTAGGCCTATAATGGTAATCAAATCAGACTAAACAGTAAATTAATCAATATTGAAGTGTTTTAACAACAAAATTATTAACAACAAAGATAATCACGGAGTTATTAAGAATATTCCATGGAACTATTATCAGAAAAAACAATTAAAAACCATTTAAACACTAAATTTGTACAAAATTTAGTATATGGCATACAATAATTATAAAAAATTGTAATTTTTGGGCTTAAATGAGCTTGAAACAAACCCAGCTATATATCCAAAGATGTAAAATTAATTAATTAATATTACTGAGTAGTTAGATTTATGTAAAATTAAGAAATATTTGAAATACAGTAAAAAATAAGAAAACTTATTATGTATATTTAGATGGTGAACCAAGTCTTAGACAGATATTTTTATAATTGAACAATATAAAGAGGAAAAAGACATATCACAAACTACCCTAAAACGACGACGTTTAGTCTATTAGTCTATTGTTAATCGTGAAGACGACTAGTTGAAAATGTATTAGCAGAATACCGAAAAAGAATAAGTTTGTGTAAAACCGAGTGTGGTTATGCAGAATGTAACTGAGGTTAACTAAAAGTGAAAATAACATTAACTATTAATTTTTAACACCTCACTAATTCCAAACAACAGTAATAACACCATCAAACTCAAACACAAGAAATCAACAGCCATTTTGAGACAATTTTGGACCATATTCGCAGAACACGTATACACATATTTGAACACCGGACACTTCACAAGAAACCCATCACGAAACGACATCGCAGGAGAAGAGAGGACACTCTACACTATATTCCTGGACCAACACTACTTCGCAGAGAAGGGAATATTTATTTATTTCTGCGGGAGAAACCCAACCAGTTCATCGCAGCTAAAATCGAGGTGACGGCAGCCATACTTGATTTACGAACCAGCACGAGTACACGGCCAACTTGAAGGGAGTGACGTCATTTCGTCGAATGGTTCGATATTAATTTTCCTAATTGACAATTTAAATAATAATATTGTTTTATTTCAGCCATAATAATTTAGTTTAAGAATACCTGTAAGAATGTATCTTGTTCCTTGCCCTCTGACCATTTCGACTCGTTAAAAGAACCATAATTACTAACCTTGTAAAAAATATATTTTGTTGATCTTGTTCGCTACCGACTGGAGCACATATTAGCCAATGCCTTGGCCATGCGCAGTTTGAATGGCGCATAATTTTGAATGTCAATAAATGAACATCATTATTCAGTTACAAGAGTTGTCTTTATTTATATAATTAATGTTAACTATTTTTTTCTTCTAAACAAAAATAATTTACAGTGCTAGAACAAATATCTAAGAAAAGTACACACACAATTAATTAATTATTTATTAATTAATTAAATTAACCAATTAACCAAAAACTAAATATTAGTAAAAATTTCATAACTTACAAATTTTATTTTATTATCAATCAATCACACTTAATTATAAAACATTATTTATATTTAATTTATTCTTTGTAATTGGTGAATCCAAGGTGGAGCTGTATCATCGGCGAGTTCAACACCGAGATTCAGACAATATATATAATTCTTACTATCTACATATATTTTATTTATTTTATATTTGTAATAATATAATATTACAAATTGGCTAGCCCAACAGTGGGGCTTTAAGGAGTCAGACTGATCCAGTGATAAAGAACAATACATATATATTTATTTATTTATTTTTTATATTTGTAATATTAAATATATTACAAATTGGCGTCGAACTAAAGGGCTTTAAATAGGAGGTAATAGAGTTATAAAATAAGGACGATTGTCGAGTTTTCTATTTTTAGCTCGGCAGCGGTCAATAGGTCGGAAGAAGGAGCGAGATGCACAGGAGAGCTACATCAAGGAAAAGGGCTATGGAGGCCGAGCAGGAGGTAGACATGGAGGATAAAGAGGCGACACTAGTGGAAGATGTGGAGTCGATGTTACCGCCAGCAGAACCAAACAAGCCTGCACCACAGAAGGAACAGCCAGAGAAATCCACCACAAAGGAAGAGACAAAATTGGATAGAATGATGGAGATGTTACTCAGAGAATTTAAAACGACGAAGGAAGAATTAAAGGAGAAGATGGAAGAAAATAGTAAGAAGCTGGAAAACGATAACCAACAATTGAAGGAAGAATTGGGTAATAAAATCGGGGATACCAATAAGAAAATTGAAGAAAACAGTAAGAAGATGGAGGAGAAAATGGAAGAAAATAGTAAGAAGATGGAAGAAAATTATAAGGAAATGAAGAATGATAACCAACGATTGAAGGAAGAATTGGGTAATAAAATTGGAGATACCAGTAAGAAGATAGAAGAGAAGATGGAAGAAAATATTCAGAAAATTGAGGAGAAGATGGAGGAAAATATTCAGAAGATTGAGGAGAAAATGGAGGAGATAAAAACTGACAATAAACAATCGAAGGAGGAATTGACCCAGATAAGCCAAAAACTGGAAGAAACCAATAAAAAGATGGAAAATAATAGTCAACAATTGAGAGAAGAATTAAGAGAGACGAACCAAGAGAATATGAACCGATTAGATGGAAGGATGGAAGCATTGAAGGAAGAACTGGGGCAAAAGATAGCTGAAAATAATTAAACAATCAGCAAGAAGGTAGAAGAGGAATTAACGGTAATCGAACAAAAGGTTACAAGAGCTGACGAAAGATGGAGTCAAACCGAACGAGAAGTACAGAATATCAAGACAGAAATAAACACTAAGGTTAACAACATTGAAGAAACGACTAGGAAGACATTGGAGGAAAGACTAAAAGAAACACGTGAAGACTGGGAGCGAGCACAGGACCGATTCACAGAAAAATGTGACGGCATTGAAGCTACTGTGACCAGTATCAACAGTCAGGTGCGACAGAACCAAACAGATATAGACCTGTTCCATAGTCGACCGACAAGCATTACCAGTTGTCCTAACAGCGAGAATCGCGAAGGAATTAACTTCAGGTTTTATAAAAACAAACCGATGGAGTTCCTAGCCAGAATCGAAGAGTACTTCACCAAACATAAAGGCAATCGCTGGAGGGAGAATAAAGAAGTACTTGACGAATCGTTCAAGGAGATCGCAGATAATTGGTGGATGGCGATAAGAGACGAAGTGACCGACTACCAACAATTCAAAAGGCTATTCAAAGCCAAATATTGGTCTGAATCAACACAAAATATCGCCAGGGACGGGATCTGTCATGGAAAATACAACCCGTATGGAAACCAGACTCTAACGGCGTACTTCTTGGGAAAGGTGTGCGTGGCCAAACATCTAGAGCCTAGAATACCGGAAGAATGCCTGGTCAGCAAGCTCTCATACCATTATGAGGAAGATATAATAAGAGCCAGAAGAAACAGTCAAATAAAGACTGTACAAGCAATGACCGAGCTCTTAGAAATGTATGAGCATGAAAACTATTACCGCCAAAGTCGCAGGAGATATGAAAAGCCGGAACCAAGAAGTAACACCAATAATTCGAATAATAATAATCGGCAGAATGTGGGCAACAACAATAATTATAATTCCGCAAATCGGAATAATGCCGAATACAATTATAACACCCGTAATAACAATAATTTACCTAGATTTAACAACAATAATATTAATAATCATGTTCCTCGCATTAATAATAATGACAACAACAACAACAACAATAATAATAATAATAATAATAATAACAACCGTCCACAAAACAACAACGGTTATTATAATAATAATCGTAATTATGTTCCAAATGGTCAGAGGAACCCCAACCTCTCCAATAACAATTATCATGGTAATTATAACCGGAATTACCCGAATGGAGGTAATAACAATAATTACAGGACATATTAACTACATCAGAGCGGAAGGCAGTGGACAGAGGAGGTACCAGCCTCAACAAAGGAGCCGATATTATGAATACGAGACCTATCAAGGAAGTCAGGGAAGTAATCGTTACAGAGAGTACGAGCCCAGACGTAGTTCCAGCCTGGACAATCAGCGAAGACTACCTGTAACAGAAGCCCAACAGGACGATCGTGCTGAACCAAACGAAGCAGTTTCAGGACTCCAAGCTGATGCTTCCAACGGCCTAATCCGTAATGATGCGGAACATTTAAACGAACGGAGGCAGTAATAAACTCCAATAACCCTTTACTGCTCCAATCTGCTGGGTTTAACCAAGAAAGAAACTCGAAGAAAAACAGAAAAAGCTTTACAATAATATACAGTAATTATTTGAAAGATATTCGTAAGGACATGCTAGAGGAAAGCGAAATTAACATTGATAATAATGACAATGAAATAATATATATAATTGCAGAAATTGAGGGTATTTCTGTTCCTATAATGATAGACACTGGAGCCAATGTCTCTATAATAAATCGTAATGAGTTGGACCGGATACAGCAGGAATGCCACAAAAACTTACAGGTACTACCTATTAATAATATTGTACTTGTAGGAGGTACCGGCAAACAGAACAAGACCATAAGAAAACAGGTATCCCTAAGTGTCAACAGTCAGGGCATTAGGGTGGATATGGTATTTCTTGTTGCAGCCGGATTACCTTTCAACATCATGATAGGATGTGACATATTGCGCAGAAACTCAGCAGTTATCGACTTGTGCCGAGGAAAGGTATCACTCTTTGCTGAAGGTTCGACCTGGGTAGCCAATTTAACTAATAACAAGACGTTAGACTCCAGACAACTTCTCGACCACCAAAATAAGGTGAATTACTTGTCCAACTACTCAACAAACAACAAGCCAGTACATTAGGATTCGGAGGATGACCTATGGCAACAAAAGATTCAGGAGATACGTAACTTCCAGTGCCATAATACTACCGAACAATTAAAAGCAAACCAGCTGAATCAATTGGTCAACATATATGAAAAATATCGAGCTGTATTTTCGGACGAACCTGGAAAGATCCGGAACTACCAATGTTCCATACGATTCAGAGAACCGGTAGAATTTAATCGAAAGTCGTATCCTATAGCACAATCTTTGAAGGAAGCCGTACGCACAGAGATCCAGAATATGATCAGTAGAGATATTATCGAGAGCAGTCAATCGCCATACACTAGCCCAATTGTGGCTATACAAAAGAAAAATGGGAAGGTAAGGCTTTGCCTTGACGCACGTGAGATAAATAAAATGATTATTAACGATCGTACCTCACCTGGCGAAATTGATGAGATATTGAAGAGATTTCACGGAACGAAATTCATTACCACATGGGATACCGTCTGCGGCTATTGGCAAGTGGAGTTGCACCCAGCAAGCCGGCAATACATGGCGTTCATCTTCGAAGGGCGCAATTATCAGTTTAAGAGGTTGCCCTTCGGGTTAGTGAACTCAGTAGCTGTTTTTGTCGCCTGTATGGATCATATACTCGGACCAGAAGCGCTCCAATTCACGACTGTCTATGTTGATGATCTCCTAATAACATCAACCAATTGGGAAGAACACTGTTACCGTGTGGAGCATGTCTTGAAGAAGCTTGCTGAAAATAATGTTACCCTTAAACTAGACAAGTCCAAGCTTATAGCTAAAGAAGTACAATTCTTGGGTTTCCAGTTAAACAGTCAAGGAATAACACCATCAACAGAAAAGGTAGACGCCATACAACGATTCCCTATACCAAAAAACAGAAGGCAACTACAATCATTTTTAGGCCTGTGTAACTACTATAGGAAGTTCCAAAATAATTATTCCGAACTGACGGCCCGGTTTCAGTACCAGTTATCGTCCAAGAATAAATGGCGGTGGGGTCAAGAACAAAACGAAACCTTCAAATCAATTAAGGAGAAGTTCTTAGAAGCAGTAATGCTCAACCATCCGGATTTTAACCGACCCTTCTTTCTAAACTGTGACACTAGTAACATTAGCTTGGGATCAACACTGTACCAAGAAGATGAAAGTGGAAACCATCTAGTAGTGAGCTTTGCTAGCAGAACCCTTAACCAGTGTGAAAAGAACTATAATGTGACGGAAAAAGAACTGCTAAGTGTAGTCTTTGCCTGCGGGAAGTTTCGGACGTATATCCTCGGATATCCAGTGACCGTTCGAACAGATCACAAATCAATATCATTTCTGAGAAGATGCAAGTTAAGCCATGGTAGATTGACCAGATGGGTACTTGCCCTGCAGGAATACGATATACAGTGGGAGTATGTTCCTGGAAGTAAAAATGTAGTAGCCGACGTATTGTCGAGAGTGAATCTGGAAGAACAAACGTTCGAAGGCGAAAAGGAGAGCATCTGGAAAATCTATAATATTATTAAGGACAGATCCGAGTTAGAAAAGATAGTACAGGACATCAGCAAACACCAGCAGTCCGACCCGAAGTTAAACCACATTAAACTTCGTCTCTCCAACCAAGATGACACAATAACCAAATTTTATTGTGTACATAACGGAATATTATTCATCAAAACATCCCTTGATGAAGAGATATGGAAGATCATGATCCCTACTACAATCGAAAAAGATATCATCCTGGACTATCATCTACGATACGGTCACATGGTAGCCATGAAGGTGATCAAGGCGATAGAAGAGAATTGTCATATAAAAAGTATAAATAGAAAGACGAGAAACTACCTCAAAACCTGTCTGATATGTCAATTGGTGAAAACCAACAATGAGAGAAAAGAGGGTATGATGATACCAATTACCTCACAAGCCAAACTGGAAAAGGTCTTTCTGGACATATGTGGTCCATTTCCCCGCAGTGGCGGACGCCATCGATACAAATATATTATTATCATGATGGATCACTTCACAAAATTCACAAAACTGTACCCTGTGAACAGAGCCACCACTTTGAAGACTCTAGGAATAATAACAAATCATTACATTCCAGAGATAGGGAGCCCGGCATCCATAATCACAGACTATGGAACGCAATTTAAGGGTTGGAGGTGGAGAAACACTCTAAATACGTTGGGCATTAAGACATACAAGACATCTGTCTACCACCCTAGCAGCAATCCAGCGGAGAGGGTACTGCGAGAAGTCGGAAGAATATTACGGACTTATTGTCCGTAAACAGTGGCAATATAACATAACAAAAGAAGTGGCAAGAATATTTATTAGCTACTGAAGAATTCCTTAATTTATCATATCACCCCGCTGTAGGTACAACGCCATACACGGCAATGTATGAAAAACCGCCCCCCAGAGAAATACAAGACATAATAGAGTTCCCCAGGAGTCAAGAATACAAATTCAATCGAATCAGATTCTACAATAAATTGGCAGAAGACCAGGAAAGGCGCAAGAACAAATATCAAAAGGCGATTAAGAAAATAATAAGCTATGAAGTCGGAGAAAAGGTACTGCTAAAAAACAGGGAATTACCCAGTACTTTGGAAGGCATTACCAAAAAGTTGTTACTGCTGTATACCGGCCCATACCTGATTATTACAAACAATAATAACAATACGTATGTACTAAAGGATATCATTTCAAATAAAGTAAAAGGAACTTATAATCAGTTATCCATTAAAAAATATTTAGAGGAGAAATAAAAAACTTCCAAATTCAAAAACTTAGTAAGTACAACTTACACCAAATATTCGAAGAATTATGAAGAAACAAAAAGAATTTTGATGAATAAAAATTTCCAAATTCAAAACATTAGTAAGGACAACTTACACAAATCATTTGAAGGACTATTATGAATGATAAGAAAAGAATTTCGATGAATACAAAATTTCAAAATTCAAAAATTAGTAAGTACAACTTACACAAAACATTCGAAGAATTATGATGAAACAAAAAGAATTTTGATGAACATAAAATTTCCAAATTCAAAAAATTAGTAAGGACAACTTACACAAATCATTTGAAGGACTATTATGAATGAATGAAAAAAGAATTTGGATGAACATAACAATTTCCAAATTCAAAAAATTAGCAAGTACAACTTACACCAAATATTCGAAGAATTATGAATGAACAAAAAGAATTTTGATGAACATAAAAAATTTCCAAAATTCGAAACCAATAAGAAGTACAACTTACACCAAAATATTTGAAAAACAACTATGAATAAGAAAGAATTTAGTTGAATAAAAATATCTAAAGTTAAAAAATAGTAAGCTCATATCATTACTCATACAAATGATGAGAAATAACTCTGAAATATGAAAAAAGATTTTGTAAGAAAGAGATACAAAATTCTAAAGGAGAAAGGAAACCAGAATATCATATGACTTAATCGAAACAACTTAACCAAACTCACAAAGAAAATAATTTAATAAAAATGGAACAATGAAGAAGGACCAACTCAGTAAAGACCAAACAGTGAGACCAGAAACCAAAAACCCAGATACCATTAATGATAATGTTGTTGCAATAACCACTGTTATAGTGAAAGTGATAAAGAATTAATTCATGTTATACCATGAGCAATAAAAATAACTCATTGGATACCAGAGGGTAGAAAAAATAAATATAAATGCTAATTACTATGTAAACATGATGAAATGTATATTATACCACATACCTAAACCACCTAATATGGAATAAGCTTTAAGAGAGAAGAAGAGTCAAGTGTATAAAAGTAATAATTAATATAAAGTATTATGAAGTGAAGAATCTAAAGATGTTTATTTTAGTCAAAAGAGACTACTTTTACTGTTTATTTATTTTTATGACTGGATGTAGAAAATGCCATCAGTCTTATATTTTGAGCAGAGATGATAATGCCTCTGGACTCAATTAATTGAAGTATTGGACAGCAGGGATTGAAGCCAAAAGTGCCACTCTGAACTGTTCCAATTAATTTGTTAGGGAATGTTAGGGAGTAAACATACTGGTGAGGAAGCACCAAATAAGAAAGAATATAAAATGATAATGTTATACACAAGATTGAAGATCACTTATTAATGAAGAAAGAAACTAATGAAGGAGATACACATCATCTGAGAGGAAGCAACGGTGGAAAAAGAAGGTATATAAAGTGAAAACATGTGATCACGAAGAAAATATGGTAAATACAAAAGAATTAGTAGTAATTATTTCATCCATACTAAGAGTATGATCTGAACTAATCACTTTTACAGGAGAGCATATGTAGCATAACAAAAGTATCACGCTAAACATTTAACTTAATGCAACATAAATAAGGAAGAAAAGTTCCATAGTGAGTGAGAAGAATGAATTGTTTTAAGGATTACACTAGAAACTGTATATTAAGTCAATAAAATGTTAATAAGAATGAAAAATAACAAAGAAAACCATTGATCAAAATAACTTACTATGTAAAAACCCAATAAACCAGCAGTATAACCAGTAGATTGGGGAAGCAGTAAAAAGGGAAGGACAAGAAAAAGGAAATAAAAGGATGAAACCATATTAATAAGGGAAATGTATAAGGTCAAGATGCAGAGAAACCACAAGACCAGAAATTACTAATATAATAATGAAGAAAGGACAAAATAGGTCAAGATTTCTACAAAGAGCCTAGAAACAAGAAGAGTTATTCCAAAAAATGTTAATAATGGAATACATACCATTGAACAAAATTAAAACCAATATATTTAGACCCAGTAACAGGTTACAAGATACAATCCCAAAGAAAACCGAATTGTATACTAGTTATAAGTATAATATGTGAAAAATTATTAAAAGGACTACCATTAGTGTAGCCAAAATAAGTGACACACTATAATGAAGTGTAGTGTAAGAAATCTATTAAAAAGACTACCATCAGTGTAGGGAAATACTATATAGAAAATAAAAGACAGTCTAATGACTGAGGTCAATATTGATAGTAAAAGTGTTTTAAAAAATTAAGTAGTATAAGAAAATAATAGGTATAAGATGTTTTTATTTTTTTTCATTGTGTTACCAAAAATAATTATAATGAACACTAGAGACAGTTAATAACTGAAGGTATCATTAATTATAAGATGTTTTTATTTTTTTTCATTGTGTTACCAAAAATAATTATAATGAACACTAGAGACAGTTAATAACTGAAGGTGTCAGTAATTATAAGATGTTTTTATTTTCATTTCATTATATTACTAAAATAGGTATAATAAACACAAGAGACAGTGGATAACTGAAAGTGTTATTAGGCATAAGATGTTTTTGTTATGTTTAAATGATATTATAAAAAAAAAGTTTTATAAATATAAGATATTCTGTTATATTTTTAAATCATGTTATTTAATTTTCAAGTTTGTAAGGCAGAGAGGCAAGTAGGAAATAGAAATGTAATAATTTTATTCAAAACAGTAAACCATATATAATGTACAAGCAGACTAGCTAAGACACCACTTTAGAAAACACAGACTAGTAATGTAAACCCAAAACTATCTATCAGAGAATCCAATTACATAATAGGGAATAGAATTCAATACATACAATACAGAAATTGAAAATATAATTAATACAGACACAATTAATAGCGAATAGAATGACAAAGGAAAGAAAATTAACTTCTTTTTGAAACAAATAATACTAGGCCTATAATGGTAATCAAATCAGACTAAACAGTAAATTAATCAATATTGAAGTGTTTTAACAACAAAATTATTAACAACAAAGATAATCACGGAGTTATTAAGAATATTCCATGGAACTATTATCAGAAAAAACAATTAAAAACCATTTAAACACTAAATTTGTACAAAATTTAGTATATGGCATACAATAATTATAAAAAATTGTAATTTTTGGGCTTAAATGAGCTTGAAACAAACCCAGCTATATATCCAAAGATGTAAAATTAATTAATCAATATTACTGAGTAGTTAGATTTATGTAAAATTAAGAAATATTTGAAATACAGTAAAAAATAAGAAAACTTATTATGTATATTTAGATGGTGAACCAAGTCTTAGACAGATATTTTTATAATTGAACAATATAAAGAGGAAAAAGACATATCACAAATTACCCTAAAACGACGACGTTTAGTCTATTAGTCTATTGTTAATCGTGAAGACTAGTTGAAAATGTATTAGCAGAATACCGAAAAAGAATAAGTTTGTGTAAAACCGAGTGTGGTTATGCAGAATGTAACTGAGGTTAACTAAAAGTGAAAATAACATTAACTATTAATTTTTAACACCTCACTAATTCCAAACAACAGTAATAACACCATCAAACTCAAACACAAGAAATCAACAGCCATTTTGAGACAATTTTGGACCATATTCGCAGAACACGTATACACATATTTGAACACCGGACACTTCACAAGAAACCCATCACGAAACGACATCGCAGGAGAAGAGAGGACACTCTACACTATATTCCTGGACCAACACTACTTCGCAGAGAAGGGAATATTTATTTATTTCTGCGGGAGAAGCCCAACCAGTTCATCGCAGCTAAAATCGAGGTGACGGCAGCCATACTTGATTTACGAACCAGCACGAGTACACGGCCAACTTGAAAGGAGTGACGTCATTTCGTCGAATGGTTCGATATTAATTTTCCTAATTGACAATTTAAATAATAATATTGTTTTATTTCAGCCATAATAATTTAGTTTAAGAATACCTGTAAGAATGTATCTTGTTCCTTGCCCTCTGACCATTTCGACTCGTTAAAAGAACCATAATTACTAACCTTGTAAAAAATATATTTTGTTGATCTTGTTCGCTACCGACTGGAGCACATATTAGCCAATGCCTTGGCCATGCGCAGTTTGAATGGCGCATAATTTTGAATGTCAATAAATGAACATCATTATTCAGTTACAAGAGTTGTCTTTATTTATATAATTAATGTTAACTATTTTTTTCTTCTAAACAAAAATAATTTACAGTGCTAGAACAAATATCTAAGAAAAGTACACACACAATTAATTAATTATTTATTAATTAATTAAATTAACCAATTAACCAAAAACTAAATATTAGTAAAAATTTCATAACTTACAAATTTTATTTTATTATCAATCAATCACACTTAATTATAAAACATTATTTATATTTAATTTATTCTTTGTAATTGGTGAATCCAAGGTGGAGCTGTATCATCGGCGAGTTCAACACCGAGATTCAGACAATATATATAATTCTTACTATCTACATATATTTTATTTATTTTATATTTGTAATAATATAATATTACAAATTGGCTAGCCCAACAGTGGGGCTTTAAGGAGTCAGACTGATCCAGTGATAAAGAACAATACATATATATTTATTTATTTATTTTTTATATTTGTAATATTAAATATATTACAATATGCACACTAAAAAATAAATCAAATGACATTATGGTATGAATTACAGTACAATTTTATTATCAAAAACCAAAGGAGCAAACACATCTGATTACTTCTCATATATTTTCCAATCATTTTACTTACCTAGGTAGGACAGGAACAACTGTTCTCTGTTGAATTGCTTCTATGTCGCCCATTTTCACTCCTGAAACATCATTCACAAACTTTAGAGAAAAATCTACCATGATACAATAACACACCCAATCTCACTTATAAATTTTTACAGGTTTTGTCATTAACAACAGTTTTTGATTTAACACACATTTTATTCCTTTTAAAACGAAACATTTTCCTCATGGTGTTAGAAAAATAAAACAATGTGGTATTAATTTATTATGAGACAGATATTTGAATGTGTTGTTTGCTGACGACTTGATTGCACTTCAAAATACAGAATCTTATTTGTAAAAATCTGTTTTTAAAATCTTCATCAGCTTTGTAAACAATACAATGTGAATGACAATCTCCATTATGAAAACAAAGGTAATGGGATTTTGAGGCAAGGAGCCAATAAGAACAAAAATAATGATTAGTGGTCAAATTCTAGAACAGGTGAGCCACGTTAATGATTCGGGAAATGATAATGGCTGATAGGAATTATGATACTGATGTCAAGACAGGTAAGTTCCAGACGATCTGTGGGACAATCAACCTTACTTTTAGAAACAAGGTGCGTTGAGATACAACATTGAAGTTCTACACAGTTATGGGCAGTCCCTGTACTGGCCTGTGGGTGTGAAGTGTGGACAACAACTACGAAACAAGAAAGTAAAATACAGGCTTCGGAAATGGCGTTCTTAAGATGAGTTAAAAGGTGTTCTAAACTTGATTGTATGAAGAATGAGGCCATTATGAGAAGAGTTTCAAATTTTTAACTGGAATGAAAAATTAAAAGATTACAAACAACAGTGGAAAGAATATTTAGAAAGAATGTCACACTTCAGAATGGCCAAACAAGCCTGGAAATACAAAACCTATAGGACACAGGTGTGTGGTTAGACCCAGGAAGAGATGGCTGGATGATTTTTGAAGGTGGAACAGGCAGCATTTGCCTATGCCATGTTGCGAAGATGATGATGAAAACATTGTGTGTTAAACCAAAAAATACTGTTGTTTTTAACAACAGGTCAAGTTACCAACAACAAATATAATGTATTTTATACACTGTTTTGACTTTGGAACAGAAACTACAGTTTATTACACCAGCACCAGTTTTACAGTGTGTTGTGTACCTTCTCACTGGCTGTTTAAAACACAATGAATGCTTTAGTGATTGTCTCGTATCTGGTAGAAAAAAAAACAAAGTAACACTGTTAATAACTTTCCCAGTTAATGCAGTTTTTGTGGTTTCCTGTTCCACAATCTCTTATGTATTCCACAATCTCTTATGTATTCCACATATACTATATGCCATCAACTGCATATAGTCGGATGTAAAATCCTCAGAAAAATCACATGAGCTGAGTCAGTTCAGTGCATCTGTCAACTTGCACACATTACAACATAACAGATGCTCGTGAAATATTTAATTTACTGTTATGAGATAATAGGATTCCTGTGTTCGTATTTTATACAATTTTTAATCTTTGGGAGACATGGGAAAGTTGTGCCTGCATTTGCGTATACAAATTCAAATACTCAAGTTCACATGAGACCAACAACATAAAACTTTTATACGAACACACAAAGATTATTGTAAGATAGTTGAACATGTAATGTAGCCTACACTTAATTTTTGAGCTAAGTAGAACTAGACCTACGTCAGGAATAGACGCTGTGAGCACGCTACTAGTTAAATATCTGACAATGAAGCATATGCTTTGAGGTGAGTCATAAATTGTAAACAAGAAGTCACAAGGCGGATTGAAAAGGTTAGTTTTCCTATTCATACAAGTGAATTGGATACCACTAAAAACGGGTATGCTAAATTGCCTTTCATTACATAAATAAGTTTATTGTATTTCATAGATAATAAAATAACATGTAAAATCAAAATGTACATATTATCAAATACAGAAGGGGGTAAGAGAGGGATCAACCTAATATACTTCCAATATTACTGGAGGTTAACAGACACAATGAGAAAGAGTGGGCATAGAATAGCAAGAGTATAACTGTCAAATTGGAAACTTAAAGATTTGGAGTTCAATCTTTGAATCTAAACTTTGGTGGTATGTGAACACTATATCAGAAGGGTTAGGTCGGACAAGTACCAACGTTAGAATTTACCACACATAAGTCCTACCTACATACTGCTACTTACCCTCTAAGCCTGCTGGACAGAACCGAGAAGCATCACCACTGACGCAAGGTTGTTCGTTGTGTAAATTTACGTCAGCGTGGTGGTGCTCCAGTGGACTTAGAGGGTAAGTAACTTTTCATACAGTTTTTCTGTAGTTGCATTTAACTTTGTACAAGATGATGTTTTTTTCTTTGTTTGCGCTCCATGGTTGTTAGTGAACAAATCTCGACTTGGCTTAAGTTTGTATTTGATGTACTAGTTTACCTTACACTTAAAGACGATTACAGATTGTTTAGTAGTCGAAATGTTATGTGATAAGTTCTAATGATAGCAGTTGTTTGACATATGCCTTCTAATAAGATTTGGAGTTGTTTAGTGAAAATTCAGTCGAGGTGGATAGCATGTTTGACGAACACATTCTGGAAGGCATAAAAGTTTCTTTGGAATAAATGTGGAAAAAATTGTTAGTAAGGCTCCACCAAGAGACAGTCAGTATAAGTGTTTGAATTACATTAAACGTTTTGTTAAAATAGTAACAGATATAATACGAAGCCTCACTATCTGCAGGAGCTTCGAGATGATCCCTCTAATTGATATGATACAAAGTTCACAGTTGAGATGGTGTAGCCTTGTCTGTAGAATAGAAAATCGAAGATACCCTAGAAGAGCGTGGAAAGCAAAACCAGAAGGTAAAAGGAGAATAGGCAGACCCAGTTGAAGTGGGAAGACAGTATTAAAGTAAGTACAGAAAGGCGACTTCTATGCATTCATGTGCTTATGAAACTAAAAACAAATCGGCGGGGGCTGTATCGGAGCCACGGCCGAAAATCTTCAGAGCATAGAATACGTCTGTGTGCTTTAGGGTTGCTAATGTGTTATGAATAAAATGAACAAACACATATTTAGTTTTACAAAGTACAAAATTTTATTTGCAAAATCATCACACAAGTTAATTAGTTGGTTCAAGCAAGACTTTATTTATAATGGGCCTATGATAGGAGAAATAGCTGATATAAGGTAGATATCAATGCTGATGTTTCTGGTGAAAGTCAAATCGATGGTGGTGTTACCCAGCGTAGTCGGTGGCATCATCAGAAATACGTATAAACTGTGGCAACAGCGATTCATTACGTCTGCTCTCCGGTACCAGCGACACCTGAAGAATACGAGGCGAGCCAATCCGGCATCAGCATTCGGAGCGAGCCAATCAGCGATCCCGGTTAGTTAATAAAACCCGGGCCGGCAGAAAATTTTACGCACTCACCATCGCCACACCATCGGACGCACTTCATCTCCTCTCCTCTCTCGGATGACATAGAGGCGGGGTCAGCCGGAAGGAACAGCCGAAGAATAGAACCGCCGCCGTTCTTGTGTCTTTGCACTCCCGTTCCGCGCCAGCGATAGGACGTCGCTGGGCCGGCAACCAACTCTACAACCGATGCCGAAAGAAGAGGAGGACTGCAGTACACCACGATCAGCGGGCGCAGCCACCGAACATCTCAGCGCGGCACGAACAACATCAGCTTTCTCACCACAGGTCCTTTTTAGGGCCACCAAAAACACTAGAGTGTACGATTGGCGCCATTTCTCATGCGGCAAGCCTTTTGTCCGGTGACAAAACATACATTTTATAATCGCTTAAGACAATTACAAAATATATAGACGTATCTGTATAAAAAATTACAAAATATATCAATACAATCACATAGTAAAAACATTAAAAACTGCAGGAACCGGATAAAGGTATAGTTCCGATGCCGCTAAATATCATTTGTTTATTTACTTGTTACTATGGTAATTAATTCTGGTCTCCATGGTGTTGACTCGACTTCAGTATTTATTTCCTTGTCTTTTAAGCGTTATCGGTAAATCCTCTGACGTTTGGCATTGGTCATTTTGGGTTTTTTGAATTCCCCATTATTTTCTCTACTCTCCTGTATGCATTTACGATACTTTTGAGCACGTTTAGCATCCATATACAGCGACATTTTGTCCAAACACACGATTTTTACAACTTGAATTACGATTATTCAAACCTCTTAATAATATCACCGCTACTACGGTACATTATGTAGACAGCTCGATGAGACAATTTTAACGACACCTCACTCAACGTTCGATCGCATCAGAAACCAGAGAAATACTAATTTTATTGTGCGCCCCGAGCGGCACAAAACATTTCTATTTCTCCCCCCGCGCTGGATGATGCAATAGCCCGCTTATATTGTGCTATTTATTATCTTTGTTCCTTTATCTGTTGAATGGTACCTCATATAAGCGTGAATCTTTTGTCGTTTAGGTAATATTTCAATTTCAAACGTGACGTGACGTGAAAACGTAACGCTCGATTTTCTGGTTGGGGGTGCCTATTGTTGGCCTGAAAGATAAGACATATTCTACATTTAAAACTATTTTGATTGGATCAACTGTAGAAAGGAAAAGTTGGATGGGCACCTGTTATGCCATTCAAACTGGTTAGCCGCCCTGATCGAGGGCATAGTGGGAGGGGAAGGCCCAGGTAGGCCTACATGGTTTGGGTAAGAAAAGGAAGAAGGTATGTGGTGACCAAGAGGCTAGGCTGTCTATGTATAGAAATTGTAAGCCTACTAACCTCTGAGAAGAAGAAGAACACTAAAAATATGTAATTCAGTTTTAATGTAAAGTTAACTTTACAATACAACCTACACTGTAAGACACCATCTTCTACGATAGGAGCAACACCAACAACACAAAATTAAATAAATATATTGCAACGATACAATTAAGCCAAATCCCGTACCAGTGATAAAAAAGATAATTCTTGATATAAAAATACTTCATATAAAATAAAATGTTTAAAAAATGATTAAAATGTAAATACTGTAACACGACGTACAACGATATTACCCAACCCAAGTGATTGAGCCAACAACATAAACATAAAGAAGGGAACCACGTAACATACTTAAGAAAAAATATGATAGACAAAACAATGATGAACACAGAACTAAAGAAGAACCAGAGGAAGAGAACAGATCCCTACAATTAAACGGAATTTAAACCAGAAGAGAAGAAGAGGAGAACCGAACCAAGATGAAGACTATTGAAGATGAAGACTATTGAAGATGAAGACTATTGAAGATGAAGAAGAGGAAGAATGAAGAGGAGACAGATTAAACCCAAGGGGAAACTAACACACATATAAAAGGGAAAGATAGTATACTTAAAGATAGAATACGGTCGATAAACCTCGAATAATTATGTATTAATGAAACCAATATTATTATTGTCATTAATTTAACCTATGTACCCATTTTAAAGACAATAAAATTGTAAAGCAATGTAATATAAGAAAAGTACACTAACCCAGTCAGAAAGGTTAGATTTAACAAAACACAACTAACCTAATGTTGGTAATAGTAAATATCATACTAAAACAAAATAGTGAGAAATGGTGGGAGAAAATATAGGGATTACCCATTAAATAACACTAAATACAAAACAGTGAACCAAAGTGAAGTGCTTTAGTGAAGTGTAAGTACCCTAAAAAATAGTGAAGTGTATGTGAAACATTCAAAATAGAATGATAAGTAAGCAGACACTCTGTAAAACATTGATGAACAACCAATGATTGGAGTGATATTATAAATAGTAATATATCTAGAAGTAATTAGAAATAGTAGCCCAAATTAATATAAGGGAAGCTTGTGATATTTTCAGGGAGAAAGCCCAGACAAATAACTTGTGTTAACATGGCATGATAGAATAGAATTAAAGTTTTGTTATTAAAATTAAGATTGCAAAGAATACAACACCCCATGTTGAAAGGGGAATTAACCTTCATAATTTTATGAAAAGTGACAATGTCTATCACTTTAGTTCGTAACTCAAGAAAGAAATCAATGTTAGTACTAGTAATAACTAATGACTTGTAAAGAATAGTTGGTTCAATGTTAAAGGAGGAATATGGCTGAAAGGAACCTACAGTCCATAAACCTAATTATGATATTTTAAAGGAAGAGTAATGAAAATGTATGTTGAACAGTAGTTAAAACACAAACAAATAAGTGAAGCCCATCAGGCTGAATTCAAAAATAATTTAAAAAGGATATACACTAAAAAACAATCATGGCTGATTTTGACTATGAAAAACATTTAACTGCCAAAGACATTCAAATGTAAATTGTATCAATTTCACAAGAAATCTTACTAATCTAAGACCAGTGAATGGACAGTAATTATATATCAGTTATTTTAACACAGAAATAGCATTGTAATAGTTTAATTTAAGAAAAATATGTTATTTATTAAATGTCAAATAATTAGACTATAGTTAATGTATAACAGAATATGACCTTATGAAGTATCATTGTAAACTTTGAAAGGAAAGAAAAATAATAGTGATGTCATTTATTATCCCAAAGGAATTATAAAGGAATAAAACCATTAGGAAAATACTTAATAAATTTGAATAAAAATTCAAATATTTTAACAATGTCTTAAAGGAGTAATTAACCAATCATCGAATTATGGTTACTATGACAACGAGCGTTTGAGGGCTTATTTTCCGTTAAATTATATAGACTCTGAAAAACGACGCGTGGGTAAGCGACACGCAAAATTGGAACGATAAAAATTTTAATTTAAACAGTTATAAAAAGTCGAATCAGTGAATCAAGATAACCAAAGACGAACAGATGTCAGTCTACGAAGGATTCATGATGTCCAGGAACTAAATTAACTAAAATAATTAATGAAAAACCCAAGACCAGATGAAGAAGATGTTAGAAGTTTAGCGCCAACCTAAATTCGAAGAATATACGACTATCCTGATGACGAAATTTCAACGCGAGACGAACTGATAAGTACCGAATAAACTCCTTATTCCCAAAACCCTAAATTACTTAAATTATTTTTCAAACGATAAAATTTTTCACTATTTAAAAAGTAGTATTTTCTTTCAAAGGTAATTGCATAATTTACTTACGTAAAAAAAAACATTTTATTAAACTAAATATAACCTTATTCGAGAGCACAATTTTTGTAACAGAAATACGACACTACCGAACAATTTGTATAAACACATTATAATTTCTAAGTACGTATAAGGTATGGTAGTGTACTTTTTTTAATGTAACCAACGTTTATGTCTTATTTCATGATCAAAAGAACCCCAGATTTTAAAACTGGTAATGTATTGTAAGTAACTGAAGCCATTTTCGGCAACGATAAGGTTTTGAAATCATTTTTGCCAACTCTGAGATATTTTATGTTTCAAGCTCTAAGCCGGAGCCTAATGTTATAAAATTATTTATAATTCATTTGTCATATTTATTGATGACCAAATTTGTATTAAAAAACACAGTACAGAACATTACTATCTTGTTATTTCATAGGATTTTGTAGAATATATGTGTGTTAGCGAAGTTTTAAGCAACAGCCAACTAGCGCTCATCACGAGTGGACGAGTCGATAACCTGTTTAGCAGCGGGAACAATTCGAACGCCACAGCTGTCCATGCTAATACCACGTATTATCTTAGAAATTAAATACTTTAATTGTTTTAACAGAAACAATTTGGCGCCACCCGGGAATCGTAATCCCTATGAATTAACAGGTAGGTTGTACTGGTGACATTGACAACGCTACGGACTCCAGTAGTGACGTCGATTTATGTAACGACCAGTGTGAGGCAAACACACTACATTCACACAAATACACAAAATAAACAATTGTGATACATTTCAACAGGTACGACCTCGTTTAAGCGTTACATATTGACGAACCCAACGAGGGGCTTTAACAATAAAGGAAGTACCACACACACTCCCAATTCACTCGTTACATATTGACGCCTGCAACGTGGGACTTTACAAGTTACACACAACCCTATATCATTGTTACATATTGGCGACCAGCAACGTGAGGCTAGAAAGACTAACTAGCGGCGGTCATGAATAGACACAGTATGGTTACGAGGCGCAAAGGGAAGGAAGCAGTAAACCAAGAAGGAAACCCAGAAGAAATGGAGGAAGTTGAGGAAGTAGAAATGGAGGAAACGACTGGAGAATTGTCAGAAGAAAACCCACAGGAGGACCAAATGGAAAATCCAAACCCACCTGAACCTGAACCAGAAATAGAAGCAGAAGTCATGGTAAACCAACAACCAGTCGAACCAACAGAAGAAACGAAACTAGATAGTTTGATGAGAATGATGATGGAACAGTTTGGACAAATGAATAGGAACCAGGAAGATTTGAATAAAAAACTGGAAAAACTGGACCAAAACAGTGAAGAATTGAAGAAGCAAATGAAGGAGAGTATAGAATTCCTGAATGAGAAGATAGAGAGCAACCATGAAGACTTGAAGAGAAGTCAGGAGGCGTTGGAAAAGAAGAGCGAAGAGCTGAAGAAACAGATCAAAAAGGATCTAGAATTAGTAAATAAAAAGATGGAAAATAATCATGATATTCTCCAAAGGAAAATAGAGGAAGAAAGTAAGAAGAACAGAGAAGAATTGAGATTCATGTTTGCAGAGTTTCGTGAAGAAGACAAATGGACAAAAACGGGGATGAATAAGAGATGGGAAGAAAAAAGTTACCCAGTAGATCGATTTCAAGAAACAGTAGTTAGTGATTTCAAACAATTGAATGAAACGCTAGACAGCACTTCTGAAGGTATCAAAGAAACGTTGAATGAGAACATGGAACCGGGGAATCAGAAAATAACACAGAAGGAGATGGAAACTGTAGAAGAAACAAATATATTGTTTTCTGAACATACAGATAACCATGACACAAAGAAAATCAAGCACATAAAAACCAACAACAGAAGAGGAAGAAAAAAGAATCGAATCATTAAGAAGATTAAGAAAACAAAGGAATTAAGAAAGGTATATAAAAAAAAACTCATCAAAACACGAGAAGAAGTGGAGATGATGAAGAACGGACTCATCGATGTATTTAATTTACCCATTACTGATCAGAGCAGATTAATAAAGTATAAAGATTGTAGGAGGACTCTGAGGGAAGTTATAAAAGGAATTCACAACCAACCAGTGGATGAAAAATTCAGCAAATCTATACTTAAATGGGAAATACAAGAAATAGAAAGGACCCACAACAGAATAGTGTGTCACAAATTGCACAGGTTTCTAAAACACAGAATTCCACCAGCATTGGAAATGCAAAATAAAAATTTAATAATGACATTAGCAAAGGAATTACCATTAACTCCACCGATTAACAAACTACCTCTTAAAGTGAACGACGTAGGCATGGATATAGTGGAACCCATGGTAGTAGAAGAAATACTATACCAAGTAACAGAGAATTACCTCATAAGAAAGGAGACGGTAATACACACCAGAGCGATCCGAATACAAAGGGAAGAGAAGGCGGAAAAGATACTGCAGGCCAATAATGTTGAAGAAGTTAGATCCGGCAGTAACCAACCAGTAGAAGAAGACTATGACTGGATACCCTTCAGCAATGACCCAGCGGAAAATTTCCGAATAGCATATAACAAACGAAACCCGCCGGAACTTTGGATTCCATCAAGAAGCAATGGAAATCGATCGAACACACCTCAGACAGAAAGGCAAGTCATTGACGAAGAAGAAGGGACGGCCGATCGGTGGAATGCCTAATGAACCATGATCAATAAAACTTAAAATATAATCATCCAGAATAAGTGTGTCTATCAAGCACTTGAAGGAGTAGAGGTGCATAATAACAAAGAGTCGAACAAGAGAAGGAAATAACAAAGGAAAGAAAAGGAGAAGTCAACTTACCAAAATATTAATAACAAGGACCAGTATATAGTAATATGAATAGAACAATTATGTATATTATAAATAATCCATATATCATCACAAAAGATAATGGTAATAATACGTACCAGATCAGTAATATCAATACAAGGAAAATCAAGGGAGTTTATAACCAAACTTTGATAAAAAAGTTTTACGAAGAAGAATAAAACCATTGTGAAATAAAACATATTTCAAAATTCCAAAAGAGATTGTAAGAGCAACTTACTCAAATATTTAGATGATATATGCAGAACAATAAAAAGAATTAATATAAGTATATAATAATGAAAAAAAAAACAAAGGAAACAGTTACACGAATTCCTTTCAATTTAAATCAGTTTACAATATAACAAAAGATTGATATATGAAGTATGAAGTAAAAAAGTGAGATAATGAGGAATAAGTTACACACATTCCTATATAATAAAGATGTAAGAAGCACAAACTTACAATTATAATTAAAACAAAAAATAGCTAAAAAGGAATACGCTCCAAACATTCCTTTAAGGTAAGACAATTAACTTACCAAAGAATTATCAAAAATGAAAATCAAGCTCAAATTAATGAGATAATTACTTGAAATCATACTGAATTAAAAATATTCTAAGAAAAAAAAAATTAAAATTATACCTGGTACAAGGAGAGAGGGAGATTATGTATAAAACCAATATACAGATATGGCTAAAGCAGAATCCTGCTAAATGACTAAGAAAAAAAAATGTCTAAGACAATTAAAATGATCACAACGAGCATTGAAAACAAAATAATGAAAGGTGAAATATGATGAAATTAACATATGAATAAAGATAAAATTTCTCACTATAGTGTATAAGTAGATGATAGTGTATAGTTAAGGTATAGCGGAAGGAAGAATGAGTAGTAATGACAAAATGATCTAAAAACAAACCACAAGGTGGACAATCCCAAAGTATATTATTATATTATTATTATTATTAAGTCACAAGTTGACAAAGAAAGATTTAAGATTGACTGTTGAAAAGTCCAGCAATCCAAATGAACTGAGTAGAGAAGATGTGCCTCTAGTCTCAGAAAAATGAGTAGTAATGGGAGAAACCAGCTACTGTATAAAAGTTATGGAAAAATTTGTGTATGAGGGAAAATGCACCAATGGAAATAAATAAAAACAGATCCAAATAAAATGGAGTGAATTAAGTAAGAAGAGAAATGAAGAATGGAGAATGAAACAAGGAAGAGGAGGAAAAAGGTTATCTATAACTGATAATTTCATAAAAAACTATGCTAGTGTTTTATTAAAATGATCAATTTTAGAGGAGAGGCATTATGTAACGATACAATTAAGCCAAATCCCGTACCAGTGATAAAAAAGATAATTCTTGATATAAAAATACTTCATACAAAATAAAATGTTTAAAAAATGATTAAAATGTAAATACTGTAACACGACGTACAACGATATTACCCAACCCAAGTGATTGAGCCAACAACATAAACATAAAGAAGGGAACCACGTAACATACTTAAGAAAAAATATGATAGACAAAACAATGATGAACACAGAACTAAAGAAGAACCAGAGGAAGAGAACAGATCCCTACAATTAAACGGAATTTAAACCAGAAGAGAAGAAGAGGAGAACCGAACCAAGATGAAGACTATTGAAGATGAAGACTATTGAAGATGAAGAAGAGGAAGAATGAAGAGGAGACAGATTAAACCCAAGGGGAAACTAACACACATATAAAAGGGAAAGATAGTATACTTAAAGATAGAATACGGTCGATAAACCTCGAATAATTATGTATTAATGAAACCAATATTATTATTGTCATTAATTTAACCTATGTACCCATTTTAAAGACAATAAAATTGTAAAGCAATGTAATATAAGAAAAGTACACTAACCCAGTCAGAAAGGTTAGATTTAACAAAACACAACTAACCTAATGTTGGTAATAGTAAATATCATACTAAAACAAAATAGTGAGAAATTGTAGGAGAAAATATAGGGATTACCCATTAAATAACACTAAATACAAAACAGTGAACCAAAGTGAAGTGCTTTAGTGAAGTGTAAGTACCCTAAAAAATAGTGAAGTGTATGTGAAACATTCAAAATAGAATGATAAGTAAGCAGACACTCTGTAAAACATTGATGAACAACCAATGATTGGAGTGATATTATAAATAGTAATATATCTAGAAGTAATTAGAAATAGTAGCCCAAATTAATATAAGGGAAGCTTGTGATATTATTCAGGGAGAAAGCCCAGACAAATAACTTGTGTTAACATGGCATGATAGAATAGAATTAAAGTTTTGTTATTAAAATTAAGATTGCAAAGAATACAACACCCCATGTTGAAAGGGGAATTAACCTTCATAATTTTATGAAAAGTGACAATGTCTATCACTTTAGTTCGTAACTCAAGAAAGAAATCAATGTTAGTACTAGTAATAACTAATGACTTGTAAAGAATAGTTGGTTCAATGTTAAAGGAGGAATATGGCTGAAAGGAACCTACAGTCCATAAACCTAATTATGATATTTTAAAGGAAGAGTAATGAAAATGTATGTTGGATAGTAGTTAAAACACAAACAAATAAGTGAAGCCCATCAGGCTGAATTCAAAAATAATTTAAAAAGGATATACACTAAAAAACAATCATGGCTGATTTTGACTATGAAAAACATTTAACTGCCAAAGACATTCAAATGTAAATTGTATCAATTTCACAAGAAATCTTACTAATCTAAGACCAGTGAATGGACAGTAATTATATATCAGTTATTTTAACACAGAAATAGCATTGTAATAGTTTAATTTAAGAAAAATATGTTATTTATTAAATGTCAAATAATTAGACTATAGTTAATGTATAACAGAATATGACCTTATGAAGTATCATTGTAAACTTTGAAAGGAAAGAAAAATAATAGTGATGTCATTTATTATCCCAAAGGAATTATAAAGGAATAAAGCCATTAGGAAAATACTTAATAAATTTGAATAAAAATTCAAATATTTTAACAATGTCTTAAAGGAGTAATTAACCAATCATCGAATTATGGTTACTATGACAACGAGCGTTTGAGGGCTTATTTTCCGTTAAATTATATAGACTCTGAAAAACGACGCATGGGTAAGCGACACGCAAAATTGGAACGATAAAAATTTTAATTTAAACAGTTATAAAAAGTCGAATCAGTGAATCAAGATAACCAAAGACGAACAGATGTCAGTCTACGAAGGATTCATGATGTCCAGGAACTAAATTAACTAAAATAATTAATGAAAAACCCAAGACCAGATGAAGAAGATGTTAGAAGTTTAACGCCAACCCAAATTCGAAGAATATACGACTATCCTGATGACGACATTTCAACGTGAGACGAACTGATAAGTACCGAATAAACTCCTTATTCCCAAAACCCTAAATTACTTAAATTATTTTTCAAACGATAAAATTTCTCACTATTTAAAAAGTAGTATTTTCTTTCAAAGGTAATTGCATAGTTTACTTACATAAAAAAAAAACATTTTATTAAACTAAATATAACCTTATTCGAGAGCACAATTTTTGTAACAGAAATACGACACTACCGAACAATTTGTATAAACACATTATAATTTCTAAGTACGTATAAGGTATGGTAGTGTACTTTTTTTAATGTAACCAACGTTTATGTCTTATTTCATGATCAAAAGAACCCCAGATTTTAAAACTGGTAATGTATTGTAAGTAACTGAAGCCATTTTCGGCAACGATAAGGTTTTGAAATCATTTTTGCCAACTCTGAGATAGTTTATGTTTCAAGCTCTAAGCCGGAGCCTAATGTTATAAAATTATTTATAATTCATTTGTCATATTTATTGATGACCAAATCTGTATTAAAAAACACAGTACAGAACATTACTATCTTGTTATTTCATAGGATTTTGTAGAATATATGTGTGTTAGCGAAGTTTTAAGCAACAGCCAACTAGCGCTCATCACGAGTGGACGAGTCGATAACCTGTTTAGCAGCGGGAACAATTCGAACGCCACAGCTGTCCATGCTAATACCACGTATTATCTTAGAAATTAAATACTTTAATTGTTTTAACAGAAACAATTTGGCGCCACCCAGGAATCGTAATCCCTATGAATTAACAGGTAGGTTGTACTGGTGACATTGACAACGCTACGGACTCCAGTAGTGACGTCGATTTATGTAACGACCAGTGTGAGGCAAACACACTACATTCACACAAATACACAAAATAAACAATTGTGATACATTTCAACAGGTACGACCTCGTTTAAGCGTTACATATTGACGAACCCAACGAGGGGCTTTAACAATAAAGGAAGTACCACACACACTCCCAATTCACTCGTTACATATTGACGCCTGCAACGTGGGACTTTACAAGTTACACACAACCCTATATCATTGTTACAATATCAACAAATTTGTTTACAAATTTATTAAAGAATATGCAAACTATTAATTACAGAAATACATTACATGAAGTAACAAGAAAACTTGAATTTGTAGTTTCTGTTAATATATTCAGTATACGTAAGTCCAACATGGTGTATGTGTTAATCAACCAGATATGAATATATATTTATATATTTATTTTGTCGAATCATAGTCCAGAACATGTAACATGTTTTAGTGTTTTGTATGTTGTCTCTACAATAAATTCAACCCTGGTTGAATTTGCCCATTACGAACATACTCCAGTTGCCAAATTTTACTACTATCATTGCCACGATTAAAACAACGAAGCATAAGTGTACACCGCGAGCGCACATGTGTGCAACGTACCAGAGTACACGCTGGAATCAATGCAATGACCCCCAACACGTAGACTGCATCGCAGGACATGTGTCAGCTCAGTGGTGCAGTGTTAGTCTGTATGCACGGGCAACACATGCGTGCACTTGCACTAACTCCCAACACGCAGACTGTGTCCGCCAAACAGGTGTGTGCAAGTGTGATGCCCGTATCCTAATCATGACACTCAAGAGTAGCAAAAATTCTATTACCTGGAGTATTTAACATTGAGTAAAGGAGCCACAAGCTGAATTTATCTACAGAGACACCGACAGACACATCAGTTATCGTTGCCGGTTTGAATTAAACTAAATAATTTCACTTAATTTCTATCAATTGATTAGAAATGAACAACTTATGTTGTTAACAATTAACAATTACAACAATGAACAATTTTTAATTTTTTCTTTTCTAAAAGCTTTACTATTATACAAATGGTGAGAATTAAGTGCTACCGGTATAATTTGGATTTTTAGGAAATATAACATACTACGATGTCCACTATGATATAATTCCTTTAAACATTTGTAAAAAATAATTCTTAAAATACAGGATCAGTCAAGGTACGAGCTTTAAAAATTCAGTTGTGTTTTTATTTATGGATTGTAAAATTAACATTTACACTAAATTGAAAGTATACATAATAGCATTTAACTAGACGCAGAAACTACAAGTTTTTGAACACTACGTCCTGAATATAGTGACAATTTCAACTCACACACTTTTGAAGTCATTTTTTATGTTTTCCATTACATGGTGTAACATGTGAACACAAATATACACCAACTTTGAGTGTTTCGATGTTTCATGGGGATGGATCATTGTACACCTTACTCTCAAAATATCCCCAGTAAATGGCATGCTGGCAATCTCGCAGGCCACAGAATGTTGCCCTCCTGAAGCTAACTCATTAAACTGCGTCCACTGATCGCCTAGCCCTATGGCTGGTTGCTCCCCATACTGTTTAGTGTGATTTCAGACTTTTCTGTGACTTGGGGAGACACAAATATGTTAATCACTTGGGCATATTGGTCTGATGACACAGTAATGGAATTCCCAATCTCATCCTCAAAGAAGTGAGAACTGATTATTCCAAAGAAAGCTATTGCACACCATACAGTAAGTTTAGCAGTGTGCAATGGTTCTCGAAGCATTTCTCAATGCTTATTTGGCTCCCAATACCGAAAGGTTTGTTTATTTATATATCCGCTCAGATGGAAATGCATTTCATTACTCATTAGCATATTGTGAATAATGTCTACATTGTTCTTTATGACATACAAAAACTGGCAGAAAAAAGTCACACGGTTTACTGTATCACTATCACTTAAGGTTTACAATATTTGAATTTTGTACAGATGCATGTCTAAATCATTCTGAAGAATTTTTTGAACACTGGTGTTCGATGATCCATGTGAAACTGTACGGCATCAGGCAGAATTTTAGCATACGATAGCAACTGTTGTGCGTGCAATGTTTTCAGGCATACATACAGTTATATGTTACCTGGAGGTTCCTTTTTACTTCTATGTTCCGTAAGGAAATGGAAGAATGATGATCACGAAAAAAATTGTGTTCGAGATAAGGGCTGATTCTGATTGTACTATCCTCAAAACATAAAGAAAAGCTGTGACGGTACGAAAGTCCGTCTTCCAATTTATTTGCCTTAAGGAGATATTTTATTGTAATTTCCATATAATTAAAATGGTTAGGTTGGCTTCCTGAGAGCTATAAACCACGATGCAATTTCGTCTGTACCGTTCAACTCAAGGTCGAGGCCTACGTGCTTGTTGGGAGCGAGGTGCGCAGAGCAAGTCGAAAATCAGACTGAAACGACAGTAATAATGTCAGAAATGTAACCACAATGACGCAAAACCATGACATAAGCTAAATAAAACAATGGAATAATGACGTCATAACACTGCTTTTTGCATACATTGTACCCATAGCTCCGCCCCAGTCTTCATACTACAGCCGAGGCGGCAACACCTTGTGAAATGTTGGCCGGCAGTTACTGCCAGCAAAAGTGTTTTGGTATTGCAAAAATGTGAATTTCAATGTAACAGTTAGTACCAGATTAAATTTCAATCAGTAAATAACAGTTTAAGAAAATGTAAATTTAGCATCAGTGATAAAGAGAGGAAACAAAACAACCTGGAACTTTCGGCCGAACATCGTCCTGCCAATGTGAAACGCCCTGCGAGAACTTCAGGCCTACACCTCAGGGAAGTCCAAATTTAAATTAATACATCTTTCATAAAACAGAGCTCAAAATTAAAATGAAGTAAAAGGTACCTTTGTAATTGTGTATGTGTGTGAGAGAATGGCTGCGTGCATGTGCCGGCCAGCCTAAAGAAATTTGGGGCGTTGGTTTGTGTTTTAAAATGATCTGAAAACTTAAGAGATCAATCTGTAAGAGCTGCAGCTTATTTAAAGTCGTTTTGAGAATAAAATTAAATATATAAAGTGACAAATGAAGAATAATTAATAACTAGTAAAGGCGGAAGTATGGACGCCATTTTGTTTTTTTTTAATATACAAGTAGCCATTTTTGATTTTCTCCAGTGTGAATTATGCAAATTCAGAAGTAATAAAACCAAAAGTTTATTTTGACGTAAATGTTGTTAGTGTCTATTATTTCTGGTAACCGTTCAGTCTCAGCCTTGCTTATAAGAACTCTGGACCCGAACAAAAGAAAATATGTGGAGTTGGCAACACAATCATGGCGTCTGAAATAATGTATCAACAAATAAACGTTAATCTAATCTCACCAGGTAAGTCATTAATAAATATAATTTGTTGTAAAAAGATAAGTGAGATAACAAAGCCATTTTCTGAAAAGTGTTTGTGTCTATATGTAGAATTTTTTCTATGGCAAACAATAACTGCTGCAAATTCAAACAAAATCAAATAATGTTTTGCATATGTGTCCAAGTTGTAGAGGACCTACTGATTTAGGTGAAGACTGGTTAAAGGAGAGGGGTAGTTTACCTGCAACATTTTACGTTTTAACAACAGTAAATTACTTAATTTTGATAAATAAAGTATCCTGTAAAGAAGGTCATAACAATCCATTATAGAAAGGTAAATGAAATATCTATAAATAAACAGGGTAGTTGAAGGGGAGGGGTAATTTTTTGAAAACTACCTCTTTCATTCGAATAACCACTTCATTTTGAAGGATAAGTACCTTAGTAATTACATATAATGAAACTATTACTCAACAAAAGTGTAAATATAAAAAATGGGGTTGTTCGGTTAAAGGGGAGGGGTAGTTTACCTGCATTGTTTTGTGTTTTAATAAGAGTAAAGTACTTAATTTGGTGAATAAGTACCTGATGGGGAAGTCATATTAATCCACTGTAAAATGATAAATGATGTATCTATAAATGAAGAGGGTAGTTAAAGAGGTGATTTTTGAAAATTTCTTTGCTGGTATCAAGTAAAGTACTAATATTTAATTTAAAAGGATAAGATACCTTATAAATTATATATGATAAAACTACTACTCTATGTAAATGTAAATATCGTAAATGGTGTAGATCGGTTGAGGAGGAGGGATGATTATCTGCAAAGTTCAGGTTCTTTATAAGAATAAAGTACTCAATTTGTATAGATAAAATGACTCAAAAGTAATATTATAGGCCTATTAAACAACTATTCCATAATTACAAAAATATCTATAAATAGTGAAAATAGTTTGTTTGAGGGTGGGGAATATTTTTTTTAGAAATTACTGAACCGAATTCAAGTAAATGATTTTAAATATAAATCTTAGAACATGGAAGTCACGTATGGTTTTCCATACAGATATTTTTTTTTGTTTATAATTATGAAATCTTTGGAATGATTACAAGGCTTTCAAGAATGTCATTAAAATTGTATATGTGGTTTAATTATTACTTCCATATTCCTTAAGGAAATGGAAGTATGGTGATGGCAAAAAAAATCGTGTTCGAGATTATTGCAGATTCTGATTGTACTACACTCAAAACATGAAAAAAAGTCGTTTTCCGAAAAGTGTCTGTGTGTGTGTCTGTCTTGTGTAGATTTTTTTCTATGGCAAACGATAACTGCCGCAAATTCAAACAGAATCAAATAATTTTTTGCATACAGACCTGATTTGTAGAGTACTCACGACCTATTGTTTTTGGTGAAGATCGGTTGAGGGAAAGGGGTAGTTTACCTGCAACGGTTTTTTTTTATCAAGGGAAATTTTTTTTTCGCAAACGATAACAGCCGCAAATTCAAACAGAATCAAATAATGTTTCGCATACAGCCCTGAATTGTAGAGTTGTCATGACCTATTGTTTTTGGTGAAGATCGGTTGAGGGGAAGGGGTAGTTTACCTGCAACGTTTTTTATCAAGCGTATTTTCTATGGCAAACGATAACTGCCGCAAATTCAAACAGAATCAAATAATTTTTTGCATACATCACTGAATTGTAGAGGACTCAAGGCATTTTGATTTTGGTGAAGATCGGTTAAGGGGAAGGGGTAGTTTACCTGCAACCTTTTGCATTTTAACAAGAGTAAAGTACTTGAAAATTCATTTAAACTTTTTCAAACAATGGTAATTGTTAAAAATAAAATAATTTTGTTGCCAGGCAATAAAATTATAATTTTTTCATTTTAATGTAAATCTGTACATAGTATAAAGTAAAGTCGGTCCGTTTTCTCTCTGTGTTTGAAATCGCTAATCTCAGGAAGTACTGAACGGATTTTATTCAAGTTTTCGCCAATAGATAGAGTGTCTATCGAGGAACATTTATGTGTATAATTAATACATATATGTTGTACATTAGCTTAGCTATCACGGTTTATGTCAAGTAAGTGGTATAGTTTACATCTTATATATAAAAATGAATGTTTCTTTGTTTGTCCAGTATGCGTTCCTATACCATTCATCCCAGTGGCGTATGCTGAGTTCGAGACCTGGGCTAGCTCACCTTAGAATTGAAGAAAATGCACAGGAGGGGGTCCCCCTCGTTCACATTTCAAGCTTTTTGAAGTGATGTGATTTTGTGACACCATGCCTATGCATTCTAACTTATATAATAATGACTGATACTTCAACAATAATTATGAAATTGCATCATTAGAAAGACAAAAGCAAGCAAAGAACTTCAATACTTTATTTATTTATCTATAGCATACATTTGTTCCGCCGAAGCCACTAGGGCCAGACGGCGGTAGTGAAACAAATAAAAGATTACAAAAAACAAGAACTATATCATTACATCATGAGGAAATAATATATAATTATACTGAAGAAAGTTTGACTTATCGGTTAGTTTAAACCATCAATTAAATAGTTCCTATTGGCAATGACAGAGTATACATTGTATAGATAGGTGTAAAAGATAGATATGAATATATAATACATAATAATATAGCACATAGGGCGCATAGAGTACTTCCATTAGAAACATAGTGAGCTTATGAAAACAAAATATGATATAGAAATATGAGGAAAAACAACGAAAGTTAAATACATGAACCACTGCTTTGCGTGCCACACGGTCTACTGTCTCACACACTTGAGTCTGCAGACTGACAGCGTGAAGCCACTCGGGCAACTTCGTTACTGTTCGTCCGCCGCTATTGTCTGCTCTCTCGTCAACCTACCCTCCACACTTACGTGTATAATGAAATCCACGTATTTTTATCCAATCGGGGTTTTCCTGTGTGCATAGCGGATGAATTGAATATTAAAATGAATATTGATTGTGGTCACTTAAAACATAATATAGAATTAATTTAACCATATCGTTGTACTCCATTTATTACCCTGAATTGTAGTTTTTGTTTTAACCTTTGTTTCCTCCAGAAACAAACACAATTTCACTGGCTCCCCAGATAAATATGAACCTTTTGACTACATCGTCGCATTAGTATATGAAATATACGTTTATTAAGAAAACTTATTTTATACTGTTTGCCGGTTTTTAAGTTCAGTTTTTTGTACTGACAATGTTGGTTTTGATATACTGTGTATTGCTGTAATCAGTTGTGGTAAAGTTCCTTTTTACCTGTGCACTAACTTCGCAGGTTTGTTTCGTATTTACCTGGAGTCAATTTAATCAATTATTTTTGTTTCTGGAGTGATAAACGCTGAAACAAAACATACAATTAAGTTCTAGGATTTCGTTGTCCATGATGTGTCCGTTACTTAACTAAATACAACTATTTCACTAACGACTCCGAACACAAAGTTTTGTGTTCCGAGTCGTTAGTGAAATAGTTGTATTTATACAATTAAGGTTATAAATGTAAGAAATGATATATGAATTTATTCTCAATTGTGTTTATTATTTATCTTCGAGAATACTTACAGCGCGTGTACCTAATAAAAACTGTTACACTAAAAATCTAATGACAAAACTTTAAAATGAAACATCGAAATGCTTACAGGACATTTATAGGTAGGTTATACACGAATACACACAGACACTTGAATACATGAAAAATTTACTCTTGAGTTTACGTATTTGAAGCCGTGAACTTAATAAAATTATTGTGCTAAAATAAATACACAAACTTTAACCAAACGTTTCCCTAACTCACATCTGACAACAGAATATAGGCGGGCATAGATGAGAACGAAGGTTGCCGAAGTTGCCCTACTGGCTTCACGCTGTCAGTCTGCAGACTCAAGTGTTTCAAACTGTTGGCTAGCTCTCCAAGGAGCGAAGCCTAGCCTACGATAACGTCATTGCCCCCACCAAGTCCCTCGCCGTTGTCATAGCAACACCATTGAATCGTGACGAGGAAAGGCTTCGCAAGTTACTTGCGAAGCCTGAGTAAAGCAAGTTGCAGCGATTCAGGCGCCGTTATATGCGAAGTTGTATTGTTTGTAATTAGTAATTACGCTACTACGAAACAGAAGTAAACGCGTGAGGGAAACACGTCTGACTTCGATAAAATGAACAATTTTATGCAAGTTCCTAATAGATTTTTTTGTGCTTTAATCTTTGTGCTTCGCAGCTAGCCTAGCTAGCCTAGAATATACGCCCCTGATTCATCCGATTGCGATGAAACTTCGGTGAGTTGTTGTGCGCACGTCCGCGAAGGTTTCTTCCACATCTCCTCCTAAACCACTGTACCGATTTCAACCAAACTTGGCACAAATATTGTACGCAACGGGAGAACCAACATAGTATAGGTGTTTTTTCGATGGGGTCCTTTTGGGGGTTCTTTGGGGTCTTCCACATCGCCTCCTAAACCACTGGACCGATTTCAACCAAACTTGGCACAAATATTTTATGCAAAGGGAGAACCAACATAGGACAAGTGTTTTTTTCGATACGATCCTTTGGGGGGGTCCTTTGGGGTCTTCCACATCTCCACCTAAACCACTGGACCGATTTCAACCAAACTTGGCACAAATATTTTACGCAATGGGAGAACCAACATAGGACAGGTGTTTTTTTTCGATACGATCCTCTGGGGGGTCCTTTGCGGTCTTAAAAAACTATTACATCTGGTTACTATGGCAACCCAATAGAATAGATTTTGTTCTAAATATATTATCGCATTAAATTGAAGACCACAGGAACGAAGTTGTGGGGAACAGCTATTTATTTTTAAGAAGCCTACTTTAATTAAACTTTATTAATTAAACTAACATTTTCATTACGTACAACGTGAAACTCCGTAGCGAAGCACGGGTATTCTGCTAGTCATGTATAAGAGAAAATATATCGTGCGTGGCAGGCAAGCATATCTCAGTTATGTACTGTTTACGTTTCCATTTTATTATTATCACTACCGCAATAAAAAGGCAGGGAAGACACACACACACACACACACACACACACACACACACACACACACACACACACACACACACAATTCGCGTTATTTCTGGCCTCATTCATGTTTATTTTCTTACATTTGCACGGTTTTTAAATGGAAAGTGCCGAACCCATACCAACATAACGCATGCAAGCCGAAAAAGTGTCCAGCGTGGATAGCGATTTGCTTCCTGTGGATCGCTGGGCAGTGTAACTGCACGTGTTTACAGAGGAACGATTCATAGACAGACTTTTCATCTTTAGGGAATGAACCCTCTGCAAGATGCTGAGGGTCCATGAGTGACTTCGGAGCGCTCCTTCTTTTCCGCGTGTTTGTTCTGTGAAACGTACACTGTAGATTCGCAGATTTATTCTAAGCAACGCTCAATAGGAAATGTTGAAAATTTTTGTCCACGGTGAACTCTCATACACACTAAACCTGCTCTGATGTTTTAATTATGGACATCATGATATTAAAACTTTGGAAACTTGAGCACTACTTAATGGAGATCAATCATTAACTTATACAAGCCATTAATTTTATGCATATTTTTTATATATATGTGTACAACGTTATCGGCAACAAAGAAGTAGTTTTTGTTAAAATTCCTTCCCGGGATATTTGGCCGTAGTCCACTGTTTTCTGCAAAACCAGACGTTTCGGCAGTGCCTTCGACTTCCATCATCAGTGAAAATTGAGTGCGATAACGTGAGGTGACGTTAGTGACCACAGTACTGTGGTTAAGGCTGAAGCAGTAAGTACAAAGAAGTAGTTTCTATGGAAATATTTCATTTCGAAAATGATTTTAAATATAAATCTTACAACATGGAAGTCATGTATGGTTCTCCATACTGATATTTTACTGGAGGTGATATGGTCCCTTTGTTATAGAATGTTAATGTTCTGTACTTCGTTCTTTTGTGATGTGGCACCTAATTTTGTTTAACTTATGTATCGCCTAGATTAACTATATTATTCATATAAGTAGATTACTTAATTTTTATATTCTAAGTATTTTCAGATTTACTTTTTAATTGTTCATTAGTTAGATAGAATTGTACATATGTGGGGGGGGGGATTGTCTATTAAGTGTATAATTGACAATTTACAAGAACTGAGAATAAAGTTTTTAACTCACCACAGTATGGCTGTATAGTAACAGCACTGTTCAAAAACATCATACTGCTTTCTTGATGTTACCCTATCTCACAGCTATTGTTTTGTTAAGCAGTACAGTTTTGTTGCTGAAAGGAGACTGCTATTGTACGTACATGTTTTAGTACACTGTCATACAAATGTCTTTTCCTTAATTAAAGCAACAATGGACACCAAATTTTTTATTAAACTTGGAAAAAGCTGAAAAGAAATTATGAAGAAATTATAGGAACAACAAGACACCAATCTCAACGTGAATACTACAGTTTTCTAAAGAAAGACATATTGTTGCTGACTTTTCTTAGATTAAAGGAACTGTTCACTAGGAAATCATACCAACTGGGAATGCAACAACTCAGGCATACAATGTTGAAGTATGGAAAAGCCCACATGAAAAATTAGATAAAAAAGACCCACTGCTACATATTTCATGGACACTGACACCAATTAAATTTTCTGGATCTGTCTCATATTTTCTCAAAAATAACGGAAACAATGAAAGAGATACTCTACTGATTATTCTACTGACAGTAAGTGCAAGACAATGGCAGCTCTGAAAGTGATTCCACAAACACAGTTTGACAGTTGTGTTGTCTCGGCATAGTGTTACAATACAGTTAGCCAAGCAGATTATTCTGAAGAACACAGTTATAGTCAGCATAAAGGTGTGTATGTTTTGTGAGTTTGCAAAGTTTACTGTCACAACTTGTATATCACACGTTCTCCCCTCCTGTAGTAGTACACTTACATGACTAAAATAATGTCATCGCAGGTGGGGTTTAATGCCAAACATCTAGTGTAAATATGAACACAACTAGAACTAACTGCTGATAATCTGTTTTGTTTTGAGGTTTATCGATATTTTATTGTCAACAGAATGTAAGATAGTGAATGGTGAAAAGTAAAATTAGACATGGCCCTTGTCTTATATAAGTGTTCTAATTGTGATAACGACGGAAGTTGATATCATATAAAATAAATTACACAGATTATATATGTGGCACAGTAACAACATTTGAGACTCACAATCTCAATGGCTGTGCTGCAGTTGTGGGATGTAGTCAAGATCCTGACTCAGTCTGCCTGCCTATGCTTATCACTGGGGACAATAAAAAGCAGTCTTGTCTGCATCCCTGGGCTAGTTGGGTAACAAAGGCATAGTTACACTACACACATACAACTCCCTCACCACCGTACGTGATCACTAGATAACTGATGTCTTTCTAGAAGTGATGGGACCTGAGTTGTATGATGGCTTGGGGGCACAACACGCTGCAGGCCTAATGCTTTTCTATATAAAACATTTGTTTATATCACAAAGTTAAAACTGTTTAGTGTTTGAATATGGTATTAAAATATTTTTGTGGTTACCAATGATACAAAATAAAAATAGGAAATAACATCATGATTATAATATTTCATTGACATGAAATAATAGGAATTCTGCACAGACTTGCATATATTTTGGTTCATCCAGTTTAATAACTTTATAAAAAAAATATAATTACTCAAAGTTAAATGAATAGTAATGATATTATGTTATCTTTTGGTACCCAAAAATACTGCCTCCAATTTCAAAAATTATTACATCACATGTCTCTCACTAATAACAAACACCCTCCACTGGAACTAATTTTCGAGACATTCAATCGGAAACAATTTTCTCATCCCCATCAGGTAGACATTTTTTACAGCAGATGTTCTCTTAATAGAAATGTTCCAAATTGCCACTGCAAACTCAATTACAGGACTCATTAACAACAGGAAATGACCGACTACACACTTACTGTAATCCTTGTTTCGATGAGGTGCCACACAACAGCGCCACAAGATTGCTGTGACTATGAGGAGTAAGACGAGTGCACCGCCACAAAACATACCGACCAGAAGCGGCCAATGTTGCGCGGGCACTCGCCAACTTCCCCATTCCCATTTGTCCCCTGTTGTGCTGTTTTCCTGTAACACAAGTTAACTCTATGAATCATATTATAATATTTTACAACCTACTATTTACAATACATATTAAAAAAAAACTACTATGAAAATATTTTAGCCAAGCTTTACAACTTGCAAATTTGTTGTACACTTTGACTTGGATAACATGTAACTGCGACCAATGCAAACTGGATGTTATTTATAACCTACATGAGATAAATCGCATCTGTACTTCTTACAGCTCTATGCCATAGCAACACACACCTTTAATCTTTTTAATTATTTTATTGCAGTTAATTTTACTGAAATTTCTAAATCTATTATATCACTAATTAGAGCACACCATGCAATTAAACTAACTTTGCTTTCATTTAAACTCTTAACCTCTAATTGTAAAACCTATTTAACCTGCATCATGAAACATAATGTTCATGCTCTTAATATTGGTAAAACCTAAAGAACATTTTCTCAACTGAATTACCTTAAACATTACCCTCAGTAAAATACACATGCAAATTATATGAATAACAAAAGTGTAATATGTTTAGGAATTCATTACAGAAAAATAACACTGTATGTTCATTTCCCTCTCTTGTGGATGTTTCACATCGTGACACAGAACCTTGTGGATTCTTGGATAGGGGTGATATGGATTATCCAAAAGTTCTTTTTATCAAAAACATGATTCCGGCAGCTGAAGCATATTACAGTGTTAAATTTTGGATAAAGAATGGAACTAAGTACGGTAATGTCAAACAATTAATTTTGATATGTAAGACAATCTTATATATAAAAATGAATGTTTCTTTGTTTGTCCCGTATGCGTTCCTATACCATTCATCCGATTGCGATGAAACTTCGGTGAGTTGTTGTGCGCACGCCCGCGAAGGTTTCTGAATTTTTTCGATGGGGTCCTTTGCGGGGTTCTTTGGGGTCTTCCACATCTCCTCCTAAACCACTGGACCGATTTCAACCAAACTTGGCACAAATATTTTACGCAACGGGAGAACCAACATAGGATATGTGTTTTTTCGATATGATCCTTCGGGGGGGGGGTCCTTTGGGGTCTTCCACATCGCCTCCTAAACCACTGGACCGATTTCAACCAAACTTGGCACAAATATTTTACGCAAAGGGAGAACCAACATAGGACAAGTGTTTTTTTGATACGATCCTTTGGGGTCTTCCACATCTCCTCCTAAACCACTGGACCGATTTCAACCAAACTTGGCACAAATATTTTACGCAATGGGGAGAACCAACATAGGACAGGTGTTTTTTTCGATACGATCCTCTGGGGGGGTCCTTTGGGGTCTTAAAAAACTATTAGATCTGGTTACTATGGCAACCCAATAGAATAGATTCTGTTCTAAATATATTATAGCATTAAATTGAAGACCACGCGAACAAGTCGTGGGCAACAGCTATTTATTTTTAAGAAACCTACTTTAATTGAACTTTATTAATTAAACTAACATTTTCATTACGTACAACGTGAAACTCCGTAGCGAAGCACGGGTATTCCGCTAGTCTTATATATAAAAATGAATGTTTCTTTGTTTGTCCCGTATGCGTTCCTATACCATTCATCCGATTGTGATGAAACTTCGGTGAGTTGTTGTGCGCATGCCCGTGATGTTTCTGAATTAGTGGTGTTTTTTCGGTGGGGTCTTTTGGGGAGTTCTTTGGGGTCTTCCACATCTCCTCCTAAACCACTGGACCGATTTCAACCAAACTTGGCACAAATATTTTACGCAACGGGAGAACCAACATAAGATAGGTGTTTTTTTCGACGGGGTCCTTTGCGGTATTCCACATCTCCTCCTAAACCACTGGACCGATTTCAACCAAACTTGGCACAAATATTTTACGCAACGGGAGAACCAACATAGGATATGTGTTTTTTCGATATGATCCTTCGGGGGGTCCTTTGGGGTCTTCCACATCTCCTCCTAAACCACTGGACCGATTTCAACCAAACTTGGCACAAATATTTTACGCAAAGGGAGAACCAACATAGGACAAGTGTTTTTTTTTTCGATACGATCCTCTGGGGGGTCCTTTGGGTCTTAAAAAACTATTAGATCTGGTTACTATGGCAACCCAATAGAATAGATTCTGGTTACCATAGCATCGGTGGAAGTCTCCCATGTAGGAAATAGTGTGGGAGTCGTCCGACGGGCCTTCCCTGGAGTCCATCCACGGAACCCAGGGAGTTTTAGGTCGGATCCCGCGAAAGACGGTGGGGCCAGAGTCCACGGTTCTTATAAATAAAGATATAGGTTATGATGTCAAAGGTGGTGTATGCATCTTAAGAAACTTCTTAATAGTGCGTGAATTCAGAGTTGTTTCAGTTTGAATTTAAAAGTGGATAAGTTAAGATCGAAGTAAGTTATAAGCGAGTATAAAAAACAAAGTTTTGATAGCGAATGTATTCAGATCATAGTGTTCAGACAATATAAATGCGCTTGCTACAGTTTGAATTTAAAAACTGATAAGCTAATGTGAAACTCCGTAGCGAAGCACGGGTATTCCGCTAGTCTTATATATAAAAATGAGTGTTTCTTTGTTTGTCCCATATGCCTTCCTATACCATTCATCCGATTGCGATGAAACTTCGGTGAGTTGTTGTGCGCACGCCTGCGAAGGTTTCTGAATTTTTTCGATGGGGTCCTTTGGGGTCTTCCACATCTTCTCCTAAACCACTGGACCGACTTCAACCAAACTTGGCACAAATATTTTACGCAACGGGAGAACCAACATAGGACAAGTGTTTTTTCGACGGGGTCCTTTGGGGGGGGGTTCTTTGGGGTCTTCCACATCTCCTCCTAAACCACTGGACCGATTTCAACCAAACTTGGCACAAATATTTTACGCAACGGGAGAACCAACATAGGATATGTGTTTTTTCGATATGATCCTTCGGGGGGTCCGTTTGGGGGTCCTTTGGGATCTTCCACATCTCCTCCTAAACCACTGGACCGATTTCAACCAAACTTGGCACAAATATTTTACGCAAAGGGAGAACCAACATAGGACAAGTGTTTTTTTCGATACGATCCTCTGGGGGGTCCTTTGGGGTCTTAAAAACTATTAGATCTGGTTCCTATGGCAACCCAATAGAATAGATTCTGTTCTAAATATATTATCGCATTAAATTGAAGACCACGCGAACGAAGTTGTGGGCAACAGCTATTTATTTTTAAGAAACCTACTTTAATTGAACTTTATTAATTAAACTAACATTTTCATTACGTACAACGTGAAACTCCGTAGCGAAGCACGGGTATTCCGCTAGTTCTTAATATTTTATGTTTTAGGTCCTTATCCATTTCTGACACACACTTTACTATAGTTTCTCTTTCTTTTAGTTGTTGTTTTCTGTGATCTCAATTTAAATCACTTTCCTTTTTTTGCATTTATACCATTAAATTAGTTGAATTACCTTAAACATTCTTGACTGATTTATGCACGTCTATGTTTCTGTTTAATTTGTAATTCTCCGAAAATTAAGTATAATTTATTTAGGGGCCCCGTTTGGATTTTCATGGTTTGGACATGCTTGCGCACGTACACACACAGATATATCCAGGTACACTTATATGGGATTTGCAGTTTTTAAAACCATTGCTACACAACCATTACTTGACAGGAAGACCACCACATGTTTGTTCCTACCTTACATGAGGAAAGTGATATTTACCTACAGTAACCCACATGGTGTAACAACGCAACATACTGCCCACTATGCCTAAGTCATCACAATAACATAATATATCCTTGTATAAATAAACATTTTCCAAATTAATATTATCAGACTATGTATGTTGGAACACTGACCACAAGGGACAAGAACACAAAGAGTTTCAAGGCCATAAGCATGGTCAATGACAATGAACGTTGACTGAGAAACTTGACAATATAATCATGAACATTATTACACAAAACAAATCTCAATTAAATATATTACCTTCAGCAGCTTCATAAACATAACGAAATTACCCCTATAATTTTAAAAGAAATACTGACAGATACTGTATTCACTGCTCAGTGTAGCCATAAACAACAATGCCGAGAGTACCAACTAGCTGTTCTATAGAAAACATGCAATTATGTTTTTTTAGATTTCCACCATACAAACTAAAATGTTTAAAGTATTACATGAAAATGTTTGTAGAGGAGCCCAGTGAAAAGAGAGATACAATTTATAATTGTAGGACCTATTGAAACATCACATAAATTGTATAGAATGTCTAAAGTTATGAAAATCAGGTGACCACATCAGAGTTACCATGCAAACATGCAAGTACTATTCAAAAACAAATTGTTTATACTCAATGATAATGAACAGCTGTAAAGCAGGGATGAAGAGTTACACCGTTGGTAGTTAAATGCAGTTTCATTAAGACGTGACACACAAAATAAAACCACGAACCAAGGACAATGAGCAAGCAGAACTAGGTGTGGGAGACTATATCTTCAATAACATGCCACAAATGTTGAAGAAGTTCTTAAAACATGACAGAACTACTTGCTGAAAAGTCCCAGGGTTCTTCAAGAACACCTAAGGAGCAAATAATTTATATAAACATAAACCTGACTGTATAAAAACCTAAATAATAAGTCAAACAACAGTGATATGTTATTTTGTAACCATTCTGTAGACAATTATTTTAGATAACTGGTGTCATTTTAATATATGTTTTGTCAATTCATCATGTGTGTATTCAAAATAAAATATATATGCAATTTACTATGTCAGTCCGAAGCAACATCAACAATTATGAAAGAAAAGCAGATATTGAGTATTTACAAACTGTCAGTTAAAAACAGTCCGTTCAGAAGAAAATTAACATAGATTCCTGAAACGGAGCATTATTTAGGCTACAGAAACTGCAAAAAAATTGTTAAAATTCTATATTATGTCTCCGTTTTGTGTATGTCTCCGTGGCCAATAACAGTTTGTTGTGAAATAAACGTTATATACAAAAAAAATTCCAAACTTTCATTTAACTTTTTCAAAATCATATAAATTATAGTTTACATACATATAGATTACATATTTGGGAAAATTTACAAATATATAAACACAAAACATAAAACAAACTAATACCTGAACAAATACAAATCAATACAAAACGTGACACAATTTTCAAAGTACTCAACATCGAAAATACACAAAATACTAATATATACACCACAATCACACATAATACTACCAATTTAAAATACCAGAAACCAACAGAAAACCATAACAACAACCAACCAACACACAAGTACTCCACAAGATTCAAAATTAAGACTGAGGATGGGAACAATAAGTGTTCTGAAACATGTTCCCAATAAGGGAAAAAAACATCTTGAGGTAAAGTTCTTATAAAATATTATTATATATATAAACTTTCACAATACGAACTTACTTTCTTTACACTTTCCCAAACGTTTTGAGGTGATGTTCCTCTTCCTCCGTGGGAGTAAATACTGATTGTCAGTTAACAGAATAACGGTTATGGACTTAGGTGTGTGTGGTGGGGGTTGATGGTGGGAGGGAATTGGCGCTGAGGTTCGAATTGTGTGTTTGTTGATCAGTGTATCGAATAGTGTATGTGATTTATAATGTAATTGTTCATTTAATATGTTGTTTGGTTGTAGTGTGTGATATCTGTATATTTCAAATTGTTCAGCTGTGTTTAGTTTTCTACTTTTAGGTAAGTAGTGTAATATTTCCATGTTGTGTTGTATGTTTGTGTAACTGTGGTTTTCGTTTTGTAAATGTGTGGCAAATGTGGAATGTATGTAGTTTGTGGTGAGGGCTTTTAAATGTTCTGAAAATCTGGAGGAAAAAGATCTTCCCGTCTGGCCGATGTAGAATTGGTGACAATCAGTACAATTTAATTTATATACCCCTGTTTTGTTGTATGTGTCTGTGTCTTTGTTAGTATTATTTATATGTTTCCTAATGGTGTTGTTGGTTCTGTAGGCTACTTTGTAATTATGTTTCCTAAATGTGTTAGCAATTTTGTGCGTATTGGAATTGTAATATGTAAGTGTTATGTATTTACTGGGTTGTGTGCTGTTGGTCTGATGTGTTTTACTTTTAGTGTTTAGGATGCGTTTGTGTAGTTTATTTATTAATTCGGGGGTGTATCCATTTTTGACTGCTATGTTTGATTGTGTTTAATTCTTCTTGGTAGTCGTGTGTTTAGGGGTATTGAAGTGAGCCTATGGAGCATGTAGTTGAAAGCTGCATGTTTGTGTTGAGTTATAATATTAATATTAATAATTAATATATAATATTAAGACTTAATAATTACTTACAATAATTACTTAAGTAATTACTTACTTATAATTTTGTAAGTAACTCTTAAGTATTTCTTGCAGGTTTTTATATTATGAACAGTCCTTCAAATATTAACTAATTCTGCAAGTAAAATTATATTGTATTATCACCTTACTCATGCTTCACTAAGTGAAAAAAATTATATTTATCATGCTTTAAGAATTTAAACAATATATATCTATGTATTTTATATACACTTATAAAAGAAAGTATTATAACATTGCCAAACCCTGATCACATTTGATATAAAAAAGTATGTAAAAAATGCCAAGAAACAATATATTTTGATAGATAAATGATAACGAGAATGAAAGTAGTAAATATAATCAATAGTGAAGGAGGAAGAATACAACCAAAGGTGGTCACAAAACAAGAAAATACGAACTAGACTGACAGACAACTGACGTTGACACAACCCCAGAGATTGGCCAGGTATCAACCAAAGTGAAGCGAGACAAGAAGACAGTGAAGAAAAAAGAAGAAAATAAAAAATTACATGGCCATAACAAGTAACTAACAAGATTGTTTTAAAAGAGCATAATTTTTTATTATTGTTAATAATTTATGTTTAAATTTTTATTAGTGGTAACTTGTAAATGACAGTATCTCAGCAATTGTTATACGTAAAAAAAAAACCATGTGTAGATATGATTGTATGTATATCCTTATCTATAGGAGATGTGTCAGCTGTTATGTTTAAGATTACACTCATACAGACAGGGAATAGAAATGTGTGCGTGGTTCAATCAGAGAACAAATTGTATATCCTAATATATACTTTGGAACTTTTACTAAGATTATATCAGCAGTGTGTATATTATTACAGTATTATGTGTTCGAAAGTATAAGATGTTGGAGAGTTTATTTATTCAATAACATTATTGCTATTGCTACAGATATAGTAGATTTCAATTAACACAATATATTAACATTATTAAACTGTTGTTATTATTACTAATTATGACATTTCAGACCAATTTTTATCACTTTAATGACAATATATACAAAGTTATGTTTTGTTTGAAAGATGTATTTACAATACCATGTTGTTTGCATATTATAAAATGATATGTGACAGTCTGAAGTTAACAAAAAAGACATGAACTCATTAGATACAAAAACTTTGTAATAATAGTGAGATCGTGAGAAATATAAGGGTAATTAGAGATAGGTAGGGAGTGACAAAGACGAACAGTGAAGTGATAAGTGTAATAAAATAAACAGCATATAGTCTTAAGAAAAAAGAGTGAAACAAGTGTGACAAACCCAAAATATAAGCACATGTTAAATGAGCAACTAAGTTAAGTATATTAGACTGATAATTGTGAATGTAAAAAACAGAAAAAATATTATCTCAGTATAAAAATCACCAGGATGATTACTGTTATAAAAGAGATGGTGTAGGTATAGCACTCACCAAATTTGTTCATTTGTTAATTTAAAGAAAGAAGTTATTGGCTTAATGTTTAAGGCAATAATTACCAGAAGAAATAGTTTTACAGTAATATGTTAGTATGTTTTAAGTAAGTAAGGAATTTATAAAGAAAATAATAGCAATACCTTTATAAGAAATAATAGGCAAATTATATTAATTATGTGTAACGAAAGGGAACATGGCAGAATTATATTAAAACTTAGAAATAAGTAAATTATGTATTAGCATAGTATTATCCATTTTGGACTAAAACATTAATACATGGCTTAGACCAATCTTGTAAGATATCAAACTAATCTTTGAAAGAAAATAGGAACATCTATGTAAAGATTACGACCATTGAAATTATCCCCAAGTAAATATAGCCATTATAAAATATTTATTCAAATTAAACAAAAAATTCAAGGTTTGATAACAATGGGTTTATTTTGAGATCGACCAGGTAGAATAATTACGTTACCATGGAAACTGTGGAGTAACAAGCCAAAAAATACCGTTAGATTTTTTACTGAATGTATGACGCTTTAATGAGATAGACGCTAATTTTCGAGTGACAGAGATTGTCCATTAAAACATAGCAAATATCAGAAAAAGTTATTAATAAGTGTATACCAAGACATAAGATAAAGACTGGAGCCAGATTATTGAAGTTGAGGCCAAATTAACGAAAAAAGAAAATAAATTACTACCAGTTAAACTGAAAAAGATGCCTGATGTCCTGAACCCAGCAAATTAAAGAAGATTATAGTATAACCCATGAATAACAGATCGTATGAATTCGCCATAACTACGGAAGTGATAAGTACCTCTTAAATTACCCGAAATATATAAATAAACTCACGTTAATTATCTCACTAAAGGTCGAAATCTCACTGAACTGAAATTCATTACTTTCAAAGATTAAAAAGAAATTTAAGTCACTGACAATTTATAAACTAACCAATATAAACTGTTGTTAATGATCCATAACTTGTAAACACTTTTACTACACTGCGCTAAACAAATTACACCTACACAATATGTTAGTTAAGTTTACTTGATGTAAAGGTGTGTATTTTTATTGTTTTTAAAACATTTGTAATTCTTTGAACGTAACCTCAAGATCCTATGACAAACGACATTAATAATTTGTATACAATTTTTAACAGACGCCACATTAAACGTCTGGTATCAATTCAAATATCGATTGTCAAACCCTGTAATTGTCTCATATAAATAACCGGAGCATTTGTATTAGAATAATTTGTATTACATGAATAATAATCACTAATAAAAAATGTGTAAGTATTGAGTGTAACCACGGTGTTATAATTTCATTAGGAGGTGCACAATATTTTATGTACATTTTAGCAGATGACTGACGATTTACACAGCCCACGCATCGAACGGCTGTGTGCTACAGTGGGCCTAGCTAGCGGAAATATTTGAATTATTCAAACCGCTTGAGCGGCGCTGGTCATACGCCCTTGAATTTTCTTTCAATTGTTTTGAGAAAACAATTTGGCGCCACCGGGACTTTCTCACCCCTAGTGAACATCAAGACCTGGTTATTCGTACGTTCGCCACGAACGAAATCTACAGAAGTTGCACGCATTCGAACTACGGATCGAGAAGACACGTACACTCATTACACACAAATTGTACATTATTTACATTTTGCAGAGTAAGACGGTAGCAGTATTAACGAAAATAATACAAAGTGGCTTCCATCGCGGGGCTTAAACGAGGCGGACGTCCTCGAAAATAATACAAAGTGGCGCGCCAACTAGTGGAGCTAGAATAATAAAGAAATTATACAAATAAACCCTATAAATTCTAGCGGCGATTACGAAAGATTACAAAATGCACACCAGAGGAGTATCGAAAAAATTGGCAAAGGAGAAGGAGATGGAAGAAAACAGAGGGGAAGAAGAGGAAGGAACACCGATTGAAGAAGTGGAGACAGTAATAACCACAACAGAACCAAGCCAAGACGAAGAAATGGAAACACAAGCTGGAGATAGGGGGGAAGCCACAGGAGGAATGGATTTACAAAAATTGTGGGAATTGATTAACCAAAATTTTAAGAAACAGGAGGAGAAATTCGACAAGAATGAAGAGAGTTTGAAGGAGATGACCAATAAATTTGACGGAATGAAGAAAGAAACAAATGAAAATTTTAAAAAACAGGAGGACAATTTTCAGAAACAGAAGGAAGAATTGAGACAAACCATTAACAAGAATAATGAAATATTACAACAACGATTGATGGAGGAAATTCAGCAAAGAAACGAAGAATTAAAGGAAGAATTGAAGGAACAGCTGAAGGAGGACCACGAGAAAAATAAAGAAGAAATGAAGCTGCAGATGGCACACCAATTAATGGAGTACCGAGAAGAAGCAAAACAGCAGGTTACGGAAATCAATGACAAATTAGAGAAAACGTTGGAGAAGCTAGAGAAGACCAACGAAAATGTTTCTGGAGTCCGCAAGGAGGTACTCGATAAAATGAACCGTCTCGAAGGAGAAAATAAGAGAAGAATTGAGGAAGGTCATGAAGAAACAGTCAGAAGATGTACCCAGATAGACCAGGACATACACCAAGTCCGGGAAGAAAACCAGAAAGAGGTAGCAGCTGTACGAACAGACTTGGGAGAACGAATGGAAGGAGTTTACAGCAACTTAAATAAAGTAGATAGCAAAGTAGACAAAAACCAACAGAGGATTGACGAAATGTGCAGAATAGAAGAGTCATTACGGGAAGAAGTGGATGCCTGGCGTGACCGACCATGTAATAATAATCATGTCATGAACACAGACAACAGAGATACCATCAATTTCCGTAATTATAAAAGAAACCCTATTGAATTCTTGAAGAGGGTAGAAGAGTTAATCATCAAGAATCGAGAGACTCGATGGACTACAATAAGAGGGATGTTGGACGAAATGTTCAAGGAGACATACGACAACTGGTGGACTGCCACTCGACCAGACATCCAAAACCTTCAAGACTTTAAGACTCAGTTCAAGGCTAAATACTGGTCTGAGTCAACTCAGAATATGGTCCGCAATAACCTGAGCAATGGAAGGTATGAAAACCAGAATGGACAATCCCTTACCTCCTACTTCTTGGGAAAAATCTGCATGGCCAGGAATTTGGAGCCACGTATACCTGAAGAGTGTCTGGTAATACAGTTATCTTACCACTACGACGACGCCATCCAAAAGGCACGGATGTACAGCCAGGTAAAGACCATCCAAGATATGGCTAGCTTACTGGAAAGCCATGAACATGAGTGGCAGTACAGGAAAAAAAAAGGGTACAGTTTCAGAAATAATCGAACCAATGAGGGACAATTGTCACAGAACCAACAGGGAGATAATAAACCACCGATAAATAACCCTAACAATTACCAAGGGAACACACGGGGCAATAACGTGCCCAGAAATTTTAACAGAAGTGGAAACCATAATAATAACAACGTCAGGAACAACCACAGGGGTAATTTCCCGTCGAATGGTTACAACAACAATTATCGCCCTGGAAACAACAGTAATCAGAACAATAATCCAGGATACCGGCCACAGGTAAATTACATAAGGGGGCAAAGACAAAGGAGCCCAAGAAGAAACTATCCCTCATCTAACTATCGGCGAATGTACTATAACCAGGTACCCGATACGAGAAGTCACCCATTCGAAGAAGATCACAGGCACAGCGTGGATAACCGGAATAATCAACAGGAGCCGAACGCTAACCAACCATCAAACACTACTGATGTTGGGGGCAATGAGGTCAACCCTCATTTAAACGCTTAAGGCCAGTGAAAACTGCGGACAGCCCATCACTGGACCAATCTCTGGGTGAATATAAGACAACACATGACAAGAAGATCACAATAATATGTACTAATTATTTGAAAAATATAAGGGACGATTTGATCGAAGAATAATCAAAACTAAAGAAGAAAGAACAATTATGTGAAATCCACTGAAGAATTTATAAACTTAGCTTACCACGACTTTACGGAAGCTACCCCATACACAATGATGTTTGAGCGGCCACCGCCTAGAGAGATAACCGATATGATCCAATTCCCCACCAACACCGAATATCAATTCGAGAAAAAAAGATTCTATAACAGAATAGCCGAAAAGGTAGAGCAACAAAAGAATAAATACGCTAAGAACCAGAAAAAGACTATTAAGTACGAGGTAGGAGAAAGGGTACTGTTAAAAAACAGAGAACTACCCAGCTCCATAGAAGGCATCACTAGAAAGTTACTATTATTATACGTGGGACCATACACTATAACAAAAGACAAGGGCAATAACACTTACGAGATCACTCACCCCGTCACCAAGAAAATAAAGGGGGTATACAATCAAGCCTCAATTAAGAAATATTATGACAATCAACCATAACTGTAAAAAACAATTTAAAGTAAAAAACCAACAAAAATACTTTAAATAAAGAAAAAAAAAATAAAGTGACAAACAAACAAGTCTGCCAATGTCATAAAGAAAAGATCTCTAAAGAATGTCAAAATTCCAAAACATTCGTAAGTACAGCTTACACTAAGCATTAGAGAAACCATTATGATGAATAAAAAATTGTAAAAAATCAAAACAGATATGTAAGAAAAGCTTACCCAAATATCTCAATAATATTTTAGAACAAGTAAAAATGGAGAGATAAAAGTCACAAGGCATTCAGATAAAGTAAGAGCAACCAACTTACTACAATATTTAAATAAAAATTAACAATAGAGGAGTGTAGTTACAAAACATTCCTCCAAAATAAGGTTAAATTACCATAATATTTAGCCAAAAAAAAATGAGGCATAAAAAGCATAACATTCTGTAAAGGAATAAGCTACAAAAAATTCCTAACTAGTAAGAAGCCATAACTTACTATGATATTTTAAAAATTATGAAAAAATATCAATCAAAATGATCAGCTTCCACAACTATTTAGAAAGAGGGGAAGTAAAATTACCCAAACCAATGATCACAAAACAATATAAATGAAATCAACGTTCTAAGAGTTATAATGTGAAAGGAGATGAAACAAAGAGTAATTAAAAATGAATAAAAATGTGAATTGTATCAATAAAAAACAATGCTTCAAATAGTATCTATAAAGAAAGATGAAACAATATATGACTCGAACTGAGCTATAATGAAGTATAAAAGTAAAATATTCCCAACAAATATTATGATTATGATTATTATTATTGTTATTTTGAGTCACGAGTTGACTATATTTAAGAATTATTAATTGAGATTGTCTGTTGAATGAACCAGCAATCATTTTACTGAGCAGGGATGATGTTCCCCTGATATCAGTATAAGAGTAGTTTTGATGAAAAAGAAGATTTATAGGGAATAAGTTATAATAAAAATTCAATAAGCCAGTTCGCAATATGAGAAGATAATGAAGAAAAGACTAAGAAGAATGGAATTAAAGGATACAGAATTAATTATAAAAAATGAATGAGAAGCAGGAGAATTTGAAAAAATAAAAAAATAAAAAAAATTTGATACGATACAATTGATAATTTCATCAAACTCAAATTCACGTTTTATAAAATGATCAATTTTGGTGGAAGGGCATTATATAACATTGCCAAACCCTGATCACATTTGATATAAAAAAGTATGTAAAAAATGCCAAGAAACAATATATTTTGATAGATAAATGATAACGAGAATGAAAGTAGTAAATATAATCAATAGTGAAGGAGGAAGAATACAACCAAAGGTGGTCACAAAACAAGAAAATACGAACTAGACTGACAGACAACTGACGTTGACACAACCCCAGAGATTGGCCAGGTATCAACCAAAGTGAAGCGAGACAAGAAGACAGTGAAGAAAAAAGAAGAAAATAAAAAATTACATGGCCATAACAAGTAACTAACAAGATTGTTTTAAAAGAGCATAATTTTTTATTATTGTTAATAATTTATGTTTAAATTTTTATTAGTGGTAACTTGTAAATGACAGTATCTCAGCAATTGTTATACGTAAAAAAAAAACCATGTGTAGATATGATTGTATGTATATCCTTATCTATAGGAGATGTGTCAGCTGTTATGTTTAAGATTACACTCATACAGACAGGGAATAGAAATGTGTGCGTGGTTCAATCAGAGAACAAATTGTATATCCTAATATATACTTTGGAACTTTTACTAAGATTATATCAGCAGTGTGTATATTATTACAGTATTATGTGTTCGAAAGTATAAGATGTTGGAGAGTTTATTTATTCAATAACATTATTGCTATTGCTACAGATATAGTAGATTTCAATTAACACAATATATTAACATTATTAAACTGTTGTTATTATTACTAATTATGACATTTCAGACCAATTTTTATCACTTTAATGACAATATATACAAAGTTATGTTTTGTTTGAAAGATGTATTTACAATACCATGTTGTTTGCATATTATAAAATGATATGTGACAGTCTGAAGTTAACAAAAAAGACATGAACTCATTAGATACAAAAACTTTGTAATAATAGTGAGATCGTGAGAAATATAAGGGTAATTAGAGATAGGTAGGGAGTGACAAAGACGAACAGTGAAGTGATAAGTGTAATAAAATAAACAGCATATAGTCTTAAGAAAAAAGAGTGAAACAAGTGTAACAAACCCAAAATATAAGCACATGTTAAATGAGCAACTAAGTTAAGTATATTAGACTGATAATTGTGAATGTAAAAAACAGAAAAAATATTATCTCAGTATAAAAATCACCAGGATGATTACTGTTATAAAAGAGATGGTGTAGGTATAGCACTCACCAAATTTGTTCATTTGTTAATTTAAAGAAAGAAGTTATTGGCTTAATGTTTAAGGCAATAATTACCAGAAGAAATAGTTTTACAGTAATATGTTAGTATGTTTTAAGTAAGTAAGGAATTTATAAAGAAAATAATAGCAATACCTTTATAAGAAATAATAGGCAAATTATATTAATTATGTGTAACGAAAGGGAACATGGCAGAATTATATTAAAACTTAGAAATAAGTAAATTATGTATTAGCATAGTATTATCCATTTTGGACTAAAACATTAATACATGGCTTAGACCAATCTTGTAAGATATCAAACTAATCTTTGAAAGAAAATAGGAACATCTATGTAAAGATTACGACCATTGAAATTATCCCCAAGTAAATATAGCCATTATAAAATATTTATTCAAATTAAACAAAAAATTCAAGGTTTGATAACAATGGGTTTATTTTGAGATCGACCAGGTAGAATAATTACGTTACCATGGAAACTGTGGAGTAACAAGCCAAAAAATACCGTTAGATTTTTTACTGAATGTATGACGCTTTAATGAGATAGACGCTAATTTTCGAGTGACAGAGATTGTCCATTAAAACATAGCAAATATCAGAAAAAGTTATTAATAAGTGTATACCAAGACATAAGATAAAGACTGGAGCCAGATTATTGAAGTTGAGGCCAAATTAACGAAAAAAGAAAATAAATTACTACCAGTTAAACTGAAAAAGATGCCTGATGTCCTGAACCCAGCAAATTAAAGAAGATTATAGTATAACCCATGAATAACAGATCGTATGAATTCGCCATAACTACGGAAGTGATAAGTACCTCTTAAATTACCCGAAATATATAAATAAACTCACGTTAATTATCTCACTAAAGGTCGAAATCTCACTGAACTGAAATTCATTACTTTCAAAGATTAAAAAGAAATTTAAGTCACTGACAATTTATAAACTAACCAATATAAACTGTTGTTAATGATCCATAACTTGTAAACACTTTTACTACACTGCGCTAAACAAATTACACCTACACAATATGTTAGTTAAGTTTACTTGATGTAAAGGTGTGTATTTTTATTGTTTTTAAAACATTTGTAATCCTTTGAACGTAACCTCAAGATCCTATGACAAACGACATTAATAATTTGTATACAATTTTTAACAGACGCCACATTAAACGTCTGGTATCAATTCAAATATCGATTGTCAAACCCTGTAATTGTCTCATATAAATAACCGGAGCATTTGTATTAGAATAATTTGTATTACATGAATAATAATCACTAATAAAAAATGTGTAAGTATTGAGTGTAACCACGGTGTTATAATTTCATTAGGAGGTGCACAATATTTTATGTACATTTTAGCAGATGACTGACGATTTACACAGCCCACGCATCGAACGGCTGTGTGCTACAGTGGGCCTAGCTAGCGGAAATATTTGAATTATTCAAACCGCTTGAGCGGCGCTGGTCATACGCCCTTGAATTTTCTTTCAATTGTTTTGAGAAAACAATTTGGCGCCACCGGGACTTTCTCACCCCTAGTGAACATCAAGACCTGGTTATTCGTACGTTCGCCACGAACGAAATCTACAGAAGTTGCACGCATTCGAACTACGGATCGAGAAGACACGTACACTCATTACACACAAATTGTACATTATTTACATTTTGCAGAGTAAGACGGTAGCAGTATTAACGAAAATAATACAAAGTGGCTTCCATCGCGGGGCTTAAACGAGGCGGACGTCCTCGAAAATAATACAAAGTGGCGCGCCAACTAGTGGAGCTAGAATAATAAAGAAATTATACAAATAAACCCTATAAATTCTAGCGGCGATTACGAAAGATTACAAAATGCACACCAGAGGAGTATCGAAAAAATTGGCAAAGGAGAAGGAGATGGAAGAAAACAGAGGGGAAGAAGAGGAAGGAACACCGATTGAAGAAGTGGAGACAGTAATAACCACAACAGAACCAAGCCAAGACGAAGAAATGGAAACACAAGCTGGAGATAGGGGGGAAGCCACAGGAGGAATGGATTTACAAAAATTGTGGGAATTGATTAACCAAAATTTTAAGAAACAGGAGGAGAAATTCGACAAGAATGAAGAGAGTTTGAAGGAGATGACCAATAAATTTGACGGAATGAAGAAAGAAACAAATGAAAATTTTAAAAAACAGGAGGACAATTTTCAGAAACAGAAGGAAGAATTGAGACAAACCATTAACAAGAATAATGAAATATTACAACAACGATTGATGGAGGAAATTCAGCAAAGAAACGAAGAATTAAAGGAAGAATTGAAGGAACAGCTGAAGGAGGACCACGAGAAAAATAAAGAAGAAATGAAGCTGCAGATGGCACACCAATTAATGGAGTACCGAGAAGAAGCAAAACAGCAGGTTACGGAAATCAATGACAAATTAGAGAAAACGTTGGAGAAGCTAGAGAAGACCAACGAAAATGTTTCTGGAGTCCGCAAGGAGGTACTCGATAAAATGAACCGTCTCGAAGGAGAAAATAAGAGAAGAATTGAGGAAGGTCATGAAGAAACAGTCAGAAGATGTACCCAGATAGACCAGGACATACACCAAGTCCGGGAAGAAAACCAGAAAGAGGTAGCAGCTGTACGAACAGACTTGGGAGAACGAATGGAAGGAGTTTACAGCAACTTAAATAAAGTAGATAGCAAAGTAGACAAAAACCAACAGAGGATTGACGAAATGTGCAGAATAGAAGAGTCATTACGGGAAGAAGTGGATGCCTGGCGTGACCGACCATGTAATAATAATCATGTCATGAACACAGACAACAGAGATACCATCAATTTCCGTAATTATAAAAGAAACCCTATTGAATTCTTGAAGAGGGTAGAAGAGTTAATCATCAAGAATCGAGAGACTCGATGGACTACAATAAGAGGGATGTTGGACGAAATGTTCAAGGAGACATACGACAACTGGTGGACTGCCACTCGACCAGACATCCAAAACCTTCAAGACTTTAAGACTCAGTTCAAGGCTAAATACTGGTCTGAGTCAACTCAGAATATGGTCCGCAATAACCTGAGCAATGGAAGGTATGAAAACCAGAATGGACAATCCCTTACCTCCTACTTCTTGGGAAAAATCTGCATGGCCAGGAATTTGGAGCCACGTATACCTGAAGAGTGTCTGGTAATACAGTTATCTTACCACTACGACGACGCCATCCAAAAGGCACGGATGTACAGCCAGGTAAAGACCATCCAAGATATGGCTAGCTTACTGGAAAGCCATGAACATGAGTGGCAGTACAGGAAAAAAAAAGGGTACAGTTTCAGAAATAATCGAACCAATGAGGGACAATTGTCACAGAACCAACAGGGAGATAATAAACCACCGATAAATAACCCTAACAATTACCAAGGGAACACACGGGGCAATAACGTGCCCAGAAATTTTAACAGAAGTGGAAACCATAATAATAACAACGTCAGGAACAACCACAGGGGTAATTTCCCGTCGAATGGTTACAACAACAATTATCGCCCTGGAAACAACAGTAATCAGAACAATAATCCAGGATACCGGCCACAGGTAAATTACATAAGGGGGCAAAGACAAAGGAGCCCAAGAAGAAACTATCCCTCATCTAACTATCGGCGAATGTACTATAACCAGGTACCCGATACGAGAAGTCACCCATTCGAAGAAGATCACAGGCACAGCGTGGATAACCGGAATAATCAACAGGAGCCGAACGCTAACCAACCATCAAACACTACTGATGTTGGGGGCAATGAGGTCAACCCTCATTTAAACGCTTAAGGCCAGTGAAAACTGCGGACAGCCCATCACTGGACCAATCTCTGGGTGAATATAAGACAACACATGACAAGAAGATCACAATAATATGTACTAATTATTTGAAAAATATAAGGGACGATTTGATCGAAGAATAATCAAAACTAAAGAAGAAAGAACAATTATGTGAAATCCACTGAAGAATTTATAAACTTAGCTTACCACGACTTTACGGAAGCTACCCCATACACAATGATGTTTGAGCGGCCACCGCCTAGAGAGATAACCGATATGATCCAATTCCCCACCAACACCGAATATCAATTCGAGAAAAAAAGATTCTATAACAGAATAGCCGAAAAGGTAGAGCAACAAAAGAATAAATACGCTAAGAACCAGAAAAAGACTATTAAGTACGAGGTAGGAGAAAGGGTACTGTTAAAAAACAGAGAACTACCCAGCTCCATAGAAGGCATCACTAGAAAGTTACTATTATTATACGTGGGACCATACACTATAACAAAAGACAAGGGCAATAACACTTACGAGATCACTCACCCCGTCACCAAGAAAATAAAGGGGGTATACAATCAAGCCTCAATTAAGAAATATTATGACAATCAACCATAACTGTAAAAAACAATTTAAAGTAAAAAACCAACAAAAATACTTTAAATAAAGAAAAAAAAAATAAAGTGACAAACAAACAAGTCTGCCAATGTCATAAAGAAAAGATCTCTAAAGAATGTCAAAATTCCAAAACATTCGTAAGTACAGCTTACACTAAGCATTAGAGAAACCATTATGATGAATAAAAAATTGTAAAAAATCAAAACAGATATGTAAGAAAAGCTTACCCAAATATCTCAATAATATTTTAGAACAAGTAAAAATGGAGAGATAAAAGTCACAAGGCATTCAGATAAAGTAAGAGCAACCAACTTACTACAATATTTAAATAAAAATTAACAATAGAGGAGTGTAGTTACAAAACATTCCTCCAAAATAAGGTTAAATTACCATAATATTTAGCCAAAAAAAAATGAGGCATAAAAAGCATAACATTCTGTAAAGGAATAAGCTACAAAAAATTCCTAACTAGTAAGAAGCCATAACTTACTATGATATTTTAAAAATTATGAAAAAATATCAATCAAAATGATCAGCTTCCACAACTATTTAGAAAGAGGGGAAGTAAAATTACCCAAACCAATGATCACAAAACAATATAAATGAAATCAACGTTCTAAGAGTTATAATGTGAAAGGAGATGAAACAAAGAGTAATTAAAAATGAATAAAAATGTGAATTGTATCAATAAAAAACAATGCTTCAAATAGTATCTATAAAGAAAGATGAAACAATATATGACTCGAACTGAGCTATAATGAAGTATAAAAGTAAAAGATTCCCAACAAATATTATGATTATGATTATTATTATTGTTATTTTGAGTCACGAGTTGACTATATTTAAGAATTATTAATTGAGATTGTCTGTTGAATGAACCAGCAATCATTTTACTGAGCAGGGATGATGTTCCCCTGATATCAGTATAAGAGTAGTTTTGATGAAAAAGAAGATTTATAGGGAATAAGTTATAATAAAAATTCAATAAGCCAGTTCGCAATATGAGAAGATAATGAAGAAAAGACTAAGAAGAATGGAATTAAAGGATACAGAATTAATTATAAAAAATGAATGAGAAGCAGGAGAATTTGAAAAAATAAAAAAATAAAAAAAATTTGATACGATACAATTGATAATTTCATCAAACTCAAATTCACGTTTTATAAAATGATCAATTTTGGTGGAAGGGCATTATATAACATTGCCAAACCCTGATCACATTTGATATAAAAAAGTATGTAAAAAATGCCAAGAAACAATATATTTTGATAGATAAATGATAACGAGAATGAAAGTAGTAAATATAATCAATAGTGAAGGAGGAAGAATACAACCAAAGGTGGTCACAAAACAAGAAAATACGAACTAGACTGACAGACAACTGACGTTGACACAACCCCAGAGATTGGCCAGGTATCAACCAAAGTGAAGCGAGACAAGAAGACAGTGAAGAAAAAAGAAGAAAATAAAAAATTACATGGCCATAACAAGTAACTAACAAGATTGTTTTAAAAGAGCATAATTTTTTATTATTGTTAATAATTTATGTTTAAATTTTTATTAGTGGTAACTTGTAAATGACAGTATCTCAGCAATTGTTATACGTAAAAAAAAAACCATGTGTAGATATGATTGTATGTATATCCTTATCTATAGGAGATGTGTCAGCTGTTATGTTTAAGATTACACTCATACAGACAGGGAATAGAAATGTGTGCGTGGTTCAATCAGAGAACAAATTGTATATCCTAATATATACTTTGGAACTTTTACTAAGATTATATCAGCAGTGTGTATATTATTACAGTATTATGTGTTCGAAAGTATAAGATGTTGGAGAGTTTATTTATTCAATAACATTATTGCTATTGCTACAGATATAGTAGATTTCAATTAACACAATATATTAACATTATTAAACTGTTGTTATTATTACTAATTATGACATTTCAGACCAATTTTTATCACTTTAATGACAATATATACAAAGTTATGTTTTGTTTGAAAGATGTATTTACAATACCATGTTGTTTGCATATTATAAAATGATATGTGACAGTCTGAAGTTAACAAAAAAGACATGAACTCATTAGATACAAAAACTTTGTAATAATAGTGAGATCGTGAGAAATATAAGGGTAATTAGAGATAGGTAGGGAGTGACAAAGACGAACAGTGAAGTGATAAGTGTAATAAAATAAACAGCATATAGTCTTAAGAAAAAAGAGTGAAACAAGTGTGACAAACCCAAAATATAAGCACATGTTAAATGAGCAACTAAGTTAAGTATATTAGACTGATAATTGTGAATGTAAAAAACAGAAAAAATATTATCTCAGTATAAAAATCACCAGGATGATTACTGTTATAAAAGAGATGGTGTAGGTATAGCACTCACCAAATTTGTTCATTTGTTAATTTAAAGAAAGAAGTTATTGGCTTAATGTTTAAGGCAATAATTACCAGAAGAAATAGTTTTACAGTAATATGTTAGTATGTTTTAAGTAAGTAAGGAATTTATAAAGAAAATAATAGCAATACCTTTATAAGAAATAATAGGCAAATTATATTAATTATGTGTAACGAAAGGGAACATGGCAGAATTATATTAAAACTTAGAAATAAGTAAATTATGTATTAGCATAGTATTATCCATTTTGGACTAAAACATTAATACATGGCTTAGACCAATCTTGTAAGATATCAAACTAATCTTTGAAAGAAAATAGGAACATCTATGTAAAGATTACGACCATTGAAATTATCCCCAAGTAAATATAGCCATTATAAAATATTTATTCAAATTAAACAAAAAATTCAAGGTTTGATAACAATGGGTTTATTTTGAGATCGACCAGGTAGAATAATTACGTTACCATGGAAACTGTGGAGTAACAAGCCAAAAAATACCGTTAGATTTTTTACTGAATGTATGACGCTTTAATGAGATAGACGCTAATTTTCGAGTGACAGAGATTGTCCATTAAAACATAGCAAATATCAGAAAAAGTTATTAATAAGTGTATACCAAGACATAAGATAAAGACTGGAGCCAGATTATTGAAGTTGAGGCCAAATTAACGAAAAAAGAAAATAAATTACTACCAGTTAAACTGAAAAAGATGCCTGATGTCCTGAACCCAGCAAATTAAAGAAGATTATAGTATAACCCATGAATAACAGATCGTATGAATTCGCCATAACTACGGAAGTGATAAGTACCTCTTAAATTACCCGAAATATATAAATAAACTCACGTTAATTATCTCACTAAAGGTCGAAATCTCACTGAACTGAAATTCATTACTTTCAAAGATTAAAAAGAAATTTAAGTCACTGACAATTTATAAACTAACCAATATAAACTGTTGTTAATGATCCATAACTTGTAAACACTTTTACTACACTGCGCTAAACAAATTACACCTACACAATATGTTAGTTAAGTTTACTTGATGTAAAGGTGTGTATTTTTATTGTTTTTAAAACATTTGTAATCCTTTGAACGTAACCTCAAGATCCTATGACAAACGACATTAATAATTTGTATACAATTTTTAACAGACGCCACATTAAACGTCTGGTATCAATTCAAATATCGATTGTCAAACCCTGTAATTGTCTCATATAAATAACCGGAGCATTTGTATTAGAATAATTTGTATTACATGAATAATAATCACTAATAAAAAATGTGTAAGTATTGAGTGTAACCACGGTGTTATAATTTCATTAGGAGGTGCACAATATTTTATGTACATTTTAGCAGATGACTGACGATTTACACAGCCCACGCATCGAACGGCTGTGTGCTACAGTGGGCCTAGCTAGCGGAAATATTTGAATTATTCAAACCGCTTGAGCGGCGCTGGTCATACGCCCTTGAATTTTCTTTCAATTGTTTTGAGAAAACAATTTGGCGCCACCGGGACTTTCTCACCCCTAGTGAACATCAAGACCTGGTTATTCGTACGTTCGCCACGAACGAAATCTACAGAAGTTGCACGCATTCGAACTACGGATCGAGAAGACACGTACACTCATTACACACAAATTGTACATTATTTACATTTTGCAGAGTAAGACGGTAGCAGTATTAACGAAAATAATACAAAGTGGCTTCCATCGCGGGGCTTAAACGAGGCGGACGTCCTCGAAAATAATACAAAGTGGCGCGCCAACTAGTGGAGCTAGAATAATAAAGAAATTATACAAATAAACCCTATAAATTCTAGCGGCGATTACGAAAGATTACAAAATGCACACCAGAGGAGTATCGAAAAAATTGGCAAAGGAGAAGGAGATGGAAGAAAACAGAGGGGAAGAAGAGGAAGGAACACTGATTGAAGAAGTGGAGACAGTAATAACCACAACAGAACCAAGCCAAGACGAAGAAATGGAAACACAAGCTGGAGATAGGGGGGAAGCCACAGGAGGAATGGATTTACAAAAATTGTGGGAATTGATTAACCAAAATTTTAAGAAACAGGAGGAGAAATTCGACAAGAATGAAGAGAGTTTGAAGGAGATGACCAATAAATTTGACGGAATGAAGAAAGAAACAAATGAAAATTTTAAAAAACAGGAGGACAATTTTCAGAAACAGAAGGAAGAATTGAGACAAACCATTAACAAGAATAATGAAATATTACAACGATTGATGGAGGAAATTCAGCAAAGAAACGAAGAATTAAAGGAAGAATTGAAGGAACAGCTGAAGGAGGACCACGAGAAAAATAAAGAAGAAATGAAGCTGCAGATGGCACACCAATTAATGGAGTACCGAGAAGAAGCAAAACAGCAGGTTACGGAAATCAATGACAAATTAGAGGAAACGTTGGAGAAGCTAGAGAAGACCAACGAAAATGTTTCTGGAGTCCGCAAGGAGGTACTCGATAAAATGAACCGTCTCGAAGGAGAAAATAAGAGAAGAATTGAGGAAGGTCATGAAGAAACAGTCAGAAGATGTACCCAGATAGACCAGGACATACACCAAGTCCGGGAAGAAAACCAGAAAGAGGTAGCAGCTGTACGAACAGACTTGGGAGAACGAATGGAAGGAGTTTACAGCAACTTAAATAAAGTAGATAGCAAAGTAGACAAAAACCAACAGAGGATTGACGAAATGCGCAGAATAGAAGAGTCATTACGGGAAGAAGTGGATGCCTGGCGTGACCGACCATGTAATAATAATCATGTCATGAACACAGACAACAGAGATACCATCAATTTCCGTAATTATAAAAGAAACCCTATTGAATTCTTGAAGAGGGTAGAAGAGTTAATCATCAAGAATCGAGAGACTCGATGGACTACAATAAGAGGGATGTTGGACGAAATGTTCAAGGAGACATACGACAACTGGTGGACTGCCACTCGACCAGACATCCAAAACCTTCAAGACTTTAAGACTCAGTTCAAGGCTAAATACTGGTCTGAGTCAACTCAGAATATGGTCCGCAATAACCTGAGCAATGGAAGGTATGAAAACCAGAATGGACAATCCCTTACCTCCTACTTCTTGGGAAAAATCTGCATGGCCAGGAATTTGGAGCCACATATACCTGAAGAGTGTCTGGTAATACAGTTATCTTACCACTACGACGACGCCATCCAAAAGGCACGGATGTACAGCCAGGTAAAGACCATCCAAGATATGGCTAGCTTACTGGAAAGCCATGAACATGAGTGGCAGTACAGGAAAAATAGAGGGTACAGTTTCAGAAATAATCGAACCAATGAGGGACAATTGTCACAGAACCAACAGGGAGATAATAAACCACCGATAAATAACCCTAACAATTACCAAGGGAACACACGGGGCAATAACGTGCCCAGAAATTTTAACAGAAGTGGAAACCATAATAATAACAACGTCAGGAACAACCACATGGGTAATTTCCCGTCGAATGGTTACAACAACAATTATCGCCCTGGAAACAACAGTAATCAGAACAATAATCCAGGATCGTATGAATTTGCCATAACTACGGAAGTGATAAGTACCTCTTAAATTACCCGAAATATATAAATAAACTCACGTTAATTATCTCACTAAAGGTCGAAATCTCACTGAACTGAAATTCATTACTTTCAAAGATTAAAAAGAAATTTAAGTCACTGACAATTTATAAACTAACCAATATAAACTGTTGTTAATGATCCATAACTTGTAAACACTTTTACTACACTGCGCTAAACAAATTACACCTACACAATATGTTAGTTAAGTTTACTTGATGTAAAGGTGTGTATTTTTATTGTTTTTAAAACATTTGTAATCCTTTGAACGTAACCTCAAGATCCTATGACAAACGACATTAATAATTTGTATACAATTTTTAACAGACGCCACATTAAACGTCTGGTATCAATTCAAATATCGATTGTCAAACCCTGTAATTGTCTCATATAAATAACCGGAGCATTTGTATTAGAATAATTTGTATTACATGAATAATAATCACTAATAAAAAATGTGTAAGTATTGAGTGTAACCACGGTGTTATAATTTCATTAGGAGGTGCACAATATTTTATGTACATTTTAGCAGATGACTGACGATTTACACAGCCCACGCATCGAACGGCTGTGTGCTACAGTGGGCCTAGCTAGCGGAAATATTTGAATTATTCAAACCGCTTGAGCGGCGCTGGTCATACGCCCTTGAATTTTCTTTCAATTGTTTTGAGAAAACAATTTGGCGCCACCGGGACTTTCTCACCCCTAGTGAACATCAAGACCTGGTTATTCGTACGTTCGCCACGAACGAAATCTACAGAAGTTGCACGCATTCGAACTACGGATCGAGAAGACACGTACACTCATTACACACAAATTGTACATTATTTACATTTTGCAGAGTAAGACGGTAGCAGTATTAACGAAAATAATACAAAGTGGCTTCCATCGCGGGGCTTAAACGAGGCGGACGTCCTCGAAAATAATACAAAGTGGCGCGCCAACTAGTGGAGCTAGAATAATAAAGAAATTATACAAATAAACCCTATAAATTCTAGCGGCGATTACGAAAGATTACAAAATGCACACCAGAGGAGTATCGAAAAAATTGGCAAAGGAGAAGGAGATGGAAGAAAACAGAGGGGAAGAAGAGGAAGGAACACCGATTGAAGAAGTGGAGACAGTAATAACCACAACAGAACCAAGCCAAGACGAAGAAATGGAAACACAAGCTGGAGATAGGGGGGAAGCCACAGGAGGAATGGATTTACAAAAATTGTGGGAATTGATTAACCAAAATTTTAAGAAACAGGAGGAGAAATTCGACAAGAATGAAGAGAGTTTGAAGGAGATGACCAATAAATTTGACGGAATGAAGAAAGAAACAAATGAAAATTTTAAAAAACAGGAGGACAATTTTCAGAAACAGAAGGAAGAATTGAGACAAACCATTAACAAGAATAATGAAATATTACAACGATTGATGGAGGAAATTCAGCAAAGAAACGAAGAATTAAAGGAAGAATTGAAGGAACAGCTGAAGGAGGACCACGAGAAAAATAAAGAAGAAATGAAGCTGCAGATGGCACACCAATTAATGGAGTACCGAGAAGAAGCAAAACAGCAGGTTACGGAAATCAATGACAAATTAGAGGAAACGTTGGAGAAGCTAGAGAAGACCAACGAAAATGTTTCTGGAGTCCGCAAGGAGGTACTCGATAAAATGAACCGTCTCGAAGGAGAAAATAAGAGAAGAATTGAGGAAGGTCATGAAGAAACAGTCAGAAGATGTACCCAGATAGACCAGGACATACACCAAGTCCGGGAAGAAAACCAGAAAGAGGTAGCAGCTGTACGAACAGACTTGGGAGAACGAATGGAAGGAGTTTACAGCAACTTAAATAAAGTAGATAGCAAAGTAGACAAAAACCAACAGAGGATTGACGAAATGCGCAGAATAGAAGAGTCATTACGGGAAGAAGTGGATGCCTGGCGTGACCGACCATGTAATAATAATCATGTCATGAACACAGACAACAGAGATACCATCAATTTCCGTAATTATAAAAGAAACCCTATTGAATTCTTGAAGAGGGTAGAAGAGTTAATCATCAAGAATCGAGAGACTCGATGGACTACAATAAGAGGGATGTTGGACGAAATGTTCAAGGAGACATACGACAACTGGTGGACTGCCACTCGACCAGACATCCAAAACCTTCAAGACTTTAAGACTCAGTTCAAGGCTAAATACTGGTCTGAGTCAACTCAGAATATGGTCCGCAATAACCTGAGCAATGGAAGGTATGAAAACCAGAATGGACAATCCCTTACCTCCTACTTCTTGGGAAAAATCTGCATGGCCAGGAATTTGGAGCCACATATACCTGAAGAGTGTCTGGTAATACAGTTATCTTACCACTACGACGACGCCATCCAAAAGGCACGGATGTACAGCCAGGTAAAGACCATCCAAGATATGGCTAGCTTACTGGAAAGCCATGAACATGAGTGGCAGTACAGGAAAAATAGAGGGTACAGTTTCAGAAATAATCGAACCAATGAGGGACAATTGTCACAGAACCAACAGGGAGATAATAAACCACCGATAAATAACCCTAACAATTACCAAGGGAACACACGGGGCAATAACGTGCCCAGAAATTTTAACAGAAGTGGAAACCATAATAATAACAACGTCAGGAACAACCACAGGGGTAATTTCCCGTCGAATGGTTACAACAACAATTATCGCCCTGGAAACAACAGTAATCAGAACAATAATCCAGGATCGTATGAATTCGCCATAACTACGGAAGTGATAAGTACCTCTTAAATTACCCGAAATATATAAATAAACTCACGTTAATTATCTCACTAAAGGTCGAAATCTCACTGAACTGAAATTCATTACTTTCAAAGATTAAAAAGAAATTTAAGTCACTGACAATTTATAAACTAACCAATATAAACTGTTGTTAATGATCCATAACTTGTAAACACTTTTACTACACTGCGCTAAACAAATTACACCTACACAATATGTTAGTTAAGTTTACTTGATGTAAAGGTGTGTATTTTTATTGTTTTTAAAACATTTGTAATCCTTTGAACGTAACCTCAAGATCCTATGACAAACGACATTAATAATTTGTATACAATTTTTAACAGACGCCACATTAAACGTCTGGTATCAATTCAAATATCGATTGTCAAACCCTGTAATTGTCTCATATAAATAACCGGAGCATTTGTATTAGAATAATTTGTATTACATGAATAATAATCACTAATAAAAAATGTGTAAGTATTGAGTGTAACCACGGTGTTATAATTTCATTAGGAGGTGCACAATATTTTATGTACATTTTAGCAGATGACTGACGATTTACACAGCCCACGCATCGAACGGCTGTGTGCTACAGTGGGCCTAGCTAGCGGAAATATTTGAATTATTCAAACCGCTTGAGCGGCGCTGGTCATACGCCCTTGAATTTTCTTTCAATTGTTTTGAGAAAACAATTTGGCGCCACCGGGACTTTCTCACCCCTAGTGAACATCAAGACCTGGTTATTCGTACGTTCGCCACGAACGAAATCTACAGAAGTTGCACGCATTCGAACTACGGATCGAGAAGACACGTACACTCATTACACACAAATTGTACATTATTTACATTTTGCAGAGTAAGACGGTAGCAGTATTAACGAAAATAATACAAAGTGGCTTCCATCGCGGGGCTTAAACGAGGCGGACGTCCTCGAAAATAATACAAAGTGGCGCGCCAACTAGTGGAGCTAGAATAATAAAGAAATTATACAAATAAACCCTATAAATTCTAGCGGCGATTACGAAAGATTACAAAATGCACACCAGAGGAGTATCGAAAAAATTGGCAAAGGAGAAGGAGATGGAAGAAAACAGAGGGGAAGAAGAGGAAGGAACACCGATTGAAGAAGTGGAGACAGTAATAACCACAACAGAACCAAGCCAAGACGAAGAAATGGAAACACAAGCTGGAGATAGGGGGGAAGCCACAGGAGGAATGGATTTACAAAAATTGTGGGAATTGATTAACCAAAATTTTAAGAAACAGGAGGAGAAATTCGACAAGAATGAAGAGAGTTTGAAGGAGATGACCAATAAATTTGACGGAATGAAGAAAGAAACAAATGAAAATTTTAAAAAACAGGAGGACAATTTTCAGAAACAGAAGGAAGAATTGAGACAAACCATTAACAAGAATAATGAAATATTACAACGATTGATGGAGGAAATTCAGCAAAGAAACGAAGAATTAAAGGAAGAATTGAAGGAACAGCTGAAGGAGGACCACGAGAAAAATAAAGAAGAAATGAAGCTGCAGATGGCACACCAATTAATGGAGTACCGAGAAGAAGCAAAACAGCAGGTTACGGAAATCAATGACAAATTAGAGGAAACGTTGGAGAAGCTAGAGAAGACCAACGAAAATGTTTCTGGAGTCCGCAAGGAGGTACTCGATAAAATGAACCGTCTCGAAGGAGAAAATAAGAGAAGAATTGAGGAAGGTCATGAAGAAACAGTCAGAAGATGTACCCAGATAGACCAGGACATACACCAAGTCCGGGAAGAAAACCAGAAAGAGGTAGCAGCTGTACGAACAGACTTGGGAGAACGAATGGAAGGAGTTTACAGCAACTTAAATAAAGTAGATAGCAAAGTAGACAAAAACCAACAGAGGATTGACGAAATGCGCAGAATAGAAGAGTCATTACGGGAAGAAGTGGATGCCTGGCGTGACCGACCATGTAATAATAATCATGTCATGAACACAGACAACAGAGATACCATCAATTTCCGTAATTATAAAAGAAACCCTATTGAATTCTTGAAGAGGGTAGAAGAGTTAATCATCAAGAATCGAGAGACTCGATGGACTACAATAAGAGGGATGTTGGACGAAATGTTCAAGGAGACATACGACAACTGGTGGACTGCCACTCGACCAGACATCCAAAACCTTCAAGACTTTAAGACTCAGTTCAAGGCTAAATACTGGTCTGAGTCAACTCAGAATATGGTCCGCAATAACCTGAGCAATGGAAGGTATGAAAACCAGAATGGACAATCCCTTACCTCCTACTTCTTGGGAAAAATCTGCATGGCCAGGAATTTGGAGCCACATATACCTGAAGAGTGTCTGGTAATACAGTTATCTTACCACTACGACGACGCCATCCAAAAGGCACGGATGTACAGCCAGGTAAAGACCATCCAAGATATGGCTAGCTTACTGGAAAGCCATGAACATGAGTGGCAGTACAGGAAAAATAGAGGGTACAGTTTCAGAAATAATCGAACCAATGAGGGACAATTGTCACAGAACCAACAGGGAGATAATAAACCACCGATAAATAACCCTAACAATTACCAAGGGAACACACGGGGCAATAACGTGCCCAGAAATTTTAACAGAAGTGGAAACCATAATAATAACAACGTCAGGAACAACCACAGGGGTAATTTCCCGTCGAATGGTTACAACAACAATTATCGCCCTGGAAACAACAGTAATCAGAACAATAATCCAGGATCGTATGAATTCGCCATAACTACGGAAGTGATAAGTACCTCTTAAATTACCCGAAATATATAAATAAACTCACGTTAATTATCTCACTAAAGGTCGAAATCTCACTGAACTGAAATTCATTACTTTCAAAGATTAAAAAGAAATTTAAGTCACTGACAATTTATAAACTAACCAATATAAACTGTTGTTAATGATCCATAACTTGTAAACACTTTTACTACACTGCGCTAAACAAATTACACCTACACAATATGTTAGTTAAGTTTACTTGATGTAAAGGTGTGTATTTTTATTGTTTTTAAAACATTTGTAATCCTTTGAACGTAACCTCAAGATCCTATGACAAACGACATTAATAATTTGTATACAATTTTTAACAGACGCCACATTAAACGTCTGGTATCAATTCAAATATCGATTGTCAAACCCTGTAATTGTCTCATATAAATAACCGGAGCATTTGTATTAGAATAATTTGTATTACATGAATAATAATCACTAATAAAAAATGTGTAAGTATTGAGTGTAACCACGGTGTTATAATTTCATTAGGAGGTGCACAATATTTTATGTACATTTTAGCAGATGACTGACGATTTACACAGCCCACGCATCGAACGGCTGTGTGCTACAGTGGGCCTAGCTAGCGGAAATATTTGAATTATTCAAACCGCTTGAGCGGCGCTGGTCATACGCCCTTGAATTTTCTTTCAATTGTTTTGAGAAAACAATTTGGCGCCACCGGGACTTTCTCACCCCTAGTGAACATCAAGACCTGGTTATTCGTACGTTCGCCACGAACGAAATCTACAGAAGTTGCACGCATTCGAACTACGGATCGAGAAGACACGTACACTCATTACACACAAATTGTACATTATTTACATTTTGCAGAGTAAGACGGTAGCAGTATTAACGAAAATAATACAAAGTGGCTTCCATCGCGGGGCTTAAACGAGGCGGACGTCCTCGAAAATAATACAAAGTGGCGCGCCAACTAGTGGAGCTAGAATAATAAAGAAATTATACAAATAAACCCTATAAATTCTAGCGGCGATTACGAAAGATTACAAAATGCACACCAGAGGAGTATCGAAAAAATTGGCAAAGGAGAAGGAGATGGAAGAAAACAGAGGGGAAGAAGAGGAAGGAACACCGATTGAAGAAGTGGAGACAGTAATAACCACAACAGAACCAAGCCAAGACGAAGAAATGGAAACACAAGCTGGAGATAGGGGGGAAGCCACAGGAGGAATGGATTTACAAAAATTGTGGGAATTGATTAACCAAAATTTTAAGAAACAGGAGGAGAAATTCGACAAGAATGAAGAGAGTTTGAAGGAGATGACCAATAAATTTGACGGAATGAAGAAAGAAACAAATGAAAATTTTAAAAAACAGGAGGACAATTTTCAGAAACAGAAGGAAGAATTGAGACAAACCATTAACAAGAATAATGAAATATTACAACGATTGATGGAGGAAATTCAGCAAAGAAACGAAGAATTAAAGGAAGAATTGAAGGAACAGCTGAAGGAGGACCACGAGAAAAATAAAGAAGAAATGAAGCTGCAGATGGCACACCAATTAATGGAGTACCGAGAAGAAGCAAAACAGCAGGTTACGGAAATCAATGACAAATTAGAGGAAACGTTGGAGAAGCTAGAGAAGACCAACGAAAATGTTTCTGGAGTCCGCAAGGAGGTACTCGATAAAATGAACCGTCTCGAAGGAGAAAATAAGAGAAGAATTGAGGAAGGTCATGAAGAAACAGTCAGAAGATGTACCCAGATAGACCAGGACATACACCAAGTCCGGGAAGAAAACCAGAAAGAGGTAGCAGCTGTACGAACAGACTTGGGAGAACGAATGGAAGGAGTTTACAGCAACTTAAATAAAGTAGATAGCAAAGTAGACAAAAACCAACAGAGGATTGACGAAATGCGCAGAATAGAAGAGTCATTACGGGAAGAAGTGGATGCCTGGCGTGACCGACCATGTAATAATAATCATGTCATGAACACAGACAACAGAGATACCATCAATTTCCGTAATTATAAAAGAAACCCTATTGAATTCTTGAAGAGGGTAGAAGAGTTAATCATCAAGAATCGAGAGACTCGATGGACTACAATAAGAGGGATGTTGGACGAAATGTTCAAGGAGACATACGACAACTGGTGGACTGCCACTCGACAAGACATCCAAAACCTTCAAGACTTTAAGACTCAGTTCAAGGCTAAATACTGGTCTGAGTCAACTCAGAATATGGTCCGCAATAACCTGAGCAATGGAAGGTATGAAAACCAGAATGGACAATCCCTTACCTCCTACTTCTTGGGAAAAATCTGCATGGCCAGGAATTTGGAGCCACATATACCTGAAGAGTGTCTGGTAATACAGTTATCTTACCACTACGACGACGCCATCCAAAAGGCACGGATGTACAGCCAGGTAAAGACCATCCAAGATATGGCTAGCTTACTGGAAAGCCATGAACATGAGTGGCAGTACAGGAAAAATAGAGGGTACAGTTTCAGAAATAATCGAACCAATGAGGGACAATTGTCACAGAACCAACAGGGAGATAATAAACCACCGATAAATAACCCTAACAATTACCAAGGGAACACACGGGGCAATAACGTGCCCAGAAATTTTAACAGAAGTGGAAACCATAATAATAACAACGTCAGGAACAACCACATGGGTAATTTCCCGTCGAATGGTTACAACAACAATTATCGCCCTGGAAACAACAGTAATCAGAACAATAATCCAGGATCGTATGAATTCGCCATAACTACGGAAGTGATAAGTACCTCTTAAATTACCCGAAATATATAAATAAACTCACGTTAATTATCTCACTAAAGGTCGAAATCTCACTGAACTGAAATTCATTACTTTCAAAGATTAAAAAGAAATTTAAGTCACTGACAATTTATAAACTAACCAATATAAACTGTTGTTAATGATCCATAACTTGTAAACACTTTTACTACACTGCGCTAAACAAATTACACCTACACAATATGTTAGTTAAGTTTACTTGATGTAAAGGTGTGTATTTTTATTGTTTTTAAAACATTTGTAATCCTTTGAACGTAACCTCAAGATCCTATGACAAACGACATTAATAATTTGTATACAATTTTTAACAGACGCCACATTAAACGTCTGGTATCAATTCAAATATCGATTGTCAAACCCTGTAATTGTCTCATATAAATAACCGGAGCATTTGTATTAGAATAATTTGTATTACATGAATAATAATCACTAATAAAAAATGTGTAAGTATTGAGTGTAACCACGGTGTTATAATTTCATTAGGAGGTGCACAATATTTTATGTACATTTTAGCAGATGACTGACGATTTACACAGCCCACGCATCGAACGGCTGTGTGCTACAGTGGGCCTAGCTAGCGGAAATATTTGAATTATTCAAACCGCTTGAGCGGCGCTGGTCATACGCCCTTGAATTTTCTTTCAATTGTTTTGAGAAAACAATTTGGCGCCACCGGGACTTTCTCACCCCTAGTGAACATCAAGACCTGGTTATTCGTACGTTCGCCACGAACGAAATCTACAGAAGTTGCACGCATTCGAACTACGGATCGAGAAGACACGTACACTCATTACACACAAATTGTACATTATTTACATTTTGCAGAGTAAGACGGTAGCAGTATTAACGAAAATAATACAAAGTGGCTTCCATCGCGGGGCTTAAACGAGGCGGACGTCCTCGAAAATAATACAAAGTGGCGCGCCAACTAGTGGAGCTAGAATAATAAAGAAATTATACAAATAAACCCTATAAATTCTAGCGGCGATTACGAAAGATTACAAAATGCACACCAGAGGAGTATCGAAAAAATTGGCAAAGGAGAAGGAGATGGAAGAAAACAGAGGGGAAGAAGAGGAAGGAACACCGATTGAAGAAGTGGAGACAGTAATAACCACAACAGAACCAAGCCAAGACGAAGAAATGGAAACACAAGCTGGAGATAGGGGGGAAGCCACAGGAGGAATGGATTTACAAAAATTGTGGGAATTGATTAACCAAAATTTTAAGAAACAGGAGGAGAAATTCGACAAGAATGAAGAGAGTTTGAAGGAGATGACCAATAAATTTGACGGAATGAAGAAAGAAACAAATGAAAATTTTAAAAAACAGGAGGACAATTTTCAGAAACAGAAGGAAGAATTGAGACAAACCATTAACAAGAATAATGAAATATTACAACGATTGATGGAGGAAATTCAGCAAAGAAACGAAGAATTAAAGGAAGAATTGAAGGAACAGCTGAAGGAGGACCACGAGAAAAATAAAGAAGAAATGAAGCTGCAGATGGCACACCAATTAATGGAGTACCGAGAAGAAGCAAAACAGCAGGTTACGGAAATCAATGACAAATTAGAGGAAACGTTGGAGAAGCTAGAGAAGACCAACGAAAATGTTTCTGGAGTCCGCAAGGAGGTACTCGATAAAATGAACCGTCTCGAAGGAGAAAATAAGAGAAGAATTGAGGAAGGTCATGAAGAAACAGTCAGAAGATGTACCCAGATAGACCAGGACATACACCAAGTCTGGGAAGAAAACCAGAAAGAGGTAGCAGCTGTACGAACAGACTTGGGAGAACGAATGGAAGGAGTTTACAGCAACTTAAATAAAGTAGATAGCAAAGTAGACAAAAACCAACAGAGGATTGACGAAATGCGCAGAATAGAAGAGTCATTACGGGAAGAAGTGGATGCCTGGCGTGACCGACCATGTAATAATAATCATGTCATGAACACAGACAACAGAGATACCATCAATTTCCGTAATTATAAAAGAAACCCTATTGAATTCTTGAAGAGGGTAGAAGAGTTAATCATCAAGAATCGAGAGACTCGATGGACTACAATAAGAGGGATGTTGGACGAAATGTTCAAGGAGACATACGACAACTGGTGGACTGCCACTCGACCAGACATCCAAAACCTTCAAGACTTTAAGACTCAGTTCAAGGCTAAATACTGGTCTGAGTCAACTCAGAATATGGTCCGCAATAACCTGAGCAATGGAAGGTATGAAAACCAGAATGGACAATCCCTTACCTCCTACTTCTTGGGAAAAATCTGCATGGCCAGGAATTTGGAGCCACATATACCTGAAGAGTGTCTGGTAATACAGTTATCTTACCACTACGACGACGCCATCCAAAAGGCACGGATGTACAGCCAGGTAAAGACCATCCAAGATATGGCTAGCTTACTGGAAAGCCATGAACATGAGTGGCAGTACAGGAAAAATAGAGGGTACAGTTTCAGAAATAATCGAACCAATGAGGGACAATTGTCACAGAACCAACAGGGAGATAATAAACCACCGATAAATAACCCTAACAATTACCAAGGGAACACACGGGGCAATAACGTGCCCAGAAATTTTAACAGAAGTGGAAACCATAATAATAACAACGTCAGGAACAACCACAGGGGTAATTTCCCGTCGAATGGTTACAACAACAATTATCGCCCTGGAAACAACAGTAATCAGAACAATAATCCAGGATCGTATGAATTCGCCATAACTACGGAAGTGATAAGTACCTCTTAAATTACCCGAAATATATAAATAAACTCACGTTAATTATCTCACTAAAGGTCGAAATCTCACTGAACTGAAATTCATTACTTTCAAAGATTAAAAAGAAATTTAAGTCACTGACAATTTATAAACTAACCAATATAAACTGTTGTTAATGATCCATAACTTGTAAACACTTTTACTACACTGCGCTAAACAAATTACACCTACACAATATGTTAGTTAAGTTTACTTGATGTAAAGGTGTGTATTTTTATTGTTTTTAAAACATTTGTAATCCTTTGAACGTAACCTCAAGATCCTATGACAAACGACATTAATAATTTGTATACAATTTTTAACAGACGCCACATTAAACGTCTGGTATCAATTCAAATATCGATTGTCAAACCCTGTAATTGTCTCATATAAATAACCGGAGCATTTGTATTAGAATAATTTGTATTACATGAATAATAATCACTAATAAAAAATGTGTAAGTATTGAGTGTAACCACGGTGTTATAATTTCATTAGGAGGTGCACAATATTTTATGTACATTTTAGCAGATGACTGACGATTTACACAGCCCACGCATCGAACGGCTGTGTGCTACAGTGGGCCTAGCTAGCGGAAATATTTGAATTATTCAAACCGCTTGAGCGGCGCTGGTCATACGCCCTTGAATTTTCTTTCAATTGTTTTGAGAAAACAATTTGGCGCCACCGGGACTTTCTCACCCCTAGTGAACATCAAGACCTGGTTATTCGTACGTTCGCCACGAACGAAATCTACAGAAGTTGCACGCATTCGAACTACGGATCGAGAAGACACGTACACTCATTACACACAAATTGTACATTATTTACATTTTGCAGAGTAAGACGGTAGCAGTATTAACGAAAATAATACAAAGTGGCTTCCATCGCGGGGCTTAAACGAGGCGGACGTCCTCGAAAATAATACAAAGTGGCGCGCCAACTAGTGGAGCTAGAATAATAAAGAAATTATACAAATAAACCCTATAAATTCTAGCGGCGATTACGAAAGATTACAAAATGCACACCAGAGGAGTATCGAAAAAATTGGCAAAGGAGAAGGAGATGGAAGAAAACAGAGGGGAAGAAGAGGAAGGAACACCGATTGAAGAAGTGGAGACAGTAATAACCACAACAGAACCAAGCCAAGACGAAGAAATGGAAACACAAGCTGGAGATAGGGGGGAAGCCACAGGAGGAATGGATTTACAAAAATTGTGGGAATTGATTAACCAAAATTTTAAGAAACAGGAGGAGAAATTCGACAAGAATGAAGAGAGTTTGAAGGAGATGACCAATAAATTTGACGGAATGAAGAAAGAAACAAATGAAAATTTTAAAAAACAGGAGGACAATTTTCAGAAACAGAAGGAAGAATTGAGACAAACCATTAACAAGAATAATGAAATATTACAACGATTGATGGAGGAAATTCAGCAAAGAAACGAAGAATTAAAGGAAGAATTGAAGGAACAGCTGAAGGAGGACCACGAGAAAAATAAAGAAGAAATGAAGCTGCAGATGGCACACCAATTAATGGAGTACCGAGAAGAAGCAAAACAGCAGGTTACGGAAATCAATGACAAATTAGAGGAAACGTTGGAGAAGCTAGAGAAGACCAACGAAAATGTTTCTGGAGTCCGCAAGGAGGTACTCGATAAAATGAACCGTCTCGAAGGAGAAAATAAGAGAAGAATTGAGGAAGGTCATGAAGAAACAGTCAGAAGATGTACCCAGATAGACCAGGACATACACCAAGTCCGGGAAGAAAACCAGAAAGAGGTAGCAGCTGTACGAACAGACTTGGGAGAACGAATGGAAGGAGTTTACAGCAACTTAAATAAAGTAGATAGCAAAGTAGACAAAAACCAACAGAGGATTGACGAAATGCGCAGAATAGAAGAGTCATTACGGGAAGAAGTGGATGCCTGGCGTGACCGACCATGTAATAATAATCATGTCATGAACACAGACAACAGAGATACCATCAATTTCCGTAATTATAAAAGAAACCCTATTGAATTCTTGAAGAGGGTAGAAGAGTTAATCATCAAGAATCGAGAGACTCGATGGACTACAATAAGAGGGATGTTGGACGAAATGTTCAAGGAGACATACGACAACTGGTGGACTGCCACTCGACCAGACATCCAAAACCTTCAAGACTTTAAGACTCAGTTCAAGGCTAAATACTGGTCTGAGTCAACTCAGAATATGGTCCGCAATAACCTGAGCAATGGAAGGTATGAAAACCAGAATGGACAATCCCTTACCTCCTACTTCTTGGGAAAAATCTGCATGGCCAGGAATTTGGAGCCACATATACCTGAAGAGTGTCTGGTAATACAGTTATCTTACCACTACGACGACGCCATCCAAAAGGCACGGATGTACAGCCAGGTAAAGACCATCCAAGATATGGCTAGCTTACTGGAAAGCCATGAACATGAGTGGCAGTACAGGAAAAATAGAGGGTACAGTTTCAGAAATAATCGAACCAATGAGGGACAATTGTCACAGAACCAACAGGGAGATAATAAACCACCGATAAATAACCCTAACAATTACCAAGGGAACACACGGGGCAATAACGTGCCCAGAAATTTTAACAGAAGTGGAAACCATAATAATAACAACGTCAGGAACAACCACAGGGGTAATTTCCCGTCGAATGGTTACAACAACAATTATCGCCCTGGAAACAACAGTAATCAGAACAATAATCCAGGATCGTATGAATTCGCCATAACTACGGAAGTGATAAGTACCTCTTAAATTACCCGAAATATATAAATAAACTCACGTTAATTATCTCACTAAAGGTCGAAATCTCACTGAACTGAAATTCATTACTTTCAAAGATTAAAAAGAAATTTAAGTCACTGACAATTTATAAACTAACCAATATAAACTGTTGTTAATGATCCATAACTTGTAAACACTTTTACTACACTGCGCTAAACAAATTACACCTACACAATATGTTAGTTAAGTTTACTTGATGTAAAGGTGTGTATTTTTATTGTTTTTAAAACATTTGTAATCCTTTGAACGTAACCTCAAGATCCTATGACAAACGACATTAATAATTTGTATACAATTTTTAACAGACGCCACATTAAACGTCTGGTATCAATTCAAATATCGATTGTCAAACCCTGTAATTGTCTCATATAAATAACCGGAGCATTTGTATTAGAATAATTTGTATTACATGAATAATAATCACTAATAAAAAATGTGTAAGTATTGAGTGTAACCACGGTGTTATAATTTCATTAGGAGGTGCACAATATTTTATGTACATTTTAGCAGATGACTGACGATTTACACAGCCCACGCATCGAACGGCTGTGTGCTACAGTGGGCCTAGCTAGCGGAAATATTTGAATTATTCAAACCGCTTGAGCGGCGCTGGTCATACGCCCTTGAATTTTCTTTCAATTGTTTTGAGAAAACAATTTGGCGCCACCGGGACTTTCTCACCCCTAGTGAACATCAAGACCTGGTTATTCGTACGTTCGCCACGAACGAAATCTACAGAAGTTGCACGCATTCGAACTACGGATCGAGAAGACACGTACACTCATTACACACAAATTGTACATTATTTACATTTTGCAGAGTAAAACGGTAGCCGTTCACACGTCGTCAATACAGTATGTATTTTACTTTAATATTAGAATCATTAAAATCCAACTTATACCAAAAGAACTATAATTTGTTTAAAAATGGTAAAATACCCAGAATTCAGGCATCATACTGTCACAGAAGACAGTGACACATGTGTTAACAATGCCCATTGCAATTATAAACCACGATGCAAGATACCTGTGTATATTCTTTTCCTTTTTCAGTTAAACTACTTATTCCTCTACACATCATTTAAAAACTATGAGATTCTACCAACCTGAGGCCACATTTTAGCCGTCAGTGTAACGGACTGTTGGAACACCTTGTTTTGAAATGTACCAGTTTGGGTTTGAACAACGTCCCCATCTGTGAACAAACACAACACTATTATACAGTTGTGTGCTAAAACGTTTTATATTATATTCTATGTTATTTAACTAGTGTAAGCAATACTGGCGAATAAACAATAAAGTGAATTTATAAGAGTGTTCCTTCATATAGTTACATAGTTTATCAATGAAAAAAGCAAGACCCCATACTGTTGTGATAACTCATAATAAATTATATAAACTGAACTGACAATCATGTAATATTTGTTTTTTAATGTTTGTCATATATAATAATTTTTGTTTGCACTTCTAAAATAGGTCTTATGGAGGACGATGTTCTTCCAGCAACTATGAGATGGAAGACTTATTTAGATACTAGTTTTTACGAAACACTGCAACTGAAAAGGCACAAATTTTGGATATTAGTAAAAAGTCTTGTCTCCATTAATTTTAATATTATATTTGTTACATATCATATACAGTTTAATAATACAATACATAGACATCATATGTGTAGAGTGATGATTTAATCTATATATTAACTAGCTGTTACCCGCGGCTTTGCACGCGAATATTTGACTTTTAATAAGTATTTTAATTTAATTTTTATTGTCTATGTCTATATGGCATTCTGAACAATTTTGTACTCATTAGTCAAATTCTCTCCAAAGCTGTTTTCAACACTTGTACTATATTTTAACTTGTACTAAATTATTATGTTGGTGCAACAGCCTTTGGAGATTTAAAAGTACCCGTTTATAAAGCCATTGGAGATATTTATAAAGTACCTGTTAAATCAAAAACGATAAATTCGATTAAAGTGTTACTGTGTTAGAAGCATTGTATAACACATTAAACGTTATGTTTTCCTCAACCATGGCTTTTATTTATGTCAGTAGTAAACTAAAATCCAAAAACCGTTGTCACCTAACCTCACAAATGAAAACAACATGTATTTTCGCTTTACATTAAGAATAGGATAATTTACAATTAGTACACTTCTTCTTTTCCACATCGTAATATATCAATACAATCGCATATTATATAAAACATCGATAATGTACTGCAGGAATGGATAAATGTACAGTTCCAATGCTCCTAAATAGCTTTTGTTTATTTACTTGTTACTATAGTAATTAATTCTGATCTCTATGGTGTTGTTGACATCTTTAGTAGTAGTATTTAATATATTTCATTACTTATTCATTGGATCATCATAAATACGTATAAACATACATTTTATAACCGTTTAAGACAATTACAAAATATATAGATGTATCTGTATACAAAATTACAAAATATATTGCTACAATCACATATTAAAAACTGCAGAAATGGATAAAGGTACAGTTTCGATGCCACTAAATATAATGTTTATTTACTTGTTACTATGGTAATTAATTCTGGTCTCCACGGTATTGTTGACATCTTTATACGTGTCAACGAAAAGGCATAATTAAAAAGGGCCTAAATCGTGTGAACGGGGCAACATATAAAATTCCAAGTTAGACAGTGTTTTTCGCCTTGTGTCAAAGTTACCTGTGCAAAATTTGGTGCCAATCGGTGTAATGGAGTGGATTTGTATTCAGTACACATAAATCCTCAGACTTTTATATCCTATAAAATACTAAATACTATTATAAATACTATTTGTAAAGAAGAGATGTTGAAAATTGTAATTTTTCTAATAAACTCATTTTAATCTCATAAAAATTCCCTTTGCCTTAGCCAGATACATCAAATACAACTAATATAACAGATGAGTAATGCATGACCACACACACACACACAGCACACACACACACACATAATTTCAGCCACAACACCAATTTGTACTACAATCTACACTCTAGGATATTCTATTTAAGGGAATCTATGAAAGTAGATTATAATGTATAAATATGGTACAGAAATATTAAAAACGAATCATATGCTTTCTAAAGATAGGACTATTGAGAAACTTTCACTAGAGCAGTGCTGTTATAATGTTAAGAACAATAATGGGAAGGTGAAACAGTTTCACACACCACACACACACACACACACACACACACACACACACACACCTGATTACCTACAAAAAAGGGTTTCACTACGTAACACTGTTCACAGTTTTTTTACAACACATACTATACTAGGTGTAAACATACTGAGGAATTGATTTTTAAATAAAAACGTTATTCATATGAAAAAAAAATGTTTTTCCATATAAACGATACAAATGTTTAAACATACGTGTGTGTGTGTGTGTGTGTGTGTGTCACACATACCACACATGATGTAAATCTATTTGTGAGATGGCCTAATTTACAAAATTAAGTAAGGTATATTGAAGTCATACTGAAACATTGAAAATATAATTTATAACTAGCCTATTCACTCTATGATAATTGAAATTTTCAAGTTGCCATCCAAATAAAATTTTGTGACTACAATCAAGATTAAATCAATTCACAAATTCTAACAAAAATTTAACAACTAACACTTTTTTGAAGAGACTTAATAAATAAATTCAGGTTCTTTCTGAAAATTTTCCTCAGTGTTTAAAATTAACTCATCTAAATACTTATTGGATAATCCAAAGTGTGTACCCAGTAATGCTAACATACAGCAGCTCTGTTAAGACCAAAGTGATGTTGAATACATAAATTGCAAGTAGTAATAATTTTTTAAGTAAAATCAGGTTGCTATTGCTCTGCCACAGTTTCTGTTTGCTGCTTATGGTACATATCTTTTACTGGTTCAACTAATGATTTCAGCATACTGTTTTGTTCCGAACAGTAATACCAAAATCCAGTGGCAGAGGATGGACCCAAGTAGTGTCTCTGGACACTGTTGACCCCACGAAAACAATTCACTAACTGATAGAGAAGTTTCTTTATAAGTAAACATATGTAGTGAATAGAAAGGGACAGTCCTATACATGTCACTCTCGATTTCTCACTATTGATAAAGAATTAAAAAAAGAATGAAGAAAAAATCCCAGTGTTCACCAATTATAAAGAAACAAAATAAATTCCCAAATTGTAGAACACTGTGACATGATAATGCCACGCTAAATAAGGGAAATTAACAAATAAAGTATCTGTAGGGAAATGTGAATAATAACTGTGAGACTCAAATGTGACTACTTAATTGCATATCAACACATCACATACATATTATCATGCTGATGGGTTCTCTAAACAGAGAGATGGACACTGGACCCCCCCCCCCCAATCAACACGTTCAAGTGTAGAGAAACTGTCACCACAGCTTAGCGCATGCGCTTTGCTGACATTTGCCACTGCTGCAGGACTCACATCTCAAACGAGGTGGACCTTGCTTAGTGCAGCCGTTTTTGCTTCTACAATTATTCAACCATGACAGAAAAATACAAACCAAAACAAACAATTTGAACTAGAAATATTAATGTTATGAAAGACAAAATTAAAAATGACTACAGTTAGTTTTGTAAGCAACAAAGGAAAAATGCATATGCGACTCGACAATATAACCTTCAAAACTATGAACATGCCAGCTAAAAACCAAATTTGTACAATCAAAAATTGTTTTTCTATTCAAGTTCATGAACTTTTACATAAAAAATTGTTCAATTCTGTAGCCTGTTGTTCGACTATTTGTTAAGCAACAAAAGATTCGTAGAGTAAGTTTATAACAGCAGAAAAAATTTGCTGAGGTGTTTTTCTGTTGGTGTGTGACTTCACTATACGAATACATTAGTTACAGATGTTGGCTACTTCATGCCATGCGCACAATGATCTACAGATAGAATATTAACATATAGAAAATTAAAACATAATTAGAAAAGAATTATTTCATAGAACCAGTTATAAATCAATTAAAATAACATAACAGATTTGTAATATACATCCGTTTAAAGCAATCAGACCTAAAAATTGTGAGGTCGTACATTAAATTTGCATCAACCTGTATTTACTACAGGAAATGAATGAATTACACCTGTGGCTTGATGCCGGTTATAAAAGTAATTACCACACTGTTTCTTGTATATGCTATTGATGTAACATGATATACATTCTTGTACAGGTAACGAAAAAAGAAATACAGAAGAAAAACAGTTATACTACGCTGCATGCGAACAAAATCAGATATCATAAAAAGTGTTGACACTTATGGGAAAATGCATACAAACAATTGTCACTTTTTCATTATTTCTACACCAATCACCTGCTAGATACAAGAAAAAAACACAACTCTCATGCATTTGAAGCAGGTTAATACTAATGGTCTTACTTCATGAATCCAGAAAGATCGAGTGGAATATGCTTTTCACTTACATAATATGCCATACAGATGTGTTTTCTAAGTATTTTATTGTAAATTTTTTTCTTTTTAAACAATTACTACACCACAGTAATGACAAATGTAATGTTTATTAACAAATTATTATAAATAATAATCGCCTTCTCCCTTATGAGCATAATGTGTAGTTAACAAAATATTATACTGTATTATGGCAACAAATAATTACCAGATATTTCATACTAATGATATGATTGATGTTCCTAATATGATTTCAAGACATGTTATGTTAATATATATAAATCTGTCTCAGGCTTAGTATTTACTACCTAATGGGAAGATGTATGGCCATATGTGCCGAAGTGTGACTGTGTATGTCACAAGTAAATGACTATGTTTAAAAAATACTTTACCCTTGCTTTGACAGAAAATCAGATGCGTTGGCAGTTCATACATTTGTTCAGGTATATTATAATTCAATTTAATTGTTATTGAAATGATACTTAACATAACGTATTTAAATGTGCTGTATTGTGTTCCCCGGAAACTGGTTCTGGAAAGTGTTTGTGTTGAAAGTGAATGACACTGTACAGCTAACAGAAGACCAAATGGGTGTAACACAGTACGTTTAATGATAAAAAATTACTTAAGCTAATGTTTAAAATATTAATAAACACAATAGATGTTACCATATTCTTTCTACAGATCACTACAAAAGTGGTTAAACAAACCATTACAAACCACATTATATACAAGCTATGTTAAAAATTTTATTTTTATTTTTTATTTATAGTATATTTTGTAAACACCTTAGAATGATAAACAGAATCTAAATATGTTGCAGGTCTACTGGAAAGCAAGAGGATTGATGACATGAACCATACTCCAGCCATTGGACAACATATTTTGTAAATATGGAATGAAAATTAATTTCAAACATATTAAAAATTAATAACTTGTCAAATTAATTACAGCGACTCCAGATGTTAGTAGTAATATATTATTAATGGATTCAGTTAAATGTATTGTAACCAATCAACTGTACAATATGCTCAGTGTCCCACGAGATGTCTATACCATACAGATATAACCTTGCTATTTACCCAGCTGAGCTATGCCAATGAGACAAGACACGTGAATTGTAGATACGATAGATCAGGATCACCCTTGGACTGAACTCTTAACATGATGAATAAAATCAGGCATGAAATCATACATGCCCCTCATCGTCGTAATCCATATATTAAAACAATAAACTAAGGTGTATATTTATAATGTAGAATCAATAGACCAATCACCAAAATACCGTTTATCAGTATTTACTTTCAAAGTTCACTGGTTATTAAAAACCACACACACACACACACACACACGCACGCGTGCGCACAATAAATTTTAAAATTTTTACTATGATAAAACACGTTACTTCTAGTGTTTGCCTTGAAGAACAAGCCACTATATCATTTTTATGAAATGGCACTTGTTCTAGTGGTGGATAACACCATCCAATTACTCAGAATTAACTTTATATTATATAATTAATACAGGAACTAATTCCATGAACAAACGTGTATTTTAAGGTGTTCACAGCCAAATATATCCAGATGGAATGGGGAATAATAAATCAAAATATAAGATGTTTTGCATGAAAGAAAGACAAATGTAATATTCTGAATATGAGAAGCTTGAAAAAACATAAGGCGTGAAGTTGAAACAAAAAAGAGATGTGTATGTGTAGCGTGTAGATTATGTACATTGTACTTACGTATCTAAGTGTATTTTTATGTTTACAAATAGATTTAGCTATGTAAAGATTCAACATTCGTATGAAGGTTATATTTGTGTATATTATAAATAAAGATTACATCCACGTATATTATATATTCATCAAATTTTGAAAAAATATAAACAACTACAAACAATTTGTGTTTACATTTACTTCTGCTACAAATGTTGAATTATAATTACATGTTCAAATGAAGATCGGACATTTGTCTTGTCTTGTTAAACAGTCAATTTGTATGACTAAACAGTTTGAATACATACACATAATCACAAGGTCACAGCTGGCATTCAAACATGAAATCGTACTTTGACTATTTTAGCACTGCCAATTAGCAGTTCAACACATACCAAACCGTCCCTGTTTAAAGTATAAATGTTGTTCACTTTAGAAAATTACAGGTTTCTGTTTCAATTTCTCATGCTTTTTGTAAGGAAGCAGATTATTTAGGTTTTCTTAAAATACATGATACTTGAAACACAGTTATTAAAATAGCAAACTACACACATGAATTTAAGTGAAACATTATATACAAGATTAAATCCACTTCTATCGTACAATTACACACCTTCTGTTAAGTTAGTACTGTTTATCAGTTTCAGAAAAAAAAAGGTGCATAAAATAAGGTAGTCGAAGCGTTTTACTTGTTCTAAAGTTTGTTGTAACTACACCTTAATCTTCCTAACATTATTGTCTTATAAAGCAACAGTCTCTGTTTTCAAAAGTTACATTTTCAGAACATATTATCATATTATTGAGCCATCAATATGTTTATACCCTTATAATTTAATATGGTTGAAGAAAATATGCTAGTCCCCTATGTCTTCTTGATAGAATCTTGACTACATGTTCATATTAAGTAGTAATTGTATAATACAGTTGCTTTACGAGACACCATTCTATTAAGCAAACAAAAAGTGATACATTATTTAAATTATAATAATTATAATGGTTCATATACTGTCAACCACTGTCAAATTTTTGTCAAATACTGTAAGAGTGTCATGAAGGATATGCTGTTTACACAAGCCATAAGGAAGATATTGAGGCCAGCACTACGGTACAGTGCCATTATTATGCCCAAGTTAGTATTGCAAGTACTCATTTCCATAGGCTAAGGTGAACTGGGGCTGAAGAATGCACTTTAATTTTATAGTGCTGACTGGGAATTGAAACTGCGACCACTAAGTTAGTAGCCAAGTGTGTCATACTTACTGACGCTTCAAATCATAATATTTTAATAAAATGCAGCTGTCACAGTAACTAATGTAGCATACCTACAACTGACATAAGAACAACTTAATATATATGTCACATTTCATACTTTTTCAAATATAACCATGCTCCCAGTTTCAAACAAATTGTCAAAGTATACAGACACACCCATATTCATATTCAATATTCATATGACTGTGATATATTCAGTCATCAGTAATTGTAATTAAACTCAATGAGCTAGTTTGACCAGCAAGGTGAAATCTATGCAGTTGTAACATAGACCTATGATGTAATCGATGGATCTGGTGACAAACTAGTGGACTCTCTCTGACTTTCTATGGAAGGAGCCACACTCATGGTAGTTATATGTAATCACTAATAATTTCATTGATAGATTCAATTTATTTTTAATAAAGAAAGGTATTTTTATTATTTTAACAGGCACATTGGTGTATGTCTCAGTCTTTCATCTACTCTAAAACAGATGGGCAATAAAGATAAATGATGTATAAAATCATAGTGTATTAGGTGGTACTGATATTTAATGTTTTAAAAAGTTTCAGTCAACACCTCTTTTTGAAATAAGCAGTAAAAAAATCATATTCTTAATGTTTCATACACTCACCTTACAGCACAAACATTTACAAACAATACTCGGAGCTCAATAATGTGACTGTACAGCTATAACAAAATACATATAAGGAGGTTAAAAAATACTGGCCTGACTTATGAACGGTTTGTAATAAAATGGTTGGGATCTGTACGAATATCCTAAACTTGTGTTCTGATGCTTCCATCTATCACATGAAAATCTCTCTACAATTTTCGGCTACACTGATAACAAAACTCCTATAGTCTATTGGTCTCCATTGGCTGCTAGCAAAAATTTCTCTAAAATGCAGCCAAGACTTGTGACTTCAAGTATTTAACAACACTGAAAGTAGAGTTTGCAGACTCTAAACACCCTGGACTGAGCTATGTTGTTATAATTTTAATTCCCAGCCTAGCCTGCACAATTGCTGTTTTATTGTTAGGGTCGGCCTAGTTCTTTACAAGCAAGATCTGATGCTTGTGAGTCCATGTATACTGCAACGAGAACTTCAGTAATCTTATTTGCTCATTTTTCAGTAATATTACCTGCTTATTTTTCACTAACCTTACTACATGTTTTAAACGACAAGTGTAACGAGTGATTAATTATGGTTGTTAATTTAAAAACAATGAGTTATTGTTTCATCTGAAATTTACTAAACGTTTATAGATTTAATGGGGGGAAGGGGGTTGTGTAACCTAAACACGAATCACCACTGTCAGTGTATGAAGATGTAGTCCACTGTCACACTATCACAGCTACAAGATTTTGGTTATTGCAAGTACAGGTTTCACAGCCCGTAAAGCACACAAGTGTTCTCCTATTAGCATTACATGTGAAAAAATTTAAAGAATCTGCTAACATGTTTATAATTATATTTAAATATGCTACAAGTAGTACTCCATAATCCATAATCCCGTTATTATCATGTCACTGATAACTGACATGTATGTACGCTCTCTCTCTCTCTCTCTTTCTCTCTCAGCCAACCAGCAACACTATCATTATTATCATCATCATCATCGTCGTCACCACCATCACCGTAACCAGTCTAAATATCGGTATGGAGAACCATACATGACTTCCATGTTCTAAGATTTATATTTAAAATCATTTTCAAAATGAAATATTTCCATAGAAACTACTTCTTTCTACTTACTGCTTCAGCCTTAACCACAGTATGGTCGTCACTAACGTATACTACCTCACGTTATCGCACTCGATTTTCAATGATAATGGTAGTCGATGGCACTGCCGAAACGTCTGGTTTTGCAGAAAACATTGGACTATGGCCAAACAGCCCAGGAAGGAATTTTAACAACAAACTACTACTTTGTTGCCGATAACGTAGTACACATAAAAAATTATCCCTTCCCCTTCAACTATAATTTTCGTTTATAGAAAATTACCCCTACCCCGTTCAACTAGCCTCATAATTTATAGATATTTCATCTATGTTTCTACAGTGGATTATTATGATCCATCTTATCAGGATACTTTATTTATCAAAATTAAGTACTTTACTCTTGTTAAAACATAAAACGTTGCAGGTAAACTACCCTTTCCCCGTAACCGATCTTCACCAAAATCAGTAAACCTTGAGTCCTCTATTACTCAGGCACATATTTAAAAAATTATTTGATTCTGTTTGAATTTATGGCAGTTATCATTCGTCATAAAAAATGACTCTTGTTAAAACATAAAACGTTGCAGGTAAACTACCCCTTTCCCTTACCCGATCTTCACCAAAAACAATAGGCCTTGAGTCCTCTACAATTAAGGGAAGTATGCAAAAAATTATTTGATTTTGTTTGAATTTACGGCTGTTATCGTTTGCCATAGAAACAATTCTACAGACAGACAGACGCACAGACACTTTTCGAAAAATGACTTTTCTTCATGTTTTGAGGGTAGTACAATCAGAATCAACCGTTATCTCAAACACGATTTTTTTCGCGATGGCCATACTTCCATTTCCTTATGGAACATGGAAGTAATAAAAGTGCTAGAATGTCACTGTCATCAGCATTTTTGTAGAAAGCTATAAAAGCAAAACTACATTAAGTCACTTTGATTATTACACTTTCGCATTGCAGTTCACTTACTCCTTAATTACATGTCATCATTACCATATATTTTTTCCCTTTTAATTACCATACAGATCACCTGAGTTTTGTTTCTGCTGCTCCTATTTCGTCAGACATCCTTGTGGCTCTCTAGATCTGTTATACGTAGACTGAACAACGCTTTTAATACAGCTCTGATGAACTGCCTTACTTTATATGTTCTAGATGTTTCCTTCCACTCAATCTGAGTCAATCCACATATGGTATTCTTCTCGACTCAACGCGCCACATTAAGCTTTTGGTCTACCGTTGACTTACGCTATTATTTTGTAATGACTGGATTTTTTAAATTTACAACCTTAACCTATTTTTAAAGATTAACACATTCTTTTTTCTCTACTCATGCCCTTGTTCAAGACCTGTAGATTTACAATTTAAGTATTTTTTCAAATACCATGTTCTGAGGATGTGCCGGTTGTTAAAGTAGGTCTACTCCTTACATAACAAAAAGTTCTTTATTTTTAGAGGTTGCATAAAACTGACTTACACCTGATGGTAATGGTTTCAAATTAATTTCTAGTTCCCTGTTGAATATTTACAAAAACAAACAACACAGTGTGCCTAGGTTTACCACACTATTACTTCCAGACCTGAATATTGCTTTCCTGTTCACAAAGTCACTGGCATACTGTATTTAGTTAAATTGTTATAAAATACTATATTTATCAAAATACATACTAATTTTGTTTACATGAAATATAACCGAAGTGCATACATGTTTTTATTATTTTTCATCACAGGAACAGTCATAAAAGATGTGTTTGGTGCTTTAGAACATTCAACCTAACCTGACAAGAACAATAATTACATTACAGTCATGTGCAGAGAATTTTATTTGAAATAGGATAAAGACAAGAAATTAGCCAAAAAAGAAATGGTAGCAGAAACTCAAAGTCAAATAGCTGTGTACCTGACAGTCAAGCGCATAAAGTGAACATCCCTATGTGTTTGTACAGTCTGTTATATGCACACACAATGTAACACTTTAGAGTCAGCCTTCAATTGCAGACATTGCGTTATTTCACCAAAATTATTTAAGAAGAAGATTTACCATTCTCAACTGTTTTTTTTTCACATTCAAGTAATTTTCATTGCATTTTAAGACATGTTTATGGAAAAGACAAACATATTAACTGTCACTCAGCCTGTGTCTTCTGAACAGCATATATAAAGTACATACATATATGTTTTTGAATGTGATTATAAGGCTATGTTGTTCTCATGAAACAAAAAGAAACACAAATTGAAAACCATAAATAAGACTACCTTACTTAGCCACAATATAGAATGTGACATTACTCCCAGACTAACTGATTTCTAGTAACCTAAACCTAGGAGTTGTGTGCACCTATTCTGAGAGTCATCATGTTGATTAGTCTCCACTTAAACTCTGAACATATTCTCAATCACATATATGTATCAATATGATGTAAGAAGCTTTGATTTGGTCTTCCCTCACCTTTTACATCTGACGCCACAGCCATTATTGCCTACTTATCACCAAGAGTTATTATGCCTACTTAAGTGTTTCAGCCATCAGTTTCCTTCTGATGATAAGGTTTTCATACGCTACTCATTCTTACGGTTTCTGTTAAACACTTTACTGTTGCTTATGCTAACCATAATAAAACATTCTGCACTCACTTCTAGCACCATACCTTCAAATCCTTTACCGTGTCTTGTTTCTATAAAAGATAGTGATAACATCACCCAAGCTCCGTACGTGAGATATTTTTCATTTTCTATTTATTGAAACTCTGCTACCCCACCCATCTGAACCTTTTTACCTGCCTCAACTTAAAAATTCCCTACCGAATATTAACTGAATGTCTTGTGTATATTCCAATGATTATTACTTCTGTTTTCTTTCCATTCATTTTCATATTTTACCCATGAAGTTTTATTTTCATACCAAACAGATTACTCTGTACATCATTCTTACTTACATGCAAACTAGCAATATTACCTATAAATTGGCTGAGTTAGAGAGCGCAGCAGTCATGAGTCACAACAACACATCATTCACTTCGTTATTTGAGCTTCTTACTAGACACACACATCCGTACGCTGTATTTCTACACTTTGACTACTACACAATGAACACATAATATGTAATGAACTACATAATATTATGTCATGCTCCTATTTGTTTCATGTTAATAAACTATTTTTAATAACTTCATGATGAATTGGAATACAGAAAATAAAACAAAATTACTGTTTTCAAATGACTGTAAAAAAAGACGGTTCTCAATAAAATTTTAATTATATTAAAATCTTTCCAATAATGTACATAATTCCTTTCAACAATAACATTTTCTACATATTTACTCATTTAGAATGATGGTGTCAGTCCTGCACAAAAGAGATATTCTAAAATGTGTGTTATCTATCCAGATGTAAACAAGAAGTCTACACATAGTGGAGTTCACAGTTAGTGCTGTTGAGTAATACAGGTTTATGGAACACGTGAAAAAGCAAATGCCATGTAACAAACACTAAGAAGGCTCAAACATTTGTATTAAAAGTGAACCTCAGTGTTAACCAAAACGGTGGAGAGCTATACAACAATGTACTCAAGTCAAAATCTTTTTAATCCCATGCTGAATTTGGTCAAATTAAAATAACATTTACTATAATGGCTTAGATTTAGGTTATGCTTAAACAGACACAAGTGTTTTGAAATTTTCTTGTCAATATCATATTACCATTATACTTTAATTCTAAATAAAGAAGCTACAATATTTTTAAAAATGATGTCTTCTTTGTGTCACAGAAACATTTACCCATATTTAGTCACCCAGTGTACCTCTCTTCAAAACAAAAGTCTCTCTAAGTCCACTAAATCAAGGAACAACCTCTTCAGTCATATACCTGATAAGCTGGATGTACCAGCATCTAGATACAAACGATGACGGTAAACAATAAGTGGTTTCAAACCTACAACTTGGGTGATTTGATACTACACCCGTTAAGAGCTGTGTGTGTGTGTGTGTGTGTGTGTGTGTGTGTGTGTGTGTGTGTGTGTGTGTGTGTGTGTGTGTGTGTGTGTGTGTGTGTGTGTGTGTGTGTGTGTGTGTGTGTGTGTGTGTGTGTGTGTGTCTTTGTTTAACACAAAGGTTTACATTTTCAACAGTCACATCAGCTTGTACACACAGTAGATGTACATCAGACACAAACAATTCAATACAACAAAAGCAGTTTCAAATAACCTGACACCACCTACCAATATTTGAGGTGAATTGTTAGACAATACAAATCGCAACACACACACACACACACACACACACACACACACACACCCGCACACATGCACACAAAAGCACACGCGCAGTGCACACAGTCCAAAAATGAATTTATAAAACAATATAATTTTGTTTAAATTAAAAGCTGTATTTTGAAAATTAGTAGTATGACTACATACACAATTTAGTTACACTCTTTATAAAAAAAGACATTGTGCAGTAGGCAACAGAGGGAAAATAATAATACACATGTTTAACAACAAACAACTACTCATTATATTTACAGAAAAATAGTTTCTACTTGTATGGTCACAGCTCATTTTCAGTTATCACTTACATGGATGGTCCCTTTAACAGTTCAGTGACAACAAAATTTTTTTTTAATTTATAAAACTTTTTTCTAAGATTTGTGTGCAATAAAGCATTGTAACAAAAGTAATCTGTCTTCATTATACTGAATTAATTTTACAGCCTGTCTAGGTATATGCTACACAATTACAAGGTTGTGCCAAAGAATTCAAACCTTATAAAATAGTTCTACAGAACTGGTCAATTCTTCATAACATTTATGTAGAGCAATGTCCATGCTGATTTAAGATGTGGCTAGTGATATAAAAGAAAATTGTGGTTAAGCATGATGCTCATATATAAAAACACATTAAAAGTGAAAATGATCCAAATGTGTAACAACTAGAGCCAAATCAGAATGTAGGAGAGAATAAAGCTGGTGTAACTAGTACAGCACAGGTTGTTATACATACGTATGCCTTTGGGTGAACTATGGATTTAAGGACTTGTTTACTTTTAGAAACAATTAACGGTCAATCTAGTTATGACTAGTTTAATATAAAATAAAAAAGACATGGAAAGGGATTGCTGTACACTAGGAATTTTGTTCATACTTTTTAAAATATATTCAAAAATTACTATTATTTTGAATGTTCATCACTTTTTTCACAGCACTTAATAAACAGATACGTAGACGACATATTATTATTATACAATGGCAATACAAGAGAAGTAGAAAATTTCCACAAATACATAAACAAGATACACCCAAAATTAAAATTCACCACAGAAATAGAAAAAAACAACAGTATAAACTTTCTAGAATTAACAATCAACAAAACAAACAATATGCACACATATAAAATCTACAGAAAACCAACCACAACTGACATGGTCATACACAACACATCAAATCATCCAACACAACATAAACATGCAGCCTTCAACCATATGCTACATAGACTCACAAAAATACTGCTAAATAAACAAGACTATAATGAAGAACTTGACACAATAAAATACATAGCAATAAAAAACGGGTACAACCCTGTGTTAATAAACAAATTACATAGACAAATCCTATACAAAAACAACAACAAATACAAACAACACACAACAAAACAAATACATCACACTCACATACTACAACTCTAACACACACAAAATTGCCAACACATTCAGAAAACACAATTACAAAATAGCATACAGAACCAACAATACCATCGGCAATACAGAACCAACAGAGACACATTAATGGCACAAACAAAGACATAGACATATACAACAAAACAGGCGTATACAAATTAAACTGTAACGATTGCAATAAATTCTATATAGGCCAGACAGGAAGATCTTTTTCCTCCAGATTTTCTGAACACATAAAAGCATTATCCAATAACAACATACAATCCACATTTGCCACACACATCCAGACAGAAAACCACAGTTACACCAATATAAAAAACAATCTTGAAATTTTACACTACATACCCAAAAGTCGCAAACTCAACACCGCAGAACAATACGAAATATATAAACACAACAAAACACAACCAAACAACATACTCAATGAACATTTACAATTTAAATCCAACACACTATTCGACACAATAATACACAACGCATACAATTCAGAATCCCGCGCCAACCCCCTTCCATCTCCACACCCCCGTACACAACCAGTCACCTAAAAAACCATTACAAATTACCAACTACTTGACGCATTCCGCTTTCAAACCTCACTGAAGAAGGAGAATACAACTCCGAAACGGCGTTTGAGGGAATATCAACAAGTAAGTTTCACAAGTGAAAGTACCTTAAATAATAATTATCAAAAATTACTATTAGCTAAAATAATTAACATCAGTTCTTCTACTGGTATGTTTCCAGCATCTTTAAAGCAGGCTACTGCAGTGCCCATGATCAAAAAGAGAAATCAGGAGAAGATGAGTAATTGCAGACCAGTTGCACGTTTGTCTATTTTTTTTTTAAGTACATCAGAAAGCAATGAAATAAAAATTGTTAAACTTTCTCAGTTTTTTTGGTGCCAGCAGTATGTTTTTACAAAATGGAAGAGTACTGAAGCCCCCACTATATTAGATTTTATGTTGGACACATATTCAGCTATAAATTAAAATTATAAGATTTTGGGTTTATTTATAGACTTCGCAAAGTTTTTGACCTTGCTTTATTTAAAGTTTCAAACTTGTCAATCATAAACTTTTATTACAAAAACTAGAATCAGCTAGTATTAGAGCATTGTCAGGAACTGGTTTTCCAATTATCTGAACAGTCGGATGGAGACCGTATGAGTTGAAGATCAGTATAGTCATGACCATAAAATCACACGTGCTGTCCTGCAAGGTTCGGTATTATCTACAACCCTATTCTTAATATTTATTAATGACTTGCTTGTCCAGAACTTCCATGGTAAAATTATTGCTTTTGCTGATGATATTTCTCTTCAGTATTAAGAAAAAAAATTGTTAACAATTTATAACATTAGCAAAGATTTAGTTTTGTCAAGTATACAAATGGTGTGCATGGAATGGAATGATTGTTAATACTAATAAAACTTGTGACGATTTAATTGATAATAAAATATTTAATAAATAAAAAAATTGAGAAAGCATTTAAGTATTTTTAAATCGCACAATTAAACCTAATACCCCTGTACTAACTCAGAATAAGTACGAGATTTAAATGGAAAAAGATCTAACTAAACAAGTAATAAAAAATCGTATTGTTAATAGTTAATAATATTACAGTTAACCCTTTAGTAAATCATCATGCGTTGACCTGTTTAATTCCGGACACAACGTGCTTAGCAAACCGTCTGTAACTTAGAAATATTTGAAAATCGTAATGTAAGTAATTAATAATTTGAAGGCACAAATAGTAGTTAAAATAATTCCTGTAAACTAAATAAGTCTAAATAATTTGTTTCATCTTGCTATAAGAATGTCTATTTAAATAAAAGTTGGAACTATATTATGGCGGAGTACTCGCTCCACTCGTTGTTACGTACTAGTCGTATCAAGTTAAGAGTTACGATGCGGCGTTCAGACAGTACACACCTCCAAACGAGGGCTCTTCTAAAGTGTGTTATGTAAACTTTAAAATAACAGTTAGCTACCACAAAAAAAAACGTGGGGAGCTAGTGATTTTTAATGTATATGATGTAGAAAAAAGTTTGCACAAGAAATGTAGTAATATAAGAACAATCAACTACTCGTAAACACGGTGACGTCTCTACTTAAGATGAAAACTCCAGTACAACTCTACATGTGAATATGTGACCTGCCAAATTGCACATACGGACGTCTACAACCCATACGACACCGACCAGCACTGGCGTGGATCAACCCAACATCATGCAGCATTACATCAATCTACTCACTAATACGGCTATTAGATATTCACCAGAGACACGACACAGATCCCCGACTACCAGAATTCCGAAGAGTCACACCCCAGGACGAGGACAGCAAAGCTTATTTTAGAGGTGACTCGATAGCTTGGCTATCGAGAATTAATTACATTTGAAACATAACTTTTATAGATGAAAGAGACTTTTCAAAAGACAATAATTTTCTCTGAGCAATAAATAACACCAAAGAAATGTAATCTGTAGTATTGAAAATCATACGTTGTAACGTTAATAATGAAATGTAAATTATAATCCCTTTAATAAATAATACCATTCTTCAAATGGTTAATGTAATCTTGCAAGCTCTTAGATAAGCATAGTATAATTCAGACGTCTTTACTATATTTAAAGCAGACTCGGATCCGAGGTAAATTACATGATCTATATGATCCCTTGTTTTACAGAAAACCCTTTTTAATTATTTCAGTATAAATCTTTATGTTATGGGATCTTTTTTTATATAATTTGTTAATAAAGAGATGTCATCTTATTACACTTTGAAGTGAGTGCATAAATCAGTGAAATACCTTCCCCTTGTATCCTAATAATTAGCGTAAATATTATTGTTGTTTGTGTTGAGTTTAATTTCAGTTCGTTACAACGTAGGCAGCCTGTATAATTGGCTAGCGTCAATTATGATGGGTTCCCTGGATTTGTAACGTAGCCCGGAACGTTACAAACTAAGATTTTAAATCTTGATTTGTGGCATTTTAAATTTTGGGATAATTTAATTTTGCACATATATATTTGTCAAAATCAAATAACATGTGCCTGTCTGCCTGTTGAAAAAGTAGAAGAAATTAAGTATTATGAATTACCCTTGACAATAAAGTGACATGGAGAGTCATAAAGAGAAACTGAAAATAAAATTAAGACAATATTAAAAAAAAATTTTTTTTAAGTATATGTAATTTTGATCTGCTGACACCTCTATATTACACTCTCATTCAGTCAAGCTTCAGTATGGCACTGAATTATGGGGGTGGCGCTCTACTTAGTGGGTCTCAGATCCTTGCTCTTGACCCAAAAGTTTTATTCTTATTTTCCAAAAGACATCTGCTACAGCATTTCCTCTATTTTCTCAAAGTAAAATTTTATCTCTATGACCCTTCTCACTTAGAAGTACTGAAAATATTTTATGCAAGGTCTGGACAAACTGTTCCCAATCAATATTATAGAACCCAAAAACATCAAGGTAATTTCACTAGACTTAGTATGAATGGTCATGATTCCGATGCTAATTTTTATTTCTTGGGCAAAAAGTTTTTAATTTACTGCCTTGCTAATATTAAACAGATAAACAGAATTAAATTATTTTCAAACAAGTCAAAACATGGTTGTTGGGGAAAGAGTATTGATGATTTAATTATATTAGAAATGTTGGTTATTAAATTTGGTTGATTTCTGTATTATTTGTTTTAGTTTTTACTTTTTTGCTGAATTTTATTAGTACTAAAACACTTTCATTTTATGTCATTAAGAATTAATTCTATTTTGTATCAAGTTCTATCAATACAACAATGTGTACTGGATATAACACAAGAGAATTTACTATAACAAGAGTATGTCATACGAAAACATACAGATATGAAAACATTGATTATTGACTTCTCTGACTTCATGACTTATTCCAGTGTTTTATGATCCATCCATACTGATGATCGATGATATTCTTACAACACTGTTTTTTCAATGTACGGAATTTTCACATCTGACAAAAATGTTGCACAATAGTTCCCCCCCCCACACACACACACACACAGTGGTGTGATTACAGGGGGTGATCATGGGGATCAATCCCCCTCCCAGAGCTAGTTAAAATAAGGTTTATAAATAATCATATAGGAAGACTCTTGAATATCTCATTTATCCTGAGGAAAATAGTTATCACACACACACACACATACACCTAAATATTCTACACACACAATATATGAGTGACTCTTTCACCCAAGCCTCCTTATCCTCATGTCTTTTGACACTTATAATTGGTAGAAGAAGCTGCCAAATAATAACATGCTCTCAACTCACTACAGTTACCTACACTTTGTCAATGGTTTCTGTTCCTTTTGGCTTTATGATCATTCACAATGATATCTCAAGTTGGTTTATAAATTTGTATTACTGTGCCCCATCCCTTACATCAGCATAAAACTATACAGAGAAAACTGACAGACACACAACCGATATAACAAAACATGTATGTATGGTGATTATGAAACATTCTCCTTGTGACTCCTAACTATCCATGTAGTTTGATAGCAACTGACATGTGACAAGGTGAAATAGAGTAACTATGATTTCTTTAAATAATTTAGCTGAGAAGAGAAAGAGTAATGAACAAAAAAATGTTGTGAAGGTAAATCATCTGTACTGTCTAAGAAAACACTTTCCTGTACAGAACCGATAGATGGAAGGAAGGAAGAAATAATAGTGGGTGGGAAGAAATTTCACTAGCACCACATTTCTGTCAGTGCTCCATAGGACTGCACTTCTGGCAGAGATGATTGTATGTCAAAGCTTCAATTTTATAAGTAGACATAAGGATTTTTTTACATAAATTTCTAGAACAGCAAGTAGCAAACGTACCAAGTAGTGATGGAGTTGTAAAACACTGTTACAAACGATAAATTAATGGAAAAAAAAATTCAATTTTTTCAAGAAACAGATATCTATGGTTATCATGCAACAAAGACAAATCAACAACAACAAAATATACATACTCCAAATATACTGAGTTTCTCTAAAGGGTTACGTGTTGATAACTGGATGAATGATGATGTATTTAACAATCAATACTAGCAGAAAGAAGTTTAGGAACAACACTACTGAAGATAGAAGAAGCACACATGCCTGAATTAGATTTGTTTTTTCTAAACAAATCTAAGAAATTTTCTAACCTAACTGCATACAAGGAAAATTTTGTAACTGCTTATGAAATGTTATTTATTGAAAGGTTTTCATAATTTTCATAAAATATTGTGGTTCAAGCTCCCACTAACTCCATCTGGCTCTTGTACAGAATCTTGATTAGTTGATGTATTTATTTTGGAAACTTAATTTTCTTCTGTTTCTTTTACAAATGTCTCCATATGTTTTTATTCATGCTTTATAGTGTGTGGACTGCTTATGATTCTCTACATTCTCTCTACTTTTTGATGGTCTAAACAGGTCATCTTCTTGCAACAGCCTTTATACCTCTTCCAACTTTTTATTAATTCATTGTTTGCTATGCTGTCTATATATGTTCTCCACTCATTGCTTTACTTTCAAATTTTATTATCAATGAACTTCTTTTCTTACATTTTCTTTACAAAAACAAACTATATTCGATTTCCCAACTATCAGTTCTGATATAATTATTCTTATTGTTCTATGGACCTGTCCCGTATTAGAAATGTCTGATCTCTGCTGTATTAACTTGTAACAAATTGATACGCATCTTACTAGAGTTCTTAATACCCTTGTTTTATTCTCTTTCATCATATACTTGTTTTCCATACAATGTGCCTTACAGTTTTCTTAATATTCCCACTGGGTTTTGCGTTTGCTGTTTACATCTTGGAAGATTACCAAGGTAAACACAGTTCATTACTTTTTCTATCCATTTTTTTCCTGTTTATCATATACTGAATCTTTTACTACAAGTACTGTTTTGCTTCTTTCCATTGAGACAATCACCTTCATTTCTCCTCACTGTTGGAAAAATTGTGTGTATAAGACGTTGCAAGTCATTCTGTTTCTGCACAGCATGATATGACCACACACAAATGATATCGACTACACAGCATGTTGCATTTAAGCTCTGGTTCCCTAGTTTGTATCATGTCAGGGGATGTACAATTTCTAGGAGTTGTTTTCTATCACACAATAATAATAGTAATTAGTCTGACGTTTAATACCGATTAACTAAGTATACAAATGAACTGAATTCTTAACACCATGTGTAAATAACAAATAAGATGCTGTATGTGATCAGACAGTTCTTATAAAGTGTTAGTGTTGTTTGTTTGTAATTCCTATCCAAAGCTGGTTTATCGGCTACTGCAGTCAAACTCCCATATAACAAACTTCTAAGTAACAAAATCCTCCACGCAATTAAATTTTTATGCGTACCATAAAACTTTAGTAAAATCACAAGTATAATTACCTCTACCTAAATGAAATTTGGACGAATTTTCTGATTTAAATTTTTCCAGTAATAATGACAAAATAAATCAGTTTTGAATCCCACTTGATTGTGGCAGGCTATTCTAGAGATTCTGTACACCTACTCAAAAAAATGAGTACTTTGGTTTTGTCTAGTAAGTGTAGGAACAAAATATGAAGGTTTTAATGGTTTTTTTTTTTTGTATAGGCCTACTACTTTCTATTCTGAATAATAGTATTAAATGATTTGCATTAGATAAGTTAATCTGTGTGAAAATAAATACTGAGCTGTAATAATTTTAACTAGTCTATATTCACCTACAAAGTCTAGGTAGCGCTGTTCGTGGTTCTTAAACATAAGACACAGAATAATATAATTTAACGAAAATAGTTAATACGTGTAGCCATTTGCTTATTTTCATTTGTGGGGTGTGATAAAGTTTAATGACGAATAATATCATGTACCAGTAACCAAATACATACTTGTATAATAAAGCTGGAAGGACCATTTACCTCTTAGAAACAAACACTTCATAGTAACAACTTTTTCAAACACTGCGCTTTGTTATTCAACAGTTCCACTGAATTTTACTTGAAAGCTGAGCATTCACAATTTTTACTAACATTACAGGGTTCTTTAAATGTTAATAACGTATGCGTATATTTACTTTATTAAAGTTAATGAGCTGCAGTGGCAATGATAATCCAACAGTTGGCTTATCAATTCTACATGTTTATCAGTGAATGACAATTACATTATACTAACTACACATACCATTAGCATAATGTAAATACTATTCATCAGAGTTTAAGTTGTATGTACAGAGTAAAAATTTTTATATTTTTGTTATGAGACTACAGCAAATATTCAAGGCCTTCGTGGAATTCAGGTCACTGCCAATGTTACATCTCTACATACCGGTCGTTATTAACACTTCAATGGCAGTCAAACAGTTGTCTGTTTCAATAATCTAATACTCTGTTTTAAGGAAGAATGTATGACTTGCTTGGCAGCATACTGTCAAGGGAGTTGAATACTGCACCATAGAGAGACAAACTATGAGAAGACGGTTACTATAACACCATTACAACTGACCCGTAGGTTTATGCATAGTGTAACATCAAATTTATAAAGTCATTTTCCACTTAATTTGTATTTCCACTGAATACAAATTATAATGTTTTTATTTTTTACTATTACAATACTCAAATTCATTGTACATCTACAAATTAACAATACAAATATCTATTTCCATTCATTCATATTATGCTTGTAAAAAAAGAGAACTCAATTTTTATAAACTTCTTTATATCTTATTTACTAAGAACATGCAACCAGCCAGCTGATCAGCTATTATAACATAACAATAATTTGTTATTTTTAATTTATACCTACAACATAAACTAGAATAATATACGAGGATTGTTCAACAGAAACACGTTTGATCTGTGCAGCCGTGACTTCGTAGCCATGGCAATGGAATTTATTTGTTTAAATTGTCTGTTTAAGTACTAGTGATGCATCTGTCAAAAATATTTGCAGTTTGCTCTTTTCTAAGTATTATGACTGGCTTGAAAAATGGCATCTATGATAGAAAATCCATACAAAGATAATCTGCGTGCCATTATTCATTTTTGGCCGCTGAGGGGTGTCAGCCAATGGAAATTTATACGAGAATGAAAGCTGTATGTGGTGACTATAGTTATTCTCATACGGCAGTGGTTGAATGGTGCAATAAATTTCGACAAGGAAGAGAATCCACTAAAGATTTGGCCTGTCCCGGACCTGCACGTGTTGCAGCATCAGATGAAAATGTGAAACAGCTGGAAACTGCTTTACGCGCAAATAGGCACATCAAAGTTAGAGAACTTTCTCAGATGTTAAGCATCAGCGTGGGAACTTATCATTCCATTATTCATAGTCTTGGCTATCACAAAGTTGCTGCTCAGTGGATTCCATGACTGCTTACTGATGAGCAGAAAAATTTGCATTCGACCTTATCATTACAGCATTTGATGTACTATCAACAACAAGGTAATGCCTTTCTACACCAAATTGTTGCCGGTGATGAGTCTTGGTGTTATCACTACGAACCAGAATCCAAACATCAGAGTATGCAGTGGAAGCATACATAATCTCTGAAGGTGAAAAAATGTCACTCGCAACCTTTGGCAAGAAAAAATATAGTGACCATATTTTTTGATTATCAGGGTGTGCTGCTCTTAGATTTTAAAGAACCTGGTGTCAACATCAACGCTGAGTGATATGCAGACAGCTTAAAACACTTACGGGTCAGCATCAAGAATAAGCGTCCCAGGAGCTCACAAATGGTGTCATTCTTCTGCATGATAATGCTCGACCCCACGTATCCTAGACGATTCAAGATCTGCTTGGAAGTCTTACAACATCCACCTTACAGTCCCGACTTTTCCCCGTGCAATTATCATGTTTTTGGCCCACTAAAGAAATCACTAAAAGGACGGCGATTCAAATCGGACGCTGAGGTAGAGTTTGCTGTTAGTGAATGGTTCGCAAACAACCCCAAAAATTTTATCAGCAGAGAATCTACAGTTAAGTGCAAAGTGGGACTCATACCTTAATGTTAATGGAAACTTCTTTTAAAATCGTTGAATAAAAAAATGCTTTACAGCCTCTAAACATGTTTCTGTTGAAGAATCCTCGTAAATTAAAACATATAGGCCTATATATAAATATTATACAAAACGAAAAATTAATTTAAATTTAGAAAAAATTAGAACATAAGGAATTAAATTAAATGGAGTAAATTAATGTTATGTTGCCATAATGATCAACTGAATGACAAGATGTTATTAAAACAGTAATTTCTATACAATCACAGTAGAAATATCCACTGTAATTAATGTTCTGTTGCCATAATGATCAACTGAATGACAAGATGTTATTAAAACAGTAATTTCTATAAAATCAAAGTAGAAATATCCACTGTAATTAAAAGAAAGTGCAATACACTAGGCCTATTACAAACATTACTATAAATTTACAAAGAATTGAGTGCCGTAAAGTTATACTTTATATAAATGATACAAATAAGAACATGGGTTAAACAAAATTATAAAAATAAACTTACACTCTTATGTTACAGTGATTAGTAACAATGCATGTATTGTAATTATTAACTAGATCATTAGCCTAACTGATTAATAAATAAATTATCATATGCATTATAAATTTTGGCACACAAAGCAGGTTCAAACAGACATATAATGAATCTTATGAATATTAGTGGCTCATGGAATGCTTAGAATAATGGAGATATACTTTGTCAGAAACAAAGACACATTAATTAAACAAGTTGAATTACTTATCAAAGTAAAACATATTAATGGGTCACATAATTAATAAGGAGCAGTGTATTTTACAGTTAGGTTAGATAATAAATGAGGAGAGCAGATACAAAAAGATTATTTACTTTGTACCTACAAAAAGAATTATCACTTCAGATTATCTCAGATGGAATGAATGTTTAAAATCATATTGTAGCTAAATATTTTGGTGTAATTGGAAACCTTCAATAATAATGAGGCAAACGTGATGAGAAGCTTATACACTTCTACTGTTAATATGTGGTTAAAGCAACTGTGAAAATATATATATATTTCAATCACTTTCTGCTACAGTCCGTTTCTTGATGTATATAATACATTTAATATTTATACATAAATTTACCTCAAGATGTTATTTTTCTATTTGGAACATGTTTCGGGTACTGTCTTGTACCCATCCTCAGCCTTCCGGTTTTTTTGTCTGGTGAAGTACATATGTGTTGTTGGTTGACTATTGTGGCTTCCTGTTGGCTTCTGGTATTTCAAGTTGGTTTTATTGTGTGTGATTGTGGTGTATGTGTTAGTTTTTTGTGTATTTTCAATGTTGAGTGCTTTGAATATTGTGTCATGTTTTGTATTGATTTGTATTTACTCAGGTATTAGTTTGTTTTCTGTTTTATGTTTGTATATTTGTAAATTTTCCCATATGTTCATTATGGTGCCTTTGTGTGGTATATGTTTTATTAGTGTTACATTGGTTATGTCTGGGAATTCATGTCCTGTGTTTATTGCATGTGTGGCTAAATTGGATTTATATATTTCTGGTTTTTTGTATGCATTTAGGTGTTCAAAATAACGTTTTTTCAGCTGTTTTTTTGTTTGTCCTATATAACATTTATTGCAATCTTGGCATACAAATTGAATGCCAAGATTGCAATAAATGTTATATAGGACAAACAAAAAAACAGCTGAAAAAATGTTATTTTGAACACCTAAATGCATACAAAAAACCAGAAATATATAAATCCAATTTAGCCACACATGCAATAAACACAGGACATGAATTCCCAGACATAACCAATGTAACACTAATAAAACATATACCACACAAAGGCACCATAATGAACATATGGGAAAATTTACAAATATACAAACATAAAACAGAAAACAAACTAATACCTGAACAAATACAAATCAATACAAAACATGACACAATATTCAAAGCACTCAACATTGAAAATACACAAAAAACTAACACATACACCACAATCACACACAATAAAACCAACTTGAAATACCAGAAGCCAACAGGAAGCCACAATAGTCAACCAACAACACATATGTACTTCACCAGACAAAAAATCGGAAGGCTGAGGATGGGTACAAGACAGTACCCGAAACATGTTCCAAATAGAAAAATAACATCTTGAGGTAAATTTATGTATAAATATTAAATGTAATTATATATATATATATATATATATATATATATCAAAATAAAGTATTCACTTTCTTACAACTGTTTGTCATTTAATGAAACAAGGAACATAATAGTCGAACTGAAAGTATATAGATTGTGTCTAAATTTGCAGATAATTTCAGACAAATAACTGGGAAAATCAGGAACTATAAATTTGTTGGTACTTTAATAACAGAAATCAACAAAGGACAGCCAAACAGCACAAATGGTTCCAATGTGATGTAGGTCTTGCTCTAATCCATTTGAAAACTACAAGAAAAATAAAAGTTGCACAGGGCGTCTTGTGCAGTGGTGTGTGTGTATTGTTTGGGTTGGAGCCCAGTGAATGTCAAGTTCTCCCAGTGCAGTGTGGTCACTTGTTTGCAGCACAAGTTGTTGAGATGAAGGATCCTGTACACAATATTAAGTGCAAGTTTCTGATTTTATCTTTGATTTATTATGATAATTTGATTTGAAATTATCTTTGATTTCATAAAACTTTATGCATTTTGAGTATGCATACTGATTTCAGCTGTGGTTTGCTTTATCTCTGTATTTAAATGTATCAGGTAAACTCTGTACTTGGGCTGTGTTCATCACAATATTTTTTACTTGACGTTTCGATCCCTAGAATCTGGGATCATCCTCTGAAGCTGTGAGTGGTGGTTAAAAGACCTAACAACAGGGGCTTTGATCCTCCACTCACAGCTTCTGAGGAGAATCCCAGATTCTAGGAATCAAAACGTCAAGTGAAACAATATTATCACTGAAGAGTCTGAGTAGAGGGTTTACCTGACGGAAATCACCCATTGTTTACAAGTTTTAAATATCTAAATATATGTTCGTTGTATGCACTTCATATTTAATTGGTGTTACTTCACTGATGGCTGGGAAATCAATTATTTATTTGAAATTTACTTTATTTATTTATTTATTTACTTATAGAAATAAATTTTCATTGTAGGGTAGTGAAACAAAGAACACACAGTAATCCAAGAAAACTATAGTGACCACAAAACTGGACTTGAAGAAATGCACACAGAAACTGATAACACCAAAATACGGATGATATATGCAGAGAGTTGTATGTACCACTACTCCATATACATAGCACTACTTGCCTACTCCTGACCATGTTCAAAGTTCAGATACATGATTCACAAATGGATATTTGCTCTAGTAAGGAATGATATGTTAAAAATCTTCACGGGACAATAATTTAATATAATTAGCTGATGGCTTTGATATGACAAACCACTGTCAAATAAATACATTACACCATCCTAAACTATATTCTACACAACGCTTCTATCGTTTTTATGATAATAAGTTAATTCCCAACACAAATCAACACTATTTCATCAAATTACCATGCGTTGTAATAGCAACAGAAGAAGAATACTTTTCCTACTGTTCATAGTGTCCTTTATAATACTTTCTCCCACAATTTATCAATTTATGTTTCTTTACTACCAAGTCAAAAGTAGAAAATACAAATAATGGTGATCATGAATTTTCCATGTACAGCTTGTTATAACAGTTTTGATAATTATTTTGCAATAACCTAAACACTAATGTGTAAGTTAACCTATACACTAATGTGTAAATTTAATGTTTTTGTATTGTTGGTTGCTAAAATAATAAAAGTTTGCTAACACACACACACACACACACACACACACACACACACACACACACACACACACACACACACACACACACACACACACACACACACACACACACACACACACACACACACACACACAAGCCGTGGTACTTGTAGTAGCTTTGTAGATGTGATGTACTGTAAACAGTGATTGCCTCAGTCATCCCACCCCGCTTCCTCAGGCATCACAACTACAAAGTACTACATCAGTACTTCTACTGCCCCTTACTATTGTTGAGTGCTGTAACAATCTTTAATGGCACTCAGGAAAACAGCAGTTTTTCATTTTTTTTAATGTATTGATTAAGTATTAACAATGCTGTATCACAGACTGCATAAGAAGTAATGTACAGAGTCTCTCGCTCATGCATTATAATTATCAAAAGCCATAACAAATGTGAATTACATTTACTTAGAATGCTTGAAAATACACTTAGTTCCCTACTTCATGATCAATCTAAAATATTCAGTATTTACTAGATGCTTTTTGTTGGGGGGAAATTGTATACGTGGTTGTTTATCGTTTCGGATGTACAAAGTGTGCTTAACAAAGACATTGGCTATTAATATTTTACATAACATTGAGAGTGTGTGAGCTCTGTGAATGGAAGCTTCCATAGTGTTATGGAACAAAAATAATTAACGTGGTATGGTTGTCAGAAAAATGGAAGAACCCAGAATCAACAAGAGAGTGGCAGAATGGGAACCAGACGGAAGAAGTTGCAGAGGAAATCCACAGTGAACTCAGTTGTATACAGGACGTTATGAATAAGTACTTTCTTCAACTTAAATGGGAAGAAAATAAGTACTTTCATCCCGAAAATGGGAATGGACATAATGTAATAATTCTTTGTAGGCTATACGTTAACAAAAATATTTAACGTATGTAAATATATAATTACTGTATATCGTTTGGTGGAGAAATCCATCTGCACTGACAACAATTCTCAATTAAATAAACTTCATTTAAGAATTTGCAGAAGTAACCACACAAACCGTACTATACTTGACCTTTTTGTGTGTTTGTACACATTCTTTATTTTGGAGAAAGCTACAAAAATATTAGTATTATGTTTTTCATGACTGGAACTTACTCATGATTGCTGGCCTAAATTTCTGGTCTTACATAATGACAGTGACACAAAACTTTTGTTTTGGAAATTCAATCCAAAGAGGTCCATACTTTGATTGTTCAAACTTTTATTGATATCTATTATTCACATCATACTTTTGTAGTTTTTCTATTATCACTATCAAAGAAAAATATAACAATAAAGAAAGTCGCAAACAAAAGTAAATGGGCTATGGGCCCATATAAGATGATGATGAGAGCATCATACTAAGATATACAGCACTCTATTCTCACATCTTATTGCTCCACAGACCATTTACTTTTGTTTGCTACTCTTTTTACTGTTATGTTTCTCTTTTCTAGTGATAGTAGGAAAACTATAAAAGAATGATACGAATCATAGATATTAATAAAAGTTTTAACAATCAGAGATATTCACCACTTTTGCTCATTATTGAGTAAGAGAAGCAAGTCCTCAGTTTTGACTCGACCATTTGGCACTTGTGTGTCTATCTGTTTGGGTTATGTCTCATGATCACTTTTGAATGTATAATCTAATGTTTGTAAAACTAATTATGTGTGTCCACACTTTTACTCTACAGAACCCTACTGTTTTTAAGATTGATCCCTCAAAAAATAAGGAGTGAGAACCAAAAATGTGGGGGTCAAAATTGTGAAAAAAATTGCAAAAGCCCATTTGGGGTATCAAATTAAAGGAAATTTGAATATAGTGTTCATTTTTTTAATTCAAAATTTTTGGTTGCCAGGGCCCAAAAATTGGGTGAAAACTATGATTACGCAAAAAATTCATGTAGGGTATCAAATTAAAGTGATTTTAAACCACAATCTGATTGTAGTACTCATTTTTTTAAATTTCAAAATTCTTGACATTAGGCCCCCAAAGTGAGAGAAATTTTGATAAAATTGCAAAAAATTCATGTGTAGTATCAAATTAAAAAGAAAAGAAAATCTGAACATAGTGTTAATTTTACAAGTTTCAAAATTTTGGTACACTGGGCCTGAAAGAGATCAAAAACTTGGAAAAAAATTGTGAAAATCCAGCAGGGTGTCAGACTAAAAGCAATTGTAACCCAAATCCGAATATTTCAAATTTTTAGTGTTTATTCTATGATTGTGTGCTCTAAATTGCTACATTACTAAAGAAACAGTTGAGAAATATGGACTTTTGTTACTTTTCCCATAATTGAAAAATTATCTAATACTGACATTTATGTAATAGTAAATGTACTTTTTCAAAATAGTGAGCGAGTTCTGCAGCTTAGGGAGCTTACTAGTTGCTAAAATGAAATACTGCAGGAAAATTAAACAGAAGAAACAAATACATGCAGAAATTATGAGACAGCCTCTTACATCAGATCTCTGTTATGTTTATGCTTATACTTTTTAAGGTGACAAAGATATTATTTAAAAATTAGTGTTCTCTGTCCAAGAATAGTGCGCTACTTATTTAATTCTCAGACACATCATGGACTACAAAATCCAATAACATAAACTCTCTAGTAACAATGTATCTTTCACAACCTGCTTTGAAACTTGGAGAATACATCACATACACAGACGGACTTTTTGAAAAATAAACATCCATATCAAACCCTGTCAAAGTACACTGATCAGACCGAACTGCTATACAAGCTTATGCCTGTTAAACCTCTGGAACACTGAACAGTATATGAAGCAAATGTCTACGTTAAAGATTATTTCAGTGATCTCCATTCTAAAGTGATTAAGAAGACATGAAAGAGCACACATGCCAGACCAGGAAATGCTTCAAAGCTGAGAAACAGTATATGGACCAAGATGGTACAGTGCAAAAGTGGCTAATTATATGAAGAAACAGCTTGCGTTCATTCTAACCCATTACAACTGCTTAAAGAATAACTCTGAATTAAAATGATATATATATATATATATAATTTAATATTTATACTAGTTTTCAATCAAGATGTATTGTTTTCCTTACTTGGAACATGCTTCAAGCATCAGATATTTTGCCCATCCTCAGCCATCTTAGTTTTTGGCCCTTAGCCTAGTATTAAATATTAAATTATATATATATATATAAACTTTCACAATATGAACTTACTTTCTTTATCACTTTCCCAAACGTTTCGAGGTGATGTGCACCTTCCTCAGTGGGAGTAAATACTGATTGTCAGTTAACAGAATAACGGTTATGGACTTAGGTGTGTGTGGTGGGGGTTGATGGTGGGAGGGAATTGGCGCTGAGGTTCAAATTGTGTGTTTGGATCAGTGTATCGAATAGTGTATGTGATCTGTAATGTAATTGTTCATTTAATATGTTGTTGTTTTCTTTTCTTTTTAATTTGATACTACACATGATTTTTTTGCAATTTTATCAAAATTTCTCTCACTTTTGGGGGCCTAATGTCAAGAATTTTGAAATTTAAAAAAATGAGTACTACAATCAGATTGTGGTTTAAAATCACTTTAATTTGATACCCTACATGAATTTTTTGCGTAATCATAATTTTCACCCAATTTTTGGGCCCTGGCAACCAAAAATTTTGAATTTAAAAAAAATGAACACTATATTCAAATTTCCTTTAATCTGATACCCCAATACCCCATACATATACACATACACTATTCGATACACTGATCCAAACACACAATTTGAACCTCAGCGCCAATTCCCTCCCACCATCAACCCCCACCACACACACCTAAGCCCATAACCGTTATTCTGTTAACTGACAATCAGTATTTACTCCCACTGAGGAAGAGGCACATGACCTCGAAACGTTTGGGAAAGTGATAAAGAAAGTAAGTTCATATTGTGAAAGTTTATATATATAATAATATTTTATAAAGTGAACGAAGAGGATGGATCAACAAGATAATTATATATATATATATAGAAAAGGACTATAGCAAAAATAAGAAGTGTTTGTACATATTACATATCTCACACACACACACACACACACACACACACACACACATACTGTTCTATCTAAGCATGAATGACAACTTTTACTAAAACATTAAATTCTACATGACTCCAACCAATCATAGTTCCCTATAATATTAATCATACCTCCCTATGAAACAAAAACCTAGCAGTTCTCAGAACAAAAAAATGACTGAACAATCCAGTATGGTTTGTACTCAATAGTTATAGGTATATGTTATGTGTACGTACAGTCTAAAAATTATTTGGGACAAGTCTGTCAAAAATGATTATATTCTTCTTGTTCGGTATAAAGTATATGTAGAAGGTTGTAATATCCAAGAAACCTTGGGTCTGTGTGATCTTTTCATAGAGATGATCTCCATCACTGCTGTTAACAGAAATATTGTATTTACAAGACGGCCAAAACCAATCCCTTTTTAACACATGACTTGTCTATTTTTGTACAAAGCATTTATAAGTTTTCTATTTTAGTGAAAAAAGCTAAAACTGAATTAAGCCTAATTTATAATTCTGAAATGCATTCTACCATACTTAAAGCTGACCAGTAGGCTGATTTTTGAAATCATATTTAATAGTGAGTACCCAAATAATTTTCTGACAGTTCCTTCGAAACAACAGAACTTCAATGCATAAAACAAATATACAAAGTGACGTTACTGGTCTATGTTAACAGAAAGGATGCTTAGGTCACCTCACGATCCTCAAAATCTGTGCAACAGTAAGTTCGCATAAAATCTTCATCATAATCCGGAATCTTTTCACATACATGCAATCACTGTATACAGAATTGGGCAAGCCACAAAATACTAGTTATTTTATTTGACAGCTGTTTGATGTGAACATATTTTGTTTACACAAGTCTCCAAACATCATGACATTTTTTAAAAACCATTCAGAATACCTTAAATGTGAAACAAAAATGTATACATGACAAAATAAACTACATAACACGTGTTTAAACTCTTAATGTGTTTGTTATGTAAACGAGCAGACAAGTGAAAATAAACAAAGTTCTTTTTATCACCAATACGATTTATAAATATTATGTGGTATTCGAACATATTATATGAGAGCCGAAATTAAAATTTAATTTAACATTGTCAGTAAATTATAACATGCGGTGATTTTTCACTAATTTAGTTGGTATATTAGTTTTGTTACACCTAACCTCAGACAACACAAGCTGGCGTGATTAAAAATTAACACCGTTTCAATTTTACGAAAACAACCGCATACATATACACAATAATGCAAACCAGACTATTCCACTTGCAATACATAAAGAAAAAATAAAAACCAACTGCGGTATGATAAATACTAATTTGGGTCATACATTATTGATTCAAGTAAGTCAATAATGAAAAGTGCAGCAGCAAACTTTTAACGATTTATGATTTAAGACAACAAGATGTTATTTTAAAATATGGTATATGTAACAAAATCGCAAACTTACGTTTTTTATCAACAGTTTCCTGCTTTCGGCAGTCGCACAAATCACACCTGTTCTCTGATATAAACTCAACAACTGACAACTTCACATACTGTATCAAATGAAGGCCGCTGTTTACCACCACCACTGCCACCTGATAATATACCTGACATATTCTACTTCCGCCATTGAATTTCACTTTTGCCAACCAACGAAAATTAATTTATCAAGTGCAAACTAATTGCCGGTAAATTTAAAATTTCTTGCATTGGCTCATGTAAAAGATTTTCGCTTTTATATTTTGTATTTACATATTTAAAACATGGTATATACATTAAAACATTTCAAAACCATACATTTAATGTCTGTTAACGAACTTACGTTTACTAACTAAATTTATCTATATTACGTTTACGAAATGTATTAAATTGTTTTAAAATACAAAAATATCAGCTATAAAATGCATTATTATAAACCCTGAAGCATCAGATCAAGTACACTCATGTTTAAAGCACGGTATACAAACATGTATTGTTTGTAAGTCATTCGCTGTTGTTAAACCAAATTGAAAGAAAAAATGGTTAATCTTCAATAAAGTATTTGGCACTGTTTTGAAACTTCCGGCCTAAAATTAAGGTAAAATAAAGTATCTAACATGAAATAACTTGTAAAACAAAATTTAAGACATTCATATACTTTCTGTTTTTATGGTCGGAGTTGATTATTGTTTGAAACTCTCCGAGCTGTGGTCGATTGTTCGATGCCATTCTTCGCTTGAAATGTAGACGCCTCGGTTCCATCTGTATCGAATGGTTCAGATTAACACCAAATATGTTTGGATAACATCGGACGATGGAACTCAGAACTCAAGATTAAACTCAAATGAAGGTTCTTATCTTTCGTTATATCATGAAATTCACCCTAACGTTATTTCTGGTAGATGATCCTCACAGTAATTCAACACGCTCTCCTACCCACCTAGCTTCAAACAAACATCTTTTTATTCCTTTACACGAACATTTTTTGACATGACACAGTCGACGGTGTCTATCTGATCTGAATAACTGATGGCAATTCAGGAATGTTGTTTGTCACAGTACGGACTCTGCGACGGAGAGACTGCTCTCACGCTTTTAGCGGAATCTACCTCGTAAAAAAGCTACAGGTACACGCGGGAGCTTCACACATGACCCCTGATTATAAACGAGAACGAGCCCCCCCCCCCAAAAAAAAAACATCGCAGAGAGAGTTTTCATTATAAAAAGAGTTTAGAATATCGTGCAGCAGTGGCAAACGAACGCTAATGAAGACCCAGAACGACCTCTCATTTTGAGATCCTAGACACAGTATTTTATCTTGTAGGTGGACCTACATTTTTAATTGTTTTTTAGTAATACTTATCTTAATATTTTACTCATAATTTATAGATTTTAATGAAACAGAAAAAGAGAACGTTATTAGAACGAGCGTTAGCCGAGCTGTTAGGCCGTGATCTCAGGGCGGTAAAACCACTCGTTTCGTCCTCACCGTCGGAGGCCAACTTCAGTGAAAAATGGTTTTGGCAGTTGTTCGTCAAATTAACCCCCAGTACCGAGGTATAAAATATTGTACAAATTATTGAGGTACACGCCCCAAACTGAGGTTAGTTTGTACCTCAGTACTGGGGTTATTTGGCGAACAACTGCCAAAATTATTTTCAACTGAAGATGGCCTCCGATGGTGAGGACGAAACGTGTGGTTTTACCGCCATGAGACCACGGCCTAACAGTCCGGCTAGCGCTCGTTCTAATAACATTGACCCCGGCCGTGAAAACCTTGGAGCAAAATTAAAAAAATAAAACGTTTAAAACGAGAAAATCAACGTTTTTATTCATTTGCAGATATATTGTATAGAAAGAAAGGATTATGTTTTCATCCTTTATTTCACTGAATTTATTTGTTGTCCTGAAATTCGAAAGAAGATGCAGTTTTTCTTTCTACAAACACAATGCCTAAAGTTTTTTAGTAATTTCTCATTGATCGAAGACAATTTTTCAATGAGTTTTGAGACGCTTCTTTCACACGAGGCCACAGCCACGCAAATTGTTAAAAAATACTGTAGGATAAGACACACATTGTGAACGTATTCAGTGTTGTCTGTATTGATAATAAACTGAAGAACTTCCTTAGCTGTTCATGTAACTGCTGCTTCTGCAGTGGCATTTATGAGAAAAAAATGCGGTAATAATTTGATTACTAACAATTCTTTTTTATTAAGACCACTTCGCATCGCGTTAAAAATTGTTTATTTTCAATTATTATTAAAATATTAGTTTTATATAAATATTAATAATAACTTTGAATTAACTATTATTATAATTAAATATTAAAAATGATTGTTATACTTTACTTCTAGAGTACTCGTCGCCGAAATCTTTTTACTTCTTGCATCAGACTTATCAGAACAAGGTTAAGATTTTCTATAGCCAATTCTAAATCACTACTGAGGATGAATTTTGATTGCATGATGTTGAATGTATTAACCATGCGATAATTCTTCAATAAATCGATCTAGACACTGAAACAAACCTCATCGATCTACAAACCTCATCTGGTTGAGTCAAGGCTTTGTCTGATAATTTACCTTGCGACAATTTTCAAATTATTGTGGATCGTTTCTCTCAATGTCAACGCACGTTACTTTGACATTTTTCAGTACCAAATTTAACAGCACTGTCGACAGCCGTCCTTCTTTCTTCTACAAGAAATGCTTCCACTGTTTTTATGTTGCCAAACACGTATCTATTGTGATATTCGGTGCTTGCATATATATTCGAGTGCAATTAACTTCTTCTTAAACAGTATTCCGAAAATTCTAAGTAACTAAAAATGTAAAGTTGTACATTGCGGGCATTAGTAAGCTAGATTCGAATTCGGAAAGGTCTTGCCGTTACAAGTAAACCATTTCCATGGTCAGAAGCAAGCAAAAAATGCTCAGTTATAGGATGTAAAAAGAGATGAAGGATTGTAATGAAACTCTGTTGGAACTTATGGAGGGCTGCCACCGCAGTCAGGGGCGTATTTACGGTAGGGGAGACGAACGGGGCCGGACCCCCCCCCCCCCAGAGGGTCGAAAAAGTTTACGAATTTTGTTAATCTCTGAATTTTTAGGTCGTTTTATTATTATTTCAGCTGTGTACGCTAATATAGTAGTAACTGTTTTTGTAATATACAAACATGTTTATTACACAGCATTAGCGTAGGCTCATACATTTGAAATATGAAATATAGGAAAATCAATTCAGTCAATAAGTATCTTGTAAACAATGTTTTAATAACGCGTATTTTATTTTATTAACGTTTACTTTAATGGGACTGATTTCAGCCACTTTAAAGATAGTAATGTTGATTAGTCTTAACTTGATTTTTCTTTTGTATGAAGCCCAATTGACCCTGGACCCCCCCCCCCAGGCCAAATTCTGGATACGCCACTGACTGCAGTGTAGTAACCCATTCTCGTTCGGACAGGTGTAGGGTACAGGAACACATCTCAACATCCTTTTTGTGACATCCTCACTCCCAGGAATCCTGTGGCTTATACAGTGTACGGTTTCGTTGGCACAACCTTCCTCACAATCGTCAGTTTGTGCTCGATTTAATCGTCCGTTTGTTTAAAGAAGTTTATTCCACGAATGTTGCAGAGTTTTTGAAGAAAAATTATCCTACGCATTGACCGACTAGCACATCGTGTCTTTTAAATTTATTTTATTTAATAATTATTTCTTTTTATTTATGTTCGATGACGGTGAGCGCGTAAAACAGACGACAGGCGAAGTCGGCGGTAATATGGCTTGAGTGTTTCGATTGCCCCTTGGTACGAGTGAGGCGAACTTTGTTAGAAAACATTTGACTTTTAAATGTTTCTGTCTCCTACGTTAATTTCGTCGCAATTCGTAAAATTGGCGGAGACAAGATTTGAGAGAACAAGAAACAACCCATAAAATATATGCCCTATCTTACGTCCATATCACTTACATACAGTACAGTGTTAACTAACGTTTTGTTCTGTTTGATCTGACGGTACTGTCCCAATAACCGTACCTACACTCATTTCGATTATGCGATTATTGGCATCGATATATAGCGAACAACGCATATAATTTTAGTTAGTATATTTAATATTTATAATGACTTTACCTCAAGATGTTTTCTCCTTATTTGGAACATGTTTCGGGACGCTTTGTCCCTCAGCCTTCCTAATTTCCTAACACAAAGCGTCCCGTAACATGTTCCAAATAAGGATAAAACATCTTGAGTTAAAGTCATTATAAATATTAAATATATTATATACATCAAGAAATAGATTATAGCAAAAGTGTTTGAATTTTAGTTAGATAACAGAAATCGTGAACACTTGTTTGTGTATGTTATAAAATAGTTTGTTGACAACTGCAATCGTGTCTTATTGTCATACTTTTTACGAAAAATAATTCTAGCAATAACATAACTCCGATATATGCCTGTGAAGCTAAAAGTTGGCGTTGTTAGGTTAACACGCAAACTAAAATTACACATCCAAACCGATATGCCTATAAAATAATATTCGCTTTTTGTGAAATACACGTAAAAAAACAACTCGAAGTAAAGCGGGTCCAGCCCTTGCCTGTTACTATACATGTCTCCTTTTTTTGTGACAGAACTCGTTTTCCCAAAAGTACTTGTTTTTTCAATAATATTCTGTTTTTTGTGCGCATCACAGAAAAAGCAACCAACTCGAAGTAAGTCGGGGTGGCCCCTTGCCTATTATATTATACATGTCTCCCTTTTTGTGGCAGAACTCGTTTTCCACTAATGCTAGTTTTTCGCTAATACTCGGCTTTTGTGCAGATCACTGGGGAAGCAATTAGCTCGAAGGAAAGCCGGATTCTATACAACTCGTGTTTTCATTTTTAATACGTTGTTTTTTTTTTCTTTTAATCTTGTTATTCAGAATTAATTGTATTTTTAATTTTACATTTCTGTTGTTGTTTTTGTTAAAAATATGTTATGTTCTGTGTCCAGTTTCTCGCTTTAAAGCGTTGTGTAAACACATTAAACGTCATATATTTCCTAACCATGGTTTTTATTTCTTTAAACAGTAAGCTAAAAACCAAAAACCATTATTATCTAACATCACAAATAAAAACAACACGTATTTTCGCTTTGCATTAAGAAATAGAACAATTTTACAATTAGTACACTTCTTCTTCTTCACATCGTAGTGTATCGATACAATCGCATCTTGAAAACGTCGAAAATGTAGTGCGGGTATACTGGGACAGTTCGGATCTGACACATATTTTTACATTAAGTAGAGAACAATATTCTCAGGATTAATGTATATTGTTGTTAACAATTTCAGAACTACATTACAGCATTTGAAAAATTTGAAATGATGGACTTTTTTACAAGTTCAAAGGGGTCGAGTCCACATTTCAAATGTAACGGCAAGCCTTCGGACCTTTAATAAAACCAGTCGTAATAAAGATGTATATCGGAAGCAACGTCATAGTGGATAGGTATTTTATATAGCGTTATAATAGAATTCACAGCATTAATGGAGTTACTGCCCGCATCGGAATATTTTATCGTTATAGTGGGGAATTATCGTTGTATGGAAGATCCACTGTATGTACTGTGTACGGTGATTTTTTTCCTTCTTCTTGTTATTCACTTCAGAATAAGGACAAGCCGAAGAAGATAAAGAAAAAGAAGGAGAATAACAAGGAGAAGAAGATAAAGAAAAGGAAGTAAAAGCTCAAGCAGAAGAAGATAAATAGAAAGAACAAAAATATACTAAGAACTATAAGAGTGTGTGTCTATATAATTACAAAATTTGTACTCACTAAGATTCAAGAGAAACAAGAAAGAGAGCGCAACTAAAAGAAGTTTAAAATAATGAAGATTAGAACTACAATTTGTGTCATTACCTATACGGTTTATTTAGGCTATATTTTAACTGAGAACTGAGTTATAACAGAAAATGTGAAAACAACGTATTCGAAACAGGTAATATATTTATATTTGCAATGCAAAAACGCTTGTTTTGCATGCAGACTACAACTAATTAGTAGCTGTAATTAATATGAGTGTTCTATACTCTCATTAATATATCTCATTAAAATAGCGTTTTAAAAATACGTATTCTTTTATGTTTCTAAATAGTAAAACTTTCAAAGAGATATCGCTGCACTTACAAAGAGGAAAACAATTAGAAAAGCGTTAAGAGACGTGTCGCGTTGTACTATGCACGGAATGCAGCGTGTTAAACTATCAATTAACCATTGAACGCCGCTGGTTTCACTTTCCTAGTCGATCGGTTATCGTCCGAGCATAACACGCCAAGAGCTGTGCACGAACCGTTTCTCTCCTTTCGGCGTCTCCGGTTTTGGTTCCATGACAAAACTTTTCCGACAGGAAAGTCGTGATTCAAATGTTGCCGCGTGTAGTGTCCCAGCTAATCGACAGAAAGCGATATTTTATAACTCTGTTCAAAGTTTTTTTAATTCATTTGTTTGTTATAAATTGGGGTTTTCCTATTTATTGTATTTTCCCCCTTGTTTTATCTTCTTCTTCTTCTTCTTCTTTAGCCCAACGTGATCCTGGCTTCCAACACCAATCTTCTTCAATGTCTTCTATCCATTGCCCTCTCAGTGTAATCCGTCGTATCCATACTGTTATACCTTACGTTACACCTTCTCAGTAGTCTACTGTAGGCATAATGTACCCTATTTGTATCCTGTGTTTATGTACCCTTCATTATCTATCACGTTAGCCAGATATCTGAACTTATTAACTGCATCAAATGAATAAATTATAAAGATTTCTTCTCCTTTATGATGCAGAAATTAGCACCTATTCAGTGTTGCTCATATTTATATTTAATTCCATTCTACCCCAATTTTTATTTATCTCCTTATAAACCTCGACTAGTCGTTGTCTTGATCTGGCTATTATCACAACGTCGTCAGCGTAAGCACATATTTGGCTTGTCTTATTTAATATTGTTCCTTGCTAGAGTCTTAATAGAGTCTTTAATAGCATAGTGCAGCGCAATAATAAAGAGCGTAGCACAATAATATATCCCTTTTGTTTTATACTTTTATAAATTTATATTTTTAATATTTAGGAGCTTGGAACATTCGTAATCCCTATATAATTGTATTTATATTCAGCGTATAGCTTACGGAAAGCATATGCGTAAACCCAGTGTCTCTGTTAACAATTTTACCGTATCGCTTGAACCACTCTGTATACTTTTATTTATTTTTCACCCCACTTTGTACAATATTATTGTAATCCGACAATCAGAAGATTTACAATATTATAGTCAGTGGCGTGGCGTGCGTACATAACAGCTGTTGCCGGTTGTGATAGGCCTAAAACTTAACCTAAAAATTAATTCGAATTTTTCCTAGTACCAAGTGTTATTTTTAGAGCCAAATATTCTTTTTAGAGTATTTTTTATCTTTCGTTGGCAGAAGGAAGGGTCCCGGTTCAACGGGATCTGACTCCATTATACTTACACAGAATAAATCAGGATAATCGAATTAATAATAATAAAGACGAAAAGAGACACGCATAAATAAACGAACAAGACACAAACAGGTAGGTAGTAACTGCTGCACGTTGGTCCTGAAACGAACTTACACCTAGCTGCTAACTGAGAGTTTTGCCGGTTTATACAGCGGCAACACATTGGGTGGACGAATGTGTCCCCCTACCGCTTGAACAATGACAACTGCTACGTGGTCAACGACCACACGCAGTAAAATACTGCCGATGTCTGAGCCGGCAACACAAGACGGTGCAAGTGCACATCAGTTCGAAAGCAATGCTATGCTTTTCTTTAAGTTTCCCTACTAATATTGTTCGGATTTAAAATTATTCAATAACTAAACTATTTATTCTGCGATATAATTAATGTTATTTTCTTTCGTTGCCGGCAACAGCGGTTACACGGACGTCACGCTACTGATTATGCTCGTTAGGTACGCACAGCCTACGAAGCAACAGTGAGTACCAGAAATTTCCGACTCCGTTCTTAAACAAAGTTTAAAACGTTTGTTATTAGCTCTGAACACGTCGCTACAGCCGAGAACAATGAATCACGTTTGTTCACCGAATGCATAATAAGTGGCAATAAATATCTTCAAACCGGTGTCTAATCCTCAGAGAGGAATGAATATGTACAAGTACACCGCAGTTTCCAAACGTAAAGGTTTTGCTGGATAAGTTTTCCCTCTCGCTGTTTTGTTGTCGTATTTGCAAGACAAGCGACCGTATAAATACGCAATCGAAACAAGACCGTGGTTTAGGAATCGAAACCACACCGCCACACTTCCTGCACTTGTTTATGCACATTATTTGGTACGATTATTAATACAATTGGATGGGGTAGTTTGTGGGACAGGAAAAAAGAATTGCGTGGCACAAAACAACTTTTGTAATAATAATAATTTTAATAATAATAATACGACGTTAGTGTTACAACACCACAACTGGTTCGTGCACGTGTTTATTAAGTTGTACTGTTTACTAATACGCGCGGATAACAGAGTTTGTGAAAGAGGAAGAACTTGGTTATTTTGTTAAATGATTATAACTTGTTCAGTCAAGGGAAATAATTCTCCATTTACGTGTACTAGAGTTTAACTCGCGTTCCTGTCCGATCGTACCGTCAAGGTTACTGAATAATACAGCACGTAGAAGCTGCACAGCACACCTGCTTCTGCCCCGTATATAAGGAAGTTCAGTTTCGGCGCTGCCAGCTTTAAACGCCAACGTAAAACTAACCTGTGGTAAAAAACCTTTCCACACCTAGCCAAAAATGCCACGTTTATTTTAAGTTGTAGGTTTAATCACTGGTGTAACTTATTTAATATTCATGTTATTTAACTGAACAGCAACAACAAACAATAACTATTATTGTTATTGCTATTATTACTTTTTATTATTAAATAACAATAAGTGTTAATTATTTACAACTTAATTACGGAATTAATTCATTGCGGAACGCACTCAGCATTACCACTGAGGATATCACGTAACACGTTGAGCGAAACGTTTGGTGTTAAAAATAACATCCGTAAAACGTGGTTGTCAACAGAAAAAGTAGTGTTATTGAAAGTCCAGCCATGTAGAAGTGGACAAATTAAAATTTCATCTAATTAAAAACGCTATGTATATTACTTCCATGTTCCATAAGGAAATGGAAGTATGGTGATGGCGAAAAAAATTGTGCTCGAGATAAGGGCTGATTCTGATTGTACTACCCTCAAAACATAAAGAAAAGTCATTTTTCGGAAAGTGTCTGTGTGTGTCTATCTGTGTGTCTTGTGTAGAATTTTGTCTATGGCGAACGATAACTGCCGCAAATTCGAACAGAATCAAATAATGTTTTGCATATGTGCCGGAATTGTAGAGGACTCAAGGTCTATTGTTTTTGGTGAAGATCGGTTAAGGGCAAGTGGTAGTTAACCTGCAACATTTTATGTTTTAACAAGAGTAAAGTACGTAATTTCGATGAATAAAGTATCCTGAAAAGAAGGTCATAATAATCCACTGTGGAAAGGTAGGTGATATATCTATAAATGATTAGGGTAGTTGAAGGGGGAGAAGGTAATTTTTTATAAATGAAAATGACAGTTGAAGGGGAGGGGATAATTTTTTATATGTGTACTACGTTATCGGCAACAAATAAGTCTGTTGTTAAAATTCCTTCTCGGGCTGTTTGGCCGTGATCCAATGTTTTCTGCAAAATCAGACGTTTCGAAAGTGCCATCGACTGCCATCGTCAGTGAAAAATCGATTGCGCTGACGTGAGGTGGTATACGTTAGTGACCACGGTACTGTGGTTAAGGCTGAAGCAAGAAGTAGAAAGAAGTAGTTCAATGGAAATATTCCATTTCGAAAATGAATTTATATATAAATCTTAGAACATGGAAGTCATGTATGGTTCTCCATACCGATATTTTTTTAAACACGCTCCTGGGGTCTCATTGTTGCTTAGACAAACTGTAAATAATAATTCATAACGAGCCTCGTATAAACCACATCGACATGGCTGTACGTGCACGTAGGACTGTCAGCTCATCTAGACAGTCCGCTCTACGTATTGTAATCTATAAGAAATAACTATGAACAATATTTAATAGTAAAAGTGATGTGATAAGTGAAGAATAATAATAACTAATCAAACAGGCAGGACTGTGTAGATTAATGAATTCTTTCAGTACGAATGTAAGTGTAAACAACAAAAAAGGTTAAAAAACTATGTTGGGATAACAATAATAATAATAATTCCCAATTATACTTTTAAATGAGTATAAGGATTACCAGTTTTGTTATTAGTTACAAAAGCTCCCTATGTCTTTGTAACAGTTAATGTTGATTCAAAGAGACATCAATAACAATAATTTACATTACTTATTCAGTTAGGAAGAATTAAGTTAAATTGGGTTGAAGAAACTGAACTGAGAAAAATTATATTAATGTATGTCAAACAGTTTTGTTAGTTTTATGGAAGTTAGTTTATTTGTTTAATGTTCATTGGAGTATCAACCAAGAAAGCATGACATTAAGTTAATATGTTTGTATTTTTTATTTATGTAATGATATTATAAAGAGATGTTGAGTATGTTAATTTCAAGTAATAACATACAATAGAACAATTGTAATTAATAAGAAGGAATATGGCTGAACACTAGACAGACCATAAACTTATTTCTATGTTATGTTTTGTTAGTAGGATTAAGTGTTAAAAACGTGTGTAAGAGATGGGAGTAGGAATAAGCTAGCAATAATATAGACTTAACAAGCACAAGATTAATCATAATTATATAAATAGAAAAGAAAAAAATATCAGATAAGAAATGATTTTGTAAAAGAATAATAACACTAATAGATGGTAAAACAGTGTCAAAGTAATTCAAAAGCCAATAAGTACGAAATGACAAGAAGCAGAACGTATGTATTTAATAAATAATGTTTAAATAGAGCAAAATAAGAAATTCTAGGATGTTACAGCTTAGGCCTATAAATTACCTAACTGTCCAACTTCAGAAAACCAATTGTAAACAATTGACTATTGTATTTGAATAGTAAAACCAAGTAAATTATTTGATTACCATTAACTAACAACAATAATATGTCAGAAATGTAATAAACAGTATAAATAAGTGAAATATGTAATAACATAGCATTAGTCAGTTTGTCAAAAAACATTAATACATGACCTAGACCAGCCTTGTGAGATGTCAAATTGATCTTTGAAAGAAAATAGGGACATCTATGTTAATATTTCATACTAATACATTGGTAATGTCACCAAGGAACAATAGCCATTATAAAATATTTATTCATTTTGAACAGAAACCCAGGATTTATAACAATAGGTTCAAATGTATTTAACCAATAAGAGTGGAAGCGGTTGCCATAACAACAAAACATTATTATATTTTTGACCGTTATAAAACGGGAGTTCGATTATTAACGATCCAGGGACAGACGCTATATTGAATTCGCCTCTATTAAAGTTTAATAAAGAAGAAAATAAGATCCAAATAAAAGTAAAATGAATACAAGAAGTCAAACATAGTTCCAGTAAACCAAGGAGGAACAATAAACAAAATTTTAAAAATAAAAAATAAATAAAACCTGAATAAAAAGGAACAGACGCCAGAAGGAGAAGGGAAACCATACCATTGAAAATGAATGAAAGTACAACCACAACCTGGAAGAAATACTGATGACCCATAACAAAAACAACATGGTTTTGTTAAGTATAAATTAAATTACCAATAATTACGAACTAAACTGATTAACTTTTTTCACAAACAATAACTCTCACTCTGAACTTTGAACACCAAATCCTTTCAAGGATTAATAGATCATATTTATTCAAACTGTATGTAACTGTAAAATAACCTATGTACGGAGCCTATAAAATTGACACACACTTTTAAACACCAAGAGTTGAATTTTATGTAAACCTTTTAGTATTTAAGTACCGCAAATGTAAGGTGGTGTACTTTATTTAACATCTTGTTTTGAATTTTTTCGTAATCTAAAGAACTCATTGGCAGAATAACTTGTGTAAAGAAGAAATACTAGCGGCCATTATGGCTTCACACAACTGCTGTCACCTTTGCTTTCCGCTGAGTGAAAATTAATTTGTTGCCGGAGCGAAACATTTATTATAATAATTTCTATTGTAATCGTGTTATCAATAATTAGCGAATTTTAAACTTTAATAAACAAGTATGAATCATTAATAATTGTCCTTTTTTGTTATTTGAAATTTATTATATACTTTGTGTACTTTAGCGGTGAATAGGATTCATTGCCAAAAATTTATGTTGGCAACACGTCGAACGACAAGCGAGATTCGATTTCCCCCCAGTCAGCGTGGGTAATTTGAATGTTATCAACATCGCATAGAAAAACGACACCAAGCAAACTTTTTAATTGTTTCGAGAAAACAATTTGGCGCCTATCGGGAAATCAAATACAGCTAATAAGGACAGGTAAGGATTATCATTGTGAAGAACTCGGTACTGGTTATTCGTGCGTTCGCGACGGACAGCGTCAGCGCAAGATACGTTAACAAATTGATGACGACTCGGTAAGATGTTGAGACTGTTGAGAGTACGATAACAGTTAATTGAAATGAGAACGGAAAGAGGTTTTATTACAATATTATACAAGAATCCTACAAGAAAGTTAACGAGTTACTTATAAAGAAATGCGCGGGATCAGCACAAAATGTCACTTCAGACATGGGATTGATTGATATGTTAACAAGCAAGTAAGAAGATGGTGGATGTGATCATAAAGCCCTGATTCAATTTTCAATCCGGAGGTGACTCAGTGGAAATATGAACTTAATACAGTGGTTCCCTGGGACTCCGCGACAATGTTTCAGGTGGTCCGCGGACACTTTTAAGGAAACAATAGAATATACCGTAATTTCTCCAATTTTTATAGTCCATAATCCAAACTTTACATATTAAACCAATTAGTAGAAGATTCCAGTATTTTTTTGTTGTTCAAACTAATGGCTTTAATAATGTTTTTAAATCATGTCGTGTAGCAGATCTGTTTGTCAGTTAGGCACTGACTAGAGCGCCGCATCAACGCACGCGCTGTTTTAGTCCACGTAAAAACACTATAACTCGCGTATAAGCACTGTATCTAAGCAAATCGTTTTCCGTGAAGCTGGTTTTACGCCTAAGTAGCTGGATTTCGACACGTGTGGCTGGAAAGATAGACCCGAGGTTGGCAAAGTTAAGAAATAAACTTGATGTCGAGAGTGTCTTAATAATGAAATTATCAGACATTAAACCCAACATTGCAGAGCTAATTGTTCAAAAGTAGCTTCATTGTTCACATTAAATTATGTTTGATATTATTAATGTTATACTTTCGTAAGTTAAGAGAATTTTGACTTTAATACATTTAAATTAAAATATAAGAGTTTGTATCATATTCACTGTTTGTTTTATTTTATACCTCAGACCAGTATAAATTTATTCCTTAAAATTTTTGATTTTTTGGGAGGTCCGCGGACTGAAGAGTTTGGGAACCACTGACTTAATGTATAAAGGACAGCTGAATTATAACAGTCAGCTGAATCGTAGTACTGGCCCACACTGACATACTTGTTCGCTATACAGCTCACAATTTGATTCTCGTGGAATATTATCTTTGACGATACAAAAGAAGTCTACATTATTATTATTATTATTAAAGTAAAACATCATTTCAGAAAATTGTTTCTTATTTTCTTAGCAATCATTGTATGTATATTTCTCTTGTAGTTTATATACTAGTTATGTGTGTTGTTGTCATGCGGCTACAGTAAAAACAGTAGCGTTAACAACATGCATGCGTTTGTGGGTAATGTGAGATGGAGTGTGAGTGTGAGAGACGATGGGTTGGGGTTTATTTATACAAACAGAAACAACGCGCCTGTTTTCCAGCGCCTACAATGCAGAACAGGCTATTATTCATACACGTCTAAACGCAAATTGCCTATATGTACGCCGTACCGACTTCGATGCATACGAAACATCCAACAACCACTGATACAGGTAATTCAACTACAGAATCATACAAAATTTAAAGTAAAGCCATAGAGTTTTTCATCTCTAACGTTTAAACGTAAATAAATAATTAATTAGTAAGCTCCCTGAGTTGCAGAACTCGCTCACTGTTTTTATCGACGTACATTTATTATTAATAAATTTCCATATTAGATAATTGATCAATTATGGAAAAATCCCGATTGCTCTACTATTTATTTAGTAATATAACAATCGTAGAGCACACATTTATGCAATAAACATTAAAAATTAGAAATATTCTGGGTTGAGAATTCCTTTTAGTCCGACATCCTACTGAATTTTCACGATTTTTTCAAATGTTTAATCTTGTTTGGACTCTGGGATCCCAAAATTTAGAATTTTGGAAAACTTAATACTACAATCAGATGTTAGTTAAAATTCTCTTTAATTTAGTAACCCACATGAATTTGTGCGATTTTATCCAATTTTTCCATCCACTTTTTGGGACCTGACTTCCAAACGCTTTTAAATTTCCAAAAATGTTCACTATATTCGGATTAAGGTTAAATTTCCCTTTAATTTGACACCCCCATATGGGGTTTTCCGATTTTTTCACAATTTTGTCCCCACCATCACATTTTTACCTCCCGCAAATGAGGATATTACCTAAAAAACAATAAGGTTATGTATTGTAAAAGTGTGGACATGCATGATATTAAACCTCTGGTCAACAGTCCTTAAACGACCAAGGCATACCGCGTTGCTTTTGTTTTTAGTGTGACGGTTGTATGGCCAGTACAACGCGCCGCCAGCCGATAGTTGCGGTATTCACAGCCAGGAGGCGCCGCTGTTATGGGCATGCATGATAAGTTTTACAAAAATCGGTTGATGCGTACAAAATTTATCGTGAGACATACCGCAAATAGATAGGTAGACAGACAGACAGATGCCAATCGGTTCAGGAAAAAAGGAGAAGTCGGTTTATGCCTGTCTATCTGTGTATTGTCGATCTATCTATCTATTTGCGATATGTCTTAAGATAACTTTTAAACGCATCACCCGACTGTCGTAAGACGTCGCACGCGAGTTACCCTACAGAACCCTACTGTTTTTGAGATTGGTCATCCAAAAAATAGAGGGGCGGGGGACAAAAATGTGAGATGTCAACATTTAAAAAAAAACTCGCAAAGTCCATGTGAGGTATCAAATTAATTAAAATTTTAACCAAACTATGAATTTAGTGCTCATTTTTGAAAATTTGGAACTTTGGGACGCCGGAGGCCATAAAGTGAGTGAATGAATATTGTCGTCGTGGCTGGCGAATATTGTCGCTTGAATTTGAGCGACTTCTGCTGAATTCTGTTCAGCAGAATGAACTTGAACGGGTGCGCACCCAAATCCGCGTACGGTTCATATGCATATCTTGACATTTTAACTTTTTAACGATCTCGTATGAGTGACTGTTTTAACTTTTAATGTCTGATGATGGAGTATATGCTCCGAAACGCGTCATAGACGAAGCATAGGAAATCACACGGCGGATAATTAAGGTAATTAATTTATTAATTCGTACAAGTGATTTGGTTACCATATTAAACATGAATATTAAAAGGAATGGTTTTAGTGTTTACTGCATGATTGTGTGCTCTACGATGGTTATATTACTAAACAAATAGTATTCAGGATTTTTGTAACTTTTCATAATTGATCAATTATCTAATATGGAAATTTATATAATAATATATGTACTTCATTTAAAATAGTGAGCGAGTTGTGCAAGTGTTCCGCCACAAGTCGGGTCGTTCTTGTCCTTGTACCAGGTACGAAGACGTCAAGTTCGTGTGCCCAGTGCGCAGTCTGGTGATGCAAACTTGTTCACGACGACTGCGATTACCTGCAGTTGAGGGCTACCACTTACGGACGCTATTATTATTAACATCAAACATATTACACGATCCACAATTTGGCATCCTCAATGGTAAACTTGAGACTCATCATAGAATCATTTGGCGTTGGACGAAACATTTTTTGTCAATAATAATATCAATAAAGCGTGGTTGTCAACAGAAAAACGAGTTTGTGTGCGGGTGGAGTTAATGGGAAAGCGCTATAAACAGAAATAAATTATACAACACCAACATACGCACAAAAGCGAAACGTAACACGCCGACAAAGCTTGATGACGTCACAACAAGATTTACGTTCTTTGTTATCTAATCGTTGCTTAACAGCTTGCAAACAAACTTACACGATTATATAATTTGTACTTAGAATTCGATGATGTTTGTAAACAAATTTTTAATGAGACTTTAAGGGCTTTATTTATTTTGTTTATAACATAATAACAACGTATTCATATACCTTTGTTCATGCTTAGAGAGCAACTAAATATAAATAGGAAAAACCGTCTATAGCAACCAGCGACCATAACAAACATATCCTGAACATTATGCTTATATAATTTTGCAGTGGGTAGCTATTCACATTACATAAAATCTTCAAGAGCGTGCATGAGAGGACGGTAAGAGGAAAGTAGTTTTCTAGTTTCCTGAGAAAATGGGTGAGCGATATCTTGGTCGCGAACAACGTGTGGGTAACAAACCTCACGCACGATAACGGTAAACACGCTCGCCTGTCATTTTGTCAACACACACACTCACACACACATTCCTGTCAGATAACACGTCGGCCGTAAGTTCGTGTTGTGTCGTCAAGTTTGTATTTAACAGCCGGCCATAGCTTCGAAACTCATTAACAGGAAACAGATATTATCTCGTTATACATACACGCTAGCGGTTTACAATACAAACCATAAACCTATTTAGGGTACGGTTACACAAGCGTTTTCTTTCCGGCCGTGCACGCGCGTGGAGTTTGGAAAAACGCACAGTGGTCACAACGGTCATCGATAAACCTAACGCCCGTGAGAGAGTCATACCCTAACGCCCGTACTTGCAGTCATCGGGGGCTGATACCACGCAGGGGACTTGAGACCCGTCTTCCCCATAAGCTGTAGCTATGTGGCTTTACACGACATAGTACTTATCTCAAGAACCCAACAAGACCTAAAAGCGGGTTTCTTGAGTCTAGAAGAGACCTCAACAAATCTAGGTCTAAAAGTAAGCACTGCAAAGACCAAATACATGTTAACAGGCAGTAAAATACAAGAGAGAAGAGCACCCCTAGTAATTGGAGGACACAAATTTCAAAAGGTTGAAAATTTAAATAACATTCTTAGAAATATAATTACGTCTTAACACGACTAGGCATAAATGTAACTGGCAATATGTCCCCATTACCTGGAAAAGAAGGAGAAGAAGAAAGAGAGAAAAGAATAAGAAGACGACGACGATGACGAGGAAGAAGAAGAAAGATGAGGATGAGGAGGAGGGAAGAAATAACACATAACTGAACAGGTTTTCCAACAATTTCAAGCCGTCTTGCGAATTAATTACACTTTGTTAAGTGTCCTAGTAATCTAAATCTTACGTAACTTTTGGTTACATCTGGAGTAACGTAATGACGTGTGTTTTAGAATTAATTATGGCGACTAACGTCATGTAGCGTGATAACATAAGGAAAGCTGGAAGACAGCAAAGGACAAAATGAAATGAAAAGAATAATGCCTAATAATCCCCCTATAAATTACTCAACTCCACAAATTGCCTTACATCCAATGTGGCAGACGAGTTATAAGGATTAATTAAGTACACGTAATTAAGTGTTAATTAGTTAATTAATTAATAACCTTATTATTGCCGCAGACTAGACATTTATCGTATTACTTTGGAGAATCGAGCTGTCCAGTAAACGACCAGACCAGAGTAACCTCTGTTCCGTTTGCTTGAAGTCAAGAATCTGCAAGGTAAGTTGTTTTACTTTGTCATGAGTACTAATCTGAATTTTTTTGTAATATTTCTTTCTACACTACTATCCTTGCAGTAATGGAACAATATTTAGGTTATGTTTACGTTTTGGAAATGGTTCAACCCGACTGGCGCAACCAGAAAGTTGTGTTGTATATCAATCCTGTGACGGGTAACATTCTTATTTCTAATTCTAAAAATTAAGGATTAAATTTATTTACCAAAGGAATTTAGAGAAAATACTATTTAATTTAACTAAAATATTTATGCTCGGTGTTAAATTTGTACAACTTAGTTTGCAAATTTCTAATTGATCTTTGCGATAAACAATAACATTAAATGTAAGGACGGTATCGTAGAATACAATATTTCCCACATTACCCAGTTTATTATTTACGGCATCGACCCATATTATAGACTGACACAATTTTTGTTATGTGTTTACACTCAACACAGGTCTGACACCTTGTCCTGTTTTATGATTCTCTTTTAGTATTAATTCATCATTAAACGATTGCAGTATAGCCTTTATAATCATAATCTATCAAGATTCTAAGATCGACTTATTTGTAAATATTCAACAATTGGATATTAATAGTAAAAACAGTCTAATTTTTTAAAATTCTTTATTAGTCTCATCTTTCTGATAGTTTTCGTGTTTATTTGTTCATTTCTCTACACTGTTAAACAGGTAGACATTCTTACGCTTAAATTCGTTAGTAATCTTTAAACAATATCGTAACCCTGGTTGCAGAAACATAGTTTATATCATAACACATTTTAGTGTCTATTACCCACAATTTGTTAAGATTTTGGAACGGTGTGCGATTACGAGTTTAAAGGAAAAATCATATCATTTCTTACGTTTTTCGGTACTCTCCCAATAACCGTACCCACACTCATTTTCGATATTTCGATTATGCGATTATTGGCGTCGACATGTAGTGAATATCACATATAATTTTAGTTAGATAATAGAAATCGTCAAAATCTATTTGTGTAAGTTATAAAATAGTTTGGTGACGATTGCAATCGTGTTTCATTGTCATATTTTTAACAAAAAATGTTTCTACCAATAATATAACTCCGGTGTGTGTCTGTGACGCCAAACGTTGACGTTGTTAGGCTAACATGCAAACTAAAATTACACGTAAAAATCAATAGGCTTTTAAAATAATACTTGCTTTTTTGTGAAACCGCGTAAAAAAACAACTCGAAGTAAGGCATATTACCTATACATATCTCCCTTATCGTAGCAAAGCTTATTTTTCACTAATACTGGTTTTTGAGTAATAGGGCCTACTCGGTTTTTGTGCAGCTCATTGGAAAAGCAACCAACTGGAAGTAAGATCGGAGTTGTCTAACTAAAAACATGTCTCCTATTTTATGTGTTTCGGACAAAATTCGCTTTCAGTGAAGTTTTCCAGATTTTACTATATACAGTAGCACAAAAGAATGTTAGCCACCTAACGAAAAACAAAACTTATTTTCATTTGTTAATACGTTGTTGTGTGTTTTGTTTGTTTGTTTAAATCTTACTATTCAGAAATAATTTTATTTTTCACTTTACATTTTTTGTTTTTTCTTCAACGTTTTATTTTTAATGCTACTCTCTTTCAAGCACTGAACGTGATATAGTTCCTAAACCGTTCTTTAAACAGTAAACTAAAAACCAAAAACCATTATTTCCTAACATCACAGATGAAAACAACACAATTTTCGCTTTAGTACACTTCTTCTTCTTCTTTTTCTTCTTCTTCTTCTTCTTCTTCTTCTTCTTCTTCACATCGTGGTATATCGATACAATCGCATATTCGAAACATCGAAAATGACACTACACTACATGGGTATGCATATTAGGAAAATCCCCGTTTTCCCTATCTTTATGGTCGCACTAATTATGTAAAGACCAAAACTTAAAATTCTCTTAATCGAGTAACGCTGGTAACACTGCATTACTTCAAGAACTTAAATGATCTAATACTGATAATGTAATCAACAGTAAGATGTCTACTATAGCTACCAGTGCACCATTATGGAAATACTGACCATTGTATCGCTCAACCATAACTAATGTAATCAAAATAATACTATAAAAGTATTTCAAATCTGTATTGTTATAATAAAGAAATATTTAAATATTACCAATACAATTGGTTTACAAATTTTAAATACAGTTTTGCAGAAAATGTTATATATAAAGTTTTAAAGTAATAAACAAAATTACTTTAATTATTGCAATTTAATTTTTAATTATTGAATTTAAGCTGCACGAGTTTGCGATTCCTCACGACATCTATATTTGTATGTATTATTTTGTACAAATACACAAATTCGTAACTACAAATTTATTGTGAATCATTTAACAAATTTAGCAACTTATGTGTGTTTTTGGTGGCCCTAAAAAGGACCTGGTGGCGAGAACGCTGATGTCGGTAGTCCAGCGCTGAGATGTTCGGCGGCTGCGTCCGCTGATCGTGGCGTACTGCAGTCCTCCTCTTCTTTCGGCATCGGGTGTAGAGTCGGTTGCCGGCCCAGCGACATCCATCGCTGGCGCGGAACTGGAGGGCGAAGACGCAAGAACGGCGGTTCTATTCTTCGGCCGTTCCTTCCGGCTGACTCCGCGTCGATGTCGTCCGAGAGAGATGCGTCCGATGGCGTGGCGATGAAGTGTGCTCAAAATTTTCTGTCGGCCCGGGTTTTATTAACTAACACGGGCTCGCTGTGTCCACCGCTAGTACCGGAGAGCAGATGTTCGCATACCGCTGCCGTCGCAATTTATATAATTATTTAGACGTTTTATTTTATCTGACTCAGAAGGCCGAGTCAAGTGATTATAGAATTTTGCTGAAATTTTTAATAGCTCTTTAGTGGACTAATCCTTCTGTAGTTACGGTCCAGTCACCAACAATATGATTACAGCTAAGGTCAGCTAGATTCAGTATATATTTTATACAGCTATTCAAGAAGAACAAAAAGTCATTAGTTTTTTGACAGAAAAATTACAAAGAAATGTTAAAAAAAATAAGTAGTTACGTGTTTAAAAAATGGTGGATGTTTTCTTTACCTCTCTAATTGAGCCAAAGCGAAAGCCAACAGTGAGTATTTTCTGTAAAGAAATACAATTAGAAAAGATTTATGTAGAGCAACGCGGGGTAGATAAGTGAGTTTCGTGAGAAAAGGAAACAATGACATGCTTTAGGAGATTCTCTATATTCTAACGTATTTAATACATATTGTTGAACTCAGTTTAATTGTTTACATACGTATATTATGAAACAATGGGATATTAATCTGTGAATAAATATTATAAGTTTTCCACTGCCACATGTAGTCTTTGCTGTTTTGATTTACGGGTGTTCTTACCACATTCGTCTTTAGTAAACATAATACTGTTTTAGGGATATTAATGATGTGGCTGAAACCTTAATATTACATATTCTCCTGTAATGCAATTGAACACAGTGAATGCCACTTAGACGGAGAACGCGTTAGCAAACAAACTTTATTGGTTTGGATCGCGTGACGACCCACGCACCGCTAATGGGAACACATGGTCCGTCTCCCGGCTGACCCATTTCTCTTGTTTCGCTATTTACACAGTCTGTCGCGTGAACGTCTTGCGAATGTCACATTGCGGGAGTATCACGTGTTGTGTTTTATTTTTGTTACCATCAAACCGTTTCATTCGTTCTACGTAAAGACGTTCTGGCCGAGTCTCCACTCCAACTATATAGCACTTGTCCGCAATTGTTCTTAATAAACCCACAGATTTTCAGTACACTTGTATTTGCTGACAACAGTCTATATATCTACAGCACAATATAGTAAAACGATTACTTTATCGTTGTACTATTTCCTTCAAAAATTACTCAGCCTACCCTTGTATTGTTTATATATATTGTAACGATCAGATTCTGTACGGTCTGAAAGTCTCGTGTAATTGTAGTTAATTTGTAACGATAAATGTGTTACGCTTCGTTAAAATTCACGTTGCGTCGTATTTGACCTCGCCAATACCTGTTTACCTGTTTTAATTTTTAATTGTGATTTTCCCGTTTATAGGCGCCAAATTGTTTATCCAAAACAATTAAAAAGTTGTCGTCTAGCGTAACCGTATCTCTCACTGGTTGTAGTCGCGAAGTCTTACCAACCTGTATTTCTTGTAGAAAGAATTGTTACGGTGCTATGTTAATGAAGTAAACACATAAAGATTAATACGTGAAATAATGAACAGGTATCAAAATAAGTATTGGTTTATTAATGGTCAATTCTGCTGTTAATAATTACGATAACATGAAATTATAAAAGTATATTACATTTTTGCTTTTTATGCTCCGTCTATAAATAATTTACCACTCAACGGTTGGCTGTATTCTCGACTTGGGTCGTTAGACTGAAAGCCTATTAACGTTTTCACCACTGCTTTATTCAGTCAAACGTTCTTTTGATTACGGCCAAAAAGGTTTACAAAATGATTTTTGAAAGTACAATCCTTGACATCAAGTTAATTAAATATAATAATCTTCCTTTACAACAGTACTTATGGTTTAAAACAATAGTGAGTTCACTTTACAACATAGGTTAAGTTCGAGTTGTGCATAAATCGTTTCATATTTCTCAAAGTGTTAATAGTGAATTTGGACAATCTTTTAATACTAGTTATTGAATATTTTAATAATTATTCAGTGTTTATTAAGTTTGAACCAAGTTTTGAAATTGTCCATAAATTCGTTAAGTGTTGTGAAAACTCTTGCGGGAGTAGTTAAGTAATTTAGTATTATACTTTACAAGTTCATTGATGTTTGATGGATTATTTTCATCAGGTTTGGTGTTCGAGTCGTCCTTCTCTTATATGGGTTTTATTTCTTGTAATTCGGATTTAATTTGGTTTAATTTTGTTGAAATGTTCTGTCACTCTTGTCTCTTCATGGTTATTAAGTATTTTCTTTCATCTGTTTGGTTTATTTTTGCTAATTTCTATGGATCGACAATTTTATCATCTGCCCACTTCTGATGCTAAAAATGGACTCTTAATTCGTTTTTTAACGGTTTTTATATAATAATGTTTTGTTGTCATAGTAACCAGACTACTCTCTATTGGCTGAAACCATTTTGTACTCATTGTTATAAAGCTTGAGTTTTTGTTCAAAATAAATAAATATTTTCTAACTAAAGTATTTTCCTTGTCTTATTACCAATCTGATTATTATTATTATCATTGAATAGCTTTTCTGATGTAGTTTATTTAGACATCAAACATGATTATGTTTTGTTATCTCTGGCCTATTTGGCACATTTGGCTATTATCATTCTTTTTACTTAATTTTGTTATCATGTTGTTTTATGCAATTATTTTGTATTTATATTGTTCCTTGGTTTGTTATTTTATGCTTACTTATCTTTTTCTCTCCCTGTTTACTGTTATTTGTGGATATTTTACAATTTTGGTTCACATAGTTTGAGGCCTACCCTTACCTACCCTTATTACAATGTTTTTATTTTAATTTTACTCTTAATACTAGTTTTTTATCGTTTTGTTTTGGGTAGTTTACATTAATCATTGATTTACATTCTTTAGTATATGGCTATTATAGCTTCTGTGATATTTTACTGCTTTTTATTACTAATTTTATAATTTTAACATGATTTGTTCCTTATGCTCTTATCATCATTAATACCACTTATTCTTAATAATAATTAAACAATTATAACATTTGAACAATTCTACTATCACTATCATCTTCTCTGCATCTCCTTATAACATCATTGCAATAACTTTAAACATTTAACATATAACTTTAGCACTTAAACATTCATTTCTCTTTTTTGATATACCCTTCCTTTATACCATGTTATTGGTGTAAAGTTTGGCTTAGTTCTTTTTAATCCTTACTTCTAACTAAAAAACAATATTATTTTGATTAACATTACTTCGTTTTTTCTATTGACTAACAATCTAATTTAATGATATTAGTTCCTTTTTTACCACTAAACTTATTTAATTATTCACTTCTTTGAGTGTTTATATATATATATATATATATATGTATTTTTTTGTGGTTTATAATTTTACTTATCCACTTTCTTTAGGCACTCTCACTTCTAGATGAGTTCTTGCTTATAAATAACTGTTTGTCTATCTTTGGGTTACACTGGCACTTTGTAAGGTTTTCACAGTACTATTTAGTGTTTACAGTGGTTATTCTATATTATTTTATTCCTTTACCTCAATTCACTTTGGTGTACTCACCCTTATTATATTGTTAATTGGTAAATCACTTCCTACTTCTGTCATGCACTCTTGGTTCATTCTAGTTTGATTAGTATTATATTATTTATTAAATTTCACATTTGTTCTTTTTATCATGGTTTGTGTGTTTTATTGTTTGTTCATTTCTTTTTTTTATCATTCAATATTTATTTAATTGCTAATACAATATTTTTCTTTGGGCTTGTACTTTCCATGATTAATGGTACATTTAATAATCTTTACTTGGAATTCATGTGTTCATGTTCATGTGGAATTCATTTCTTTTTTCATTATTTCTTTTGTCATTGTGCCAATCACTTGGGTTGGGTCATTGTCATTTGTCTCGTATACGTTATAGTCATTTTATTTTTCTTTATTTAAAATTGTTGCTTTTTTCTTTATTTTCATGCATTTTTATTTTATATTTCTCCTCTGGTATTGGGGCTACTTTTGGTATCGTAACAATATATATATTACAACGTTATTTTTATACACTTACTTTTACACATTTGCTCTTACTCATTTGTGCGCACTTACCCACGTCTCGGAGGTATACTCTTCTTCTGCAGTATTTACCTTGATGTTCCCCGGCTGGGTCGCAGGCTTTGGTCGTTGATTGAGTGTGGATAAGCACGTGAATATCGTTATATAAGTTTAATACAAGTAAAGAGTACAGAGGATTTATTACTGGTTGTGAAATTAGTACGACTGTTTTAATAAAATCATATTCATTTGATTTATTATTTAAAAATTCAAATTACCATCTTATTAATTGTTTTGTGTGGGTTAATTATTATTTGAACCCTTATATTCGATCAGAATATAATGCAATTATAACGTGTTTAAATCTTATTTCTTATATTTCTAAGACATAGTATACACATACATAAATCATATATGACCTGAAATATTACACAGACATATAATACATAACACATATAATTATTATAAAACGTGATTAACACGTATAAAATTTAATATTCATCTTGTCTTTGCAAGTGTGGTTTTTTAATATAGGCTTCTTAATAAAAACTTTTAATTAATTACACATTTATTAAAATACTAATAGAGAACATTTATTACTTTAATTGATTCTATTATTTAATGTCTCAATTAATTAAAAAATCTTCTAATTACGTAACTCTCATATTTAAATTTAATTATCTAATCAATTACAAAATATAATAAAAATATGGTTCTTCCTTGACCATTTATTTATGAGATTACTACAGTTATATTCTCTATTATCAATTATACTTTGAACATTTATTTATTCATTATGCAAATTTAAAAATATATTAATGTTTTTGATACGATGGCGTCAAGGAGTTGTAATTAATCCCACGTGCTTATGATCTGCAGGTCCGAATTCTTCGCGTAGCTTGTAGAATCTGCGTACTTCGGTAAAGTAAAGCCATGAGGAGCACTGGATTCCTGTAGTTTCTGTTTCTTTTAACGGGTTACCAAAATTAATATCGCCAACATGAAGCTATCGTCGCTAACGTGGAACTCTCGTCCCCAACGTAGAACCAAGTTCCTACTTGGTAAAAGGCTCCGCACTTATGTGTCGACTTGGAGTAGTTCTGCTCACGGTTATTTCTGAATGTCGACTGACTAATTTCACCTGGTTAAAACCTTACTAGACAATGAATGGACGGCGTGACGTCAGGACGTCGGGCAGAGTACGGAAATGGTTCTATATCGCGATTAATTGATTTAATTCCGTTTAATTTGATGATGCGCCAAGTCGTTGCATTCGGCAGAAGCCAAATAATTGCAACAAGACTTACACGGATTTAATTATACCAGAGGAATCTTACCATATTATAGGTCATAAAATGGCAGCATTAAATTCTTTTTGTTACAGAGCAATGAATTATTTAGCAGACGGTGGAAATAAATGCAGAAATGAAAAGAATCAAGGAAGTAGCTAAAAATAAACGAGACTTATAGACAAATTATGAAAAGGATTAGTAGTGATCGGAGAGTAGAAAAAGGAAAAGCAGAGAAGAAATATAAAGGGTCAATTACATATATGGGATACCGAACAAAGAAAATAAAGTGTTTTAACAAATATGATACAGATATAGCCATAAGTAAGGCACCAACAGTTTTCGATCAATTAAGAATAATAATAATGAAGAAACACCAATATTACAGAAGAGTGGGGTGTACAAATTAAAATGTAAAGAATGTGATAAGGTGTACGTGGGCGAAACTGGACGTAAATTTGAGGTTAGGTTGAGAGAACACGCAAGGGGAGAAGAAGATAGGACCTATACGCTAGGCATTTAATGGAAACAGGGCATAAATTCACCGACCCTCTTGAAAATTTTGAAATATTAAAAGTGAAAAATAATTTAAATAAAAGGAGGCTATACGAAGAGTTAGAAATTTTAAAGGTAAAAAAGGAGAACAGTAATATACTAATGAATATACTAACAGAATTTCGTAATGAAGAAATATTTTATCATATTTTGCAAGGGTGAGATACGTGTATTCCGTCAGTGTTAGGTAACTAGACAAAGCTGGGTGTGGCTTAATAAGGTAGTAGAGGAAGAGACGAAGCTTCGTAGTAAGTAACAGGGGCGTGGCTTAACGGAGCTGAGCCAATAAATCTGCCGTGTAGGCGGATTTACGGGTTCCAGCGGGATAGTTTTTGTTGTGGTTTAGGACTTGAAAATGGTGACAGAAAGGCCTCGTCCGGAACATGACAAGTAGCAGCTTAGCAAGTAAACACGACAAAGTTGCAATGAATTTTTATAAGTAGTAATAAACATTTTATAAAACTTACATAAATTTTATGAAAGTAATAAAGATTAAATCGAAGAATATTTAAAATATCGGTATGGAGAACCATACATGACTTCCATATTCTAAGATTTATATTTAAAATCATTTTCAGCCAAACAACCAGGCTGTGTCTTACCTGCCTTTTTATTGCTGTATTAAATGAAAAATATTATATTACATTAAAATGAAAAAATTATAATTTTATTGCCTGGCAACAAAATTATTTTATTTTTAACAATTACCATTGTTTCAAAAGGTTTAAATAAATTTTCAAGTACTTTACTCTTGTTAAAACGTAAAAGGTTGCAGGTAAACTACCCCTTCCCCTTAACCGATCTTCACCAAAATCGAAAGTCATTGAGACCTCTACAATTCAGGGACGTATGCAAAACATTATTTGATTCTGTTTGAATTTGCGGCTGTTATCGTTTGCCATAGAAAATACCCTTGTTAAAAAAACGTTGCAGGTAAACTACCCCTTTCCCTCAACCGATCTTCACCAAAAACAATAGGTCTTGAGAAATCTACAATTCAGGGCTGTATGCGAAACATTATTTGATTCTGTTTGAATTTGCGGCTGTTATCGTTTGCCAAAAAAAAAAAAATTCCCTTGATAAAAAAAACCGTTGCAGGTAAACTACCCCTTCCCCTTAACCGATCTTCACCAAAAACAATAGGTCGCGAGTACTCTACAAATCAGGGCTGTATGCAAAAAATTATTTGATTCTGTTTGAATTTGCGGCAGTTGTCGTTTGCCATAGAAAATACGCATGATAAAAAACGTTGCTGGTAAACTACCCCTTCCCCTCAACCGATCTTCACCAAAAACAATAGGTCTTGAGTACTCTACAAATCAGGGCTGTATGCAGAAAATTATTTGATTCTGTTTGAATTTGCGGCTGTTATCGTTTGCCATAGAAAATACCCTTGTTAAAAAAACGTTGTAGGTAAACTACCCCTTTCCCTTAACCGATCTTCACCAAAAACAAAAGGTCTTGAGAACTCTACAATTTAGGGCTGTATGCAAATAATCTTTTCATTCTGTTTGAATTTGCGGCTGTTATCGTTTGCCATAGGAAATACCCTTGTTAAAACATAAAACGTTACAGGTAAACTACCCCTTTCCCTTAACCGATCTTCACCAAAAACAATAGGTCTTGAGAACTCTACAATTCAGGGCTGTATGCGAAACATTATTTGATTCTGTTTGAATTTGCGGCTGTTATCGTTTGCCAAACAAACAAAATTTCCCTTGCTAAAAAAAAACCGTTGCAGGTAAACTACCCCTTTCCCTCAACCGATCTTCACCAAAAACAATAGGTCGCGAGAACTCTGCAAAACCGGGCTGTATGCAAAAAATTATTTGATTCTGTTTGAATTTGCGGCAGTTATCGTTTGCCATAGAAAAAAAATCTACAGACAGACAGACACACAGACACACAGACAGACAGACAGACAGACACACAGACACTTTTCGGAAAACGACTTTTTTTCATGTTTTGAGTGTAGTAGAATCAGAATCTGCAATAATCTCGAACACGATTTTTTTTGCCATCACCATACTTCCATTCCTTAAGGAATATGGAAGTAAAATGGATTTGTTCAGGATATAAAACCGACGATTTGTTCAGCTTTGGTACAGCGATCAGCGAGTTGTACTATTATGTTTTGATTATGGTTTTGAGGTCTTCTGCCGGTATCGACCGCGTCAAAAATGTCTTGTATGACAACCCTTTCAGTCATATTACAATATGATAAATGGTTAAATATAATGTATATTATAGGATAATATAATATTATTATATATATGATAATATAATATATAGTGTTATATAGTGTAGTAGTAGTAGAGGTGGGTGGTACGGTAAGTGGACCCTGCCCTGTAGGTGTTTCGCACAAATAATGCATACGGCGTAACGCCTACAGGGCAGGGTACCACCCACCGCCACTTCTACACTATACAACTGAGAGTTAACTTGCCAGCCTCATCGTCACATAAACCTGAGGATACTCATTACAATATGAGTGAAACGTCATACAAGACATTTTTAACTCGGCCCATACCGTAAGTAGACTTCAAAAACACAATGGACGTGCCAAAAACACACAAAAAATGCCAGCCTACGTGACAATACTATGTTTTGGGTCAGATCAACATCATAGACTATGTGATTCTTGACATAGTTATACCAAACGTAATCCAGCAACGTTCACTATAAACTGCTGTCTGAATTTTCTATATTTTTTTCTGCCAATAAACCGACCGAAACTATTATTTGGCAGTCTCCCTCAAATAAAAATGGAAAATCAGTGTGTGATATTCTGGTTAGTACTGTATAATCATCTGTTGTTAAACAAAATGAAAAGTCTATGTTAAACAATTACGATTCCGTGGGTCACCATACAAATACAAATATTTAGTAATTGTTTAAAAAAATCAACGTGAAACCCGAAAATTATAAATTACAAAAAAAAATCTATACATAGCCAACAAAACTGAACGTTGTCCAAGTTGGCGCTTTCGTTTTCAATATTCTTATCCGCGCCGCACGTCTGTGCCTTATATTGACTGATCAGAGCTGCAGTAAATTTTTCCATTTTAAATCTTCACTGCGGAGAAGACTGAAGAAAAAACATGTACATCATGAAATACGCTTCACTGTCCAAGTATTTAAACCCCACAAGTTTTTGTAACGATCAGAATACAAGTTTCTTGCCAGGATCAGAATTTGTTACTGACGGCCTTAATACCAACCGGCGGACTAGATCACAAGGACAGGGACTTCCTGCTACTTAGAGGATAATGTGTATCCTGCGCCGTGCGTGGATGGTATCAGGTCGGAAGAGCTTCGAGTAATCGAAAGGCTACACAAATGGCCTAAGTCAGATACTCTACTACTTACTGGCAAAGAGAGTTCGCTCAATGAGAAGATCAACTGGAAACCAAGGTTCTGATTTAAGTTAATGCCCTTGAATTTGAAAACGTCATCTTTATGAAACTTTAATGAGACTAAAATTTGTAAAACAAAATGGGATAGATGATGAGTTACGAAGGTTTGGCATCAGATACTGAATAATGACGGACCGGGGATGGAGCTAAAAAAAAAAAAACCAATTCATTCATTTACAATTATTACGTATATATAATGAATGTACTTTACACTTAGACTGTAGGGTAATCACTGAACGGCAATAAGAATTTATGGCTGCGAAAGAGAGGAAATGGTTTTTACAATCGCTATCGCTTCAGTAAGCTAAACGGATACATTCTGTTATGATCTCCAGTTACGTGTTACACGAGAAGGTAGGTAGCGGTACTCTGTTACTTGGAAGATTCGTCAGGGTTACACCACGTCGTCGTCGAGATTTTCTATACTTTCCTATTAACTCCGTCAAACTAAATTTGTCTTGCCTAATTTCAGCGGTATGATATATTCAACGTATATGACATGGCAATCGACTCGGATTTCCTTTATAACTTCCAATAGGGTTGCGTCCAATGGTTTGGACTTCGGAAAAAAAAAAATGATCGCGTTCCTTGGAAATGTCTCCGATACCCGTTGCTGTAGAAGAGCTCGGCCCTAGTTATTTCCTCCCTCAAACAAACTCGTGTCTATTCTGAATTTCTCAGAAATATTTTTACTTTTAATTAAACACAGAATTCGCTTTTATTTATTTATTAATACTAATTACATTGTTAAAAATCATTATTATTTATTAATAATAATAATTAGCTTTGTAATACGGACTTATCTCGACTGTGGTGAGTTTTGGAATATCAGAAAGTTTGAATTAACAAAATGTGAGGATTCCCGCAGCTGAATAATAGAAAATACACATTGAAAGGGAGTCACATACAAAATCACACATGAAGAAGAAACTGTACAGTGCAACGAGCCGTGTTTATTCAATCAACAAAATCGTGATTTTCCAATTTTTTGGACGGGTCGAGTTGAAAAAGAAATTCGGAAATCTCTTGGTAAGTATATATGCCAATCTGCAACAGTGTTGCTAAATGTCTAGTTGACGGTCGTATAGGGCACATTTAAATTCAGGAGTCTTTTGGTCCCCGCGGCGGGAGCTCTATAAGAAGCTCGGGGCGCGGCACAACAGCGGGCGACGGGCAGTCCACAACACTTGGCATCGATCGACGCGACGGTCGCAGAGGGAAATAGATATTAGCTTCTCGTTCCAACATCCGACTGTTTTGTCTATTCTTGTTTATTGCAAGACCGAGATACAGCTTCATGTTACTGACTTCTTTGGCTTTTACGACCGGAGTCAGTATCATTGAAACGGTTGAACGACGGGGTATTAGTCCGTGGTCTCATGTTTGAAGAGCCAAACGATTCGGCCTCGCCAACAGAGTAAAGAGTACCGGCAGACGTTCGCCGTAAACACCTCAATGAGCGAAAACATGGTTGGCGGTGTACTGAGGTGTTTACGGCGAACATCTGCTGGTACTCTTTACCACTGAAGATGGTCTCCGCTGGCGAGGCCGAAACGTTTGGCTCTTCAAGCACGAAACCACGGCCTAATAGTTCGGGATTCAACCGTTTCAAAAATAGTTTCATGTTGTCCCGTTTTGCACTTATGAGCGGCACTCTGTTTCCAACAAGCTGTTGGCTGAAATGCAATGCCGGATTCCTCGGTTGAAGAAGGTTCCAAGTTTACTTTGAAAATGAAACAAAAACGAAGTGTTTATAAACGACAAGCGCCGTGAACAACACGGACAGACTGCTGACTAACCAAAAACTAAGTGAAATCTTTTCTTTTCAAAATTAACAGTAGCTATAATCAACATAACGCGGTATTCTTTTACCGCATTGAATTCCATAAAGAACCGATTGCTTTTGTTTTTGCTTACGTTTTTAACTCTGTAAGAATTCTTTAACTCGCATATATATATATATATATATATATATATATATATATTATAACGTGACCAAATCTCATTGATTTGGAGTTATATGTAAAGGGTTTACTATATCAATGTTTAAATAAATTTAAAGCGTTGAAATTCAACTCTTATGATGTAGCGTGCATCTTAACGCATTGTACAGGCTCACACGCCAACGTCAGCTGCCGTTACGTAATCACACACAGTATAACAAATAAGGGATACGCCCAAATTTTCAATTATTAATATTTCGGAAACCGGTAAATTTAGGCAAAAACCAAAATAGCCAAAATGTTTGCCGAAATATTAATAATAGGGTGTGCGAATTTTATTTAATATAATTAAACATTAAGAGAGATAATTGATTTTATGTTAATAACTTCCTTAGTAATTGAGCTACACAGAAGAGCTTTTAATATGTAAAAGTCATAAGAATTATCAACCAAATGTATATTTTAGAATTAGCATAACTTGGCTTGCAGCCAAGATAATCGCAATATAAATTGCGACCGGACATCCGCACCGACAATTAAAATCCGGTGTGTTCAGAATATTAAAAATAATAACAATTCTCAGACTGTGGGAATTATTTTCGTTCTCACGGAATGAGGTGACTCAAATTTCAAGTAGAAGGGAGAGTGTGTCAGCCAATCAAATCATTCAAAAAAATTGGAACTAACGCAGAGTTTTCGGCTGAAAGAACACTCGACTGCCAGTACTCAAGAGGAACACACGTACATCTTCAATCGTCTTAGTAACATACATTTGTGAAGACTCGAGGTGTCAACACGCATAATTACGATCGTCTTGTTCAACAGGTCAACTGTAACGACTCGTAATAATATCGTCTATTCAAGATACTCTTACTTATCAACAGATAAGCGTACCGCGCAATACATTAACTGTTGGTGTACGCACGCAAGAGATCAACTATATACTACAAGAAATCACTTCAAGAGTACGACGGAAGAGGCCGTCTATAACCAGTGGTACGAGCTGAAGAACTGACGAGCAGAGCGACAACCCGTAACGAGACACACACGCTGAAGTGAAACGTGAATCGAACGAGGAGCCTGATGCAGTTATAGCAGTTAAAACTACAGACGTAAAACCATCACCAGTTGCAGAAGGAGCACAGTGTTGCTGATTCCCGAACTCATCGCCAAAATCCAGGCGCTCAGTAGATCGTCGTCTCTAGCATATTGGACCAGGACAGCGAGGGATTTCCGGAGCATCTCTACATCATCTTCTGAACCAGGGAAGTCAAAATCAAATTATTCACTTCTCAAAAGATCAATTTTTCCTTTCTTTTTTTAAAATCATTGTAAAAGAAATAATTCAGATGCCGATAAATCAGAGACTCTAAATTAATAAGAAATATTCAATTGTGATAATCTGTATAGCATGTATGAGTAACTAATAAGCCCTAGCTAAGAATTAGAAATAGATAAAAAGAAAAGTGCTATACAAATCTTATTAGAGAATTAATTAATTACTTATACTGCAGTATACGTGAGTCAAATCACAAGTAAATAAAGGCACGTTGAACTAGATTCACGTCTAGTTTATTTCAGAATATTTACAAGCATTTTAGAGTAATTAAAATCATTTTAAAAGCATTGCAAATTAAATTAAATTAAATTAAATCCATAAATTAAATTATTTAAAACTAACTTCTTTGAAATCAAGAAAAATACAATTAATATAATTTGAAAATAACAAGCTTATTTTCTGAATAATAGTAACCATTCAGAAAACATCATACCAGTTTCTATTTGCTGTTTTAGTTCGTAAGAATTGTGGTAACTATAAGTTTTTTCATTCTTATGTGTGATTAGAATAATAAACCCCGATTTTATTACCCAACACTGTATTTTTATTGCTGTACTACGGAGCCTACCAACCTCACAAAACTATTCACAATAATTATAACAAGATTAGCGTTTTGTTATTGTACACTTGAGTTAACCTACTTGCGAATTCAAATCACAAATCCGCACGCCCATAGTCGGAAGAAACCGCAAGAACGGACAGCAGGTAGGTGCTCATTACACACGTTGCAAAAACACAACACAGTAAACTCTTTACGTCATATATTTTGTTATAATATATATATATATATATATATATATATATATATATATATATATATGTTATTATGGTAAATGTCCGAAGATCCTTTTAAAATATTTGTTTTTCGAACTTTTACCGACAGTTAGTGGTAAATGTTAAGATTTACCGCTGCGTTGTGGTAAAAGCTGTGTACAGAAAATTTTATTAGCGTTGCAGAAGTAGGAAACGAAGAGATTACTGCTCTAGAAGTGAGTAATAAATTATCTTTAGTTGGAGGACAAGGCTTCAAAAAGTGTAATTGTTAAAAAAAGTGACTACGAAGAAGTGTTTGTGACTTCTTTGTTGTGCACTTCTAAATGTCATAACAGTCAACCCTGCTGCAACAAGTAATTTTTCATTTTTTATTATTTTATTTTACTTTTATTACTTTATTCTTTTACTAATTTTGGATTTATTTGTATCAATTACTTATTGAACTAAAAAACCAGTAAAAAGGACCAGTAGCGTATTTGTTTTCGTCAGTAAGATTACATTCTCACAAAATGGTTAAAAGATTTTTAAATGTTCTTTTCTCACAAAATTGTTAAAATAGTGTTAAATGTTCTTTTTTTAAGTAAACTTCGTTTATTTTATCAATTTTTATATTTTTAGCTGTAGTTTTTTTTATTAGTTTTACAACAATTCATTGTACATCGCTAAATAAACATTTTTTCAAAAAAAAAATCAGTAGTGTAATGCGTTGTTTTTTGTTTCCTTTCTTCTTGCGATTTTATGGAAATGATTTTTTTTTTTAATTATTACCTATAAATTTCGTTAAAATTAAAAATATTACGCTTTTACCATAATTCGGGGGTAAATCTTGACATTTACCACTAACTGTTGGTAAAAGTCCGAAATCCAAACATTTAAAAAGGATTTCGGACATTTACCATCATAAAATGGTAAACTCAAGATTTACCTTACTTCTCACTTTTACAGTAACATATATATTTTCTAATCTACAAAAAAGACACGCAAACGTGTCACAGGAGAATAAAAGTTGAACACACGCCAAAGAAGCGTGTAAAAGAAAGATGAAGACAAACAAAAATAGTTAACAAGAGCGCCGACCTGGTGTAATAACAGAAAGCGGTCGCGATGCCAACAATTTGGCAAGAATGTTAGACCAACTTGAATAGCTGTCACAACATTCAAACAACAGTAACATCCCCACTCACCTATCAGGACGCATATGAAACTACAAACGTAGTTTTCGTGTTTCAACACACCTTTGATGTTGATAAAATTCAAAGTGTGAGAAGTATGATATATGTATAAAATTTTAAAGAAAAAAGTTATTTACTAAGCAAAATAGAATGATCACAAGTTACAGTAACTTATAGTAACACCGAGATGTAAGTTTTCTCGTAAGTTTCTGAATCGCTCAGAAATATTTTTACTTCGGCAACGAACCGAATACAATTTACCGTATTTTCACGTGTATAATGCGCACTTTTCCCCAAATTTTCTTTCCAAAAATGGGGCTGCGCATTATACACGAATAATATAACTTACATGCTAAATTGTTGAACTGCACATGTACGGTCAGATTGTGCATAGCAGAGTTGGCAACATCGCTTAAAACTGGCAGGTTACTAGACTTGAGTTTAGTAATAGTAAAACGAAATTCACCGGTAATTTGGTTTGCAGTTTTCACCCCTTCTCCAGAAGTTATTTGTTCACGTTGTAAACTTATAACAGTACTCTGTTGTAAGCATTCTGTTACTCTACTTGTTTGTCGTCGTTAGTCTGTTGTTTTTACAGTCGTTCAATACTTGTATTGCGTATGTTGTGAAGAACATACTGTATAGTCATAATGAGTGAAAGAATATCTCTATCGTCCTATGCGGCTCAGTTTAAATTATCCGTAATTCAGAAAAGAAAATGGCAATTGCGCCGGATCACGTATACTTGATGTAGCGAATCTAATGTTCGGGAATGGGAAAACATAAAGGAAAATTAAGTGTTACTACTTGTGATCGGCGTTCTGTCTTTAGTAAAAAAAGCTAAGTTAACAGAAGTAGGAAATCACCTAGTCGAGTGTTTATAAAAGTGAAGCTTTTGCCGTTACTACTGAAGTGCTACAGGCTCAATGTTTGTCTCGGGCTACGAAAAGTTATCGAGTTTCATCGATTTATTGTATAAACGAAGCATACGAACAATTTCGATTCAGATTGGGAATGCAGACCAGTGTTTTGTTTTTTGCGATATACCAAGGCCACGAGTATTGATGAAAAAGGTACGAAATCTGTGTCCACCAGATCAACAGAATACGACAAATAAAGGTGCATCAGAAGAGGAGAGTAATCCAATATTGCTTTCTTCAGAAAAAGATAAAGATGTTAATCACAAATGCTTAAAATGTTGTTAGCACAAATGCTAGTGAAAAACTAAAAATATAACAAACTAAACAAAAACTATGACTTGTGTAAGTTTTAAATTTTATATGCTTTTAATATTTCCGTTTTGTGTTTACAAAGAAATAACCATGGTAAGTAAATTCTTTTATTATTATTATTTATGAAACACTTTTTCTGCACAGTCTAACAACCAAACAATGTATATTTTTCTGCGAGATAATAAATTTGTTCAACTACTTCTCATCACAACTACGGATGCGTCATATACACGAGTTGAATTTTGTCTGCGAAATGTTACAATAAAATGGGCGTCCATGTTATACACGAGGGCGCATTATACACGCAAAAATAAGGTATTTTGATACAAAAAAAATATATTAGCATATAAGGCCATTAAAAAAGCATTTTCTCCGTAATATACGGAAAAAACGCTTTAATTTTGAAATATAAAAGCAAATTTAATTCTTCAAGTTTGATGTATTTTTAAAGCTGATTTAGTTTAATGTTCTGATAAAAAATTGTAGTAACAGTTAACAGTTCTTTATAAGTTTGAAAGTTTTAGTAAATTCTCTTAAAAAGTACAGCTGTCATCGTCTACCGCCGAAAAGTACCAGTGTTGTCGTCTTTTTTTGCGGTTCGGTGATTATTTTATTTTAGTTAGTAAGTAAATTTTATTTTTTAAGCAGATACACAATATATCCACATCAAAAAGGCTGTTAAAACCGATGTTTGAACTACCGAGTCATTTTTGACTTTAACAGAGCTACATCGAATCGTTTCTTACAATTTATACGACTGATCGTTTAATTAAATTACATTCAGCTTCCTTTATCGCTTCTCTTTCTAACCGTCGGTAAATTTAGCAATCATTTAGGGGGGGGGGTGGACTCGAATTACCAGATACCTTCATCAAGGAAACTTTCACTGGAAACAAATTTTGAGTTTCCATGCACAAGGTTTCTCAATATTAATTTTGAAATTTACATTCTCAATCTTGAAATATTTTTTCGAAAGCTTTTACCGTGAAAAAGTAAACGATGTTTTAATTTACAGTAGTTTTTACTACTCAGGGATAATAAAATTTAAAACACTGTACGCGTTTTTTCGATGAAAGATTCGATACTGTACGGAGAACAAAAATACACGCATACATAGATATTGTGCAGACGAACACATTACTGTACTAATTTAATGAGACCACTTAACAATACCTTTCCTCGTATTTCGCGTATAGCTTTATATAAATAATACTGAAAACATGCAATGATAGTGTGTGTGTTACTGCGACAATTACGGAACCTTATCGAAAAGACGAGTGTCTAGCCCAGCGTGTGGGGTCTTTGTCAAGGCCGTCCCACATCGTACACTCCAGACTGTTCGAGAGCACTTGTAACTACGAAAATTATGCTGGTACGCCGCCAAAAGGCCGCCAAAAGAATGGAAAATTATTGTGTAACACCAGCGGGACCTATACAAGCAACAGCGGCCGGTTTAGAAGTTAGTTACATCTGACGAGATTGGAGAGTGCGGATCAAGTGGAAAGTGATTATTGTGTGAAATTATTGTAGTTGACATTATTATTTCGTGTAGACCAATTCAACTTGTCTTATTGTATGAGAGTACACTGTTGATTTCTAATTGTTATTTATGACTAATTTATGTTGGTAATTAGTGACGTCATTGGTGTCTGTATTTTGTTTCCACTGTACAATATGACGGCCCTTGAGACCGTCGTAACAATATTTAAATTCCAAGAAGATGAAGGAACTATCGCTTTATCCGTATTTAATTCGTTATGACATTGAAGAGGCAAACAATAAACATACGAATTAAACGCACGTAGGCCTACAGTACGTACAAGAAATAATCTTGGAAATAAGAAAGACGTTCCTGAAGCATAGCTCTATGCGGATGTGAGACATGGACAATTGGAAAGGAGGAAAAGAGAAGACTTGAAGCACTGGAAATGTGGTGTTACAGGAAGTTACTGTGAGTGAGATGATCGACAAGGCTAGTAATGATGAGATTCTGAGTATAGTTGGAGAAACAAGAAATGTTTGGCAAAATATTGTGAAGCGTCACGTTGGCCAGTAAATTGGTTGAACATGTTGCCCATATTATGTCACGAGAATTTGATAAAAACAATAATTGAAGATTACATTGAAGGGAAAAGATGAAGAGGAAAACCGAGGCTCCAATATATGAAAGAGATTACTAGTGGTGTAAGTTGTAATTCCTGTGAGGAGATGAGACGGAAAGCGCAAAGAAGATGGGTGTGGAGAACTGCTATAAACCAATCTGTCGATTGCTACCTAAAGAAGAAGAAATCCTACGTAATAACAAACTATGTACTGTACGAGGAAAATTACTTCGGCTGGAAATATTCACACGGCATGAATTAATACTGGTCCGTTTTCTCCGATAGTTCGCGCCCAACATTGCCGCGGGTTAAAGGTCCTTTCGCGGTTTTGGCAAAACTCTTGATAAGAGGGTCAAAGTTTCAGACAAAAGGAAAACATTGGTCGCTCGATGGACAGCGCGCACCACTCCACAGTACCAAGGTCGCGTTTCGAAAGACGATGTTGAAGTGAAAATATCATCAAAGAAGGTAATGTAAGAAAACTGAAAATACAGTAACAAACGTTGAAAAATACAACGATAGAAGCGAACAAAATCATCACATACCATCCAACTCATATCGAACGCCGAAAATATATTTTATACGTTTGCCTCTTCTGCACACAAGGAAGGAATTTCATCATTTGTCGGGCGAAGATAGACAATACGGTTACGCGACTGACAAACAAATACAATTATTATCCGGGCTGTAAGGCCGCGGTCTACTATAATTCTCGTGCTGATCGATGAAATGACATGTTCGGTCTCACCTCTGGAGGTCATCTTCAGTCTTTGCAACGACTTACAAGGTGTGCGTCAGTTAGAAAAATAATAATACAGTTACAACAAATATCCGGCCACGCGGTAAACATCTTGTGCGGCAGCGTATAATGTATTATGAGAACAATTTATTTTACATTTTTAATACATTTTTAAGATTAAAGTACTACTAATGTACTACTATGCACCCCGAGCTGCTGAACTCGTTCATTATTTTGTACGGAGTAGATTTATTATTACATAAATTTTGATATTAGATAATTTTCCAATTATCGGAAAAATTACAAGAATGTCGATTACTCTTACCATTTCTTTAGCAACGAAACAGCACACAATAATTCAATAAACACTAAAATTCGAAACACTCGGATTTGGGTTACAGTTACTTTTAGCATGATACCCTGCTCGTTCTTCTCAATTGTTTCACATTTTTAATCTCTTTTTTTGTCTTAGGGTCCCAAAATTTTAAAATTTCCAAAACTTAACACTGCATTAGTTTTCTTTTATAAAATTGCTAAACTGCTATAATTGTTATTATTTAGACAAAGCTTTTCGTCATCACTGCCATCTTCAGGTCTTAAACAACAGGTTCTTTTATAAAAGAAAAGTAAGGATGGCTGCTAATTTAAACAATACGAAGAATAAAACTGCATTAGTTGTTAGTTTAATTTTCTTTAATTTTATACCCCACATGGCCTTTCGCGATTTTTTCACAATTTTTTGACCTCCTCACATTTTTGCCTCCCGCTCTTGGGGAGACCAATCTCAATTCCGTATCTTATCAAATATTGTTTCACATTTTTTTAATTGCTATATCTAATCCGTATTTTTAAAACACCGTAAATTTTTCTGGTATGTGTTCCTACGTATTTCAGTGACCCTGCATAGTTCTGTTGTTTTGGTTCATTTTTAGCTTTCTTCCTGTTAATCAAGAATCAGATACATTGTCCACCCTATCTTGGGGAGACAAATCTAAAAAAAAAATAGGGTTCTGTACGGTAAAAGTGTAGACATGCATGCCAAGTTTTACGAAAATCGGTTGATGCGTTCAAAAGTTATCGCGAGAAATACGCCAACTAGACACATACACAAACATAGATGGTAAGAGAGACAAATGCCAAACGGTCAAGTCGAAACTAAGAGCTCGCGACTACCATCGTATTCCTGAAAGAAAAATTCGCATTGGGCAGACATGTAGTACCATATTTTCTCTCCTCACAGAACGAAACACTTTCAACCTGTCTCGTTTAGTCAGTTTAATATTTTAATCATTAATAAAACTAATCACGGCACGAAAATGTGTAGAACGTTGTTATGTACGGGTTTCGAGGCCACACTCCCTTCCGCGTTATGAACCAGGCAGATTAATAGGTAAACGGAAAATAAGTAAATTTCGCACGAAATAAAATTTCCGTGTATTTGTGCGATGGGGCGGTGGGGTTGCAAGCGGTGTGAGGCACGCGGTCATTGCGGGGGCGGAATAAGTGGTTTTCGCAACCCCTACACGAAAGAATTCCAATTTATGTACAGCAATTAAATTCAAACGGCGTGTTTCCAATTTATTTTTCGCGTGAGTTTTATCCGACGGTACGTGTGACATTCTAAACACCGTCAAGAAACGAAACAGCGCCGAAGTAAACCCGTGTTTAGTATTAATTAATACAGTAGTATGTCTTCTTAAAAAACGTTTTCTTTATTTAATATCTGATACTTTCGCTAGTTGTTTAAATGTCTTCTAAGTATTTGCTAGGAAGAATTTATTGTGTTCGTATAATAAATTTGCTCGCACAAACAACTGATAGGTTTAAACCTAGGTGGAAAATGCAGTGGCCATTCACAATCAGGCCAAGTTATGTAAACATAACGCTCTGCCAAGTTACATAACAACTGGCTCCAACAGCGAGAGATTTTGAGGATTAGACTAAGCTTATCTTATCCTAAACCTAAACTTGTACCTATATTTTGCTTCAGATACTGGAAATTTTATTTTCATTTTTTGTTGAAGCTATTTATTTTTTAGTACGTTTATACTTTGTAGGATATAGGCATTATTTAATCAAATTACTCGTCTCAATTTTTAACAAAAGAGTTAACTGTTTTGTCCTTTTTCAAGCAAATATGAATCGTAATGCTTATTAAACCAGTTTAATTGAGTGTTCGCTTCTACTTTCTTTTTATGTTAAATTTTTCGTTGAAAGTTCACGGAAATAACAAAAGGAAGTTCTCAATGACTTCGACTGTCAGTGAGAATAATTTTCATCAGTAACAAAACTCTCCAATAAACAAATTAAAGAGCGTGCATACTTTATACTCTAAAAGTAATTAGTTATATGCTGACACGTGTTTAAACAAAGAAAAATACGGAAGGAGGAAACAAAGAACGATTATCTTTCCTCAGTTAAAACTTAATTCATGTACATAGAATTTTGTAATTTTAGCATTAGAAACTTTAGTATATTCTGTTTAACAATTACACGAATACAATACACACAGAGGCACATTGATTTTATCAAGAATTAAGCGAGGTTTTTGCAACTTAACAGAATTTTGAACCGTCTAACCAAACAAAAGCTTATCCAGTCACATTCACAATTCAAACCAAGAGTAAAAATTGAGAGGCTAGGTTATAATATTCAGCTAACCTTGGTGATAATCCCAAATATCGGCGGAAGGAGCGAAATATTCAGTATCCATAACTGACAGAGGTTTCATACCGCGCGATCTCACCGCCACCGCGATCGCCGAATCACTGACTTTGGGCGCCAGTCTGCCGCTGTATTGTCGGCAGTGGGAAAGTATGACTCACGTGGTGACGTCACGGGACCACCCCTCCTCACTTACACCACCATCCACCTACGGCAATAAGTAAATGCAATGCGTTTATATCATTTATTGATTTTACTTGAAAGTAAATATAAACATGAATGATTTATGACTGAAACCGGTTGCAGAAAATAAATGAAATACAAACGGAAATGTATTGTTTTTTTTTTTAATTCAATAACAGTTAACCTGGAGAAATGTTTACTTTGTCGTAAACAATACGAAATGTTGTATCAATATAGAAAGTAAATTATTCGCCAAATGGAACTTTCTTATTGATTTTGTTGTTTAGCCCTTGGTACCGAAATTATTCAGCATTGCACGTGAAAGTCCACGAAGACACCACGACTTATCCGGAGGAAATGGCACTCCAGGCGAACTCGAAGAAGGGAAAGATTAGGAGCACACGTGTTTTTTCTTATCTACATCGCTGACGATCCCCAATCGCAAATGGTCGGTAAAAACTGTTTATTTAGCTCTTGCGTCCGGAAGGCGGGATGAGAGCTTGTCCGTTAGGCCGGGAAGAGACAGTAAACGACCGCCACTTGGCGATGTGAAGACTAGGGAAGACCAAAGATTAAAGTGCGAAGACCACTCCACCGTCATGTATGTGTCTGCTGTGAAACTTTATTTATATAATTATCAACTAATAATTATATTATATTATTGTATGTATATATGTACATATAACACAATTTATTATTATATTTCTGTAGCATTTAAATTTACTTCAATTAATTGAACCAGCGAACCCGAGTTCTCGGTTTCAAATTGACCGTCTGGCATTTGTCTGCCTGTCTGTCCATTTAGGGGCTGTCTCACGATAACTTTTGAAAGCGTCAATTGGTTTTAGCAAAACTTATCAAGCACGTTACACCGCAGATCCTTATCGTTTATATGAGAGTGATACCCAAAACATGGAATTTTAAATTAAATGGAATTTTAACAGAAATCTAAATATAGGATTCAGTTTCGGAAATCTCAGAATTTTGGGACACAAGGACCCCAAATAAAAGGATCAAAAGTTTGAAAAATTGTAAAAATCGATGTAAAAAAACTACTAAAGAGAATTTTTGTCCAAATCTGAATATAGCGTTTACTTGAAAACAAAAAATAATTTTAGGGACACCATGGGCCAAAAATGGAAACAAAATTTTTGAAAATATTGTAAAAGTCTATGCGGGACTAGAATTTAATAAATCAAACTACGAACTCCATGTCTTTAATAATTTGACAAAATTAACACCAGCCAATATCCCTTGCAAATTTTGGACCGCTTCAAAACGTTTGTGTTTGGTAAACAAAAGACATTTAACATATTGTTAGCAGTTGTGTATACTTGTGAAACTTATTAGAAACAGGACTATAGATATCGATGAATACACAAACTTAAAACCAGGGCTAAATTATTTGTCGTTTAGATGTTATACGGTAGTTACCTAATTTAACTACATGAAACCATAGCAGGAGTTGGATTTTTTAATGTTTATTTTACACAATAAAAATAAACAAAATAATAAAAAGTAGCAATGTTTGTTTTACAATTTTTATTTTAGTAACAAAAAAAACAAAACTAGCAGGGCCTTCGATTTTATCTGACAGTAAGTAATGTATTACGTTGAAAACAGTGACTGTATTCTACACCTCACTGTTGGGGCGTATTTACGGGGGTGGACGAACGAGCGAGGGTCGACAAAGTTGACGAATTTTGTTAATATCTTAATTTTTAGGCCGTTTTATTTTTTTTCAGCTGTGTAGGCTAATATAGTAGTAAATCTTTTTTAATTATACAAACAGGTGAATACACAGCATTTGCGTATACGCCTACTTTTGAAATATGAAATATAGAAAAGTCAAGTCTGTCAATAAGTAGGCCTATCTTTTAAACAGTGTTTCAAAAAACCCTATTTTTATTATGTTATTACCGTTTACTTTAATGGGACTGATTTTAGGATGTTATCACGACGTTTTTCACCCACTTTAAAGATAGTAATGCTGATTAGTCTTAACTTGTTTTTTCTTTTGTATAAAGCCGACTCGACCCCGGACCCCCCCCCAGTCCGAATTCTAGATACGCCTCTGCCTAAGGGATTTTACTAGCATACAATTATATTTACTATATTGTTACGACATTATTAAACAATCTACGTGTTTATCGAATGTTCCAGATGAATCCAGTGGAATATGGCTAAATGTTGTGGCGTACGTTATTTCAACATGCGCTCGCGAGACTTTTCTGGAAGCCGCCAGCCGCGCGGACTGTGTCAAGGCCGCAATTAATTACGTCGTAGTTTAAAGATAAGGCGTAGTTTCGAATGTTCTGGTCTGTGAGCGTTGTATAAATACAAGGCGTCAGCGGCCTTAGTTTTTCAGTTATTATCGGGCGATATTACTGTGTGCGTTCAAGTGGTTATTAGTGAAGTGTTGTGTTTTATAATCGGGCGGTATAATTGTAATACAATTGTGTTTTACATTAGTTGACATTTTATTGCGTGTGAACAATTTTTATTTTATTTGTTGTAAGAGACTGTGTTGTTTAATTATGAACTGTTTAACTGTGAAAATTAAAGCTGGTGATTAGTGACTTAATTGGTGTCTTGTATTTTGTTTTCCACTGTACCTACGACGACCAAGTAGACCGTCGTAACATATGTTATTTATGTTGTGTGTGTGTGTGTGTGTGTGTGTGAAGGCTAAACAAGAAGAGGAAAAGACAATCAAATTAGAAATTAAAAACGCTCGTGCAACTGTCTACAAGACATATTAGTAGCTAGTCGTAGCTGCAGGTTTCTCGGAACAACTCAGTAATGTTCGTTCAGAAGGCGTAAACGTTGCTCGCGTAAAACAACGGAAAAGTGTAATTTGATTAAATCTTGAGAAATACACAGTGTAAATTAAAACGTGGCTTTAAGGACTAACAGATAATGCAATGATATCTCTGCAGTACATTCATTGATAGCAAAGCATCTACACTCACAAATATAATTAGCCTAGTTCTAAAATAAATTATTACTTTCAGTAATTTTCCGTCTATTAAATAATACGTTAGAGTAATTTTTACGAACGAGTAACGAGTGAAATACGACAGTATTTACGGTAACATGCGATACAGTCCCACTGGCGGTAAGACTAATGGTTCCCATGGTAACCGTCCTGTCTCGTAATGCTAAATCGTTAAAGATATTAGGCTGTTACTCTTAAACTGTTTTTACAAACTTACTAAAACCATTATTTTTTTAAACTGCTTTTATAATAAAGAACTAATACACTTTCCATGAAAAAGGCTTTGTCATTACTGTTTCAAAAATAGAGCGGATAAAAAGATCTGTTTGGATTTGGACGTTCGATTAAATTCACGCGGTTAAGCGGTTAAGGTCAGGTGTAAAAATACACAGCGGTCGCTTTTATTTCATACACGATGTATAGCGTATAATTAAACACATGCGCTCAATCAATTCGTATAGTACACAGGTAAACACGCGACGCGAAATCAGGCATTTTACCCTGACTTGTTAACTAGAAGTCAGGTAGGAGCGCGTGGGACGTGTGTGGGTAGCAGCCGGTCCCACGATTCATCCGCACGTAGCATGTAGCATTGTAGTAGCGGGGCGTCTTTACACCCGGTGCATGATCAGGGTCGAGCCCAATGGCTGCCTGGTGATACACGTAGAGCTGGTTCAGTAGACAGGTTCCTAAAGCTGGAAGGGACAACCGCCAACGAGTTAACTCAGAAGGCGGCGGAGAAAGAAATCTTTATTTATTTTAATTTAATTTATCGTTGGGCACTGCCGCTTGAACAGGTGACAGATGTCAGCTGTCTCTAGCCCAGCGTGCAGACGCCTCCGCGAGGCAGAGAGCCTCCGTGCCAGTGATAAGCGTAGCAGCGACAAACAGCGCGGTTGGCGTGCAAGGATGGAAGGAAGGACAGCTTAGCAGGTAAACTCTGGGGCAGGGCAGATGTTAAAATTTGTTTTTACGTTTATGGCGGGTCTTCTAGAATCGCCCGAGGGCGTTTGACCCGGACAGGGGGAGGCGGTTGCGTGGTGCTGATGGTCCGTGACAAAGAGAGATGCAGCTAACGACCAGACAAAGGCAGATAGAGTAGATACCAGACAAAGAGAGAGTAGGAACTCGAAGACCTCCTCGAATGACACTATTCCTTACAAACCAAGGAGATCGCGATAAGGAACGGCGGGTTCGGGATTGGAAACTTTCCAGCCTACGCCGGTTGGTGGTGGACATAAGTGACCACCAAGCGGGAGCCGCATAGGTCAGTACAGACCTGAGGAACAAAATTTAAATGGTACTTTCGTGCGCAGTGCCAGGCGGCTGCTGCACAAGAGAAATGGGCAAAGTTTGTCTCGGACTTCGCGAGCCTTGAGGAGGGTATCGGTCACGTGGGCGTTAAAGCAAAGGCGCCGGTCGAGCCGAACGCCTAGATACTTCACCGACTCTTTGTAGGTGATAGGCCTCCCTTCCAGGGAGAGGGACTGGCATCGGGAGATGGACTAACGCGTGAAACAGATCGCTTCGGATTTCTCCGTATTGATCGTCACCCGACATTTCCTCAGCCAGTCCGGAAGCAGGTCCAATTGACGCTGCAGCTTTGTACTCGCAAAACGCGGGGACAGGGAGCTGCAGTGATACATAGCATCGTCAGCGAACAAAGGCAACGTGACACCGGGTAAGACAGGCAGGTCGTTCGTGTACACAAGGTATAGAACGGGACCGAGGACAGATCCCTGAGGAACGCCGGCAGCGACGGGGCGAGCGCCCTCACGAGCTATAAGCTACATTTTGTTCACACACGATGACATTGATGCCATGGCACTAGGCGACATTCGCTGTCACGTCACGGTACTGTAGTTTTTCACACACAATTGTGTAGTGTCATGATACTGAACACTTCAGTCTGCTGAAAATGAGCCACGAATTGATCTTACTTGCCTCTCAGGCTTCAAGTGCAGTAACTTTTAACAAATCTTCACGGCTTTTATAAAGCCGTGAATACAAAAAGCGTCCACAAATAATGGTACTGTAAATAATTCTCTTAAAATGTTAACAAATTGAATGACGACATAAGAAATAATAGGCTCTCTGAGCTGCGTTAACTATTTTCCAGAAAATACATTTATTATTTGATAAAATCAAATTAATAAATGTTAATTTTCTAAAGCTGAAGTATAGTTCTGTGCGTGTTTGATTCTTAACGTCACACGAGAAATGCCAAGTTGTTTTTCATATTTTATGTCTTATTTATTCTTTGTTAACTGATAATAATATGTAAAAGTTTTTTTTCAAACATAGATTGCTGGTTTTTTTAAGGGTACAAATTTTGCAGTGGGTATTGACAGTTATTAGGACTAATTTTGTGAAATTATTGAAGATATCGAGTTCATATTATGAATAAAGTTCCACATAATTTTATACTTTATAGTTTTAAAAATGTTGATTTCCAATTTTGGACTGTAGTACCCTAAAGTCGAAAATAATTTTCAAAGTAACGCCTATATTCGGATTAGTGTAATCATTACTGAGTTATATTATCATATTTCCACTGTTATAGGGTGTTCATACAGTGAAATTGGGGGCGCAGGGGTCATGTCAGTATCGCGACGGTGGTAGTGTCACGATGTCGCATATCAAAACGTTTTGGACTGTGCCGCGACTAGTAAAAAGAAAATACATCGCGGCAAGTTTTCCGTATTTCGGTTACTCCTCTTTTCGCCCAGATAGTTAGGCCGCACGGCGCCGCCTATCGTAGGGAGCCGTCAGTTGTGAATCCGCGCGCGCTCTATTGAGTAATCGCCGTAACTGCTCTCTCTCTCTCTCTCTCTCTCTCTCTCTCTCTCTGAACGCTGTACATGTGAGAGTGCTGACCAGTTGCTTCTCACTCTTCATACCCACTACATCGGAACGCCGGCGTCGGGATAGAATTCTGTCTGTGCTGCTTCTACTTTCTGCCATGGGCAAATAATTTTATAAAGGACCTCTGGGTTCCCGCACCAGCCTGGGACTTGAGACGGAAGGATGGCGACAACCACACCCGTCGCCATCAGCCTGAGCATTGCTGATTAAGCTCCCTATTTCGTCGCCGGCGTTAGACATGGGACCCGCCAGCTAAGAAAGCATGATTCTCCTGGTTTCCTGAAACAGCAACTCACTACCACCGACACCGGAGCCGACCATCTGCCTCAGCACGTGATAACAGCTTTAAACCAGGTGATACCGTTTCAATTACGTAAAGTCGACACCGCGACACGTTCTGTCACACCTATAGAGTGAAATATAAAAAGATAATACAGTTACATTCCGTTTTGTGAACTAGAACTACCTTAGAAAGTTGTTGATAAAAACTGAACATGTCGGTTCGCTATGTGCACGCCCATAATTCAGTGGCACTGATCACTAAAATAGTCAATGATAGTAAGTCAATAATTTTATGCCGGACTAGCAGGCATGCACAGTGCGATTGTTTCACTCTTTTGTTCTAATTCTTTCCGTTGTATTAACGCGATAAAATGTTTATCCAGAGTCATGCATGGTCAGCTCTTGCTGTCCGCCATTTCTATCCGGAAGTCATTCTAAATTTGTCAATTCTCATGTTCACTTGCTGTCTTTCCGTTTTCATATTTTATTTAGATTCATTTAAGCTTTGATTTCTCAGTCTAATCGGGTGTGCATGCTTGCAGCCTGAGCGAACTCGAGCTGTGCTGATGGTTTGTTAATTTTATAAAGATTATTGTAGATTGATATACACGAGTCATTAATGTTAAAAGGAACTCATGAATGTACAAACACTAATTGTTAGTATACCCGTTGGGTTATTGTGAGATTATTGTTATTATGATTATTTGTCAGTAGGTATTGTAAAATTGATATAATGACTGATCTTACATAGAATGGTTGCTATATCTTTAGGGGTATGCTAACTATGGTAAGCCTAAGGTCAACTAAAAGGGGTTTTCTTAAAAGCCATGCTTGGCTTGATGGTGATGGTCATGCGCCGCTCTAATTGAACTTGTTCAGGTTGCTGGTGATCCTGAAGCAACAACCGAATGATTAAGCATTGCTGGTCGCTCTCTTTCTTTCTTTCACTCAAGGGTGAATAACTGATTGTTTTGAAAAAACTGTAATTGATTTGTTAATTGTAATACTTATTATTCTATGGATTTATGATGATTGATATGTTGAATTGCTGAGTGCATCAGGAAGGTCCAGTCTTAACAACTAAATATTTCTGTCTGTAAACAAACGCCCATATATGTGTTGTGCTTTATAAATGTTGTAAGGGGAGAAAATAAATATTGTTACGTTACTCCTGACTTTTATTTGCAAGTCCTGTCACAATGGGCTCAGTGCATTTTATGCTTCATCTAGGCCATCTGCCTAGTTCTAAAAATTACGGGTCGCCTTCCCCTTGTCAAAAAAAAAAAAAAAAATTCTCAAAAAAAATTTTCTTAAAACTTTGAGAAGGGGCATGAGGCGGCTTGCTCAGGACATGCGACACTATAGTGCAGCCGGCCGTTGTCCGGCCCTGACGTTTCTCGTGATCGAGAGTACAGCGTTGCCGACACGTACAGACGGAATTTTCGCGCGCTCGCCGGTCGATTTTTATGATAACAGAATTATAACAGAATAAAAACTAATGCGAACGCGTATATAAATAATTTTACATAAAACGTAGATCACATCTTTCGTTAATGTACACAGCTAGCGTAGATCACAAAAAAACTAATGCGAACGCGTATGTAAATCATTTTACACAAACGTAGATGACATCTTTCGTTAATGTACACAGCTAAATAATTATAATTATATAACTAATGCGAACACATATGTAAATCATATATACAGTACATTACCACAGACTATAAGAATATCATTAAGATTACTGTATAATGAAAGTGTATCAAATGAAACAGACTCTACTCTACTTACATTCTGTTAATACTCAAGTGGAAAGACGCCACACTCCTCGTAAATGTCGATTTCTGCGGCCTCATCACTGGAATCACTGGTATCACTGCTGTCGTTATCCAAGGAAATAATTAACTGTTTCACACGTGTTTCCACTATACCGTCGGCTTCCTTTGCTTGCTGCAGAACTTTCCAAGTATGAGCGACAACACTTTTCCACTTATCCACTGACACATGTTGGATTCCTTGCTGCACTAGGTGTTCGACATCCGTGAGGCGGAAAGTCGTGTTATTTTCTGCAACATAATCTTTCACTTGTGCCCAAATTAGTTCAATGGAATTGAAGTGGCAGTGATAAGGTGGGAGTTTAATAACAATGTGACCGTGAGCAGTGGCGATAGAGTCTATTTCATAAGTGCAGAATCGAGGTTTATAACATTTTACACTCTGTATCAGCTCTGCTTTCGTCATGTCTGCAGATACCCCTGGTACATCATTTTCCACCAACCATTTCAGAATGATGTCTTTCCTGTCTTTCATTGTTGGTGCTTTGTTTAATTGCACAGAGTGGTAGGGAGCGTTGTCCATAACAATTACAAAATTGGCACTTATGTTCGGCAGAAGAGTACTTTTAAACCAGTTCGTGAAAGTCTTCCCATTCATTTCTTTGTGATAATCACGAGTGCTCTTTGACCTGAAAAGAAGCATTGCCCCCGGAACAAATCCATGCACACTACCTGCATGAAGCAGTATAAGTCTACTTCCTTTCCCAATGGTCGCTTTAAATGTCCCTGCTACAGTATCGTCTGTCCAAGCCAGTGATTTTGTGTGTCCGGCATTTACCCACGTTTCGTCTAACCATACCACTTTTTCGGGACTGATGTTCAGAATCTCCCTCAAAAATCTACCACGCCATGCCACAATCTCACTTCTTTCCATCACAGCTCGCCTCCCTGAGAATTTCTTATATCTAAAACCAAGTTGTTTTAGCACTATACTCAAGCTGGTTTTTCCGCCATCGAATAAGCTCGCTTCTTTCAAAGAAACGAGGAGCTTCTCACGAGTAGGAAATTCCTTCCTCATATAATACTGATGAATATGCTGTCTTATCGCGTCCTTCTGAAACGTATCGAGTGATGTCTTGGAACTGGGTCGTGGTCTTTGCTTTCCAGGAGTACGTAGCACTTCAGAAGGCGTATTAAAATCCAATGGACACTTTTCTTTTGTCACACTTTTAACGGTTGTTTTTCCCACCTTCAAAGCGTCACAAACTCTATCTACCACTTTTGTCACAGGGAGAAGAGGTCCTCCATTGTCTCGCTCCTTCTCAAAATATTCACGCAATCTGTATATAAATTCACGGCTTTGGCTCTTAAAAGATGCGATTTTTTCTTTTTCGATTATGACGAACCACTGGCCATATTACTATATCAATAATAAGGCTTACAGACACCGTAAATCGCTCAAGCACGAAACAACACAAGAACTTCACTGTACTAACACAAAGAACTGACGCTCTTTCGCCACGTGATTCGCATAAAAAAAGGAAGTGGCAACATCGCGCTAACTTTAGCAGACGCTAATAGCTGATTGGTTCTAGCAGAAAACTTTCACAACTGGTGCCCACCCCTCTCCCAGCATTGCAAACTGCGGTTGAATTATTCTTCGCATATCAGAACTCAAGTCTTGTAGCAGCAAACTACAGTAGAATTAAAAACATTACATTAAACCGAACCAGAGTGTTTTAAGGTTAAAATTTAGCAGAATAGTGTCATTTACAGTAGAATTTCGAGGTTCTATTCACAACTTCAAAACGCCACAGTTGGCAATGCTGGTCTCTATATTTCTCTCTCTTTCTCCCTTCTCTTTCTACGCGGAACGTCAGGGCCGGACACTCATCGACTCGACTATAGTGTCATGGCTTCGTGACGTCACTGGACTATTCAGACGGTGACGCTAATGCGACATTTTCACGGCACCAAGTGTCACTGTTTAGCGTCGCCGTGAGTCGCAGGCCTATTCCACACATACACAGCGCCACTGTCTCTGTTGTCACTGTCACACATACATCTTTAGGCTTGTTGCCGGTTTATAACGTGACGAAGGGCAAGTCCGACGCCCGCTCGTGTGCTGCGTCCGGAGCTTCAGATAGAGTTCCTGCCACATGGACCATAGATAGTCTGGATTTTGAGGGTGTGGCCTGCTACCGGTCGCGGGTTTTCAATTAATTAATTAACTGAGGGTTAGTGTACTCCGAGGCCGGGTTCAAGATTCACCTGGCACAGATTGGTGGCGACCGAGGGCGCTAATGAGGTGGTTGCCCTGAAATCGGGCGGTGCGGCGATAGAATTTTCGGGACAGGGTCCGTATAGTGGCGTCCAGGGAATGGACACGCAGGGATTCACGGATAATCTTATTTGATGTCAGGCTTTACACGCCCAGCGCAATCCTCGGTCCAGGAGAGTCTGAAGCTTTCGCTTTGCCAAGTAGCCCCCTACGGGTATCGCGTAGGTAACCATCGGCACCACACAGGTGGAGACGATAAGCTTCCCTAGGCGGCGGGTCATGGCGTTGCTGCATAACAGGGGACAGAGTGAATCTAGTCGATTGATCGTCTTGCGGGCTACTTGCTCGGAGTGTGTCCGCCAGGTGCGCCCGGTCTCCTTAGAAATCAATCATCTTTTACCGCCAGTGCGCCTCAAGGACTAAAAGTTATCAGCGGTATCACCCAGGATCAAACGTCACTAATAGGTAACGTTTGTAAACTATTAACGTTTTGTCTTCACGTTTCCTGGCCTTGCGTCGACTTATGAAATCCAGTAGTGTAGGGGTCAGATCGAGTCGGTTTCATACAAACGAAAAAACAAGTTAGACTAATTAGTAGTCTATTGCTAACTTTATAGTGGCCGAGAAACGTGTGATAACATCCTGAAAGCAGTCCCATTAAAGTAAACGGTAACAACACAATAAAAATACGCGTTATTGGAACGTTGTTTACAAGATACTTATTGACTGAATTGATTTTCCTATATTTCATATTTCACCCGTATACGCAAACGCTGTGTAAGGAACCTATTTGTACTTTTTAAAAAAGAATTACTACTGTATTAGTTGGAAAAATAAAAACACAGCCTAAACGATTTAAGAGATTAACAAAATTCCTTGTTAATTTTTTCGACTCTCTGGGTGGGGTCCGTTCTTGTTCGACCCCCCGGAAATTAGATGAAATCAGCACGTCTATATCAATTTCATTTGTATTCAATTTGACAAACATCGAATACAAAAACAAACAAAAAATTAAAAAGAAAAATCGAGTAACACAAAACAAAAGGAAATACGCTCAACAAATGGTTGACGTTCCACGTGTGAAAGGTTCGACCACTACCCACTACACGGTCCCGAGGGAGAGGACGGCGACATCTCGGCTGCCGGCCACACCGGCAAGTGTGAAAGCTCTACACACCGACGCCGACGCCCGGGTACGTGTGGCGAGGGCGGTAGGCGTGCACTCCGTGGCCGTCGCACGCAGCGGTTAGTTGTCGCAGCCCCTGCACCATAGCTGGAGGAAGTTCTGGTTTTGTTGAACGAACGAAGCGAGTTATAAATTTCAACTCGACCATTTGGCACTTGTCTGTCTGTCTGTCTGTTTGGGGTATGTCTCACGATAACTTTTGAACACATCAATCGATTTTCGAAAAACTTGGCATGAGCTTCCATACTTTAACTCTACAGAGCCCTATTGTTTTTCAGATTGATCCCTCCAAGAAATATAGGCGGGGGAGGGGGGAGAAAATAATATGAGGCAGTCAAAATTGTGAAAAAATCGCTATCCTGACTGAGACGGGGAACGAACGTTGGAGCCACAGTCAACACAAAACAAGTTTTCATCGAATGTCGGTTGTGAAAAAATGGAACGCCCTCACCCATTGGTCGTACCATGCAACGAAATAGTCATCTTGTAAGGATGGTAACGATGAATCTCATATATGACGTCGTTTCAATGGGCGCGCTTTTCCAGTCACTGACAATATTTAAAAAGCGACGTTTCGTTTACCCAAATAATCGTAGCCGTCTTCAGGCTAAATACAAACTCGAACATTACAACTGGAATATAATCATCAACGGTATATCGTTCGAGTAATAGGGAGTCAATTTTGAAAAAATATTCACATTATACATTATAAGTTGCTGTAACTAAATCGTGTACATAAACCAAGACTTTGTAGCCAACAGGACGCTCATTATACACATACACAAGTACTGCGCAAAATTGACTGTCTGTCACTCGAGCGATACATCATTCCAGTTGTAAAGTTTTAGTTTACACTTAGTCTAAAACGGGTGCCGATCTTGTTTGAGACTTGTCTGAAGACAAGCCTCGAGCTGATCTGGGGCAAGCCCCCTTAGGATGTGGGGAGACGCACGCCAGTAGCGAAGAAGGTGGAGGCACACAGAAGGTAGAGTAGTGCATCTTGGTGTATTTGTGTGTCGATGTAGTTTGTAGGTGAAGGAAGAGGAAGATGAAGGCGCCATTTATTAGTGTTTATTTATTTTTCAGGGCTGCCAAGACAGGGACGAGTAACACAGGTCGCCAAAGCTGGAAGGAGGCGACAGAGAGGCGTCAAGGTAGGCGGGGGATACAAAGAAGAGCGTTAAAGACTTGGTAAGTAGGTAGGGAAGGAAACTTAAATTATTGTGTGATGAGGAAGGATGGCAGGTTGAATATGTTTGAAATTTGGAGTTAGGTGCTTCTGTATGTTTGTATATCTCTGACGCTGGCGGCGAGGAGTTCTGGGAGGACGTCCATCGGCTATGGTAAGGAGACGGTTTGTGAGGAAGGAAGGTCTGCGGGTAGTTCTGTTGATGGAGGTGACTATGGATTGTAGAGAAATGCGTTATGAAGCGGTTTTAGAGTATTTCCAATTGAGTTTATATAAGAAGGAATCTAGGTTAGGGAAAAGTGTATTTAGTGCATACAGAGAGCTGTTGGAAGTTTTGGTAATGGGAGGTCTGCGGTAAATCAGTCGTAGGAGCTCGCCGTTCGGTGATTCGGTAGGGGTTGCGGCGGACAGGGTCGGCAGTCAGGAGTATGGGATGAGCATATGTAACGATCGGGCGGATAGAGGTGGTGTATACGCGGCTAAGTAGTCCGCTGGAGCAACAATCGTAGCTACTTAGAGTCCTTAAAGAGCGGATTCTTATGCGGGCTTGGCTTGAGGTTCGTGTGATGTGAGGTCGCCAGGTAAGTTTGGAGTCAAGCGTGACGCCAAGATATTTGCATACACGTTTCTATATGTTTCTATTCCTCTAAGTAGAAATCCATAGAAATCTACTTAGGCCCATCAACAGAAAGATATTAGGTATTACTGTTGATGGGCCCTACGCTGACTGGAGATTTTAAGAAGTGGTTCATGTTTCGTGCTGTGGAATTGAAAACACAAATTTGGGTGCTTGTCCGCGTTTACTGAGATTCGGCATGTGTTACAGTAGTCGAAGAAGGGTTTTAAGACTAACTACAATTTAGACAGGGCTTGCCAGTGAACTCCAGCGGGGACCCAATAGGCATCGTTTGGATAGACGAAACGTCGCTTTTTAAATAATAACAGTGGTGGCAGAAATCCGTCCATTGAATTCCGAAAAAACAAATACTGAATTGATATGTAAACGCCAAAGGTGATCGGGAAAAGCTCCAAATGTATGAATGGCGCGGATTTGCGAATCGATCGAGAAAGACTGAAATTGAAAATGGGAAATCGATGTAAACTGAATAATTATTGTGGGATGATGAAAATGGAACCGAACTGGCTCAAAATATGTTGAAATGCGGGCTATTAGGCCTCTACTACTCTAAACAACTGATTGCAGAAACAGTTGTGGGGCATTGGTTTATAGAAATATGTGTGTACAACTATAGTACACTTTTATCAAAATAGAGACGACACGCTTACTCTGCAACTGTTGGCACAGCAGTTGCAACCTGTTTTTACTACCCTGCAACTAGTTTCACGTAGCTTTGCAATCAGTTGCGTAGTGTAATACAGACCTTAAACAAAGCTGAAATATAACAAAAACGAAGAGAATGTTTCTCTTTAACAATATCTAAGCAGAACAATGAAATTTTCTACGGAAATGCAATTTCTTTGGTATACATACGCTACGCGCTTCGTGTCTGCACATGTTTAGTCTTAATGAAAAGCGAAATTTGGACCAAAAGAAGCGAATGTTATATCGCCGTGACAGTGGCGTACTAGAATTTGACCTTGGGGGGGGGGGGGGTCGAGTCGGCTTCATACAAAAGAAAAAAACAAGTTAAGACTAATCAACATTACTATCTTTAAAAGTGGCCGAAAAATGTGTGATAACAATTCCAGTAAAGTAAAGGGTAAAGGATATTAACAACAATAAAAATACACGTTATTGAAACATTGTTGAGAAGATACTGACTGAATTGATTTTCCCTAAATTTCATATTTCAAACGTATACGCAAATACATGTGTAATAAACCTAATTATAAATAAAAAAGAGTTACTAGCCGTAAAACAAAGCTGAAAAAATATTAAACGAGCCTATAAATTAAGAGATTAGCAAAATTCGTCAACAAAAACGTCAACAAACGAAAACTATATCTAGTCTAGTCCCGTTCGCCCCTTCCACGTAAATACGCCCCTGGGCCGTGGACAATCAGTGTTACAGCAGATAACGAAGCCACGCAGTTTCCATAAGTAATAATAAAATATTTGCATTAAAAGCGCGAACTGAAATAACATTTACGAAATCATTCTATCCTATATGTTTGTACTACTGAAATATTTGATACCACTCTTTTGCTTCGACTGGCACAGTGGTGTATCTAGAATTAGCTGAAGGGGTCAGGGGTCGGATCGGTTTCATACAATAGAAAAAAAAAGTTAATCAACATTACTACCTTTAAAGTCGGTGAAAACCGCGGGATAACATGTTGAAATCAGTCGCATTTAACCCGTAATAATACAATACAAAAATACGCGTTATTGAAACATTGTTAAAAGATACTTATTGACTGAATTGATTTTCCTATATTTCATATTTCAAACGTATACGCTAATCCTGTGTAATAAAACCTGTTTGTATATATAAAAAATTGATGCTACTTTATTAGCGTAGACAGCTGAAAAAAAAACAACCCTAAAAGTATGAGACTAACAAAATTAGTCAACTGTTTCGACCTTCTGGGGAGAGGTCCGGTCCGCTCGTTAACCCGTAAATACGTCCTTGAGCACACACGAGTTTACTGAACACATGCACGTGAACACATTTATGGAAGCATAGTTTCCTCTACACAGATGTCACTGAAAACGGTTAAAAATCGACCGCAGAAAAAGTTTGCGAACACGAAACGAAAACTGAGGCAATAAAATGTGAGAACCAGACTCGGTGTTTCAACCCCATCCCCTTCGGGGAGTGTGGCCTGAGTGGAATTCATTATTGCCTCCCTGTTGGAAATGGCTTACGCCTGAATCAACAGCTAGCCGCCGCCACCCTACCCCACCCTCAGGCCCCTTGCCTTGGATTTGCAAGTGTTTATCTCCTCCGTTTTCTTACCGATCGTTCGCTAATGCTGAAGATTTGTAGGTTGTGTATTTTACACATCACTGGTGTGACCGCAATGCTAATACTCAGCTGTTCCATACAAAACTGTTGAGAAACTCTACTACTTTAAAGGATTAAAACAGTAGAGAACCCCAATTATTGCGCTCTCTCTCTCTCTCTCTCTCTCTCTCTCTCTCTCCATCTATCTCTCGCTTTTTCACTTACCAAATATACCAAAGCGAGATGATAATAATAATAATAATAATAAGACAACAGAAACAAAATTCAAAATCTTGAGATTCTCTGTGGTGAGAAAAAGACGAGAAAGGGTGGACAGAGGATAGGAAGGCTGCGCATAGTGTGCGAATGAGGCCTTCTGGCAGAGAAAAGGAAATGATATTCACGTGGTCCACAGCTGGCCTGTTTGTGTAAAAAAAAAATAATAATAAGGTGGAGTAGGAGAAAAAGGAAGGGGAACATGTTCAGTGAGACAACCTGCTTTAAGAAAAGAGCGCACACTGAAATAAGCGTACACAAGGGAGGTTTATACCTGCCCCTTGACAAATTATATGTGTGTGCAGTTAAATAAGTTCAGCTAATCAGATGGTAAGTTTTAATAATAATAACTGAAAAGATAATAATTTACTAGATAAAATGAATGATATAAAAATTGTTAATTTTAATATTTATTTTTTGGAACTGATATACATTATTGTAATGGGAAATTTCAGTCTAAGAAAAACACATAGTTTAAATAATATACTGTTAGAATTTGTTATTCCTAAACCAAATTTTATTCTATACAGTATTTTAAAAAATTTTGTTACTTTTCCAAATCAATTGAAAATACTTTTTAAAAAACATAAAATTGTTTGTAGAATATTACATAAGATAATACTACATCCGATTGCCTTTAAAGATTATTAACAGTTAATATAGGCTTATTATTAGATTTTATAAAAAAAATTAAGATCTCTTAAAAAATAATATATACAAAACATTTTTAATAAATTTTGCAGATTTCAAGAATGTATTAAAATTATTACACGAATGATACGAATTCTTACACCTGTCCTGACAAAAAGGAATGCGTAACCTGCTTTAATGATTCATAAAGAAATTTTTTTAAGAAAAGTTATTGCTTTATACACTTCACGATTTGCACCTAAAATTTTTGGTAAATACTCTGAATATAAATGTTACCAAAATTCTGCATATTTTACTTCCTTAAAACCAGTAGAATCAGTCATGTATGGGGTTCCTGGAAGTCAGCTTATTTGTGTATCTACATGAGAATGTTTAACTTAAGCTCACTGCTTTAAGTTTGTAACGCTCTACTGCATGCTTCATCAGTGTGACAGGTGTCAAGGTTTAGCAGGAATACAGGATGTCATAGTATTAAAAAGACACAAAGCCATTTAAAATCGAGGTGGAAGAGGGAAGTCGAGCATCTCTTAAAAACGTTACAAATAAATCTGATGACTTTAAAATTAATTTATATGATAATACCTGGAACTTGATGCAAAATCATTATATTGCAGATGCTAAAAGAACTTGAATTAGACCATTGCAAAAATAATTTAGATACGGATACATGCTTTATTTTAATGGTTTTTCTGAAAACTATCACTTATTATCCATAAATCTATTCAAGCTTTTTAATATTATAATATGAATGCAAAAGTATGTCCTTTTGTCATCTATTATAAAGAAGTAAGTGACAAATTGCTGAACATGAACTTCTGCGTCATAAGCAATACTAAAGGACCACTTTGCACATACCACACATGCTTTTCTAGGAAAAGTTATGTTGACACTCCAAAAGGAATTAAGCTGGATTAAAAATATGAGACACTTCCCCAACAGAGTACCAAATTCATACAAAAAACAAGTTCTGTTTGAATCCACTAGCTGTGTTTGTTCCCTGTGACAACCATTTACTTTACTTGGTGGTGTTCATGCAACTCATGTACATTTTTTGGGACAGTAGACCATGTATTTACCTTCTTTTCCTGTTCCACTCATAGATGGAATGTTCTCGTAAATATTACACTAAAAGGACATTGTGATACCAGGTGGAGTTCAAAAGCAGATGCGGTAAAAGCAATATCCACTCAGGTGGATGAAGTGATCGCTGCACACTGGAAAACCTGAGGGATACACCGACCGAAACAATCGATACGGGGGAAGATGCAGCATTAATAATTAATGCGATAGAAAACTTTAATTTTGTGACCTTTCACTTTTTCTGAACAGATACTCTTTCTTCTATGGACAAAATCCAGATAATCTTGCAGACCAAAGGAGTAAGCTTTATTCAAGCACTGACACTTCTGGAGACGCTAATGGATAAATTCAACATTTGGAGGAATGAGCTGTTTGACAATGTCATTACTAAGGCAGATCAGGTATGTAATAAATGGGATGTCAGTATCACAAAAATGATTAGAAGGAAGCACACGATGCCAGGGGAGTATGCAGATGATAATGCATTAACCATTCGGCAAGAAATGCGACAGTCTCTAATAGAAATTTTGGACAAACTGTCAGTTGAAATTTTAAGCCGTTTCTCTAACATAAAAGAGTTAGAAAAATGCTTTGGGTTCCTCTGTAAATTTGAGGCGTACATAAATGATGAGGATATACATTTTAAGTAACAGCTTTCCCAAATCAATATTAACTGCACCGTGCTTGCAAAACTGTATCCACATGACATAAACAGTGAAGAAGTGTTTAGTGACTTGAAAGATGTCATACTTTTATTAAAAATGGCAAAAGTTAACGGAGAACAAATGGACTTTACACCTCAGGGACTGCTACAATACATTTCTTCAGTCGGATTAGAAGCCTACAAAACACTAGCAACACCTTTAAAAAAAATTGTCTTCTTTACCAGTGTCTGTAACTTCTTGTGAAAGATCGTTTATTAAACTTAAATTGATTAAATTGTAACTACGATCAACAATATCTCAGGACAGGGTATCAAATCTAGCAATACTTTCAATTAAAAACGACATTGCTTCGTCTTTAGATTATAGTGATTTAATAACCGACTTTGCAGCAATTAAGGCCAGGAAAGTTACATTTTGGAACGTCTCGTTTTAAATATTTATTAAATATTAACAATAAATATTAAGTGTTTGTTAATAGAAGACAGAACCATTAACCAGTATTGGTAAGTGATTTATTTTATTACTATGAATGTAGTTCTTTGTTTACCTTTATGTTGCTTTAGGATATTGTTTTTATGATGCGCTTTAGACCTACAAGGAATTTGCATGTTTATTAGAACATTTTTATGTTATACATTTTTTATATTACTACATTTTTGTAGTCTACATTTGTTACTAATAAATGTATACAAACTGAATACCGGTAATATTAAACTTACAATATGTAATTTCTTAATTTTGACTTAACAAATATTCTTAAATTTAATTAAGAAAGTTGTGTTAGTGGTTATAATCACAAACAGAATTATCACTGTTGCACACCACAATAGGAAAATTATTCCGATTAGCGCTTTCAAGCTTCACAGCTGATCGTCAGATCAGAAATAACAATAACAGGACAAACAACTTCTTAATACCCCACTTGTACACATTTTCGTAAACAAACTATAAGTTAAATGTCCTTCACTGGATGGGCCTTCGTTTTTTCTCTTTTGTCCCCTTTTAATTGTGAAGGCTGTAATGCGACATAAATAGAGCCCCACATAACTAAGATTATAATGCAAATAATCAAAGAAATTATTTAAACAAACCCAAAATGAGTAGGAAAATAAACGGATAAAATGATAAAAGAAGTACAACACAGTCAGGTGTTATAAATAAAGCCCTGTACTGTAGTAAGTAAGAATTAAACTTTGTAAAAGTGCTAATTGTAACAAGTGACAAACAGTGCCAGTCATTAAGCAACAGAGAGGTATTCGCTATGACATTCACTGATGATGAATGCCATAAACTAAAGTGACAATAAAAGAAATCAGTAGAGTGTGATACCATTAAAAAAAAACTAAAGGATAGGCATTGCTGTTAGTATTAAGTAAAATACTCATGATTGAATTAGTAATAAGACCTATTTTATTGTTCAGTAATAAGCCTATAGGCAATTCTGGGTTACCACTTAAATAATACAGCGGTACCGTACACCAAATATTTTGTTATTGTTTGATAGATTGTAAGCATAATCCTAGCCACGAAGGCAATATTATGAGTTAGGATGTTAACATGTTTTATTAGTATTTTTATTAATGTTTAGGCCTAAGGCAATTTAAGATGTCAAAACATTTGTAACAATATTGTAATCAGGCTAAAGGGTTCAAAGGAGGTATTCGATTAATTAATAATATCATTTAAAACATAATGACAATTTAAGGCATAGGCCAGATAGGTAATATAGAGAAAAGTAAAGTCAGAAATGAATAAATAACGAGTTAACATTGGCAAACTAATAAAAAAGGACCAAAATTTTAGTAAGACACAAGTTTTAGAATAATTGTGAACCAAATTAAATTAGTCTGACAAAAATTAAATATTGTATAATAAAAGTTAGGGCAGTACTATGGTCCAGATTTAGAATTCTTGTAAAGGTGTAAAAACGCCTATTATAAAGTCAACCCATATAAAATTACGTACCAAAATGTAGATCTTTGTAATAGGAACAAAACTATGTAAATTAATTTTAACTTAAACAAAAGGTAACAAAGGAGTATTTTTTGACATTGGAAGGCAAGGATATGATTTTCAGTACTATATGCCGCTTGACCTCAAGTTCGTGCAAACTGACCAATCAAAGCCAGAGTTTACTGGTCAAAAAACCGTTACTAAGACGAGAAGAATTATTATTGTATTGTTGAACGCAAGACAGAAAAGGTCAGAACCATATAGCTGACGCCTAGAGTGAAGATAAAAAAAATCAAACTTAAATTAAATTAATGACTTAAAACAGAACCATGGAAGAGGAGAATATACTAAAAAACTGATAAGATGAAAGCTGACCGATGGAAGCTTAAATCTACACCAATATCAAAAATCATAGAAGACTGGCTTGCTGCAGTATACAAGTGACGTAAATATATTTCCGAAGTAATTTCATAACAACACTACACATAGATCAACTTCACTACACTATATAAACTATCTACAGTGATAATTAGGATAATCACTTAACAATAATACGGTGGTTAACAATAATAACATTTTATTTCAACAAAAACTGAGGAAGCACGTTTCTTTTAGTTAACTGACCAGGGCGGCCATCTTGTTTAGCAGCTATTTTCCAGTACAGACAACGTCTGTCGTTGACGCAGTTAGTTAAAAACATAACTTTCATATTTGTTAACATTAATAATTAAGATTTCTTATTTTTATATATTTGTAATGTGTTGTACGTCTTTTTAAAACATTTCTGACTTCTTAACAGCCCAAAGAACCCAAGCCCTGAGATTATTAATTTGGGATCTAGCTTACGATGGTACAGCAAGTCAAACTTCCGTCTCCGCGTTTGTACTTTATTTCGGTGTCCGATGTGTACTACAACTGTGTTTTCTTCACAAGTAACTAATGCCAGATTATGGAAGTTATGTACGACAATGTAACTTAAATAAAATTTCCTTTGTTAGTGTACATTAAAAGGGTGTATTTATTGGAAGTATAGAAATTAGTTTCCATTTATCGCACATAATTACGGTACAGAGATGATTTTTGGAGGTTGTGTCTACATTTAACAACGTAACTTAACCTTTTAGATTTTTAAAATGAATTAGACTTAACAAAAATTTCCTTAGTTAGTGTACACTCAAAGGCTGTATTTATTGTATGGCTAAAAGGCTGTATATACATTAAAGGCTGTATTTATTCGAAGTACCGGAATTAAAACCTAGTTCCAATTTATAACCTAGTACAATCTAAGGTATAACCAAACAAGTACATTAAAATCCTTTTTTCAACATAATGCAATAAAAAGCAATGTGCAGTTTCTGTTAACATGCAGATGATTAAGTATTAATAATGGATTAGAGTGGAATTTAATGTTACTACGGTCTGAATTAATACAAATAAAATTGGAGAATCTCGTAAACATATTAAAGAATGCTTGTATATTACACACAAAATTATTACAGTACGGACCTTTGTTAATGAATAGAAACAAATGGGACTGTATACTTTAGTATGTACTAATAAAATTCACCTTTTTTCAAATACCGACATCTATTGTTGTTTTTTTTCATACGGTACTCTTAAAAAAAAGATCATTAACAACATACATTATGAGAAAACGTGATTACAAATCATAACCAGCCATTAGTTACTTGTGAAGAAAATAGATATAACATTTACAAACAAGAAATCTTCAATTCTCTCCCTATTTGTTTTATAAAAACTAGAGTTTCTACTGCAGGTTTTAAGTCCACTAACTACTTAATTAAATATACATAATTGTTCATGTATCTTGTTGGGTAACATATTATATTAATACATCTGCTTCCTACTCATATGTGCAAACAATGTTTTTAATGTACGGTCCTAAAATCTTTATCAACACTTTATATCTTTAAAATTTAGACAAAGTCTAATGAGCAATTTGGCCTAACCTGAATTTACATGACCAAATTTATTTTGGTCAGAACAACTTTATTTTGGCAAATACAAAAAGATGTTGCAATTTCATCAGGGCTCACACCTGCTGCCAGGCTTAGTTCTATAACATGATAGGGAAGGAAGAAATCAGGCCGAACCTGCAACCACTGTGGGAAGGCTTTTACACCATTAGCAAAAAGATTAATGATGTCATCTAAGAATAACTCATTAGGCTATTTAGCTTTATTTATACATTTAATGCATCTTAATTAGTACACTAACAGCACTGCTCTGTCTTACAGTAACACAACACATTACACTAACTCAAAAGAATTTCTTGTTTTCAATTTAAGAAAGTTGAAATTGTGTATTTGTTTTCTTTTCCATTCACTTTTTGTGAAACGTGCTTTAGATTAATATGTGTACGCTTACTATATTGAAATCCAATGTTCACTATCCAATAATTACAAGTGGAATTAGTAACATTATGTACTGTTGTGTGATTATCAATCTATCGTCGGCCTAATTTGCAAAACACGTAACTCACATTTTTCACTTTTTATAGGAGAAGCAAAAAACTAATTTATTTTGATATAAAAAAAGCTATTATCAATATTTTTTAAAACTTATCAAGAATGTATTTTTTGTAGAGAAATGATAATACTTGTTAATGATTGTTCACATATTTTTATTTTATAATTGGAGATACGAGGTTTGAATTATCCAAATTATGGAGTTACGTGTTTGTGTACATAAGATATGTGGTTTGCACGAATTCTTATGTTGGAGTTAGTGGTCTAGAAATAGTGAAATGTTGCTTAATAATAATATATTAACTATATTAGCAAGAAAAAGGCTTCATAATAACAGGCAAGAAAGTAAGAATATAAAATATTTATCAGCTTGAACAAGTCAGGTATGATAAAATCAGTCTTTTACATAAGACTTTAAATAAGGAAAGTAGTAGGCAATTTAAAAAAAAAATGAATCAGTTAAAACAACAAATTGTCGTAAAATGAGTGATAGTCCACTGGGATTGTGATTTTTAATTCCTGGAGGTGTCTATATTTCGCTTCTGTGATTTTCAACCTGGCAGTGTACAAACTTGGGAAGTTTATTTCACGAAATTCTTGGATTTTTTCACTCCAATTACTTGATGGTGGCTTACTCTTTGCTCTTAATGTCCTGCTTTTGGCTGTTGATTCACAAGCAGGAAGAAGTTTTGTATTGGTCATTAAAATTCAACTTATAATGAATTTTGCCATCACTTGTAAACTGCAGGCAGCGGACCTCTGTAACTTTAGCATCGCCTGACCTATTATTGGTGCACTATAGTTTTTAAAAAAAGTGTGATTCAAATTAGACACTTCATAAGGTCGAGGATTTCTTCTTGAGTTCTTGCATATGTCCACATAATCAGCAGGCACATGAACATCTCTTTGTCGAAGATGTCTTTCTATAGTGGCATGCATCGGGTCACACTCCATTTGAGTGTGGCCCTTTTCCAGATATTTGCACTCAATTGCGATGCCGTGCCTCATTGCTAGATGTAACAGTGCATTGCTTAGGACTGCACGCCTATTTTGGTAGTTACATCTGTCACTGAAAATGACAATTTTTTCAGAATTGTTTGCAAGAGGTAATTTAGACTCAATAAAATGGGTCAAAATGCTAACAAATTCATTTGCGGTCAACTCTCCTTCCGTTTCATTCCATAAATAACAAAAACCGTCATGATTCTTAAGGTCGTAGATGCAATAGTTGTGTACAGATAGTTTTTGCCTGTAATAAAGTGCAGAACAATTCGATTTTGGACTTAACAATAGGCTCTGCAAATCAACAGTATATACATGTTCTTCATTTTTTTTATCTTTCTCTTTTTCTAGTCTTGCAGCATCCTTCATTTTGATATGTTTACTGTGTTCTTCGTCATCAATGTGATTCAGCTTATGAGCTCTACATAGATCGCATTGATCTTTCTTTGGTCTATAGAGGGCTCAATTCATGTCCTCAAATGTTTTGTGGAAGGAGCAGCTAGACAGTGGCTTACATTTTTTTTCTTTGCACCAGTTGTCACAATAAAACTGAAACAACTTTGCTTTGGATGTCCAGATGGACTCTAAATAAAGCTTTTTTGTCGATGCCCAACAGTAATGGGATTCTACAGTGGGCAGTGATGATAAAAATTCTTTCAATCATTTCAACCTGGCTGCTAATTCCTCCTGTCTTGTTTCTTTCCTTGATCTCTCCTTGTTCACAGTACTTACATCAGTAACATTTACATTATTTTCTACTGTAAGTTCTTCTAAAATTTCATCATGTTCTTCTAATTTATCTTCTTCAAACCATTTATTAGCATCCATTCCCCCAGTCGCAAAGTTGCCAGAAGCGTCTTTTGGCACACTCTAACTTTTGTTTTGTTTACATTCAAATGAAATTTATAAGAATATTTCCTGTGAGAAGTGGTTTCATTAATTCTATCTTGAGACCTCTGAATAATATTTATGTCTGTCAGACTTCTTACGTAATACTTTTTCTCCATCCAGTTCATTTCCCAGAAATCATTGAATATTTTGTTCATTCTGCATCTGTAAGATATTTACAATGGTATGTTTGGCCCTTACACTTGCAGGTTATTGGCTTCAATTCTCTTTTAGGCCTGGTGACATATTCCTTGAATTTTCCATCTACATATTTTCTTCCTATATAGTCTTTACCCTGTTCACGTAAAATCTTAGCTTTCTTATTCTCCCACTCTTCTTCTACCACTTGGTGTCTTTTTCTTCTTTTGGGTTTCAGAACTACTTCACTATTGTTTTCATTATGGTCTATTTCTTCTGAAACTTCTTCACCAGTATTGTTTTATTTTTCAGTCCTCTGTCCATTAATATCATTATTTACATCAGTTACATTATTTGTGTTATTATCTACATAGTTTATATTATTTATATCAATAACTGTGGCATTTTCATAGTTTTCAAACGTATCAACCTTTAGGGAACACTTTTCCATTTTGTTTCCATGTCCATCATATAGTTCAATGGTACCATTATTATTTACTTCTGTCAGTAGGGCATTATCATACAACACTTTTTCTGATGGTAATTGCATATTTTTGTCGTATACTTCGGTTACAACAACAACTTGTGTTCTATTTATGTCTGCACTTAACTCCGGTTGATAACCCTCCATTACTTGCCCACATGTCGTTTCAATTTCATCCGTTTCATTTAGAATTTGAGTCGGTTCATTCAAACTGTAATTGCTAGGGCTAAATATGATAGGGGTACCCACATTTTCAACTTTTTGTTCCACTGCATCACAAATTTCAGTCCCTGAAAAACTTATTATATTATCAGGGAGGCATTCGTTTAAGTTATCAGCGTAACTTGGATTAACAAAATCAATTGCTTCAGTATCATGAAGAATCATGTATACTAGATCATTGTTTTCAGCAGTAGCTAACGCGTTATCACAACTTTTTTCTAAATTCATATTATTGTTAAAATTTTTTGTATTTCTACTATCTCCATTCTCTGTAGGAGCTTCACCAACACTCTGCTCTGGTAGCAGAATTATTTTTGCCTCATACATATCTTGTCCTAGTCGCACCAATTTTTTGCTTCTTGAAGACATTGTGGTACTGAAAAGGAAAAAAGCCAATTAGTGGTCAATAAAATAAAAACAATACTGACCACTTAACTCCTAAAACTTTGTTCATATCACAAGTTGACTTTTTTTAAAACCTTGTATCTCCAACTACATTACGAACGCAAAACTCGTAACTCCAGAACACCTAACTTAGCAAACATATTAACTTCAATAGAGAAGTGATAAATTACTAGAATGTTGTTTTTAACAAAAATACATTTTAGTCCTATACTTTATTATTTAACTCTAAAAGATGTAGAATTTACAAAACAATCGCCATAAAGTCAAGAGATTCGTAAATAAACTTTGACAGACTCAAAACATGTAACTCCATAATCACTATAACCTAATCTAAATTTTTGATTCTTTTGCAAAACACTGAACTCCCATACGCGTTTGAAAAACTATTTGACTTAATATTAATGCATACAGTAATCAACTACCCATTATGCAAAATAACAATAATAAAATTACTCACCTCCACAGAAATAAACAGTGTTTAGTTTTTGAGCTTAAAACTGAGTAATAACAATGATAATGCACAAGCAGTGAAGTTAACCACCTGTTGCATGGAAGCAGGCTGTGAACTGTGGGAGTTCAGTGGTTTGCAAAAACAAAATTCCCTCCAATTAGATAAGTGGTTTATAAATTTCCTTTTTAGGGCATTTCAAAATTTTTGCGAGTTACGAGGTCTGACAGAGCTGTGCGAGGATCTCAAACCAACTAATAACACACAAAAACCCAAAATCAATTTTTTTGGAGTTACGTGTTTTGCGAATTAGGCTGACGCTATATTATCAGTTGAATTTCTGAATTCCTTTGATTCATTAATAAATTTTACTAATTTGTTTCTTTATGTCTATTGAATGATTTCTTATTAGTTTTTAATCTTTGTGTTTTCATTATTCATTTGTAAATTCTTGGATTTTGTTGTCCATGACGTGTCCATTACTAATTATCATTAAAACACGCACACACACAATTCCTTTTTCCTTTATTAAATTTGAATTCAGTATTAGTCATCTTTGCTGTTAACATGGACACATCTTGCAAATGTTCATTTCTTACAAGTTCTTCTCTTTACAGGACTAATAGTTTTGTAAAAAACTCAATTGTTTGTTATTACATTTTCAATTGTTACCCTTAACATTTCAACCTCATCATAAAATAACTGTTGAGAAACTGAGAGCTCTTTGTTAAAAAAGATTTTTCATTAGTAAAGTTACTAATAAGTAGGCATACATTTGTACTCATAATATGAGGTTAAGAATTAAGAAAAGGTGAAACCAACTCGTTACACTGAAAAACTTCTAGGTATACTACTATTGATTGAAAAAGACAAGATAACTCATGGTGAACTTTTCTTTCAAACCTTTTAACACCATGGATTCTGCGTTTATCCACAGTTACTTTGCCCTTTTTTACATTTTATCAACTTGTGTTCCCAGAGTCACAGTATTCTGAATTGTTCTTAAAATTCCATTTAGGATTAGATCCATCTATAGTTATCTGTAGAACTTTATTAAGATGGAGATTTATTCCTAGTAGAGTTATCTTTGAATCCCTTAAAAACTCTTAAAGATTACTTTAGATTAGGAAGTCAGAGAAATACAGAATTCAAGTAGCAAGTTTCCACTACTTTGTAAAACATATCCTAGAAACAAACTGTGACATCCAGTAACTGCTGCTGAGAAACCTTACTAAGGGACTTATAAAAAAAAAATTATACGCTTGCTCGTTTGAACATCTGATGAAAAGGTTTTGTAAAGTGTACCTAACCTACAATGTACAATGCTCGACTTGTCTTTGTATTCCATACTTCTAGCAGTTTTACATGATATATTGCTAACACGAATAAGAAAAGTTTAAATCTGCTGAAGGTCTAAACGAGTGATAGTTATTTGCAGACTGACAGGGCCATAAAATAATTCTGAAAGAATTGTTGCTTTTACAACACCATCCTTTATCAAGTGACTACTCAAATCTTCCAGTTTTTCACAGCAAACTGAAGTTTGATGATTTGATCCATCATGACCTAGTGATGGTCCAAACATTTCAAGGATTCTCCTAGCCTTAAAAAACTGGACTGGCGTCATTGACGTACAGCCACGTCGATGTGGTTTATACGAGGCTCGTTATGAATTATTGTTTACAGTTTGTCTAAGCAACAATGAGACCCCAAGGAGCGTGTTTAAAAAAATATCGGTACGGAGAACCATACATGACTTCCATGTTTTAAGATTTATATTTAAAATCATTTTAGAAATGAAATATTTCCACAGAAACTACTTCTATCTTCAGCCTCAAGCACAGAATTGTGGTCACTAACATATACCACCTCACGTTAGCGCACTCAATTTTCACTGATGATGGCAGTCGATGGCACTTCCGAAACGTCTGGTTTTGCAGAAAACATTGGACTATGGCCAAACAACCCGTGAAGGAATTTTATCAACAAACTACTTCTTTGTTGCCGATAATGTAGTACACATATAAAAAATAATCCCCTCCCCCTTCAACTTCCCCCTACCCCTTTTCATTTATAGATAATTCATCTACCTTTCTGCAGGGGAAAGGTATGACCTTCTTTACAGGATAATTTATTTATCAAAATTAAGTACTTTACTCTTGTTAAAACATAAAACGTTGCAGGTAAACTACCCCTTCTCCTTAACCGATCTTCACCAAAATCAACAAGCCTTTCCACAGTGGTTGCAGGTTCGAGCTGATTCCTTTACTAAATACAACTACTTCATTAACAACTCGGAACACAAAGTTTTTTATGAGTAAAAACATAAAGTTTTACCTTACAACCTGAACCGGTTTTCACTTTTAAAAAGCTTCTTCAGAGGTTCTAAAACTGTACCTCTGAAGAAGCTTTTTAAAAGTGAAAACCGGTTCAGGTTGTAAGGTAAAACTTTATGTTTTTACTCATAAAAATCTTTGTGTTCTGAGTCGTTAATGAAATAGTTGTATTTAGTTAAGTAACGGACACATCATGGACAACGAAATCCAAGAACTGATTCCTTTCTTCCTGATCATGTTATAGAACTAAGCCTGGCAGCAGATGTGAGCCCTGAAGAAATTGCAACCAGGGTGTACAGAGTCTTCGTCTTTGTATTTGCCAAAATAAAGTTGTTCTGAGCCAGGTCATGTAAATTCAGGTTAAGCCAAATTGCTCATTAGACTTTGTCTAAATTTTAAAGATATAAAGTGTTGATAAAGATGTTTAGGACCGTAATATAGTAAGGGTACACATATTAATGTAAAGCATGTTTCTATAAAAAGTGAATGGAAAAGAAAACAAATACACAATTTCAATTTTTTTAAACTGAAAACAAGAAATTCTTTAGAGTTAGAGTAATGTATTGTGTTACCGGTACTGTAAGACACAGCAGTACTGTTAATGTACTAATTAAGATGCATTAAATGTATAAATAAAGCTAAATGACCGAATAAGATATTCTTAGATGTAGTAATTCAGGTTAGGTCTAACTGCTCATTAGACTTTGTCTAAATTTTAAAGATGTTTAGGACCGACCATTAAAAACACTGTTTGTACATATGAGTAGGAAGTAGATGTATTAATATAATGTTACCCAACAAGATCAGGAACAATTATGTATATTAAATTAAGTAGTTAGTGAACTTAAAAACCTGCAGTAGAAACTCCAGTTTTTATAAAACAAATAGGGAGAGAATTGAAGATTTCTTGTTTGAAAATGTTATATCTGTTTTCTTCGGACACGTCATGGACAACAAAATCCAAGAAAGTGTAGTTTACCTGCAACATTTTATGTGATAACAATGGTAATTTTTTCTATGACGAACGATAACTGCCGTAAATTCAAACATAATCAAATAATTTTTTGCATACGTCCCTACATTGTAGAGAGCTCAAGGCCTATTGATTTTGGTGAAGATCGGTTACGGGGAAAGGGTAGTTTATACCCTGATTAACGAAAGAAAGTGACTGGCGGAGCGGCCGTGCGGCGACCGAGTTTGTAGTAAAAACATTCCACTTAATAACCTTGTGGAAACGTAAAATACAGGGCTAGAAATGTCTAATGAACTGTATTTTTAATCATCAATTAAAGACGTTTTTAACAAACTTTTCTAATTTTTTAAATCTTTTTTCAATTAATTTACATTGAGAGTTAAATAAAAAAAATACACGAATTTGAATTAAAAATTAAGGATTTATCATTTTTATTAACATAAGAACTCGGAGGTGAAGCATCGGAAAAACATTTCTTGTAGACAAATGGTAGTCTACCTTCTTTAGTACAATATATCAAAAATTGAGATTCCTACAAGTAATATTAACGACGTTATTAATTTTTTCCAAATGTACTGTTAACTCCGTTATTAATAATTTTTTTCATTGAGTTTTTTCACAATAAGCATAACAAAATTGTATTCATCAATACAAAGTGGTATGTAACCTTCAAATATTATGAAATATAACCGCAATCAGTTAATATAGGAAAATTAGAACTAACATCGCTCAACGGCGCACCATCGAGTCAAGGTACAGTAACAGCCCAAAGAAAGTGGTGCATACACTCATGGCTCACACATTGACACATAGCCAACTTGCAACGAGTCACCAACCTCTCATAAGTATATACAGAGATTTTAGTTATCTGTCTACTTATTTAATCTAATCTATCTACCTGGAGATCTGCCAAAAACTTACATCTGACCAGACTTTTGTCGTTTAGTTGAACTACATGCTTTTATAACAGATGGAGTGTCTTGAATGATTGTTTATTACTCTTTTGCAGTACGGTATTTATTGTTTTCTTGTTAATAAACTATTTTTGTTTTGTGATCAGCTTTAATACTACTAATTTAAGTGCAATGTAATTAATGGGAAATTGTTAATGCCATTAAAATTTCTCAACAACTCATTATTTAACTATGAAATACAGTTTACAGTTTAAAACTACCGAGCAAAGCTCGGTCTACCAGATATTGCATAATTATAAGAGTATTTTACTGTTATAATGTATTGAAATGTAAAAACAATTAGTAAATTACTTGTTGTAGCATTGACAAATAAATAATAAAGACACTACGGTACTTACAAGTATTGTAGTGTTCTTCAGCTTTTATGGAATCCGCTCATAAAATGTGTATAAATCATAAAAATACACTATTAAAACACTCTATAAAAAACACTTATTAAAACATTTATAGCTGTGAGTTAGTAGCCTTCAAACGTAGACAGTAGCGCGCACGAATAAAATGGGTCCACTAGGTTCTGACTGTACTTCCGCCGCAGAGCGCCATGGACTGCTCTCTGTGAAATTCACTTTATATATTAATCCATTGTAATATTCCTATCACGTACAAGGTGTAAGTTGTATATGTCTTCTACACTTAGTTATCTAAAGAGAGCGTCACGCAAATCTCATTCATGTACAACTTTTAACAACTGAGTTAACAGGACATTAGAAAAAAATTAATAATGTCATTAATTTTAATCGTAGGAATCTCAATTTTTGATATATTGTACTAAAGAAGGTGGACTACCATTTGTCTACAAGAAATGTTTTTCCGATGCTTCACCTCTGAGTTCTTATGTTAATAAAAATGATAAACCCTAAATTTTTAATTCAAATTCGTGTATTTTTTTATTTAACTCTCAATGTAAATTAATTGAAAAAAGATTTAAAAAATTAGAAAAGTTTGTTAAAAACGTCTTTAATTGATGATTAAAATACAGTTCATTAGACATTTCTAGCCCTGTATTTTACGTTTCCACAAGGTTATTAAGTGGAATGTTTTTACTACAAACTCGGTCGCCGCACGGCCGCTCCGCCAGTCATTAAGCAATGGGATGCAGACTGCTAAACTGGAGATGTCAACATCTATATCAGTGGTTCTACATTATCTTGGTCACTTCCATGAAAAGAGAATGTAACTTGATTTCTGAATTCTTTCTCATATCCTTTAGTTCTTTCTTCTGGTTATCAGCATGTTTTAAGAAATAAAGATCAATGGGTTCTGCCTACAGGGATTTTGACAAATGGTGGAACAGACAAAAAACTTTACTAACAGTATTTGTCATTTGTGGATGGTAATGGATAGGCTTTGCTTGATGTTTCATATCACATAAATCTTGGATAAAACTCAAAGCTCTGCAAATAACACTAAATAGATCGAGCTAAAGATTGCATCCAAGTGTTCAACCCACCTGGTTTCACAAAATTTCAAGAGTCTAGTTTTTTTTTTTAACTAGGAGTAGATCTTAACTATTGTATAAGGTGTTTGAAAAAAGCGCCCCATTTAGTGGAATTTAAAAAAAAAAAAAAAAAAAACACTTCCTTCATTGTCGTCAAGCAGTTTTTTAAGACAGACACAATATAAGCATGGCAAAGTGCTAGATTGAATGAGTGGCTTGCACAGTAAACATTAACAGCTTGAGGGAACTTTTATAATACTATTGCTGCACTACCCTGAAATTGACCCCAATATAACCGTGTTCCCTCATGTACAGCATGAGACTGAACTCCATGTCTCTGATGGAGGGGATAAAGTATGAGCGAGTATGTTTGTGTTAGTGTCGTTAGTTTGTCAAGGCCAATAAATCAAGACAACAGCATGGCCCTGTTCACAGTCAGACAGGCATCCACTTACAACGGCAATCAGTCCTTACACTTTGTAATTTTACTGCAGTCTGATTTTCACCATTCAAAAACATATATTTTTTGTGTTCACAACTTAGTACTTTTCAAGTAGTTATCTTATAGTAACATTTAGCAATTCGAATTTGTGAACTATCGGTTAGGATTACTGTACTTATAGTTACTTTCAGTTAGTGAGTGAATTATTCTGTTATTTGTAGCTGTCTGTTCATAATCACTCTTCGATAGCCATTGAAAGAAAGAAACTTAAGTTTTGTTGTTCACAGTGAAGGTGACGAAATAATTAGTAATACACTTAATTAAAAATGTGATGAAGAAAAATGTAACGGGATATATCTGGGACGGGGATAAATTTTAATAATTGAAAATAATTTAAAAAACAATAAAACTCACTGACATACCCACTGAATCAAGCAACAAAATGAGCTGCATATTACTGTAATACGTCGGAAGGGTTCATTAAATACTTGAGAAAGCAAGGGGAATGCAGTTCAGAAGAAAAACTCTCTACATCGTGAAAAAAACGTAAAACACGTGAGAAAAGGAAACTTTTTCTTGATGATTTTGATAAGTGTGTAGTAAAAAATATTGTTCCGTATTTTTATAAAAATCAAAATTTGCCCACTGTTAAAAAACTCCTGCCTATGAAGAAAGAGAATCCATTTCCCGTGGAGTGCTAAATTATTTACGCGAGTGTTTAAAAGTGTGGGATTCAAGTGGAAGAAATGTAGAAGTAAAAGAAAAGTGTTAAATGAAAAACCAGAAGTTGTAATGATGCATTACAAGTACCTTGAGCAAATTAAACGTTTTTGGAAATGTTGGAGAAACACATGTTTTTTTTAATGAGAGGAAAGTGAGCGTTGAGTGAGATCTGCTAATATAATGTGAATCGGTGTTTCTCAGTAGTCGTTGGTTTGTTTACACCACTGAGCGTGCCTACGCGTTCGCATGTCTACGCTCTCTTTCTAAGTCACATACCTGTCAGAGACTTGGAGTTCAGTCTAATTATACTGATCAGTAAATTATACTGATTCCAATTTCCTGCAAATCTTTATAAGCACATGCTTCCCTGATATCGTACAAACTTCAAAAAGTCTCAACGAATTATAAATTAATTGTTACTATCCTTGTCTGTGTAGCTAACACTGAGAGAAAACTGTTCAGTTCCAGAAGGATCTGAGGTCTCATCTGCTAGAACACTAAAGCACTATGCACGTTTGATTCTCTCAACTAAGTAGCTATGAATTATTTCTCCATATGTTTCAATTATATCAGTTTGAATTTTAAGACTCAAGAACGATGCATTCAATCTACAGTTCAACACATGTTGTGTAAATCTTTCGTCACAATCTATCCATTATCGAAGTAGGGCTTGAAAATTACCATAATTTTCTTTTTTGTGTTTCTGAACCTGAAGGACCTGTACCTCCATGACCTCTCGATGCCAGTTCTTGCTGGCTAAACAAAATAATAGTTCTGATGATAGCCATAAACTTTTTTATTGTTGTATTGGAGTGTTAGTGGTCTCAAATATTTCTACTAGTAATTTTGTACAAACCACTATGTTGTCTTTGGTATTGACGAGCGCTTTCGGCAATCAAGCCATCTTCAGGTCATTTACCAACGAAATGACAATCTACCAATTTACCATCGTTGGTAAATGACCTGAAGATGGCTTGATTGCCGAAAGCGCTCGTCACTACCAAAGACAACATAGTGGTTTGTACAAAATTACTAGTAGAAACATAAATTTTTTGCAATTTTTAGCCAACTGAAGTTGTCTATCTGAATCTACTTGTGAAGCTGCAGTACAGATTTTTTTTTCAATTCATAGACAAAATTTTGAGCTGAGTGAATATTTTTTATGGTATTCAGCTGACTCACATATCTGGAAATCTTCTTTGGCTTTCTTCCAAGTGAAAGGTAGTCTCACCAAATGTGATAATTTTAAATTATTTCCTTTTCCTACTTCACTTGAGTCATAAGAAAAATATAGCAGTATTTACAGAATGCTCTGCCATTCAGTTTTGAGTACACAAGTCATGGAAATTCTACCAGACATTTCCTTTGAAATTTTAAATCTTTCGCCAGCAGGAAATTTGTTCGATTCTGGCTTAAGCCTACCCATGCTTTCTCAATAAACAATATTTTTGTCATCCTACTCTTAATACACAGGCCTGCGTCAAAGTTGTTGTAATTGATTGGCTTTGATTTATTTGAACTGTTACCTAACCTATATCTTGAAAACTTGCAGATGATGATGCTACAGGCTTATTCCAGCCTACATCGACAGGAATGTATGAAACCATGTTTTCTGTTATGTTTACAGACTTTTTTATTTATGGTAAAGTCTGAAACAGATTTTCTGTTTGTCATATTTAACACACAAAACACAGTTCGTTACATGAAATTATGTTTCATCCACACATAGGGAATGCCTACTAAACCAAAAATAACACACAGAAGCTGGCAATACAGTCATGTGACCATTGTCAAAATAAGATTCTAATACAGTTGGTTGCACCGCAAGTGCTGATGCTGTGCTTTGAGCGAGTCTGTTGCAACTAATAGCGCCGCCGAAACTTCATATTTACTTTAGACTGGAAGAATACAGCCTGAAACACAATAAGTGAACACGAATGTGTTTACACATTTCTTTCTTGGTATATTTTCACATGTTCTTCATTTAATTTACAAATTTAAATTTTCAGGGGAGATCTATCGCCATGCCCCTGCCATGGATCCTTATGTGTGTTCAGAATTACTTCTTTAATGAAAGATCAATCCTGTTGGTTCCTATTACTGTTTATGTCTATTCTGCTATTCCACTTCACAAATCTCAGGTATCTGTACATACATGTGTTCTTTTTAATTGAACATCTTTGTTAATTTGTAAAATTTTAGGCATTCATTATAGTTTCTAAAACTCTATTCAGTCAAAGTTATCTGCAGGCTGTTTTTGTGCACTCTTCTAGTTTTCTTGGCATATAAATGGGGGGGGGTTGTTCTTTACTCTAAAATTAAATAGTCTGGACACCTGCAAAACTCACGGCCTGATTCAGATAAGGATAAATTTGTTTTAAATAAGGTTGATGGTAATCTGGAGCAATCCTTTGATTATCTAACAACTTCTGAAATTTCTGTATATTTCTATTGTATAGTATCCTTTAATTGGATCTATGAGACACAGATGGACCATTTTTCCTTTAATATTAATTATAGGATTTTTTAATGTATGATATTTCTGGATTAAATTCTGTTTAAACACCACTTTTCTGTTTCATCTTTTGTATCATCTTCTTGAATATGATTTGCCATGCTAATCTTTTTAATTATGAAAGAATATAAAAGTGTCTGTTATTTTCTAATTTTCTCTCTTTTAAAGACTTATCTGATACAAGCTTTCTTCCATTCTTCTTATCTTCTCATCTATTGGAATTCTGATGATACTTATGTAGTTAGCACTTGGGCGGTACTTTCTTGGGTTATTGCATTTATGGGTTTAGTGGTTTTATCACTTTGACACTATCTTATTGATATACTTTTGTTTGCAAATTTCAAACAAACAGTGATCATCTGTCAATTAACATGTTTTTGTCGTGTTACATCCACTGCTGCTTATGTTTTTAATTTAAATTACTTTCTTATTTTTACCTTTCTCTTTTTCATTTTTTGATCTGTTAGTACTAAATACTGACTTAGTTGAACGAGTACTACAGTGAAAGGCTTTTACGAATCTTACATTGTCCTTATGCTTCAATAGCTCATCTGTTTCTTGGTTATTCTCCTCTCATCATCTTCTTTAACTGGTCCACAGTAGCTAGAATTTGGTCTGGAGGGGGGGGGGGTCCTGTTGAGTTGGCTTCACACAAAAGAAAAAACAAGTTAAGACTAATCAATATTCCTATTTTTAAAGTGGTTAAAAAAACGTGTGATAACATCCTGAAATAATCCCATTAAAGAAAAAGGTAGACTAACAGCCAATAAAAATACATGTTATTGAAATACTGTTTACAAGATACTTATTGTCTGATTTGATTTTCATACATTTCATATATCACATGTATACACAAAAGATCTGTAATAAACCTGTTCGTATATTTAAAAAAGAGTTACTCCTATATTAGCATACATAGCTTAAAAAATAATAAAACAACCTAAACACTAAGAGGTTAGCAAAAAGTCTCATCAACTATTTTTGACCCTCTTGTGGAGGGGGGTCCAGTACTGTTCGTCCACCCCCATAAATATGCTCCTGGTGGGTAATAATCTTTCTTTCAAAATTTATGTCACTCAAATTAATCACAATTAATATTCAGTTAAAAACTCATATATTACACACAAATGAAAAATTGAAACAGATACAGCAATATACATTCACCAACAGTATTTTTCACATAAACTGGGCTTGATCACAGTTTTATAAAACATAAAATTGATCACATAAATACAATTTATTATTATATTAAAAACAAAATAGTAACCAGAACTATGCATATCAAAACTAAATATTACATTAATCTTGTGTAACTGATCTGAGCATTGCCCTACTTGATGAACTTTTATTGCTGAGTGCATATGATCACTTTATTGTACTTTTTCACTGTTACAAGTTAAATAATTAACAGTAAGTTAAGAGTTCAAACATTTTTGGTAAGAAAATTCAAACAGATAATATAATGGGAACTTCTATACCAATTATCAAACATGAAATAGAAAAATTATAGAGGAAAAATTAGTACAATAAATACTAAAAATCGGTATGGAGAACCACACATGACTTCCATATTCTAAGATTTATATTTAAATCTTAATATCGCCTGCCAAGCGCGATATATTTTCTCTTATACATGATTTACATTAAAATGAAAAAATTTTAATTTTATTGCCTGGCAACAAAATTATTTTATTTTTAACAATTACCATTGTTTGAAAAAGTTTAAATAAATTTGCAAGTACTTTACTCTTGTTAAAACGTAAAAGGTTGCAGGTAAACTACCCCTTCCCCTTAACCGATCTTCACCAAAATCGAAAGACCTTGAGACCTCTACAATTCAGGGACGTATGCAAAAAATTATTTGATTCTGTTTGAATTTGCGGCAGTTATCGTTTGCCATAGAAAATACGCTTGATAAAAAAACGTTGCTGGTAAACTACCCCTTCCCCTTAACCGATCTTCACCAAAAACAATAGGTCTTGAGTACTCTACAAGTCAGGGCTGTATGCAAAACATTATTTGATTCTGTTTGAATTTGCGGCTGTTATCGTTTGCCATAGAAAATACCCTTGTTAAAAAAACGTTGCAGGTAAACTACCCCTTTCCCTCAACCGATCTTCACCAAAAACAATAGGTCTTGAGAACTCTACAATTTAGGGCTGTATGCAAATAATCTTTTGATTCTGTTTGAATTTGCGGCTGTTATCGTTTGCCATAGGAAATACCCTTGTTAAAACATAAAACGTTACAGGTAAACTACCCCTTTCCCTTAACCGATCTTCACCAAAAACAATAGGTCTTGAGAACTCTACAATTCAGGGCTGTATACGAAACATTATTTGATTCTGTTTGAATTTGCGGCTGTTATCGTTTGCCAAAAAAAAAAAAAATTTCCCTTGATAAAAAAAAACCGTTGCAGGTAAACTACCCCTTTCCCTCAACCGATCTTCACCAAAAACAATAGGTCGCGAGTACTCTACAAATCAGGGCTGTATGCAAAAAATTATTTGATTCTGTTTGAATTTCCGGCAGTTATCGTTTGCCATAGAAAAAAAATCTACAGACACACACACAGACACTTTTCGGAAAACGACTTTTTTTCATGTTTTGAGTGTAGTAGAATCAGAATCTGCAATAATCTCGAACACGATTTTTTTTGCCATCACCATACTTCCATTCCTTAAGGAATATGGAAGTAAAAAATTGTTTTTTACAATTAATAACAATAAATTACTAATAATTATAATTAATGTATTATTAAAAAATGCTTAATAAATATTAATTTTACTATAGCAGGAGGCACCTTGATTTACACAGGAGGTTGCTTTCTGTAAGAACTGCCTTTTGAAGTATGCCTTACATAAATTTTGAGGTTATGTTCTACCAATATTATTTTCAAACTAGCAGGTACCCGCGGCTTCGCACGCGAATATTTGTATATGATTGTTGTGGTAACTGTCGAGTTAGTAGTTTGTAACCCAGTCTGAGGATTGACTAATTTTAATGTAAAATGATAACCATCTTCTCCTCTGCAAAACATTACAGGGTACTGTAAAGCATCATAAGCTTGATGTGTTTCTGCAATTCGATGTAGCGTATGATCCCTTGCACGGATTATTATATCGAGTTTATCGCATTCCTGGTTAACTAAAACTACTGCTACCTCATTAGCTGTCGGTGCATTGTAGCGACCCCTGTGCTCTTCATTATTTTCTTTTCGATCAGCATGAATCACATATCGTACTGATTATTATTCGCAGATGTTACAAATTGAAACGCACTTTTCAGTTCACTAACATATGGGTTGATTGCGTGAAGTAAATTTTGAAGTTCTGTTACTAATGGCTTATCCAAGTTACGAATATGATCCATTCTTGTTTCAGATTGCTTTAAATGATCAGCTATGAAATACACCTGTAGAAATTTTGGTACTTCGTTTTGTGGGGAGTAATGAACCCATGAGGTGATATACTTGCCTTTGAATTTTGAAAGTAGGCATGAAGCTCCCTTCGACTATTTCATTGGCTGCGAATAATGTAAATTGAAAAGCTGAATTGTACGATCTTAATGCATTCAAAAATTTTTTCGATAAAAGATGTTCTCAATTTAATAATGATTTTAACGGTTCTGGAGGAGGAAGTATGGGATCTAATAGCATTTTTCCTGCAGAGCAACATAATCCATGTGATTCATTTTTCCACTTTAAAGCTTTGCAATGAGGGCAAACCATACTCGGTAACCCGATATCTGTTTCATTCATTAATAACTGGATTATAATTGAAACCACTATTTAATTTTGCATTCCATCGTAAAGTAGGACCTCGTGATCTGAGAGTCGCTTGCCTGCATCTTTGTGCCGCTAATCTATTTTCACTAATCGTATGACTTTCAACCCGTGAGACTTCTTCTAATCCAGATCTTTCTGAAGAGTTTCCAGGAGCTAATTGCATTTCGACTCCTTCGACATCATTTTCAGATGCTCTAAGACGCCTCTTTCTTTCCGCAGCAGCAGTAGATCTTCCTAAACATGATCGTCTTTTTGGCATTGCAAAGCTAAAAAAAGGGAAATGTATTTATTTGATCTATGCTAATAAATCTCTAGGGGGAAATTAATAATTTATACAATACAATACATATTGCACATATTACTTACCGAAGACGTAAAATTAACGAAAAAAGGCACTGATACTACATCACTGACGCTCATCGCATAATTCTCAATGAAGTAGGTTAAGTATAATTCTCGACAATTAATTATTCCTACTGCACATAGGCCTACTGAATATTCAAATGTCGAAGAGTATGGTTTGTCAGAATCAACATGTACTATATAATCAATGTTACAATGTAATCAAACAATGAATTATTGTATTGTTTATATGAATTCCATATGCTGATAAAAATTCCATATCCCTACTAAAATGTAAATATTCAAATGGACTAACTGATATCAATATTGTAACGTTACATAACCCATGCCCAAATATGATAACACAATCACCCCACTATAAAAGTCAGAAATGGGTATTATGTACCTAGCTATAGAATACTTTGTACTACAGAACACTGTAAACAATAACAAAGTGAAATGTAGTGTACAGAGTGAAAAATAGTGTACATAGTGAGAGTGTAAACTTTTAAAAAAAGAGCATCTCACAGATTAGTAATGTAGATGAAAAAACAATCAATTGTAGCAGTGGACTATATTGCTGCTGACCAATTTTGTACTTTGTGTAATTTTTATTGTGTAGGCCACAAAGGTCTTGTACCTAGGTATAATTTTATGTTTAATATAATAATTGTGTTTAAATATAAGATAACCCAGGGTTAGATATAAAATAATAATGATATAAAATAATACTATGTGAGCAAGATGGCATAGGAAAATAGTTTAGAGTAAGGATACTTTAAGTAAATAATAAATAAATCCAATTGAAGGGAATTAAAATATAAAAGACCAATGTACAAGCTTAAGGGAAAATATAAAGAAAAACCTTAAATAAATTAAATTGGATTATGAACAAAATTTAAAAAGGATTATTTTTCTAAAAAGAAGAAATAAATTTATAATAATTAATAATAGCCTATATACTAAAAAGTATATAGATTCACCCATAAAAAACCATAAAAAAAAAATCTTGGTTACTACGAGTAACCAACTAACAAGATTAATTTAATTGTTAAAACGATCGGGAAGAGAACGTTTGAAAAAAGTGTAATGCCTATTTAAATTTGAGAAAATTAATGAATACTTTTGGAATAACTAGTGCGAAATTTAATAAAATTGACGATTGATGTCCACCTTATGTTAGAACTCCTTCAAGTATCAACATTCACGTCCTTAATTTGATGAAACTTTGAAAAAATCCAACTACCAGTTCCAGGCCTAGTCATACTGCACGTCGATATTTTGGTGAGATCGTATCCAAGTAAATTTAACTAAATTACAACTCAACTATAACTTCTAACACTAGAAACAGCACCATATATTTAACACTTCAGGAAAAGAGGTGAAACAAACTTTATTATTTTTTGTTAACCAAAAAATCTGCATAACGGATTCTTGTGAATTGCAGGCCGACATTAAATAATTTTTGTGTATAGTGAAGGAACGTAACCTGTGATCTGGCGGATAAACTCGGAACTACATACTACAAAAATATAATCTATTAATTAATGTAAAGCTTGGTATTAAATTATTCATTTCTGACCGTCTCATAGTACAAAGAACTCAAAAATAACCCTGGAAAATTAATAAATTAATTCTTTATTATTTATATTTTATAAAAGATAAAAATATTTGTTATACATTCTATGTTTACAAAATAAGATCGAACTAATGTTGTGTTGACAGTGAGAATCGATTATAACTTTCTGTATTGGGAGAAGATAAAAAACATTGTATTTATTAAATAAATACAATGAATACTTTGTTATTTGAATAAAATGTGTATTATTTTCAGTAGAGGGTAGTTGTTTACAGATTGTCAGGAGACAAAGAAGAGGACGGACAACCAGAAAATATTACATACCATTGGGGTTAATTTAACCTCCAATTTGTGTGTAAACGTCAAAATCAGCTGGTTTCATGAGCGGAGAAATTTAAATTAAGTAATTGTATGCCAAGAGGATAATACTTTTTGCACTCTCTCTCCTAACTACGGTCAAACAACTTCATTGAATTCTCCCAAATCAAATCTAAGGGAAAAATCAGTATAATCACACACTCTCGATTTCTTTTTTTTGAAATTTAAACATAAATTATAACGAATTCTGTGACGATCGCAAGAGTGACGATAAGATCAAACGATACTATCCGATCATTACCCGCGATACGTAACAAGATGGCGAACCCAACATTGGGGCTTTTGAACATTCGCAAATATAATTAATAAGTAACAGATCAGAGATATACGTTACAAGATGACGCTAACAACGTATGGCAAATAAAAGAAAGAAATAATTACAGTGACGATCGCGAGAGTAACGATAATATCAAACGAGCTGAGAGATTACCCGCGAGACGTTACAAGATGGCGCCCAACGTGGGGCTTAATTAGGAAAGCTTAACAAATTAACGATAGTACATAATTGCTCTGAGGGATTAACCGCGGGACGTTACAAGATGGCGCTCAACTTAAAAGGGCTTTAATTAGGAAAGAAATTTTGAGATATACGAAAGATATCACAAAAAACCTAATTTTCGTCAGCAACTATGAGAAAACAAGAAATGCAATAAAGAGCTATGATACCATAGGAAACGAAAATGTCCGAAAAAGAGAGACGATTAAGTTACGCGGAATGGATGACGGTGCTATTTAAAAAATTCAGCAAGGAGATGGGATACATAAAAACGAATACCACGGATCACGAAAGAGCACAGATGAGTCGTGCGAATGCAATGGGAACACCAAACGACACAATGACTTTGAGAGACATTTATGATGAAATGTGGGAGTTGGATGCCAGGTGTAATAAAGAAGAGACTATAGGGACAACCCACGAAAAAGGCGATAACGATGTGGAAAGAATGACTGAAGAAGATTGGGAAAGATGGGACAATAATGAAGCACAAATGAAAAACGAAAGAACAGGAGTATACGCACAGGTGACAGAGCAGTATACTCAGGAAGAATATGAACAATGGAGACGAGTAATAAGACAACCGGAAAACCCAATACAAACGGAAAACACAGAATTAAGGGAATGGATAAGGGTGATGTTTGAACTATCCAGAGAAGATATGTGTAACTGGAGGAAGGAGCATAATCAAATAGAAGAATTTAAAGGAATGCCAAATCATATAAACTTAGAACAATCAAATATGCAACAAGAAATGGAAATAGTCAAAGTGAAGCAACAGAAGAAAATGCCAGAACAACCAAAGAAAGTGACCCATCGGGACATAATGGATTTTCTGGTTGAACATTTCAGAAGTTTAAGGGAAACAATGAACAGAGGTTTCGAGAATATGAATAAAACACTAGACAGCACTTCCGAAGGTATTATAGTAAGTCCGAATACAGAAGAGAGTAGCAAGGAAACAGGAATTAGGGAAGACCAAAAGGCGTTGCTATCTGAAAATAAAAATAGAAAGAACAAAGAGAATATCAAAACCATGGCAGAGAATATCAAGAAAATAAGGAAAACATGTAGAAGGAAAATATTAAATACAAAAGAAGAATTGTAGATGAAGAAGGGTGGATTTATTAATGTATTTAACATCCCAATTGGTGAACCAAGGGAATTAAGTAAATTTAAGAATTATAGAAAAAACTTTATAAAAATGAGTGAATATGTTATGTCAGACGAGGTACAATACCTGTTAGTTAAAAAGGAACGGACAATGACGGAAGACCAGTACTTAAATGAAGATTTCATAGCAACAAAGTGGGAGAGCCGGATGGTAAGAAGATTATCAAGGAGAGAATTAATTCCGAACACCCCAGTAATCCGAGGAAAGGGAGTACCTGAGTTAATGGACCATGGTTAAACTAAATAATAACCAACTAGAAAAAGGGGACTGATTTTCTGAAAACCGACCAAGCAACCCATTGGAAAGAAAAAACCCCAAAATTCAAAAACTATGTAAGGACAACTTACTTAATTTATTCAGGAACAATATGATTTAATAAAAACCCCAAAATTCAAAAAGCATGTAAGGACAACTTACTAAATATTTCAAAACAATATGATTTAATAAAACCCCAAAATTCAAAAAGTATGTAAGTACAACTTACTTAAGATATTTTGCAACCGTTTGATTTAACAAAAAGTATGTAAGTACAACTTACTAAATATTTCGAAACAATATGATTTAATAAACAGTAAAACAACAAGAAAATGTAAGAACAGATTATTAAATAATAATTACAAATAACTGATTTAAAATGGACTAATAGGAAAAATAATATTTTGATGGTAATGTGCTCAGATAAGAAAGTAAATTGGGAAGAATAACGAATAATTTACTGACTACAATGAAGGTGAAGGAGGATAATAATTAATACAACAATAATTTAGAATTTCTCGGAATTGAAAATGATATAAGAAGAAATTATATGGAGAAAATATGTCACAAGAAGGAAAGTTAAAAGGATTTTAAAATAATGCCTATCAATAATGTTATATGCTATTAGTTAATGGAAAAGAAGAAGGAATCAAGAAGAAAAAGAAATATATAATTAAATGCAAACAGCTACAACGTGAACAATCCCAAAAGTGTTTAGTATTAGTCGCTAATGGACTACTTATAAGTTTTTATTATAACGAATTGACCGTAGAAATGTTCCGGCAATCATTTTCCTGAGCAGGGATGATGTTCCCCTGGTCTCAGAAGGTGTCAGGATGGACAGTGGAGTAATGGACCCAAAGTGGCCACCCGAACTGAACCACCGCACAGGATAGGGAAAAATGTTAGGGAAATTGAATATTTAAGGGATGATATAAAATAGCTGAAAAGAGTGATATTAGATTCCAGAAGTATCAATGAAGAAAACAGAAGAAAGATAGCAGACAGAAGCTTAATTGAGAAAGCGAATTTATAGAAGCCAATAGAAATATGAGTGTTAAAACAAGTTTTTTATGATTAGTGTGACCAGCCCTTATCAAGTAATATGTGGAAGACCACTACCCAGAGAAATAAATCATTGATGAATTTGCCTCCAAGAGAGAGAGAGTTGAGTAGGAAATTAAGCCTATTACCATTTAACCGAATAACAGGTGTATAACCAATCAGAAATAAGGGAGGAATATTATGAAGATTAAGGGAAGAATCCGAAGAATGAAGAGTTCAACAATTTATTTTAAAACAAGTAAACAAAAATAAATCTGTTCTAGTGGGGGGGGGGGGCTTTATGTAACGTTACATAACCCATGCCCAAATATGATAACACAATCACCCCACTATAAAAGTCAGAAATGGGTATTATGTACCTAGCTATAGAATACTTTGTACTACAGAACACTGTAAACAATAACAAAGTGAAATGTAGTGTACAGAGTGAAAAATAGTGTACATAGTGAGAGTGTAAACTTTTAAAAAAAGAGCATCTCACAGATTAGTAATGTAGATGAAAAAACAATCAATTGTAGCAGTGGACTATATTGCTGCTGACCAATTTTGTACTTTGTGTAATTTTTATTGTGTAGGCCACAAAGGTCTTGTACCTAGGTATAATTTTATGTTTAATATAATAATTGTGTTTAAATATAAGATAACCCAGGGTTAGATATAAAATAATAATGATATAAAATAATACTATGTGAGCAAGATGGCATAGGAAAATAGTTTAGAGTAAGGATACTTTAAGTAAATAATAAATAAATCCAATTGAAGGGAATTAAAATATAAAAGACCAATGTACAAGCTTAAGGGAAAATATAAAGAAAAACCTTAAATAAATTAAATTGGATTATGAACAAAATTTAAAAAGGATTATTTTTCTAAAAAGAAGAAATAAATTTATAATAATTAATAATAGCCTATATACTAAAAAGTATATAGATTCACCCATAAAAAACCATAAAAAAAAATCTTGGTTACTACGAGTAACCAACTAACAAGATTAATTTAATTGTTAAAACGATCGGGAAGAGAACGTTTGAAAAAAGTGTAATGCCTATTTAAATTTGAGAAAATTAATGAATACTTTTGGAATAACTAGTGCGAAATTTAATAAAATTGACGATTGATGTCCACCTTATGTTAGAACTCCTTCAAGTATCAACATTCACGTCCTTAATTTGATGAAACTTTGAAAAAATCCAACTACCAGTTCCAGGCCTAGTCATACTGCACGTCGATATTTTGGTGAGATCGTATCCAAGTAAATTTAACTAAATTACAACTCAACTATAACTTCTAACACTAGAAACAGCACCATATATTTAACACTTCAGGAAAAGAGGTGAAACAAACTTTATTATTTTTTGTTAACCAAAAAATCTGCATAACGGATTCTTGTGAATTGCAGGCCGACATTAAATAATTTTTGTGTATAGTGAAGGAACGTAACCTGTGATCTGGCGGATAAACTCGGAACTACATACTACAAAAATATAATCTATTAATTAATGTAAAGCTTGGTATTAAATTATTCATTTCTGACCGTCTCATAGTACAAAGAACTCAAAAATAACCCTGGAAAATTAATAAATTAATTCTTTATTATTTATATTTTATAAAAGATAAAAATATTTGTTATACATTCTATGTTTACAAAATAAGATCGAACTAATGTTGTGTTGACAGTGAGAATCGATTATAACTTTCTGTATTGGGAGAAGATAAAAAACATTGTATTTATTAAATAAATACAATGAATACTTTGTTATTTGAATAAAATGTGTATTATTTTCAGTAGAGGGTAGTTGTTTACAGATTGTCAGGAGACAAAGAAGAGGACGGACAACCAGAAAATATTACATACCATTGGGGTTAATTTAACCTCCAATTTGTGTGTAAACGTCAAAATCAGCTGGTTTCATGAGCGGAGAAATTTAAATTAAGTAATTGTATGCCAAGAGGATAATACTTTTTGCACTCTCTCTCCTAACTACGGTCAAACAACTTCATTGAATTCTCCCAAATCAAATCTAAGGGAAAAATCAGTATAATCACACACTCTCGATTTCTTTTTTTTGAAATTTAAACATAAATTATAACGAATTCTGTGACGATCGCAAGAGTGACGATAAGATCAAACGATACTATCCGATCATTACCCGCGATACGTAACAAGATGGCGAACCCAACATTGGGGCTTTTGAACATTCGCAAATATAATTAATAAGTAACAGATCAGAGATATACGTTACAAGATGACGCTAACAACGTATGGCAAATAAAAGAAAGAAATAATTACAGTGACGATCGCGAGAGTAACGATAATATCAAACGAGCTGAGAGATTACCCGCGAGACGTTACAAGATGGCGCCCAACGTGGGGCTTAATTAGGAAAGCTTAACAAATTAACGATAGTACATAATTGCTCTGAGGGATTAACCGCGGGACGTTACAAGATGGCGCTCAACTTAAAAGGGCTTTAATTAGGAAAGAAATTTTGAGATATACGAAAGATATCACAAAAAACCTAATTTTCGTCAGCAACTATGAGAAAACAAGAAATGCAATAAAGAGCTATGATACCATAGGAAACGAAAATGTCCGAAAAAGAGAGACGATTAAGTTACGCGGAATGGATGACGGTGCTATTTAAAAAATTCAGCAAGGAGATGGGATACATAAAAACGAATACCACGGATCACGAAAGAGCACAGATGAGTCGTGCGAATGCAATGGGAACACCAAACGACACAATGACTTTGAGAGACATTTATGATGAAATGTGGGAGTTGGATGCCAGGTGTAATAAAGAAGAGACTATAGGGACAACCCACGAAAAAGGCGATAACGATGTGGAAAGAATGACTGAAGAAGATTGGGAAAGATGGGACAATAATGAAGCACACATGAAAAACGAAAGAACAGGAGTATACGCACAGGTGACAGAGCAGTATACTCAGGAAGAATATGAACAATGGAGACGAGTAATAAGACAACCGGAAAACCCAATACAAACGGAAAACACAGAATTAAGGGAATGGATAAGGGTGATGTTTGAACTATCCAGAGAAGATATGTGTAACTGGAGGAAGGAGCATAATCAAATAGAAGAATTTAAAGGAATGCCAAATCATATAAACTTAGAACAATCAAATATGCAACAAGAAATGGAAATAGTCAAAGTGAAGCAACAGAAGAAAATGCCAGAACAACCAAAGAAAGTGACCCATCGGGACATAATGGATTTTCTGGTTGAACATTTCAGAAGTTTAAGGGAAACAATGAACAGAGGTTTCGAGAATATGAATAAAACACTAGACAGCACTTCCGAAGGTATTATAGTAAGTCCGAATACAGAAGAGAGTAGCAAGGAAACAGGAATTAGGGAAGACCAAAAGGCGTTGCTATCTGAAAATAAAAATAGAAAGAACAAAGAGAATATCAAAACCATGGCAGAGAATATCAAGAAAATAAGGAAAACATGTAGAAGGAAAATATTAAATACAAAAGAAGAATTGTAGATGAAGAAGGGTGGATTTATTAATGTATTTAACATCCCAATTGGTGAACCAAGGGAATTAAGTAAATTTAAGAATTATAGAAAAAACTTTATAAAAATGAGTGAATATGTTATGTCAGACGAGGTACAATACCTGTTAGTTAAAAAGGAACGGACAATGACGGAAGACCAGTACTTAAATGAAGATTTCATAGCAACAAAGTGGGAGAGCCGGATGGTAAGAAGATTATCAAGGAGAGAATTAATTCCGAACACCCCAGTAATCCGAGGAAAGGGAGTACCTGAGTTAATGGACCATGGTTAAACTAAATAATAACCAACTAGAAAAAGGGGACTGATTTTCTGAAAACCGACCAAGCAACCCATTGGAAAGAAAAAACCCCAAAATTCAAAAACTATGTAAGGACAACTTACTTAATTTATTCAGGAACAATATGATTTAATAAAAACCCCAAAATTCAAAAAGCATGTAAGGACAACTTACTAAATATTTCAAAACAATATGATTTAATAAAACCCCAAAATTCAAAAAGTATGTAAGTACAACTTACTTAAGATATTTTGCAACCGTTTGATTTAACAAAAAGTATGTAAGTACAACTTACTAAATATTTCGAAACAATATGATTTAATAAACAGTAAAACAACAAGAAAATGTAAGAACAGATTATTAAATAATAATTACAAATAACTGATTTAAAATGGACTAATAGGAAAAATAATATTTTGATGGTAATGTGCTCAGATAAGAAAGTAAATTGGGAAGAATAACGAATAATTTACTGACTACAATGAAGGTGAAGGAGGATAATAATTAATACAACAATAATTTAGAATTTCTCGGAATTGAAAATGATATAAGAAGAAATTATATGGAGAAAATATGTCACAAGAAGGAAAGTTAAAAGGATTTTAAAATAATGCCTATCAATAATGTTATATGCTATTAGTTAATGGAAAAGAAGAAGGAATCAAGAAGAAAAAGAAATATATAATTAAATGCAAACAGCTACAACGTGAAGAATCCCAAAAGTGTTTAGTATTAGTCGCTAATGGACTACTTATAAGTTTTTATTATAACGAATTGACCGTAGAAATGTTCCGGCAATCATTTTCCTGAGCAGGGATGATGTTCCCCTGGTCTCAGAAGGTGTCAGGATGGACAGTGGAGTAATGGACCCAAAGTGGCCACCCGAACTGAACCACCGCACAGGATAGGGAAAAATGTTAGGGAAATTGAATATTTAAGGGATGATATAAAATAGCTGAAAAGAGTGATATTAGATTCCAGAAGTATCAATGAAGAAAACAGAAGAAAGATAGCAGACAGAAGCTTAATTGAGAAAGCGAATTTATAGAAGCCAATAGAAATATGAGTGTTAAAACAAGTTTTTTATGATTAGTGTGACCAGCCCTTATCAAGTAATATGTGGAAGACCACTACCCAGAGAAATAAATCATTGATGAATTTGCCTCCAAGAGAGAGAGAGTTGAGTAGGAAATTAAGCCTATTACCATTTAACCGAATAACAGGTGTATAACCAATCAGAAATAAGGGAGGAATATTATGAAGATTAAGGGAAGAATCCGAAGAATGAAGAGTTCAACAATTTATTTTAAAACAAGTAAACAAAAATAAATCTGTTCTAGTGGGGGGGGGGGGGGCTTTATGTAACGTTACATAACCCATGCCCAAATATGATAACACAATCACCCCACTATAAAAGTCAGAAATGGGTATTATGTACCTAGCTATAGAATACTTTGTACTACAGAACACTGTAAACAATAACAAAGTGAAATGTAGTGTACAGAGTGAAAAATAGTGTACATAGTGAGAGTGTAAACTTTTAAAAAAAGAGCATCTCACAGATTAGTAATGTAGATGAAAAAACAATCAATTGTAGCAGTGGACTATATTGCTGCTGACCAATTTTGTACTTTGTGTAATTTTTATTGTGTAGGCCACAAAGGTCTTGTACCTAGGTATAATTTTATGTTTAATATAATAATTGTGTTTAAATATAAGATAACCCAGGGTTAGATATAAAATAATAATGATATAAAATAATACTATGTGAGCCAGATGGCATAGGAAAATAGTTTAGAGTAAGGATACTTTAAGTAAATAATAAATAAATCCAATTGAAGGGAATTAAAATATAAAAGACCAATGTACAAGCTTAAGGGAAAATATAAAGAAAAACCTTAAATAAATTAAATTGGATTATGAACAAAATTTAAAAAGGATTATTTTTCTAAAAAGAAGAAATAAATTTATAATAATTAATAATAGCCTATATACTAAAAAGTATATAGATTCACCCATAAAAAACCATAAAAAAAAATCTTGGTTACTACGAGTAACCAACTAACAAGATTAATTTAATTGTTAAAACGATCGGGAAGAGAACGTTTGAAAAAAGTGTAATGCCTATTTAAATTTGAGAAAATTAATGAATACTTTTGGAATAACTAGTGCGAAATTTAATAAAATTGACGATTGATGTCCACCTTATGTTAGAACTCCTTCAAGTATCAACATTCACGTCCTTAATTTGATGAAACTTTGAAAAAATCCAACTACCAGTTCCAGGCCTAGTCATACTGCACGTCGATATTTTGGTGAGATCGTATCCAAGTAAATTTAACTAAATTACAACTCAACTATAACTTCTAACACTAGAAACAGCACCATATATTTAACACTTCAGGAAAAGAGGTGAAACAAACTTTATTATTTTTTGTTAACCAAAAAATCTGCATAACGGATTCTTGTGAATTGCAGGCCGACATTAAATAATTTTTGTGTATAGTGAAGGAACGTAACCTGTGATCTGGCGGATAAACTCGGAACTACATACTACAAAAATATAATCTATTAATTAATGTAAAGCTTGGTATTAAATTATTCATTTCTGACCGTCTCATAGTACAAAGAACTCAAAAATAACCCTGGAAAATTAATAAATTAATTCTTTATTATTTATATTTTATAAAAGATAAAAATATTTGTTATACATTCTATGTTTACAAAATAAGATCGAACTAATGTTGTGTTGACAGTGAGAATCGATTATAACTTTCTGTATTGGGAGAAGATAAAAAACATTGTATTTATTAAATAAATACAATGAATACTTTGTTATTTGAATAAAATGTGTATTATTTTCAGTAGAGGGTAGTTGTTTACAGATTGTCAGGAGACAAAGAAGAGGACGGACAACCAGAAAATATTACATACCATTGGGGTTAATTTAACCTCCAATTTGTGTGTAAACGTCAAAATCAGCTGGTTTCATGAGCGGAGAAATTTAAATTAAGTAATTGTATGCCAAGAGGATAATACTTTTTGCACTCTCTCTCCTAACTACGGTCAAACAACTTCATTGAATTCTCCCAAATCAAATCTAAGGGAAAAATCAGTATAATCACACACTCTCGATTTCTTTTTTTTGAAATTTAAACATAAATTATAACGAATTCTGTGACGATCGCAAGAGTGACGATAAGATCAAACGATACTATCCGATCATTACCCGCGATACGTAACAAGATGGCGAACCCAACATTGGGGCTTTTGAACATTCGCAAATATAATTAATAAGTAACAGATCAGAGATATACGTTACAAGATGACGCTAACAACGTATGGCAAATAAAAGAAAGAAATAATTACAGTGACGATCGCGAGAGTAACGATAATATCAAACGAGCTGAGAGATTACCCGCGAGACGTTACAAGATGGCGCCCAACGTGGGGCTTAATTAGGAAAGCTTAACAAATTAACGATAGTACATAATTGCTCTGAGGGATTAACCGCGGGACGTTACAAGATGGCGCTCAACTTAAAAGGGCTTTAATTAGGAAAGAAATTTTGAGATATACGAAAGATATCACAAAAAACCTAATTTTCGTCAGCAACTATGAGAAAACAAGAAATGCAATAAAGAGCTATGATACCATAGGAAACGAAAATGTCCGAAAAAGAGAGACGATTAAGTTACGCGGAATGGATGACGGTGCTATTTAAAAAATTCAGCAAGGAGATGGGATACATAAAAACGAATACCACGGATCACGAAAGAGCACAGATGAGTCGTGCGAATGCAATGGGAACACCAAACGACACAATGACTTTGAGAGACATTTATGATGAAATGTGGGAGTTGGATGCCAGGTGTAATAAAGAAGAGACTATAGGGACAACCCACGAAAAAGGCGATAACGATGTGGAAAGAATGACTGAAGAAGATTGGGAAAGATGGGACAATAATGAAGCACAAATGAAAAACGAAAGAACAGGAGTATACGCACAGGTGACAGAGCAGTATACTCAGGAAGAATATGAACAATGGAGACGAGTAATAAGACAACCGGAAAACCCAATACAAACGGAAAACACAGAATTAAGGGAATGGATAAGGGTGATGTTTGAACTATCCAGAGAAGATATGTGTAACTGGAGGAAGGAGCATAATCAAATAGAAGAATTTAAAGGAATGCCAAATCATATAAACTTAGAACAATCAAATATGCAACAAGAAATGGAAATAGTCAAAGTGAAGCAACAGAAGAAAATGCCAGAACAACCAAAGAAAGTGACCCATCGGGACATAATGGATTTTCTGGTTGAACATTTCAGAAGTTTAAGGGAAACAATGAACAGAGGTTTCGAGAATATGAATAAAACACTAGACAGCACTTCCGAAGGTATTATAGTAAGTCCGAATACAGAAGAGAGTAGCAAGGAAACAGGAATTAGGGAAGACCAAAAGGCGTTGCTATCTGAAAATAAAAATAGAAAGAACAAAGAGAATATCAAAACCATGGCAGAGAATATCAAGAAAATAAGGAAAACATGTAGAAGGAAAATATTAAATACAAAAGAAGAATTGTAGATGAAGAAGGGTGGATTTATTAATGTATTTAACATCCCAATTGGTGAACCAAGGGAATTAAGTAAATTTAAGAATTATAGAAAAAACTTTATAAAAATGAGTGAATATGTTATGTCAGAGGAGGTACAATACCTGTTAGTTAAAAAGGAACGAACAATGACGGAAGACCAGTACTTTAATGAAGATTTCATAGCAACAAAGTGGGAGAGCCGGATGGTAAGAAGATTATCAAGGAGAGAATTAATTCCGAACACCCCAGTAATCCGAGGAAAGGGAGTACCTGAGTTAATGGACCATGGTTAAACTAAATAATAACCAACTAGAAAAAGGGGACTGATTTTCTGAAAACCGACCAAGCAACCCATTGGAAAGAAAAAACCCCAAAATTCAAAAACTATGTAAGGACAACTTACTTAATTTATTCAGGAACAATATGATTTAATAAAAACCCCAAAATTCAAAAAGCATGTAAGGACAACTTACTAAATATTTCAAAACAATATGATTTAATAAAACCCCAAAATTCAAAAAGTATGTAAGTACAACTTACTTAAGATATTTTGCAACCGTTTGATTTAACAAAAAGTATGTAAGTACAACTTACTAAATATTTCGAAACAATATGATTTAATAAACAGTAAAACAACAAGAAAATGTAAGAACAGATTATTAAATAATAATTACAAATAACTGATTTAAAATGGACTAATAGGAAAAATAATATTTTGATGGTAATGTGCTCAGATAAGAAAGTAAATTGGGAAGAATAACGAATAATTTACTGACTACAATGAAGGTGAAGGAGGATAATAATTAATACAACAATAATTTAGAATTTCTCGGAATTGAAAATGATATAAGAAGAAATTATATGGAGAAAATATGTCACAAGAAGGAAAGTTAAAAGGATTTTAAAATAATGCCTATCAATAATGTTATATGCTATTAGTTAATGGAAAAGAAGAAGGAATCAAGAAGAAAAAGAAATATATAATTAAATGCAAACAGCTACAACGTGAAGAATCCCAAAAGTGTTTAGTATTAGTCGCTAATGGACTACTTATAAGTTTTTATTATAACGAATTGACCGTAGAAATGTTCCGGCAATCATTTTCCTGAGCAGGGATGATGTTCCCCTGGTCTCAGAAGGTGTCAGGATGGACAGTGGAGTAATGGACCCAAAGTGGCCACCCGAACTGAACCACCGCACAGGATAGGGAAAAATGTTAGGGAAATTGAATATTTAAGGGATGATATAAAATAGCTGAAAAGAGTGATATTAGATTCCAGAAGTATCAATGAAGAAAACAGAAGAAAGATAGCAGACAGAAGCTTAATTGAGAAAGCGAATTTATAGAAGCCAATAGAAATATGAGTGTTAAAACAAGTTTTTTATGATTAGTGTGACCAGCCCTTATCAAGTAATATGTGGAAGACCACTACCCAGAGAAATAAATCACTGATGAATTTGCCTCCAAGAGAGAGAGAGTTGAGTAGGAAATTAAGCCTATTACCATTTAACCGAATAACAGGTGTATAACCAATCAGAAATAAGGGAGGAATATTATGAAGATTAAGGGAAGAATCCGAAGAATGAAGAGTTCAACAATTTATTTTAAAACAAGTAAACAAAAATAAATCTGTTCTAGTGGGGGGGGGGGGGGGCTTTATGTAACGTTACATAACCCATGCCCAAATATGATAACACAATCACCCCACTATAAAAGTCAGAAATGGGTATTATGTACCTAGCTATAGAATACTTTGTACTACAGAACACTGTAAACAATAACAAAGTGAAATGTAGTGTACAGAGTGAAAAATAGTGTACATAGTGAGAGTGTAAACTTTTAAAAAAAGAGCATCTCACAGATTAGTAATGTAGATGAAAAAACAATCAATTGTAGCAGTGGACTATATTGCTGCTGACCAATTTTGTACTTTGTGTAATTTTTATTGTGTAGGCCACAAAGGTCTTGTACCTAGGTATAATTTTATGTTTAATATAATAATTGTGTTTAAATATAAGATAACCCAGGGTTAGATATAAAATAATAATGATATAAAATAATACTATGTGAGCAAGATGGCATAGGAAAATAGTTTAGATTAAGGATACTTTAAGTAAATAATAAATAAATCCAATTGAAGGGAATTAAAATATAAAAGACCAATGTACAAGCTTAAGGGAAAATATAAAGAAAAACCTTAAATAAATTAAATTGGATTATGAACAAAATTTAAAAAGGATTATTTTTCTAAAAAGAAGAAATAAATTTATAATAATTAATAATAGCCTATATACTAAAAAGTATATAGATTCACCCATAAAAAACCATAAAAAAAAATCTTGGTTACTACGAGTAACCAACTAACAAGATTAATTTAATTGTTAAAACGATCGGGAAGAGAACGTTTGAAAAAAGTGTAATGCCTATTTAAATTTGAGAAAATTAATGAATACTTTTGGAATAACTAGTGCGAAATTTAATAAAATTGACGATTGATGTCCACCTTATGTTAGAACTCCTTCAAGTATCAACATTCACGTCCTTAATTTGATGAAACTTTGAAAAAATCCAACTACCAGTTCCAGGCCTAGTCATACTGCACGTCGATATTTTGGTGAGATCGTATCCAAGTAAATTTAACTAAATTACAACTCAACTATAACTTCTAACACTAGAAACAGCACCATATATTTAACACTTCAGGAAAAGAGGTGAAACAAACTTTATTATTTTTTGTTAACCAAAAAATCTGCATAACGGATTCTTGTGAATTGCAGGCCGACATTAAATAATTTTTGTGTATAGTGAAGGAACGTAACCTGTGATCTGGCGGATAAACTCGGAACTACATACTACAAAAATATAATCTATTAATTAATGTAAAGCTTGGTATTAAATTATTCATTTCTGACCGTCTCATAGTACAAAGAACTCAAAAATAACCCTGGAAAATTAATAAATTAATTCTTTATTATTTATATTTTATAAAAGATAAAAATATTTGTTATACATTCTATGTTTACAAAATAAGATCGAACTAATGTTGTGTTGACAGTGAGAATCGATTATAACTTTCTGTATTGGGAGAAGATAAAAAACATTGTATTTATTAAATAAATACAATGAATACTTTGTTATTTGAATAAAATGTGTATTATTTTCAGTAGAGGGTAGTTGTTTACAGATTGTCAGGAGACAAAGAAGAGGACGGACAACCAGAAAATATTACATACCATTGGGGTTAATTTAACCTCCAATTTGTGTGTAAACGTCAAAATCAGCTGGTTTCATGAGCGGAGAAATTTAAATTAAGTAATTGTATGCCAAGAGGATAATACTTTTTGCACTCTCTCTCCTAACTACGGTCAAACAACTTCATTGAATTCTTCCAAATCAAATCTAAGGGAAAAATCAGTATAATCACACACTCTCGATTTCTTTTTTTTGAAATTTAAACATAAATTATAACGAATTCTGTGACGATCGCAAGAGTGACGATAAGATCAAACGATACTATCCGATCATTACCCGCGATACGTAACAAGATGGAGAACCCAACATTGGGGCTTTTGAACATTCGCAAATATAATTAATAAGTAACAGATCAGAGATATACGTTACAAGATGACGCTAACAACGTATGGCAAATAAAAGAAAGAAATAATTACAGTGACGATCGCGAGAGTAACGATAATATCAAACGAGCTGAGAGATTACCCGCGAGACGTTACAAGATGGCGCCCAACGTGGGGCTTAATTAGGAAAGCTTAACAAATTAACGATAGTACATAATTGCTCTGAGGGATTAACCGCGGGACGTTACAAGATGGCGCTCAACTTAAAAGGGCTTTAATTAGGAAAGAAATTTTGAGATATACGAAAGATATCACAAAAAACCTAATTTTCGTCAGCAACTATGAGAAAACAAGAAATGCAATAAAGAGCTATGATACCATAGGAAACGAAAATGTCCGAAAAAGAGAGACGATTAAGTTCCGCGGAATGGATGACGGTGCTATTTAAAAAATTCAGCAAGGAGATGGGATACATAAAAACGAATACCACGGATCACGAAAGAGCACAGATGAGTCGTGCGAATGCAATGGGAACACCAAACGACACAATGACTTTGAGAGACATTTATGATGAAATGTGGGAGTTGGATGCCAGGTGTAATAAAGAAGAGACTATAGGGACAACCCAAGAAAAAGGCGATAACGATGTGGAAAGAATGACTGAAGAAGATTGGGAAAGATGGGACAATAATGAAGCACAAATGAAAAACGAAAGAACAGGAGTATACGCACAGGTGACAGAGCAGTATACTCAGGAAGAATATGAACAATGGAGACGAGTAATAAGACAACCGGAAAACCCAATACAAACGGAAAACACAGAATTAAGGGAATGGATAAGGGTGATGTTTGAACTATCCAGAGAAGATATGTGTAACTGGAGGAAGGAGCATAATCAAATAGAAGAATTTAAAGGAATGCCAAATCATATAAACTTAGAACAATCAAATATGCAACAAGAAATGGAAATAGTCAAAGTGAAGCAACAGAAGAAAATGCCAGAACAACCAAAGAAAGTGACCCATCGGGACATAATGGATTTTCTGGTTGAACATTTCAGAAGTTTAAGGGAAACAATGAACAGAGGTTTCGAGAATATGAATAAAACACTAGACAGCACTTCCGAAGGTATTATAGTAAGTCCGAATACAGAAGAGAGTAGCAAGGAAACAGGAATTAGGGAAGACCAAAAGGCGTTGCTATCTGAAAATAAAAATAGAAAGAACAAAGAGAATATCCAAACCATGGCAGAGAATATCAAGAAAATAAGGAAAACATGTAGAAGGAAAATATTAAATACAAAAGAAGAATTGTAGATGAAGAAGGGTGGATTTATTAATGTATTTAACATCCCAATTGGTGAACCAAGGGAATTAAGTAAATTTAAGAATTATAGAAAAAACTTTATAAAAATGAGTGAATATGTTATGTCAGAGGAGGTACAATACCTGTTATGTTAAAAAGGAACGAACAATGACGGAAGACCAGTACTTAAATGAAGATTTCATAGCAACAAAGTGGGAGAGCCGGATGGTAAGAAGATTATCAAGGAGAGAATTAATTCCGAACACCCCAGTAATCCGAGGAAAGGGAGTACCTGAGTTAATGGACCATGGTTAAACTAAATAATAACCAACAAGAAAAAGGGGACTGATTTTCTGAAAACCGACCAAGCAACCCATTGGAAAGAAAAAACCCCAAAATTCAAAAACTATGTAAGGACAACTTACTTAATTTATTCAGGAACAATATGATTTAATAAAAACCCCAAAATTCAAAAAGCATGTAAGGACAACTTACTAAATATTTCAAAACAATATGATTTAATAAAACCCCAAAATTCAAAAAGTATGTAAGTACAACTTACTTAAGATATTTTGCAACCATTTGATTTAACAAAAAGTATGTAAGTACAACTTACTAAATATTTCGAAACAATATGATTTAATAAACAGTAAAACAACAAGAAAATGTAAGAACAGATTATTAAATAATAATTACAAATAACTGATTTAAAATGGACTAATAGGAAAAATAATATTTTGATGGTAATGTGCTCAGATAAGAAAGTAAATTAGGAAGAATAACGAATAATTTACTGACTACAATGAAGGTGAAGGAGGATAATAATTAATACAACAATAATTTAGAATTTCTCGGAATTGAAAATGATATAAGAAGAAATTATATGGAGAAAATATGTCACAAGAAGGAAAGTTAAAAGGATTTTAAAATAATGCCTATCAATAATGTTATATGCTATTAGTTAATGGAAAAGAAGAAGGAATCAAGAAGAAAAAGAAATATATAATTAAATGCAAACAGCTACAACGTGAAGAATCCCAAAAGTGTTTAGTATTAGTCGCTAATGGACTACTTATAAGTTTTTATTATAACAAATTGACCGTAGAAATGTTCCGGCAATCATTTTCCTGAGCAGGGATGATGTTCCCCTGGTCTCAGAAGGTGTCAGGATGGACAGTGGAGTAATGGACCCAAAGTGGCCACCCGAACTGAACCACCGCACAGGATAGGGAAAAATGTTAGGGAAATTGAATATTTAAGGGATGATATAAAATAGCTGAAAAGAGTGATATTAGATTCCAGAAGTATCAATGAAGAAAACAGAAGAAAGATAGCAGACAGAAGCTTAATTGAGAAAGCGAATTTATAGAAGCCAATAGAAATATGAGTGTTAAAACAAGTTTTTTATGATTAGTGTGACCAGCCCTTATCAAGTAATATGTGGAAGACCACTACCCAGAGAAATAAATCATTGATGAATTTGCCTCCAAGAGAGAGAGAGTTGAGTAGGAAATTAAGCCTATTACCATTTAACCGAATAACAGGTGTATAACCAATCAGAAATAAGGGAGGAATATTATGAAGATTAAGGGAAGAATCCGAAGAATGAAGAGTTCAACAATTTATTTTAAAACAAGTAAACAAAAATAAATCTGTTCTAGTGGGGGGGGGCTTTATGTAACGTTACATAACCCATGCCCAAATATGATAACACAATCACCCCACTATAAAAGTCAGAAATGGGTATTATGTACCTAGCTATAGAATACTTTGTACTACAGAACACTGTAAACAATAACAAAGTGAAATGTAGTGTACAGAGTGAAAAATAGTGTACATAGTGAGAGTGTAAACTTTTAAAAAAAGAGCATCTCACAGATTAGTAATGTAGATGAAAAAACAATCAATTGTAGCAGTGGACTATATTGCTGCTGACCAATTTTGTACTTTGTGTAATTTTTATTGTGTAGGCCACAAAGGTCTTGTACCTAGGTATAATTTTATGTTTAATATAATAATTGTGTTTAAATATAAGATAACCCAGGGTTAGATATAAAATAATAATGATATAAAATAATACTATGTGAGCAAGATGGCATAGGAAAATAGTTTAGAGTAAGGATACTTTAAGTAAATAATAAATAAATCCAATTGAAGGGAATTAAAATATAAAAGACCAATGTACAAGCTTAAGGGAAAATATAAAGAAAAACCTTAAATAAATTAAATTGGATTATGAACAAAATTTAAAAAGGATTATTTTTCTAAAAAGAAGAAATAAATTTATAATAATTAATAATAGTCTATATACTAAAAAGTATATAGATTCACCCATAAAAAACCATAAAAAAAAATCTTGGTTACTACGAGTAACCAACTAACAAGATTAATTTAATTGTTAAAACGATCGGGAAGAGAACGTTTGAAAAAAGTGTAATGCCTATTTAAATTTGAGAAAATTAATGAATACTTTTGGAATAACTAGTGCGAAATTTAATAAAATTGACGATTGATGTCCACCTTATGTTAGAACTCCTTCAAGTATCAACATTCACGTCCTTAATTTGATGAAACTTTGAAAAAATCCAACTACCAGTTCCAGGCCTAGTCATACTGCACGTCGATATTTTGGTGAGATCGTATCCAAGTAAATTTAACTAAATTACAACTCAACTATAACTTCTAACACTAGAAACAGCACCATATATTTAACACTTCAGGAAAAGAGGTGAAACAAACTTTATTATTTTTTGTTAACCAAAAAATCTGCATAACGGATTCTTGTGAATTGCAGGCCGACATTAAATAATTTTTGTGTATAGTGAAGGAACGTAACCTGTGATCTGGCGGATAAACTCGGAACTACATACTACAAAAATATAATCTATTAATTAATGTAAAGCTTGGTATTAAATTATTCATTTCTGACCGTCTCATAGTACAAAGAACTCAAAAATAACCCTGGAAAATTAATAAATTAATTCTTTATTATTTATATTTTATAAAAGATAAAAATATTTGTTATACATTCTATGTTTACAAAATAAGATCGAACTAATGTTGTGTTGACAGTGAGAATCGATTATAACTTTCTGTATTGGGAGAAGATAAAAAACATTGTATTTATTAAATAAATACAATGAATACTTTGTTATTTGAATAAAATGTGTATTATTTTCAGTAGAGGGTAGTTGTTTACAGATTGTCAGGAGACAAAGAAGAGGACGGACAACCAGAAAATATTACATACCATTGGGGTTAATTTAACCTCCAATTTGTGTGTAAACGTCAAAATCAGCTGGTTTCATGAGCGGAGAAATTTAAATTAAGTAATTGTATGCCAAGAGGATAATACTTTTTGCACTCTCTCTCCTAACTACGGTCAAACAACTTCATTGAATTCTTCCAAATCAAATCTAAGGGAAAAATCAGTATAATCACACACTCTCGATTTCTTTTTTTTGAAATTTAAACATAAATTATAACGAATTCTGTGACGATCGCAAGAGTGACGATAAGATCAAACGATACTATCCGATCATTACCCGCGATACGTAACAAGATGGCGAACCCAACATTGGGGCTTTTGAACATTCGCAAATATAATTAATAAGTAACAGATCAGAGATATACGTTACAAGATGACGCTAACAACGTATGGCAAATAAAAGAAAGAAATAATTACAGTGACGATCGCGAGAGTAACGATAATATCAAACGAGCTGAGAGATTACCCGCGAGACGTTACAAGATGGCGCCCAACGTGGGGCTTAATTAGGAAAGCTTAACAAATTAACGATAGTACATAATTGCTCTGAGGGATTAACCGCGGGACGTTACAAGATGGCGCTCAACTTAAAAGGGCTTTAATTAGGAAAGAAATTTTGAGATATACGAAAGATATCACAAAAAACCTAATTTTCGTCAGCAACTATGAGAAAACAAGAAATGCAATAAAGAGCTATGATACCATAGGAAACGAAAATGTCCGAAAAAGAGAGACGATTAAGTTACGCGGAATGGATGACGGTGCTATTTAAAAAATTCAGCAAGGAGATGGGATACATAAAAACGAATACCACGGATCACGAAAGAGCACAGATGAGTCGTGCGAATGCAATGGGAACACCAAACGACACAATTACTTTGAGAGACATTTATGATGAAATGTGGGAGTTGGATGCCAGGTGTAATAAAGAAGAGACTATAGGGACAACCCACGAAAAAGGCGATAACGATGTGGAAAGAATGACTGAAGAAGATTGGGAAATATGGGACAATAATGAAGCACACATGAAAAACGAAAGAACAGGAGTATACGCACAGGTGACAGAGCAGTATACTCAGGAAGAATATGAACAATGGAGACGAGTAATAAGACAACCGGAAAACCCAATACAAACGGAAAACACAGAATTAAGGGAATGGATAAGGGTGATGTTTGAACTATCCAGAGAAGATATGTGTAACTGGAGGAAGGAGCATAATCAAATAGAAGAATTTAAAGGAATGCCAAATCATATAAACTTAGAACAATCAAATATGCAACAAGAAATGGAAATAGTCAAAGTGAAGCAACAGAAGAAAATGCCAGAACAACCAAAGAAAGTGACCCATCGGGACATAATGGATTTTCTGGTTGAACATTTCAGAAGTTTAAGGGAAACAATGAACAGAGGTTTCGAGAATATGAATAAAACACTAGACAGCCCTTCCGAAGGTATTATAGTAAGTCCGAATACAGAAGAGAGTAGCAAGGAAACAGGAATTAGGGAAGACCAAAAGGCGTTGCTATCTGAAAATAAAAATAGAAAGAACAAAGAGAATATCCAAACCATGGCAGAGAATATCAAGAAAATAAGGAAAACATGTAGAAGGAAAATATTAAATACAAAAGAAGAATTGTAGATGAAGAAGGGTGGATTTATTAATGTATTTAACATCCCAATTGGTGAACCAAGGGAATTAAGTAAATTTAAGAATTATAGAAAAAACTTTATAAAAATGAGTGAATATGTTATGTCAGAGGAGGTACAATACCTGTTATGTTAAAAAGGAACGAACAATGACGGAAGACCAGTACTTAAATGAAGATTTCATAGCAACAAAGTGGGAGAGCCGGATGGTAAGAAGATTATCAAGGAGAGAATTAATTCCGAACACCCCAGTAATCCGAGGAAAGGGAGTACCTGAGTTAATGGACCATGGTTAAACTAAATAATAACCAACTAGAAAAAGGGGACTGATTTTCTGAAAACCGACCAAGCAACCCATTGGAAAGAAAAAACCCCAAAATTCAAAAACTATGTAAGGACAACTTACTTAATTTATTCAGGAACAATATGATTTAATAAAAACCCCAAAATTCAAAAAGCATGTAAGGACAACTTACTAAATATTTCAAAACAATATGATTTAATAAAACCCCAAAATTCAAAAAGTATGTAAGTACAACTTACTTAAGATATTTTGCAACCATTTGATTTAACAAAAAGTATGTAAGTACAACTTACTAAATATTTCGAAACAATATGATTTAATAAACAGTAAAACAACAAGAAAATGTAAGAACAGATTATTAAATAATAATTACAAATAACTGATTTAAAATGGACTAATAGGAAAAATAATATTTTGATGGTAATGTGCTCAGATAAGAAAGTAAATTAGGAAGAATAACGAATAATTTACTGACTACAATGAAGGTGAAGGAGGATAATAATTAATACAACAATAATTTAGAATTTCTCGGAATTGAAAATGATATAAGAAGAAATTATATGGAGAAAATATGTCACAAGAAGGAAAGTTAAAAGGATTTTAAAATAATGCCTATCAATAATGTTATATGCTATTAGTTAATGGAAAAGAAGAAGGAATCAAGAAGAAAAAGAAATATATAATTAAATGCAAACAGCTACAACGTGAACAATCCCAAAAGTGTTTAGTATTAGTCGCTAATGGACTACTTATAAGTTTTTATTATAACGAATTGACCGTAGAAATGTTCCGGCAATCATTTTCCTGAGCAGGGATGATGTTCCCCTGGTCTCAGAAGGTGTCAGGATGGACAGTGGAGTAATGGACCCAAAGTGGCCACCCGAACTGAACCACCGCACAGGATAGGGAAAAATGTTAGGGAAATTGAATATTTAAGGGATGATATAAAATAGCTGAAAAGAGTGATATTAGATTCCAGAAGTATCAATGAAGAAAACAGAAGAAAGATAGCAGACAGAAGCTTAATTGAGAAAGCGAATTTATAGAAGCCAATAGAAATATGAGTGTTAAAACAAGTTTTTTATGATTAGTGTGACCAGCCCTTATCAAGTAATATGTGGAAGACCACTACCCAGAGAAATAAATCATTGATGAATTTGCCTCCAAGAGAGAGAGAGTTGAGTAGGAAATTAAGCCTATTACCATTTAACCGAATAACAGGTGTATAACCAATCAGAAATAAGGGAGGAATATTATGAAGATTAAGGGAAGAATCCGAAGAATGAAGAGTTCAACAATTTATTTTAAAACAAGTAAACAAAAATAAATCTGTTCTAGTGGGGGGGGGGCTTTATGTAACGTTACATAACCCATGCCCAAATATGATAACACAATCACCCCACTATAAAAGTCAGAAATGGGTATTATGTACCTAGCTATAGAATACTTTGTACTACAGAACACTGTAAACAATAACAAAGTGAAATGTAGTGTACAGAGTGAAAAATAGTGTACATAGTGAGAGTGTAAACTTTTAAAAAAAGAGCATCTCACAGATTAGTAATGTAGATGAAAAAACAATCAATTGTAGCAGTGGACTATATTGCTGCTGACCAATTTTGTACTTTGTGTAATTTTTATTGTGTAGGCCACAAAGGTCTTGTACCTAGGTATAATTTTATGTTTAATATAATAATTGTGTTTAAATATAAGATAACCCAGGGTTAGATATAAAATAATAATGATATAAAATAATACTATGTGAGCAAGATGGCATAGGAAAATAGTTTAGAGTAAGGATACTTTAAGTAAATAATAAATAAATCCAATTGAAGGGAATTAAAATATAAAAGACCAATGTACAAGCTTAAGGGAAAATATAAAGAAAAACCTTAAATAAATTAAATTGGATTATGAACAAAATTTAAAAAGGATTATTTTTCTAAAAAGAAGAAATAAATTTATAATAATTAATAATAGCCTATATACTAAAAAGTATATAGATTCACCCATAAAAAACCATAAAAAAAAATCTTGGTTACTACGAGTAACCAACTAACAAGATTAATTTAATTGTTAAAACGATCGGGAAGAGAACGTTTGAAAAAAGTGTAATGCCTATTTAAATTTGAGAAAATTAATGAATACTTTTGGAATAACTAGTGCGAAATTTAATAAAATTGACGATTGATGTCCACCTTATGTTAGAACTCCTTCAAGTATCAACATTCACGTCCTTAATTTGATGAAACTTTGAAAAAATCCAACTACCAGTTCCAGGCCTAGTCATACTGCACGTCGATATTTTGGTGAGATCGTATCCAAGTAAATTTAACTAAATTACAACTCAACTATAACTTCTAACACTAGAAACAGCACCATATATTTAACACTTCAGGAAAAGAGGTGAAACAAACTTTATTATTTTTTGTTAACCAAAAAATCTGCATAACGGATTCTTGTGAATTGCAGGCCGACATTAAATAATTTTTGTGTATAGTGAAGGAACGTAACCTGTGATCTGGCGGATAAACTCGGAACTACATACTACAAAAATATAATCTATTAATTAATGTAAAGCTTGGTATTAAATTATTCATTTCTGACCGTCTCATAGTACAAAGAACTCAAAAATAACCCTGGAAAATTAATAAATTAATTCTTTATTATTTATATTTTATAAAAGATAAAAATATTTGTTATACATTCTATGTTTACAAAATAAGATCGAACTAATGTTGTGTTGACAGTGAGAATCGATTATAACTTTCTGTATTGGGAGAAGATAAAAAACATTGTATTTATTAAATAAATACAATGAATACTTTGTTATTTGAATAAAATGTGTATTATTTTCAGTAGAGGGTAGTTGTTTACAGATTGTCAGGAGACAAAGAAGAGGACGGACAACCAGAAAATATTACATACCATTGGGGTTAATTTAACCTCCAATTTGTGTGTAAACGTCAAAATCAGCTGGTTTCATGAGCGGAGAAATTTAAATTAAGTAATTGTATGCCAAGAGGATAATACTTTTTGCACTCTCTCTCCTAACTACGGTCAAACAACTTCATTGAATTCTCCCAAATCAAATCTAAGGGAAAAATCAGTATAATCACACACTCTCGATTTCTTTTTTTTGAAATTTAAACATAAATTATAACGAATTCTGTGACGATCGCAAGAGTGACGATAAGATCAAACGATACTATCCGATCATTACCCGCGATACGTAACAAGATGGCGAACCCAACATTGGGGCTTTTGAACATTCGCAAATATAATTAATAAGTAACAGATCAGAGATATACGTTACAAGATGACGCTAACAACGTATGGCAAATAAAAGAAAGAAATAATTACAGTGACGATCGCGAGAGTAACGATAATATCAAACGAGCTGAGAGATTACCCGCGAGACGTTACAAGATGGCGCCCAACGTGGGGCTTAATTAGGAAAGCTTAACAAATTAACGATAGTACATAATTGCTCTGAGGGATTAACCGCGGGACGTTACAAGATGGCGCTCAACTTAAAAGGGCTTTAATTAGGAAAGAAATTTTGAGATATACGAAAGATATCACAAAAAACCTAATTTTCGTCAGCAACTATGAGAAAACAAGAAATGCAATAAAGAGCTATGATACCATAGGAAACGAAAATGTCCGAAAAAGAGAGACGATTAAGTTACGCGGAATGGATGACGGTGCTATTTAAAAAATTCAGCAAGGAGATGGGATACATAAAAACGAATACCACGGATCACGAAAGAGCACAGATGAGTCGTGCGAATGCAATGGGAACACCAAACGACACAATGACTTTGAGAGACATTTATGATGAAATGTGGGAGTTGGATGCCAGGTGTAATAAAGAAGAGACTATAGGGACAACCCACGAAAAAGGCGATAACGATGTGGAAAGAATGACTGAAGAAGATTGGGAAAGATGGGACAATAATGAAGCACACATGAAAAACGAAAGAACAGGAGTATACGCACAGGTGACAGAGCAGTATACTCAGGAAGAATATGAACAATGGAGACGAGTAATAAGACAACCGGAAAACCCAATACAAACGGAAAACACAGAATTAAGGGAATGGATAAGGGTGATGTATGAACTATCCAGAGAAGATATGTGTAACTGGAGGAAGGAGCATAATCAAATAGAAGAATTTAAAGGAATGCCAAATCATATAAACTTAGAACAATCAAATATGCAACAAGAAATGGAAATAGTCAAAGTGAAGCAACAGAAGAAAATGCCAGAACAACCAAAGAAAGTGACCCATCGGGACATAATGGATTTTCTGGTTGAACATTTCAGAAGTTTAAGGGAAACAATGAACAGAGGTTTCGAGAATATGAATAAAACACTAGACAGCCCTTCCGAAGGTATTATAGTAAGTCCGAATACAGAAGAGAGTAGCAAGGAAACAGGAATTAGGGAAGACCAAAAGGCGTTGCTATCTGAAAATAAAAATAGAAAGAACAAAGAGAATATCCAAACCATGGCAGAGAATATCAAGAAAATAAGGAAAACATGTAGAAGGAAAATATTAAATACAAAAGAAGAATTGTAGATGAAGAAGGGTGGATTTATTAATGTATTTAACATCCCAATTGGTGAACCAAGGGAATTAAGTAAATTTAAGAATTATAGAAAAAACTTTATAAAAATGAGTGAATATGTTATGTCAGAGGAGGTACAATACCTGTTATGTTAAAAAGGAACGAACAATGACGGAAGACCAGTACTTAAATGAAGATTTCATAGCAACAAAGTGGGAGAGCCGGATGGTAAGAAGATTATCAAGGAGAGAATTAATTCCGAACACCCCAGTAATCCGAGGAAAGGGAGTACCTGAGTTAATGGACCATGGTTAAACTAAATAATAACCAACTAGAAAAAGGGGACCGATTTTCTGAAAACCGACCAAGCAACCCATTGGAAAGAAAAAACCCCAAAATTCAAAAACTATGTAAGGACAACTTACTTAATTTATTCAGGAACAATATGATTTAATAAAAACCCCAAAATTCAAAAAGCATGTAAGGACAACTTACTAAATATTTCAAAACAATATGATTTAATAAAACCCCAAAATTCAAAAAGTATGTAAGTACAACTTACTTAAGATATTTTGCAACCATTTGATTTAACAAAAAGTATGTAAGTACAACTTACTAAATATTTCGAAACAATATGATTTAATAAACAGTAAAACAACAAGAAAATGTAAGAACAGATTATTAAATAATAATTACAAATAACTGATTTAAAATGGACTAATAGGAAAAATAATATTTTGATGGTAATGTGCTCACATAAGAAAGTAAATTAGGAAGAATAACGAATAATTTACTGACTACAATGAAGGTGAAGGAGGATAATAATTAATACAACAATAATTTAGAATTTCTCGGAATTGAAAATGATATAAGAAGAAATTATATAGAGAAAATATGTCACAAGAAGGAAAGTTAAAAGGATTTTAAAATAATGCCTATCAATAATGTTATATGCTATTAGTTAATGGAAAAGAAGAAGGAATCAAGAAGAAAAAGAAATATATAATTAAATGCAAACAGCTACAACGTGAAGAATCCCAAAAGTGTTTAGTATTAGTCGCTAATGGACTACTTATAAGTTTTTATTATAACGAATTGACCGTAGAAATGTTCCGGCAATCATTTTCCTGAGCAGGGATGATGTTCCCCTGGTCTCAGAAGGTGTCAGGATGGACAGTGGAGTAATGGACCCAAAGTGGCCACCCGAACTGAACCACCGCACAGGATAGGGAAAAATGTTAGGGAAATTGAATATTTAAGGGATGATATAAAATAGCTGAAAAGAGTGATATTAGATTCCAGAAGTATCAATGAAGAAAACAGAAGAAAGATAGCAGACAGAAGCTTAATTGAGAAAGCGAATTTATAGAAGCCAATAGAAATATGAGTGTTAAAACAAGTTTTTTATGATTAGTGTGACCAGCCCTTATCAAGTAATATGTGGAAGACCACTACCCAGAGAAATAAATCATTGATGAATTTGCCTCCAAGAGAGAGAGAGTTGAGTAGGAAATTAAGCCTATTACCATTTAACCGAATAACAGGTGTATAACCAATCAGAAATAAGGGAGGAATATTATGAAGATTAAGGGAAGAATCCGAAGAATGAAGAGTTCAACAATTTATTTTAAAACAAGTAAACAAAAATAAATCTGTTCTAGTGGGGGGGGGGCTTTATGTAACGTTACATAACCCATGCCCAAATATGATAACACAATCACCCCACTATAAAAGTCAGAAATGGGTATTATGTACCTAGCTATAGAATACTTTGTACTACAGAACACTGTAAACAATAACAAAGTGAAATGTAGTGTACAGAGTGAAAAATAGTGTACATAGTGAGAGTGTAAACTTTTAAAAAAAGAGCATCTCACAGATTAGTAATGTAGATGAAAAAACAATCAATTGTAGCAGTGGACTATATTGCTGCTGACCAATTTTGTACTTTGTGTAATTTTTATTGTGTAGGCCACAAAGGTCTTGTACCTAGGTATAATTTTATGTTTAATATAATAACTGTGTTTAAATATAAGATAACCCAGGGTTAGATATAAAATAATAATGATATAAAATAATACTATGTGAGCAAGATGGCATAGGAAAATAGTTTAGAGTAAGGATACTTTAAGTAAATAATAAATAAATCCAATTGAAGGGAATTAAAATATAAAAGACCAATGTACAAGCTTAAGGGAAAATATAAAGAAAAACCTTAAATAAATTAAATTGGATTATGAACAAAATTTAAAAAGGATTATTTTTCTAAAAAGAAGAAATAAATTTATAATAATTAATAATAGCCTATATACTAAAAAGTATATAGATTCACCCATAAAAAACCATAAAAAAAAATCTTGGTTACTACGAGTAACCAACTAACAAGATTAATTTAATTGTTAAAACGATCGGGAAGAGAACGTTTGAAAAAAGTGTAATGCCTATTTAAATTTGAGAAAATTAATGAATACTTTTGGAATAACTAGTGCGAAATTTAATAAAATTGACGATTGATGTCCACCTTATGTTAGAACTCCTTCAAGTATCAACATTCACGTCCTTAATTTGATGAAACTTTGAAAAAATCCAACTACCAGTTCCAGGCCTAGTCATACTGCACGTCGATATTTTGGTGAGATCGTATCCAAGTAAATTTAACTAAATTACAACTCAACTATAACTTCTAACACTAGAAACAGCACCATATATTTAACACTTCAGGAAAAGAGGTGAAACAAACTTTATTATTTTTTGTTAACCAAAAAATCTGCATAACGGATTCTTGTGAATTGCAGGCCGACATTAAATAATTTTTGTGTATAGTGAAGGAACGTAACCTGTGATCTGGCGGATAAACTCGGAACTACATACTACAAAAATATAATCTATTAATTAATGTAAAGCTTGGTATTAAATTATTCATTTCTGACCGTCTCATAGTACAAAGAACTCAAAAATAACCCTGGAAAATTAATAAATTAATTCTTTATTATTTATATTTTATAAAAGATAAAAATATTTGTTATACATTCTATGTTTACAAAATAAGATCGAACTAATGTTGTGTTGACAGTGAGAATCGATTATAACTTTCTGTATTGGGAGAAGATAAAAAACATTGTATTTATTAAATAAATACAATGAATACTTTGTTATTTGAATAAAATGTGTATTATTTTCAGTAGAGGGTAGTTGTTTACAGATTGTCAGGAGACAAAGAAGAGGACGGACAACCAGAAAATATTACATACCATTGGGGTTAATTTAACCTCCAATTTGTGTGTAAACGTCAAAATCAGCTGGTTTCATGAGCGGAGAAATTTAAATTAAGTAATTGTATGCCAAGAGGATAATACTTTTTGCACTCTCTCTCCTAACTACGGTCAAACAACTTCATTGAATTCTCCCAAATCAAATCTAAGGGAAAAATCAGTATAATCACACACTCTCGATTTCTTTTTTTTGAAATTTAAACATAAATTATAACGAATTCTGTGACGATCGCAAGAGTGACGATAAGATCAAACGATACTATCCGATCATTACCCGCGATACGTAACAAGATGGCGAACCCAACATTGGGGCTTTTGAACATTCGCAAATATAATTAATAAGTAACAGATCAGAGATATACGTTACAAGATGACGCTAACAACGTATGGCAAATAAAAGAAAGAAATAATTACAGTGACGATCGCGAGAGTAACGATAATATCAAACGAGCTGAGAGATTACCCGCGAGACGTTACAAGATGGCGCCCAACGTGGGGCTTAATTAGGAAAGCTTAACAAATTAACGATAGTACATAATTGCTCTGAGGGATTAACCGCGGGACGTTACAAGATGGCGCTCAACTTAAAAGGGCTTTAATTAGGAAAGAAATTTTGAGATATACGAAAGATATCACAAAAAACCTAATTTTCGTCAGCAACTATGAGAAAACAAGAAATGCAATAAAGAGCTATGATACCATAGGAAACGAAAATGTCCGAAAAAGAGAGACGATTAAGTTACGCGGAATGGATGACGGTGCTATTTAAAAAATTCAGCAAGGAGATGGGATACATAAAAACGAATACCACGGATCACGAAAGAGCACAGATGAGTCGTGCGAATGCAATGGGAACACCAAACGACACAATGACTTTGAGAGACATTTATGATGAAATGTGGGAGTTGGATGCCAGGTGTAATAAAGAAGAGACTATAGGGACAACCCACGAAAAAGGCGATAACGATGTGGAAAGAATGACTGAAGAAGATTGGGAAAGATGGGACAATAATGAAGCACACATGAAAAACGAAAGAACAGGAGTATACGCACAGGTGACAGAGCAGTATACTCAGGAAGAATATGAACAATGGAGACGAGTAATAAGACAACCGGAAAACCCAATACAAACGGAAAACACAGAATTAAGGGAATGGATAAGGGTGATGTTTGAACTATCCAGAGAAGATATGTGTAACTGGAGGAAGGAGCATAATCAAATAGAAGAATTTAAAGGAATGCCAAATCATATAAACTTAGAACAATCAAATATGCAACAAGAAATGGAAATAGTCAAAGTGAAGCAACAGAAGAAAATGCCAGAACAACCAAAGAAAGTGACCCATCGGGACATAATGGATTTTCTGGTTGAACATTTCAGAAGTTTAAGGGAAACAATGAACAGAGGTTTCGAGAATATGAATAAAACACTAGACAGCCCTTCCGAAGGTATTATAGTAAGTCCGAATACAGAAGAGAGTAGCAAGGAAACAGGAATTAGGGAAGACCAAAAGGCGTTGCTATCTGAAAATAAAAATAGAAAGAACAAAGAGAATATCCAAACCATGGCAGAGAATATCAAGAAAATAAGGAAAACATGTAGAAGGAAAATATTAAATACAAAAGAAGAATTGTAGATGAAGAAGGGTGGATTTATTAATGTATTTAACATCCCAATTGGTGAACCAAGGGAATTAAGTAAATTTAAGAATTATAGAAAAAACTTTATAAAAATGAGTGAATATGTTATGTCAGAGGAGGTACAATACCTGTTAAGTTAAAAAGGAACGAACAATGACGGAAGACCAGTACTTAAATGAAGATTTCATAGCAACAAAGTGGGAGAGCCGGATGGTAAGAAGATTATCAAGGAGAGAATTAATTCCGAACACCCCAGTAATCCGAGGAAAGGGAGTACCTGAGTTAATGGACCATGGTTAAACTAAATAATAACCAACTAGAAAAAGGGGACTGATTTTCTGAAAACCGACCAAGCAACCCATTGGAAAGAAAAAACCCCAAAATTCAAAAACTATGTAAGGACAACTTACTTAATTTATTCAGGAACAATATGATTTAATAAAAACCCCAAAATTCAAAAAGCATGTAAGGACAACTTACTAAATATTTCAAAACAATATGATTTAATAAAACCCCAAAATTCAAAAAGTATGTAAGTACAACTTACTCAAGATATTTTGCAACCATTTGATTTAACAAAAAGTATGTAAGTACAACTTACTAAATATTTCGAAACAATATGATTTAATAAACAGTAAAACAACAAGAAAATGTAAGAACAGATTATTAAATAATAATTACAAATAACTGATTTAAAATGGACTAATAGGAAAAATAATATTTTGATGGTAATGTGCTCAGATAAGAAAGTAAATTAGGAAGAATAACGAATAATTTACTGACTACAATGAAGGTGAAGGAGGATAATAATTAATACAACAATAATTTAGAATTTCTCGGAATTGAAAATGATGTAAGAAGAAATTATATGGAGAAAATATGTCACAAGAAGGAAAGTTAAAAGGATTTTAAAATAATGCCTATCAATAATGTTATATGCTATTAGTTAATGGAAAAGAAGAAGGAATCAAGAAGAAAAAGAAATATATAATTAAATGCAAACAGCTACAACGTGAAGAATCCCAAAAGTGTTTAGTATTAGTCGCTAATGGACTACTTATAAGTTTTTATTATAACGAATTGACCGTAGAAATGTTCCGGCAATCATTTTCCTGAGCAGAGATGATGTTCCCCTGGTCTCAGAAGGTGTCAGGATGGACAGTGGAGTAATGGACCCAAAGTGGCCACCCGAACTGAACCACCGCACAGGATAGGGAAAAATGTTAGGGAAATTGAATATTTAAGGGATGATATAAAATAGCTGAAAAGAGTGATATTAGATTCCAGAAGTATCAATGAAGAAAACAGAAGAAAGATAGCAGACAGAAGATTAATTGAGAAAGCGAATTTATAGAAGCCAATAGAAATATGAGTGTTAAAACAAGTTTTTTATGATTAGTGTGACCAGCCCTTATCAAGTAATATGTGGAAGACCACTACCCAGAGAAATAAATCATTGATGAATTTGCCTCCAAGAGAGAGAGAGTTGAGTAGGAAATTAAGCCTATTACCATTTAACCGAATAACAGGTGTATAACCAATCAGAAATAAGGGAGGAATATTATGAAGATTAAGGGAAGAATCCGAAGAATGAAGAGTTCAACAATTTATTTTAAAACAAGTAAACAAAAATAAATCTGTTCTAGTGGGGGGGGGGGGCTTTATGTAACGTTACATAACCCATGCCCAAATATGATAACACAATCACCCCACTATAAAAGTCAGAAATGGGTATTATGTACCTAGCTATAGAATACTTTGTACTACAGAACACTGTAAACAATAACAAAGTGAAATGTAGTGTACAGAGTGAAAAATAGTGTACATAGTGAGAGTGTAAACTTTTAAAAAAAGAGCATCTCACAGATTAGTAATGTAGATGAAAAAACAATCAATTGTAGCAGTGGACTATATTGCTGCTGACCAATTTTGTATTTTTTTGTACTTTGTGTAATTTTTATTGTGTAGGCCACAAAGGTCTTGTACCTAGGTATAATTTTATGTTTAATATAATAATTGTGTTTAAATATAAGATAACCCAGGGTTAGATATAAAATAATAATGATATAAAATAATACTATGTGAGCAAGATGGCACAGGAAAATAGTTTAGAGTAAGGATACTTTAAGTAAATAATAAATAAATCCAATTGAAGGGAATTAAAATATAAAAGACCAATGTACAAGCTTAAGGGAAAATATAAAGAAAAACCTTAAATAAATTAAATTAGATTATGAACAAAATTTAAAAAGGATTATTTTTCTAAAAAGAAGAAATAAATTTATAATAATTAGTAATAGCCTATATACTAAAAAGTGTATAGATTCACCAATAAAAAAACCATAAAAAAAAATCTTTGTTACTACAAGTAACCAACTAACAAGATTTAATTTAATTGTTAAAACGATTGGGAAGAGAACGTTTGAAAAAAGTGTAATGCCTATTTAAATTTGAGAAAATTAATGAATACTTTTGGAATAACTAGTGCGAAATTTAATAAAATTGACGACTGATGTCCACTTTATGTTAGAACTCCTTCAAGTATCAACATTCACGTCCTTAATTTGATGAAACTTTGAAAAAATCCAACTACCAGTTCCAGGCCTAGTCATACTGCACGTCGATATTTTGGTGAGATCGCATCCAAGTAAATTTAACTAAATTACAACTCAACTACAGTGGAAATCGTTTAACGCGAAAACGGTTACCACAAAATATCGGTTAACACGAAATACCACTCGGGTACCGATCGCCGTTTGTTATGTACAGTGTATTATTTGTACGGTTAACACGAAAGGTTTACCTGAAAAATATCGGTTAACACGAAAATTTTTTGTTAAAAATAATTTTTTTTGGCTGGCTTTCAAGTAACTGCATACAAAATAAAGCCACACAAGTACGCCCAAAAGCTTGTTTTCGATGTAACGGAATCCATTCTTCATCTCTCAAAGAGAAAGCAGTACGTACTGTATACAGTGTATCGTTGTTTACGAGAAACCATAGCCTCTCCTTCAGCACCAAATGTGTTGTTCATTGACCGCAAATAAACCGTTATCGCTTACATTAACTACCTACTCTATAGGGTGTGGTGAGTTCAGTTCAGTTTTATTCTGTGCGTGTACAGCAATGGTAAAGTTTGCGGTACGGTACCGATAACATTTTATTGTAAAAAATTTACTCAGTTGTGAGGATTAACTGTTTACTTTTTTACTGTACAAACTTCTTAGTCTTTTACAGCCAGTTAAGTGACGTTAAGCGTGTGACGTGTACGTGTTAAGTGAAGTTACGCTTTCGTAAATTAAGTTTTTGCAGTCCGGAAGTAAAATGGAGAAGAAAGTGCGTAAACAAAGTGCCCTCTCTTTAGAAAAAAAAGTTGAACTCCTCCAAGCTGTTAATGAGGGTATTCGAACTAAAACAGAAATCTGTAAAACATTCGGTATACCAAACTCGACGTTATCCACGATTATAAAAAATAGAGATAAAACTTTAGAACTGTACGAGTCGGGCAAGTTTGAACCAGGCAGAAAACGTTTCCGTAAGGCAAACCACGAAAACTTAGAGGCTGCTCTTCTTGTTTGGTTTAAGCAAGAAAGATCACAAGATGCTCCTATTTCTGGACCACTACTGATGGAACAGATGAACTTAAATTTCACTGCAAATCCTGGCCGGCTAGAAAGGTTTAAAAAATGAAATGGCATAACCTTTAAAAACATCTGTGGCGAATCAAGACAGGTGTCACAAGAAATGACATCATCATGGTTGCAATCTACGCTGCCTGCAATTTTAAAAGACTATCCATGTAAGGATATTTTCAACGCCGATGAAACAGGACTATTTTTCCGTTGTATGCCCGATAAAACACTTTCATTCAAAGGGGAGCAGTGCTCTGGTGGTAAAAAGTCCAAAGAGAGAGTGACAGTGATGGTAGGTTGCAATGCTGATGGGTCAGAAAAACTTCCGTTACTTGTTATAGGAAAAAGTTTAAAGCCGCGTTGTTTTAAAAATGTTAAAAAGTTGCCAGTAGAATATAGAGCTAACAAACAAGCGTGGATGACGTCTAAAATTTTTACCGAATGGCTGGTTTCGTTAGAAAAACATTTCACTTCTCAGAAGAGGAAAATTGTGTTAATTATTGACAACTGTCCTGCCCACCCATGTGACCTAAAATTGATGGCAATTAAACTTGTTTTTCTACCACCGAACACGACTAGTGTCCTACAACCTTGTGATCAAGGTATTATTCAAAATTTAAAATTTCAGTACAGAAAGTTACTTCTGCGGAAATACTTGGCCACTATTGAGGGGAAAAAAGATTTCTGTGTAAATGTTCTGGATGCTTGTAACTTGTTAAGAACAGCGTGGAACCTCGTGACGCCTACAACAATTCAAAACTGTTTCGCTCATGCTTGATTCATTTTGAATTCAGAAACTGAACAATCCGAAAAAAATGAAATTGATCCTACACTATCTGAAATGTTTAATCGTGTGTCATCTGTATTAAATGTTTCAATTTCTCTAAATGAGTACGTGACTGTCGACGAGAACGTAACTACGACTCCCGTATTAACAGATACCGATATCGTGGAAACAGTGCAAGTTGACAACTGTGAAGGTGATGATAGTGACGACGAACTTGACACGGAAAATGATAGTGAAAATGTTCCTACCGCTACCGATATCCTTTCGTTGCTGAGCCGTGTTCGTCGATATTTTGAAGCCAACTCGGAAGGTGAAATGTTTGAACACGTTGATAAATTAGAACAATTTGTTGAAAATAAAATAGTGCAAAATTGTGTGCAAAAGAAAATAACGGATTATTTTAAATAAAGATAAACACGAAAACTACGGTAAAGTTGAAAGACACACAGTACTCTATAAGAAAACCTAAATCATAGGACTAAATTTAGAACAGCTAATAATAATTTTAAGAAAAATTAACAATAATAAACCATGAGGATAAATAAAAGGTTGTAGGCCTATTTGTTGCATTTTACTAGACAGTACAATAAATAATCTACAGTACACTATTTGTTCACTTCCTCATTTTGTTTCACTTTTTGTTCGCTTAACGCGAAATTCGGTTTACACGAAAAAAATAAATGGTCCCCGTCATTTCGTGTTAACCGATTTCCACTGTATAACTTCTAACACTAGAAACAGCATATATTTAACACTTCAGGAAAAGAGGTGAAACAAACTTTATTATTTTTTGTTAACCAAAAAATCTGCATAACGGATTCTTGTGAATTGCAGGCCGACAGTAAATAATTTTTGTGTATAGTGAAGGAACGTAACCCGCGATCTGGCTGATAAACTCGGAACTACATACTACAAAAATATAATCTATTAATTAATGTAAAGCTTGGTATTAAATTATTCATTTCTGACCGTCTCATAGTACAAAGAACTCAAAAATAACCCTGGAAAATTAATAAATTAATTCTTTATTGTTTTATATTTTATAAAAGATAAAAATATTTGTTATACATTCTATGTTTACAAAATAAGATCGAACTAATGTTGTGTTGACAGTGAGAATCGATTATAACTTTAAATAAATACAATGAATACTTTGTTATTTGAATAAAATGTGTATTATTTTCAGTAGAGGGTAGTTGTTTACAGATTGTCAGGAGACAAAGAAGGGGACGGACAACCAGAAAATATTACATACCATTGGGGTTAATTTAACCTCCAATTTGTGTGTAAACGTCAAAATCAGCTGGTTTCATGAGCAGAGAAATTTAAATTAAGTAATTGTATGCCAAGAGGATAATACTTTTTGCACTCTCTCTCCTAACTACGGTCAAACAACTTCACTGAATTCTCCCAAATCAAATCTAAGGGAAAAATCAGTATAGTCACACACTCTCGATTTCTTCTTTTCGGAAATTTAAACATAAATTATAACGAATTCTGTGACGATCACAAGAGTGACGATAAGATCAAACGATACTATCCGATCATTACCCGCGAGACGTAACAAGATGGCGAACCCAACATTGGGGCTTTTGAACATTCACAAATATAATTAATAAGTAACAGATCAGAGATATATGTTACAAGATGACGCTAACAACGTGTGGCAAATAAAAGAAAGAAATAATTACAGTGACGATCGCGAGAGTAACGATAAGATCAAACGAGCCGAGAGATTATCCGCGAGACGTTACAATATACATAAGTATACACTATTTGTATTATTCTACACGAATAAACATTTCATCTAATTGTGTTACTGCATGTTTGTAAATATCTACTAAATTATCAAATTTTGAGTTTACATATCGAGGAAACATGAATGATGGATCTATTGCTTCGCACTGTTTGGATATTCATAACTTACAATATAAGAATATTATTAATATAGATGTACCATTAGCAATTTACCAACTTGACAGTTACCACAACAATCACATACAAATATTCGCGATCGAAGCCGCGGGTTTAAAAAAATTAGTTTTTTTTGCAATAACTTAGGTTCTTTTTAACCTATCGTTATCAGATAAAGTGGAAAACCTTCCGTTGGGTACCTGCTATCAGCGTGCAAAGTTTCATTGAAATCGGTTCAGTAGATTCTGAGATTACTGGGGACAAACGTAGACCCCCCCTAGAGATTTATTATATAGATTATGTATACAAATTTAAAGATATATCTGAATTTGTTATTACATTTTGTAATCTGTTACTTCAAATAGTCTGTTATAAATTAATAGCATACATATGTTTTAGTGTGAAAGGGATGAGTCACTGATGTTATACAAATGACAAATACATGTGTAAACTACTGAGTAATGAGTGTGACTGATGGCACTGGAGAGGGTAATGTTCCCCTCCTTGTTTCTCCTTTCTCCTTTTTTTTTTTTGTCTGTGGTTGACCTATAGGATTAAAATTTGAACCATCCCTTAACCACCAGACAACTAACAATGTTTACACAAAGCAGTTTTGTACTCACAGGATGGCTATATAGTATTACAAATCTTTGCACTTACATAACTGATAAGTTTAATCAACTAATTTGACTTAAACATATTTTTTATTTTTAACATCTTTTTTATATATCTCTCTGGAGGGGGCTTAACCCCCCCCCCCACAACCCACTAAAATAACATATTCAAACCTAAACATCTGACAGAACTATATAAAATTTGTTCACTTGGATAAGTTTCTGCCTTAAGCACGGTTTACTGTAATATAAAATATTAGTTTCAAAAACCTCAGCCATTCTCAAGTGTCCTCCTATAATAGGCAGGCTCTTGTAGTGACAAACAGAATTTATAATATCATTGAACACCTTCAAAATTAAAACCCATCAATGTCAATTAATTATAATCAACAGAAAACACAAATTATACATAAAGACATTAAATATATACACATTTAACAGGCATTCACAACACATTTTAAAACAATGCCCCCCTCCCTCACACACATAAAAAGCATTACACTTATGTATGGACTGATAACAGTTTTGAACAGTGAGCTAGAGATGCAAAGTGGATAAATACCTCATTGTGAGGCTTAGAAAATTTTCATTAATTTCGCGCTGCATAGAACAGCCTTGTTCAGCCTGTCCTAGTGTGTACGTTGGTTGCAACAATGTTAACGATAGTATTCAAAAGCACACAAGTGTCATTGTGAAGTAATGGTATGTAAGGGAGAGAGACCACATGTGAACCAAACTGTTATCATGTATCCTCTCTAGCTACCATACGCTATACTTCTAGCATATATATATTGTAACGTAACAAAGTTAAGGTCACAAACGTTACATAAACACTTTGTCAATAGAAACTCAAACAATGCCCAAGGTATGCCATAATTAAGGTCAAGAGGGCCAATCTCACCCAAAAAATGTATTGATGATACCTAGTAAGGTTACTAGGTAATAAAATAGAAAAATGTATCTAAATATAAAATATGGAGTGATCAGTGGAAGATTTAAACTATAAACACTCTGTCTAATGAGATGAATTTACTGTGGATGAGTTTGAATATAATAGACTGTTTAATTAATATTTAATGTTTTATAAAGATGTACCTGTTGTTGTGCTTTATCATGATATTGTGTTTACATGATATTTATTTTGTGTTTTGTATGTAGCAGGTGTGAAGCCATTGCTTTAAGAAAGTATTAAGTAATGGATACTAATTTCATTCATGTTAAACTTGTATTTAAGTAAATAAATACAAGTGTATTTATTATGTATGGTATCATGTTAAGTGTATTTACTTTGAATAATTAATGAAGATGTCTTAAAATAATATTTGTAAACTTGGCCAGGAAGACAATAATTGTTAATGAATTGTCAAGTGGTCATTATAATTATGTTAAAAACCAATGAATGGTTCAATGATAAACTAAATAATAATAATAAATTGAAATCAGGAAATTAAAATTGGAATAATTGGCCATAAGCCAGTGACTCTTTGTACAGTAGGTCAGGTCAGAAAAATTAAATTAAAAACAAAAAATTATAACACATGTAATAAAACCAATAGGCCTAAATTTAGTATTTTGTAAAAGGAAAATAATACCTTTTAAAATAAGTTGATTAAGAAGAAAATGTAGTAAAATGTATATGGTTTAATAAGGCAGATTAAGTGAAAGTTTTATGTGATTTAATATAATTCCAAGAAGGGAGTATTTTATTAAATAAGTGTAAGAATATTTCCTAATTACGGCTCTAGGATAACAAATATTATCTAATAACATAAGAGGAAGATGGTTGTTAGGGCAACAAAATGCAAGATATCTTGTTGATTTCAAAATTCAATTGTTATAAATGAAAGAGGACAGTTCAGTGGTGATAAAACCAATAGAAAAAAACCAATAAATCTAATAAATAAAATTACGGTTAATTCAAATTAAAACATAATAACTGATCAAAAAAGACGGTTGGACGACTTCTGAGACTCTCACTAAGAGAATATAAAATGCCTATCAATAAAATTCAAATCAAAAATCTAAAGAATAAATTAACTAAACCTACCGTAAAATGAGTAATAATGGAAAACAATAAATAAATGAAGATAACCCAGACCTGGAGAAGTCGAAGTGAATAAATACCATACAACAAAAAATAAAGAGAATTAAATTTACATACAAAACCTCACTTTTAACAACGAAGCAAGAACTTAATACTACACTAATTCCGTCAGGACCTGAGACCACCAGAACGAAAAATCAGCGAAGATCAAGAACTGAACTTTCCATTACATCCTGGGACACTAACACCAACTTTTATTGAGAAGCTGGAGGTTGATATATTCAAGCCATTCATCATCACTCGGCTACCCGTCATCGTTTAGTGGAACACTGCCTTAACGAGTATCTTGTAAACGTTTGGTAAAAAACCTGCTTATGTTTATACTTTATTTCATAAGATTTTAAACTACATTGTAATACCTAGTAACCTGAATTTGCATTACCTGACCTTACTAATAGTTAAAAGAACTACATGTACCCTGAGGTAAAAGACAAACTGAAAAATTATAATTAAATTGTAATATCTAAAACACGAGTTCAATTACAAATCGATTCTGTATTGTGTGATCGATATGATGTATTAGTAGCGGGAGAAAGCAGCTGTTGGATTTTAAAAATATATAAAATAAAGAACCCTTCTTGAATTTGACGATTTTGTGTTATTTGTAGAATAATTATTGTATTTCGAATAGGGTGTATTTTACAGAGAAAGGAACCAGAGAAACGCATCAAGTGGAACGACTTAACCCATAATAACGGGTCAATCGCCAATAACAGCGCTCGTCTGCAGACAGCTGGTGAATACGGGAGAATAGAGAACTAACTTACTCTCTCCGTTCTCCGCTCTTTCCAATTGAAATAATACATACCGACTAGGGTTGGAGAAAATTACTGAATTATTCACTATAATAACTGTAAAATAGCGTTTTTCTCTGGTAAAACACTTGATGACTACTTAACACAGGTCTATGATCAATAACCGAATAATATCAACCACTTAATAAATAATTTTATAAATAAATTAACATTGATTTGCCGAAGATCTCATCGGCAGTAAAATTATACAAATCGACGCATTCCACAGTGGAGCTTTTGATCTTCATCTAATTAAATAAGTAACAACATATAATTTATTATACATTGACGCTCATAACGTGGGCTGAATTAACTATAAACCCGCAACACTATTACTCATTTACAGTTTCTTTACAAATTGACAAACCCAACAGTGGGGCATAACATATTACAAAGTAACATAATCTTTTAGATTACAATATTGATCTACCTGGTGTTTACAAACTAAATTGCTCAGCTTGCAACAAATTCTACATAGGCCAGACAGGACGCAGCTTCAAACAAAGATACACTGAACACATAAAGCCACTACACTCCACTACCGAATCCATCTTTGCAAACCACCTCACTGAAGCAAACCACATATACAAAAACATCAATATAACATGGATATTCTACACGTACACGCAAAAGGCCGAAAACTAGACACTCTTGAACAATTGGAAATATACACACACACAAAAACACATAAAAATGACATCCTAAATGAACAGACACAACTCAAATCACACGCATTATTCGAACATATCAAACCCCACACATACAATATCGATCCTTCAAAAGTCGACACTGTCACCAAGAACAAGACGGACAGCGGTCCCAGTGGCAGCCTCTGACAAAGCTTATAATACGCAAAAACTGGTTCAGGCTATAAGGTAAAAACTTTTACGTTTTTACCTATAAAAAACTTTGTGTTCTGAATCAGTAGTGATTTAATTATATCTATATTTCTAAGTGGGGGAAGTTCACCATTCAAAATCGGTTGTCAGGTTTCTAGAAAAAATCAAACTTGAAATATGATTAACAAACAACTTTATTTGATCGTACAGTAGCATTATACCTATTTACAGTAACGTATAACAAATAAAATATCACATGTCTTATGTAAGGTTACATTACATATAGTGGATTCCTGGAGTAATTCACAGTTCACGTGCAGTAGAAACTAAAATGGAATTCATTTTCTATATAAGAAATACACTGGTACAAATAACACTTTACATATAGACCATACATCGGTTGAAGTGCTTGTATCATTTTTTTTTACACCACTGAATATTCCAGGGTCTGATACAACCAATGTTCAGTATCTGCATGTTGTATGAATACAGATTTAAAAATTATGTAAAACAGTGATGTGAACTTGTGTTTCATTAAACCACTGAATTGTGGAACCTGAAAAAACACAAATATTTTTATAATTAGTTTTGTATATACACATACATTTTTATTAAATACAAGTCAATAAATACTTCTGATGTTTTAGAAAATCTCACTTGTCGATGGTAAACATGTTATTCTTAGTTAAAAAGTATATACATTTTATGATTAAACTCGAGCACTTCTTATCATTTCAGATTTCTACAGCTAGACTGTGTGATCAATTTTTCTTCTTCTTCTGTGTTGGCTGAGAAATGCCTTGTGACTCTTGATACTGGCGAATCAGTTCCTCTTGCATTTCAGGCAAAGCAGGCGTGTATCGAGAATACTCCATGCTGTATTCACCTTTGCCTTGTGTCACAGATCTTAGTTCACCCACAAAACCAAACATGTCATTCAGTGGAACCTGCAAGTGGAATGCATACATAAAGCAAGAGCAATATTATTGTTACATAAATACAGTAATCTAAATAAAACACTGTTATATATTCACTCTACACATTATCAGGATATGTATTCAGAAGGCTATGGTTAATTACAGGATGGGACATTTTTAATATCCTAAAGTACGAACTATTACTTCTAAGGTTTTTACTGCTTCATTAAGTGAAATGTTGTTCTATTAAAATAAAATGTGTGTGTATGTGTGTTGCCATGTTTGACATCCAAATACATTAACCACTGTACAAATTTTAAAAACCACGCACAGACACACACTAGCCTATCAATCAAAGGAATTTGCATCAACATGTGGCCTGTGTACTGGAATTCTTTAAAAAATTCTCGTTAATACTAAACTGTCAAGTTTAATAATAGGCATTATAATTATATATTTTTTGTATATTTACAGTATATAAACAGTCTGAACTATCACCATCAGAATATATACAAATTAATACAATTTTTGAAATCAATTGTTATTTTATAAATAAAATCACAAGTATCTTGTAAAAATAAGTGTTATTTATTATTATTAATAATACACAAGAATAACGTGGGAAGATATAAATGTAATTATATATTTTATTATAGAAATTTAATTATTTTTGAACTTTTTTCTAAAGGTTTCACCACTAATTGTGGTTACTGGGTACAGTTTGTCAATAATCTTACTTGATGTTATTCACAAACTTCATCTTCAGTCAAACATTTAGCAATTTTACACACATATTTATTCAGAATCACTCAGTACCACTTTGTACACTATATTAAAAATTTATACTATAAAAAACAAATAATATTAGTTATTTATAAAACAAAATACAGTTTATACCTTGATGCTTCCATAAACAACAGCATCTATGAATCAAGCATATATATGCTATGGTTGGTGAATATGTAACTGAGATAGAAATTTGACAGCCACAGATATTAAATCAAACTGGTAATGAAGAATACTGAATATCTGAAGAACATACCACTAGAATGCAGCACGAATAGCGTGATACAAAACATAAAATGGCAACGTTGGAATGGCCACAGGCAGAAAATGTAAATAATGTAAATGTGAATACTGATCAAATGGATGAACCAGATTGCTACAAAAATATGAAACAAGTTTTTAATCTAATTAAAAAAAAAGATTTGTATATTTTTTCAAAGAAAACATAAATTTAACCTGTAATGAAGCTTGTAGAAAAATAACAAGTAATGTAAACTTTACATAATTTTTAAATTTATACATGAGTTACATGCAAGTTATATAACATAAATGAATACAAAATTTTCTGTAAGTACAGTACTTGTAAACATTATACATGAGAAATTTTCCAAAAAACAATAAATGTATACTATGACTACACAAGTGGAACAATAACATTCTCAGTGCCATGGTCCAGTGGTGTGTGTTCGAGTGCACGGCCAAACAAACAGCTGCCATGTTTCCATATGTTTTACTTTACTCATTATTATTGCCTTTTGTATCAATGTAAAGAGACATTAATAAATGACAAAAATTGTATCTTATTTGTCTAGTAGACACTAGTTTAACTTGCAAACACTGTTACTGTTAAACTTTTTGAGAGTTCTTGTGTCAAGCATACTGCAGTGTTTTGTTAAAGTTATTTCAGTGTATGTTTAGTCACACATGTTTTTAGAAAGTTAACAATGTCATCCATTTGTCTTTGATGTTACATTTTGACATGATAATGTCTTATGGCTGGGGGTCATTTGAAAATTTCTGTAACGCATCACGCTGCATGACGTCATCATTTACCAGCCGGGAATCGTTAACTAAAACCGTGACCGCTAACGTGCTAACGTCCGTCGCAGATTAAAGACCTAACAAGCAAACAACACTGCATAGCTGTAGATAGGTATGTAACCAATCAGTCAGTCAGTAACCATAATAATGTTGCGTTTAGCTGGCGGCTGAAAGACATTATCATGCTCTTAAGCTTTTACCATTTGGTAAACGGTACTTTACTTTTTTTTATTGAATTTTTTGTACATGTTGAAGAGTGACGTCAATCCCACAGTGAATCAACTCTCACTCTTTAAATAATGTTAAATGCTATCTTTCCAGATGTTAGGCCATGGTCTATTGTTGTTTCTTCACAGGCTACGTTCATGATGGCTGTTCTTCAGTGGCTTTGGTCTTCTTGACCATAACTGCCACTAAAGATAGAATATGGCCCAACACCTGAAAAACAAAACTAACAAAATGACTCAATTATAATTTAAATATAAAATATATCAATATCCTAAACAGATAGCTGTTACAAGGGACAAAATATTTCAGTGAGTTGGTAACAATTACAAGTATGAATCAAAGCTAATGAATAAGTGTTTACCTCAGCGTAGACAGTGAACCACCCACTAACTGCATCTGTGCCAGTGATTATACCATGTCGTTTGTTCAAGAGACTAATTATTGTGCCCTGAAATTCAGTTGGTGTTATCACCTCAACAGACATGATTGGTTCTAGGATACACCATGTTCCCTCTTCAAATGCTAAAAAAAATCAAACAACCACGAGGGCATCAAGCATCTGCAGAATAATACATTTATGAAAACAAAATTAAAACTATCAGATATTTCACGTACATGGGTTGTTTTGTTTGTGCTATCCTTGTAACAATTTGTTTTGAAAATGGTATTACATAATATCTATTGGCATCAGTTGAAGCTGTTCATTTCTTTAAAAAAAAAACCTAGCACAGCTGTTCTCCATATTAAGGGGAGTCTGACTCGGAAAAACTGAAAAAAATTGCATTTTTTGTTTTTTGTATAATATTATTGTCCAAAATCTCCTCTTTAAAATGGTGTAATTATTTTTTTCCTATCTTAATTGTAAGTTGTTCAAGTAAATTATTTTGTGAACGTCTGGCCCAGTATTTTTAGATTGAAAATGCATGAGCTGTGACTCGAGTCTGTTCATTTTACCTAAATGCATTATTGTGTATATATGTTTCTTATGAACAGTAAGGCATTAAGTATTTATTTTTTCTTGGTTGGCTACTCTGCTGCCCAGCTGTTACTCATTTCCCAGCTGAGTATATTGTTTGTTGTGTTATGGTGTAGGTTATGTGCTTGTATTTGTTTTGATTTGGTGATAAAAGTGTTGGTGTTGTTCTGATTGTGATTTATTTACTCTTATCGATATGGGAAACAAGAAGAAGGTAGGAACTCGCAGCAGGTGTTACGTTAAAAGCAAAATATAGGAACTAAAAAGATTTCTGGAGAAAATTTAAATTCTAGTCTTGACACAGGCCTAAGAACCCCCGAATCTACTAGCTCTAATCAAACCCCGAAATCTTCAGCAAGAAAATTCAAACTGAAAGATAATTTTACCTATTATGATAGAAAATATGAATGTCTTGAGTATGAAATAGTTAACCTAAACCACTTGTTAAAATTTTATCAATCAAGTGGCTGTTTGTCATCGCTGCTTTCACAATTCAAATTTTGATGAACAATCAACTGATGGCTTAGCTACAAAATTAAGAATATTTTGCTCAAATTGTACAGAAGTAGATAAAACTTTTGATTGTACAGAATACTAATGAAAAATCTGAAATACTTTATGATTTGAACCTACGACTTGTAAATGGCTTATGGTCAATAGGTAAAGGTCACACTGCAGGTCAGATTTTAAGTGGAGCATTGGATCTGCCTCCTCCACCTCCAAAATACTCCAAGCATGAGACTGTACTTGGCTCTGCTACTGAACAAATGTGCAGAGATAGTATGAAGAAAGCTATGGAAGATGCTGCATCCCAGGCTGATGGAAATACAGATTTATGTGTTGTGGTTGACAGGTCTTGGCAAAAGAGAGGGCACACATCTCTGAATGGCGTTGTGTCTGTAACTTCCATAGACACTGGAAAGGTACTGGACATTTCAGTCATGTAAAAATACTGCCAGTGTCCCCTGAGAGAAAGAAATAAGCATTCAGATTCTTGTAGGGCAAATTACTTAGGAATCAGTGGGGGTATTGAGGTCACTGGTGCTTTGAAAATTTTTTGTAGATCAGAACCTTTGTATGGTGTGCGATACGTGAATTATTTAGGGGATGGGGACTCTAAGGCTTTCTTATGTATAAAAGAAGCAAAAGTGTATGGCGATAATGTTGAAATTCATAAGTTAGAATGCATAGGCCATATACAAAAAAGAATGGGCAGTCGGTTGTTGAAACTGAAACTATCGAAAAAGAAACTTGCTGATGGAAAATCAATATCGGGGAAAAAATCGGTTGACCACAGCTGGTATACACAAGTTTCAAATATTCTATGGGTTGGCAATAAAAAGAAATATCCACAGTTTAGATGAAATGAAACAGGCTGTATGGGCTGAATATCTTCATGTAGCATCAACAAATGAAAGGCCTACTCACCAACTCTGTCATAAAGGGGAAGATACATGGTGCGGCTACAATCAGTGTTTGTTAACTAATCAAGTATATGATCATAATAAACATTTCCATTTACCTGAAATTATTGTGACTCCAATAAAACCCATATTTAAAGAGTTAGCCAATCCACAGCTGCTTGTAAATTTGAAAGGTAAAACCCAGAACCAAATGAATCACTAAATAGTGTCATCTGGTCAGTGAAACCGAAACAAGTATTTGTCACTTTAAGAACACTGATGGTTTCATAAGCAAAGTAAAAATTATGGAACATTTGGGACTAAATCCAGGAAAAAACCTAGTCAAAGTTATGCATCTGTTGGAGACAATAAGACTTCGCAAAGCTGAAAAAGCTGTCACTGATGTGTAAAAAAAGATCAGGAAGGCAAGAACACTAAAGAAAAGGAAGTTAGAAGACTTGTTTGAGGAGCAGGAGGATCCAGACAACCCATGCTATAGTGCTGGACATTACTAAGCTGAAATATGCTGCTGGTAAGTGTAAGCTCTTTCGTTTTTCTTTGATTACCGGAAGTTTGGTTTCTGAACTTCGATGTAAGTTATCTCAGCTCCTATAAGGCTGTTTTCAACATTTCAAACAGACCATTTACTAGTTTCCCACAGAAGGAATTTTAAAAATAATAATAATTGAATGAGAAATACATTTTTTTTAGTTGTTTTTTGGAAGCAAAAAAACCATTGCCTGAAAAAAAATTATAATCCAAAATTCACAGACATAAAAAATCCCCCGTGTATGGAACTACATAAAGAGGTACCCTTCAAAATAAAAAAAAAATTAAAGCTCTATCTTATTTGTGTCCTGATAAAAGTTGCAAAAACGTAACACTGAGTTACATAGGGAGTCGGACTCCCCTTAACACAGCATTTTTTTTTCCAATAACAATAAACAAAAGTTCTAGTTATTGTGTAAATTGTATGTTTCTAAATTATGATTGTTTTTTTAATACCAGTAGTGAGTGAAACATGTTAAAAATAACTTTTAATAATTACATAGTTGAACATCCCCTAATCTGGTTTTAGTTATAGGTAATATATTTTACTATGCTATATGTTGACTGCTTATGTATAAACAATTTGTGTACCAATCTAATATCCAATTGTTGATTACTGTTTGTTTAATTAATTAAAATATCATTACATATAGTAATTTAAATTGTAATACTGTATAAATTAAGTTCTGTCATACTATAATTTTCTCGTTTTCTTGAAGATAATATTGGAAGATAAACTATCTTAAGTCTTCACATATACAATGACAATGACACATACATACTGTGGCAACAGCGATTCATTACGTCTGCTCTCCGGTACCAGCGACACGGCGCGTGACACCTGAAGAATACGAGGCGAGCCAATCCGGGATCAGCAGCCGCCGAGACGTGACCAACTACGTGTTCAGAGCGAGCCAATCAGCGATCCCGGTTAGCACATAAAACCCGGGCCGGGAGAAAATTTTGACGCACTCTTCATCACCACGCCATCGGACGCACTTCATCTCCTCTCCTCTCTCGGACGACATCGAGGCGGAATCAGCCGGAAGGAACAGCCGAAGAATAGAACCGCCGCCGTTCTTGCGTCTTTGCACTCCCATTCCGCGCCAGCGATGGACGTCACTGGGCCGGCAGTCGACTCTACAACCGATGCCGAAAGAAGAGAAGGACTGCAGTACGCCATGAACAGCGGGCGCAGCCGCTGAACATCTCAGCGTGGCACTACCAACATCAGCGTTCTCGCCACCAGGTCCTTTTTAGGGCCACCAAAATAACTAGAGTGTACGATTGGCGCCATTTGTCATGCGGCAAGCCTTTTGTCCGGTGACAATACGCACACACACACACTCATACATGAACACGTTCACCCAAATATTTAATTGTTCTGTTGTATTTGACATTTCTTTTGTATTTCATACACAGGTCCTGATGATGACAATAAACAATGTCGAAACGTCAACACAAATAAATTAAAAATTTGTGTTATTTTTGACCGATCCTCACTAACCTCCACTGAAAAATTCATTGATTGACGGTCACTACGAATTTAAGGATTTAATAAACAAAAGGATAACTATGATTTTTCTTACAAGAAAATCATAACTTGCTAGTGAATGAGATTCATAATCATAACCAGCCACTGTGCGTGAGATTAGTTAAGCAGTGGTGTAGCGGGTCAATTTTGGGTCATTTTATTTTTTACCGTGTGTGATTTACATTGTTATTTATTTCGTTTTGTGCGGGAGTTTTAGAAAACATTGTGAAATTTTATATTACGACAAAGATTCATTTCATTTACAACGGAACACGTGGTATGGAACAGTGTTTGGAACAAAGGCGAGACGCAATTAATGTTGTGTAACTCGTCAGAAGAATTTACCACCTTCGAAATTCTAAGAAATCTGCACATGTGTGTCGACGCACGAGCGCAACCATACAAGCACACGCTCGAAGGGACGCGCTCAATTAAAAAACCAAAATGGCTACAGTGCAAAATTATTCATCGTCTCTTCACAGATCATCCGGAAATGCTGCTAAAGACCGCCCATTTTAATGACGTCAGTAGAGCCGATGCAAATATCGTCACCACGCATTACTAGAACACTAGGAAAAACCACACTATGTTCCACGCACAGAACTCCTAAGTCACAGCAAATTAAGCATGAACGACGACGCAAAGCAGGTGGCCGTGAATACTCTGTTCCTCCCGTTCAGAGAAGCACATTGCCCAGTTCGTCACCGACTGTGTCGGCGCCGACACGAGAGCTAAATATGCTCATCTAAATTTCATCAGTATTTGATATAAAAGTGAAGTAATCATTTTTTAAAACTAGTGACAGTATGGAAGAAGAGTCGCAGAGCATTAACATCTAAATTCGTGCTTCAGTTTTGTTCTTTTTCGAGACGTTTACGACCTACCGCGGTGTGGCCACGAGGTCACGGAAGAACGCGTTGCCGGCAGTGACCCTATATCATGGATTCAATCGGGTAATTGGGGTAATGGGGTCTTATAATGGAATGTGAGTAGTGAGTGAGCAATGCTGGGCTGTTAGTGTGTAAATTCAGTTGTATAATTATAAATGATACAAGGTAAGCTATAGTTCGTAAGTTCGATTATGCAAGAGTTGCACAACTTTGGAAACATGTATTTAAGGAATCTTCCTAATTTTACAACAGTTCAAAAGTAAACGATTAAATAGTAATTCTCTTCAAAAATGAGTTGTGTCAGTGATTTGCTTAACCTGTAAACCATGTTTGTATCTAGTGTTCATGTGATCGGACCCTGGAACCCGACGGCAGAGATCGAGATGGTAGGTGGAAGTTAAATAATATTTGGTAATTCATAAAAATATTTCAGTAGAGTATCACAAATGGCGCCCGAACAGGGACGAATTATAGTTAATTATAATTAATTAATTAAATTCCACATCTACAAAGATACAAACATGTTTTAGGTTAGCGCAGCAAAATAACATTACGTTAAGTAATTACATTATTTATTTAATTAATTTATTTAATTCAATTTAATCAATTACAAAAATGTCAGATAACAAAAATAACGTAAATGAAACGAGTGTCGAAGTTTTCGACGACTCAAACATTAGTAACTTTGAAGCACACTCGACTCCAAGTGTGAGTCAGAGTGAAGCAGAAATAAGTATAACAGATCAAAGTAAAGTAAATGAAGATTCAGGGATTCAAGTAACCCCGAAATTAGATAGGGAAAGTAGAATTGATAGTAAAGAAGTCGGCTTCACTGACGGAAACATAGCAGCACAATCTACTCCGTCGACAACACGAACCAAAGAGTTGTCGATGGACGATCTGTTTAATCTAATAAAAACCATGTGTGAAAATATAAATAGCAATTATAAAGAGCAACAAATTGATTCCAATGTCAAATACAATAAAATGAATGATAAGTTTGAAGTTCAGAACAGAAAATTCGATGAACAAAAGAATAGTTTTGATGAGTTAATAAATCAGAATAATGAGTTGAAACATGAGATTCAAGAATTAAATAAATGTTTAGAAAGTACTAATGAAACAATAAGAACCAGCTTGAATAAATTAGAACAGAGTGTGGAGCGAATGGGAGTACATGTGATGAGTACAGAGAAAAATAAAACAAATGAAAATTGTAATGACAAATGTAAAAATATGATACCAGAGAAAAAGTTAATAAATGATAACAATAATGTTGAAAATAATGAGAATAATAGCAATGTATTTGAAGAATTAGTATCGGAGACTGATACTGATTTTTATTTCTTTAAAAATAAAGAATGAGAGTACTGATGGGTTGGTAGAATGTGATTATGAGATGTTAAGGTGTGTTAGTGAGTTAGAGAGAGAGAGGAAAAATAATGTTGTAGTAGAGTGGGGACAGAGGGGAAATTCTCCCTTTATTATTTATGATGTTTATGATGATGATTTAATGTGGTCACAAGTGTTGGTGAAGGGCAAGAGTCCCGTATTGATAGATGAATTGAGGTGTTTAGTTTTGTTGAGTAATTGTGTACCCTCTGTCCGGAATAATTGTGAGAGTGTGGTGTGGTGTTATGAAGAGAGGGAATTAAACAGAGAATTGTATGGGGAGAAAGTAACCGAACTGTATTTTTCGAATAGAAAGTATGATGAATGGAAGGAAAGTTTAAAAGTATATTTGAGTAACAAAGATTATAATGATTTGACTAAAGTAATTGACCCGATCACGAATGTATGTACCAACGGAGACTTAACAAAAATACCTAACGTAGACTGGTTTCATGAGTATTTGAGTATGATGAATGAGTTTAGTTTGTATGGTTACAACACACAAATAGTCATTTGTGTAGTGATAAAATTGAACGATGTTATGTAAAAACAAGACTTATTTGGGACGATGGAGGATAAACTATTAAAACAATAAAAGACAGTATAAACATTTTGTTTTAATGGTTCTGACATGGCAGATTTGGACAGTAAAGTGCGGAAAACTGAACAAGTAATAACAAGAGTTTGTAAATAAAATATAGTGAATTTATTTGTGTGCATGGTGGAATGTTAAGTAGATAATGTGTGTACGTAAGATGATTGTTGTGATAATAATATAAATATTTTGCACGTTAAATAAATATCAGAATTAATTTTGAAAACAGTAATTGACTAATAATAGTCGTTATGCTGGTAATGAATTTTGTATTGTTAATAATCAATTAAATTAAACCAATTTGATATGCTTAAATATTGTGATTGATTATTTAAATGTTACTTAATTAAAAATTTTTTTAATGAATTTAATTTATTTTACGAGATTTGGAAATTTGGTAACGGATGATAAATTATTTGATGTAAACTAATATTTTTGTGTTAAATGTTACAGAGGTGAGGTGAAAAGTATTGTGATATGGTGATTATGTTTTGTGTGTATATCGTGTTAAATGGATTGTAAATATGAAAATTTTATAATCATGTATAACAAAAATGTTTACAGGTGTAATTGAGATATTAATTGGAAATAATTGTGTTCAATAAAAAATGGTAATTAAAAAAAAAATTTTAATAATAACTGAAAGATATATAATGATTATTAATAATAAATTTTGAAAATTTTAAGAAAGTCAAAGGGTAAAAGGTTATGAATGGGTTAAATGATTAGGGATGAAAATATTATATGATAATGTATATAAAATTTTTAATTAGTTAGTAAGTTGCTATTGCGGGGGTGGCCTGTGCTCCCGTAGATAGCGAAATGGGTTGGGGGTAACAGGGAGTGTTACCTCCATCGGAGGCCAAAATGGCGACAATGTGCGGCACACTTTTTCGTGTAAATTAAAATTTACACACTGCTAAACGACCGTGTCGCACATACTAGTAATGATTGTAACAGGCAGTCAAATTGAAGTTAGATTTCCCCGACTTTTCGGGCGATTACTGCCTTACCAGCACTAATCGTGGATTTGGGTAGCGGCCAGCTATGGTCATATCAAGTCCCTTGACCATAGCTGACTTGAAATTGGTACATATTAGAAATTCAATGGGGGGAGACAATTAGGGGAAATCTCCCGGAACTATGAAACAGCGGCTGCCACTCTGCCCGCTTGGGGGTAGCAAAGACAGGTGGTAGACCCGCATTAAGGGTATATAATTATATAACAAGAATATGTTGATATTCGATAATGTTCAAATGTAATAGCGGAAGCAAAGACACGGAGAGGTAAAACTACTCCAAAATATACAGTCTCTGTCGAAGCGCAAGGGCGATACAGTCCTACATAATTTGAAATAGTGTGTGTGGCTGGGAGGTGGCTCAGATGAGCCACGAATTTAAATTTTACAACATAAAAAATTTTTTTTACTAATTCAAATTTTGATCAAATAAAAATGCTTGTGCTCTGTTAAATAATTAGATGGTCATATTTTCAATACAAGGTGTTCATTGCATAATTGTAAGTGTATTATTTTATTGTTGTATGTTAGATCTAAGCATTGATAACAATATGTGTCTTCATTATGTGTGTATTTTAAACTATGCAGATAATTAAACTGACTGGCAGGCAATTAACATAGTAGAAGCCAGTACTGATAAATATATATATTTCATGTAATTTGTTCAATTTTGAGATGTATTTTCATTGTGTTAGTAGGATCAGCTGATCATCAATAACCAGTCACTGGTATATTGGTTTGTAAATGTTATAAGTAATTGATGTTCAAGGTAATGTTTTAATGTATTATAGATATTTTAAAGTAATGGGAAAAATAATTTGATAAAATGAGAAATAATGTAACAATTTGTGGAAGTTAACAAGAGATAGTTTTGGGTGATGAATATTTTGTGGGACACATAGATCTGTCCAAATTGAATTCCAAGCAAAGTTGAAATAGTAGAGATGATATTGTTTTGAAGTATTGTAGTTTTGTGAAGTATTGAGGTTGACACAGTAGTAATGGAGAATAATTGTGGAGTTTTTGAGTGATATATTGTTGTTTATAATTAATGATGTTATTTTGTTGTAGTTGTAGTACGGTAATGAGATTGAGATTTTTGGGGATGGCAATTTTGTATTAGGGGGTACTGTAATGTAGAAGTTCGCAACTTAATGATATGTTGGGACGGGATAGGTACCGATTTAGTGAGGAGGGGCCGCCTTAGGTAGAATCCAGGGGCCAAATAAGGGATTTGAGTTTTTGGGGGCGGGGAAACACGTATCCTATGTACAAAGGGTTAGAGAGTTTTTTTTATATATTGAGAGAAGGTGGCGATTTGGGTTTAATGAGAAGTTGGGGTTAGAATGTTTTGGGATAGATAGTTGATAGAGATGGGTGTCAGATTAGTTACAGTGGTTAGAAGTTAGAGTCAGAGGGAGAAAGTTGATATATGTATACAGATCTAGTAGTACAGTCAATGAGAATAAATAATTTACATCACCCACAGTAAGGGAGAATCAGATTATTAAATAAAGAGAGTGATTTATAATAAAAATATAAAATTTTTATTTTTTAAACCAGTGACAGAATTTTGATAGAATTGAAAATAATGTAAAGCTAAGAATTGTTTATTTTACATAATTTAAAGGTCAATTTGCTTATTATTCATATTAATATTTTGTTTGTTTGAAATATTTTAAATGTTTTATTTTGTTATTTTATGTTTCACATTAGATTGTTACAGATGTTGAATGTATTTTCAGAAAGTCTGCATAACATATGTAGGTCAAGGGATCTGGAACTTGACCTAGTTTCGATCAGCTGATGAGGTCATACACCCACTAAGCTTGTGTAGTAGGAAGTCAATTTAATTTGTTTATTTTATCAATTCAAACAAATATTAAATAATTTCAATAGATAAAGGAAACATTTAAATAAAATTAAAATTTTTTTTTGAATTTAAAAAATTTTTGGAAGATATTTTTTTTTTGAAATATTATTTTTGAGAAAAAGAAAAAAAAAATCTTGATTTTTCGCCTGCCAGCGAATGAATATTTTTAGTATTGATTATTTGTATGTTAACCATGTTTATTTTATTGATTTCTTGTATTGCATTGTATTGTTAGAATCTAAGTATTCACATGTTAGGTTAAGGATGTTTTAGTCATAAGAAATGGTTAATTTAACTTAGTTTGAAAAAAAAAAAAACAGAAAAACGAGGAAGAGAATTTTTTTTCTAAAGCATATTATTTTGAATTTTGAATTTTTTTAAATTTTTCATAAATTTTAAAAGAATTTTTCAATTTTACAATGCGTTATGTCAACATGTAATGTGAGTGTGTGTGTGAGCCCAGTATCTGCTAAAGGCAGCCCAGCTTGCATAAAAGGGGAACCATATCGGCTGAGGATCTGGCATAATTTAAGCCAGGGATTGAGGATTTTTGGGGGATAGCATGTTAGAAGGTGAGGTGTGCCGTGGTACGAGTCTGTTCGATTTCTCGGTGTTGGGATCTCTTATGGATAAGTCCAGTGATCTCGTTCAGATGAGTCCATAGTCGCTGAGCCAGGGGGGTCGTGTACCCATGCAGATTAAGAACAAGGGGGTTGTTGGCACCAGTTCCTCACCGGTCCTCTTCGGGGTTTATTGATGAGATTTCTTCTGTTGTGGACAGCAGAATTCTCATCGAGGGGGTATTGTAGCGGGTCAATTTTGGGTCATTTTATTTTTTACCGTGTGTGATTTACATTGTTATTTATTTCGTTTTGTGCGGGAGTTTTAGAAAACATTGTGAAATTTTATATTATGACAAAGATTCATTTCATTTACAACGGAACACGTGGTATGGAACAGTGTTTGGAACAAAGGCGAGACGCAATTAATGTTGCGTAACTCGTCAGAAGAATTTACCACCTTCGAAATTCTAAGAAATCTGCACATGTGTGTCGACGCACGAGCGCAACCATACAAGCACACGCTCGAAGGGACGCGCTCAATTAAAAAACCAAAATGGCTACAGTGCAAAATTATTCATCGTCTCTTCACAGATCATCCGGAAATGCTGCTAAAGACCGCCCATTTTAATGACGTCAGTAGAGCCGATGCAAATATCGTCACCACGCATTACTAGAACACTAGGAAAAACCACACTATGTTCCACGCACAGAACTCCTAAGTCACAGCAAATTAAGCATGAACGATGACGCAAAGCAGGTGGCCGTGAATACTCTGTTCCTCCCGTTCAGAGAAGCACATTGCCCAGTTCGTCACCGACTGTGTCGGCGCCGACACGAGAGCTAAATATGCTCATCTAAATTTCATCAGTATTTGATATAAAAGTGAAGTAATCATTTTTTAAAACTAGTGACAGTATGGAAGAAGAGTCGCAGAGCATTAACATCTAAATTCGTGCTTCAGTTTTGTTCTTTTTCGAGACGTTTACGACCTACCGCGGTGTGGCCACGAGGTCACGGAAGAACGCGTTGCCGGCAGTGACCCTATATCATGCATTCAATCGGGTAATTGGGGTAATGGGGTCTTATAATGGAATGTGAGTAGTGAGTGAGCAATGCTGGGCTGTTAGTGTGTAAATTCAGTTGTATAATTATAAATGATACAAGGTAAGCTATAGTTCGTAAGTTCGATTATGCAAGAGTTGCACAACTTTGGAAACATGTATTTAAGGAATCTTCCTAATTTTACAACAGTTCAAAAGTAAACGATTAAATAGTAATTCTCTTCAAAAATGAGTTGTGTCAGTGATTTGCTTAACCTGTAAACCATGTTTGTATCTAGCGTTCATGTGATCGGACCCTGGAACCCGACGGCAGAGATCGAGATGGTAGGTGGAAGTTAAATAATATTTGGTAATTCATAAAAATATTTCAGTAGAGAGTATCACAGTGGCTCTACCCTAGTTATTCATTACACGTACAAGCTTGAACCGATTTGTCAAACTATACATAATTTGTATATATTTAATTAACCGCATAAAATTAACTTTTTCTAATATCTCTCACTACTTATACTTCACACATATGCAAGTTATAGATGCATTGTAGAGGGAACTGACATAGCACTTTGTCTCCCAGGAACCCATTCTGTATGGCAGCGCTCTCCTCAACATATCTCTCTCTTGATTTCAGAGTTCAGACATTAGCCATTTCACAGCTTATAACAGCGTTTTCCATAGACCCAATACAAGCATGATACAATGTTAATGCTATCATAGTGCTTACATGATGTTTCTGCTCAAAATTTGATTGTACTGTTTTTCTTATACAGTTGTTAGAAACGTGACAAATTAAAAGACTATCCAAATGGCTTATCAACTGCAACACTAATCACTTACCCTTATAAAGAGGAAGACAAAGAAGAAATGTGATCACAAGGTAGTAAGAAAAAAAGCTAAGAAGAGGGATGTAAAGTTGGGCAATATAAATGAAGATGCATGAGATAGAGTAGCATAGAGAGAAAAGTGTAAGCAAAAATTATAAAGATGAAATACAGTACGGTATGTTTTGAAACCAATTTACATGATTACACAACAGCAACATGCTTATGTTGTATTGAGATGTAAAGTTGCATTATAATGTTTTTTCTTTCTTATGGCTGGACTAATGTGGCAATACAGTCTTTTTTTATGGACTGATAAGATAGTGTACAATGTACCACGACTTATTATGTGTTTATGATTACTATTATATTAACATTTTATGAATTACGATTTACTGTCTGTATTTTTACTTTTTGCAGATCCCTGTATTCACATTTATTTATTGTAAATAAACTACAACTACACTATATTTTTATTTTCTCTGAGCTCATGTAGTTTTGTAAGCACAAGACAGATGATCTTGTACAAATGTTTTGGCAAAAGTGTTTAAAGAGGTCTGTAAATGTAGAAATTCAGTTTGTACTTTGTTTTATCGCTCCTTGGGTAGCCATGTTGAATGCCAGTTCACTTGAATCAACAATATGGTGACCACCGTCAATCAATCTAAACTTTATGCCTGCTATCTTGTGTCCAGACAAAAGACCTGTAAATAAAGAAAACAAGATTGTAAACTTCTAACTTCATCAAATGAAAAATACAAAATAACTACAAACTTCTGCACTAACCTTTTTCGCACATTGTTTCCAACCCTTTTTTAATTCCTGGTATGAACTGTTTAGGAACATTTGTACCGACTGTTTCATCTTTGAACTCGACAACTGTGTTCTTGTTTGCAGGAAGCGGCTAAAAAAAAAGGGAGAACAGACCTAGTTAATTAACATAATTAAATAATCGTACAGCACAGAAATTTAAGACAGGAACTACAAACATGGAAAAGTGATGTACCAATATACATGAAAATAATATGTATTTCATGTACCAATATGTATTTCATGAAAATAAAGAATACCAATGGATTTATTATTCTGCTAGCTGTACTCTTGTAAATACTAATTTTTCAAATAAAACATCAGAAAATAATGTAATTAACATGTTTTTAAATGTAATTTATTTAATCGTGGACAAGAAATACGTTGCAAATAACAAATTTTTTAATTTAATTTTTACATTCGTAAATACAAGTAGCTACGCAGGCAGAAAATAGTGGGAACGAACCTAACCTGATACTGAACCTAACCTAAACTGAATATGCATTATAATAAAAATTAGTTGATTGCAGTAATAAAAACAAACAAAGCATACTAAGACTTAAAGAAAAACCACACAAGCAAGATTTAAACGAAATATGCATACAACTCTGTAACAGAGGTTTTGAGGAAATTAGTGTACCTTGGTGAAAAATAAATAAATAACAAGAATAAATAAATAAAAAACAATACGGAAACCTAACCAGCTGACAACAAATACAACATGAAAGGTACAACCAACTGACTTAACAATAAATACGTGAATAATTATTTTTTTTTAAATGTGTCAATTTGAATATGAATAGAAAATGAATAAAAATCAACTCTTTGTAATTACTGTCTTATTTCAAAAATTGTCACGTACTTCTGCCACACTCTGTATAATACAATGGTATAGATGAAACTTTAAAAGTAAACTAATGAATGGCCGTGACAGTTCCAATGGCTTTATCTGGATCAGAATTTGGGAAGTTAAGAAAGACAATAAAAAATACGATAAAAAGATAATCATAATTCAGACCTTTCTGAAAAAGATGAAGGAATTCAAATCAGAGCGTTACATCAGAATGAAGATGTTTAGTCAAAACTACAAACACTTCCTGTCTATCATAATGTGAAATGAAACTGTATAATGAGTAAAAATGAAACTGCAGCTCGATATAGAAAACATGATGTAACAAGACTGCCAATAAAAAGCATAGAAAATGTCTCGGTAGAATCTGTTACACTGTAGTGTTACAGAAATGTTTTGTGAAACCAAAACAGATGCCAACATGGATGTCAGCATCTAATCCTTAAGATACCTACATGAAAATATAGCAACTAATACTTTGGGTCTATGTTCTATGTTTGTAAGATGCAGACATTAATTTAAAAACCTGTGAATCTAATAATAACACTAATCATAATGCTGTTGATATTTTTACAGTATTGATTTACACAAGAGATTATTATAATTGTTCATGTAAACTCTTGTGTTTTATGTAAGTCACCAAATGGTTACATTACTACTAGGTTAGTATTACTCTGTGTAATAGTAAGTCATGTAAATTGACACTTTCTGATGGATGAAATATAAAAATACATGTGAGGTTAGTTAATGTACCATTGAACAGAACTGAAGCTAATTCTTAGCTGCTACACACAAAATGGGTCAAACACTTTTACATAAACTATTTATAAAGTCACAATATCATAAAAATAGAGATAGAGGTTATCATAAAAAAAAAACTTATATACCTCAATGATACCACAGACTCTGGCATACTGACCCTGGCCGCCTGATTGTTTCTTATGTAAATAATCAAATTCAAATGGTGCAACTAAAGTTTCCCTGAACGCTACTTTGGGTTTGCCAAGTTGCACAGGACAGTTGTATTCTCTTTCCATTCTCTATAAAGTAGTAAACATATTTTTAGTTAGTTTTACTTAACAATAAAGATTACAAGCAGAATGATCACTGTTGCACACCACTATATAAAATTATCCCGATTAGCGCTTTCAAGCTTCACAGCTCATCGTCAGATCGGAATTCTGAATTCTGAATCAGAATTCCGATCTGATGATGAGCTGTGAAGCTTGAAAGCACTAATCGGGATAATTTTATATAGTGGTGTGCAACAGTGATCATTCTGCTTGTGATTTCAACCACTAACACAACTTTCTTCATTAAATAAAGATTACAAGTATACCTCACCTAACATGGAAAACCTATATGCAAATAACACAAAACTCCTTTAATCTTCAACCAATGAGGAAGCACTTACTTAGTTACCAGAGAAAATTATGGCTCTTGGTGATATGGCACAGGTGTTGTTTGAGACTGGGCCCTCTTGGATATAGGTAACAACCGAAAACTGCATATTTTTGGGTTATTTCTAATTTTTACTTTTAAAAGAACAGTTCAACTTCCTTTTATCTAAGATAATCCTTTCGGGGAGGAGTAATTCTTCTGTAATCTGATATGTTGCAGTACTTACCCAATGATTTTATAGTTTTCACATTTTTAGTTTTATGTGTCCACATATTCAATTAAAACAAATTTCTGTTAGCACACATACATCACTGTTCACATTGTACTGGTAAAATTATGTCACTAAATCTATTTATTTACCATGTCTAAAACACTAACAAATACTGCACAGTTATTTAAAAAAGTAAAAAAGACATTTATACATTACAATTTATTTTAGTATACAATACTCTGAAGTATTCTGACACACACAGGCCTGACAGTAATATCGAGTTGATGAAACGTACACCTGGTTCTTCTTGCACATTTGGCACACCACCAATAACATCTACATCATGTCATTGTCAATTTCATGTACAAATCGTCATCTAAGTCACTATCATCCATTTCAGAACCAGATTCGTTTGCTATCTGTTCAAGTTTCTGAATGGACAGATATTCATCCCAAGAAGCCATAATAAAAATTTAACACTAATAAAATTAAAATATAACAAAACACAAAAACATCCAAAAAATTATCTCAAAAATTGAGAAAACATCGACATACACGCCATGAAACTGTATGAAGGTTAGCCAGAAGCCAGACAATGGAACGTTCTACAAGTATCTCGGCTAGCCCAGCAGAGCCCAGCTGTAATGTGCGTATGCATGCGCACGTACATATTGCTGCTACTTTGAGATGAAAGACAATTACGTGACACTTATCACGCATCAACAAGCGAAGCTGTTCCAGACTTCACCGGTCTGTGCACACTGTGTTCAACGCCAGATATGACACTGCTTCTAGGCGTGAATGCACTAAGTGGAGATATAAAAATATGGAACTGGACACAGTCTCCACACTTCATAAAACCACAGGTAACCTGATTGTCAAAGGATTAATTAAAGACAAACCTGCAGCATTTACAAATGACACTAGCGCTACAGTGTCCATTGTGCGCCCTGACTTAGTCAGCAACCGCCACCATCAATTTAGCTCTTGTACAACACAGACTGTGACTGGAAGCCCCATCAAAGTGTTAGGAAAGGTTGACGTACGTGTACGCCTAGGACTTTCGAGTTTAGCCACCAAATGCTTGTTGCAGACATTGTTGATGAAGTGATTCTTGGCACGGGCGTTATGAATGCCTACAGATTCTTTGTGAACTTGAGAGAGAATGTCCTGAAGGTTGGCCAAGAGAAGATAAAGCTTTGCATGGTTAAATGACAGGGCCCGCCAACCATTCGATCAAGCAAGTGGCATTGGCCAAAAAAGAAGTCAACAGGTGTGATTAAGAGGAACCCTTTCTATTGCAGGCGGAAATGGAAGAAGAACAAGCAGAGGAAGTACAAATGTGTAAAATGACAAAAGAAGTGAGTGGAAAGCCAACTATGGGTGCCCAGGAAAGGCTCTTGCTTGTTCCAGAGTTAATGGAAGCGTCCAGGGAAAAATTTCCTGAAGATGAAGTTACGCAAAAGGTTGCTGACGAGAACCAATCAGACATGAACCAGCTAAAGGCATATAGATCATCAGTACACGATGCAACGGGACTGATTCTAGCAAAACTAGTGGCTGAGCAGAAGATTCATCTTCCTGGAAACTTCCAGGGAGCAGAAGATTCACCTTCATGTGTTCAGATCACATGAGATTGAACCCGAAGACCAGGAGAATTATCCTTCGCAAAGTCGTCCACCTAGATTGCCTGGCCAAGTATTACTTCAGAGATGGTTTGCCAGTTTGGGACGAAAAGGCTTAAGGAGGGGGCAGTGTTACGTAATACGGAACATTCTACAAATATCTCGGCTAGCCCAGCAGAGCCCAGCTGTAATGTGTGTGTGCATACATACTGCTCCTAATTTGAGATGAAAGACAATTACGTGACCCTTATCAGGCATCAACAAGCTAGGCTGTTCCAGACTTCACCGGTTCGCGCACACTGTGTTCAAGGCCAGACATGACACTGTTTCTAGTGGATTTGAGATGCCTGTTTAACGTTTTATCGAAAAAGTGACAGATTATTCTGGAATCTCAGCAGTATATAAATATACGCATCCAGCATCCAGTTAAGTTTAAGTGGCGGTTCATTCAAGTGAGGTTCGAAGTATTGTGGTATTGTTTTATAATTGTGCGGGACTCTATCAGTTCACATTATTATTGGGTGTGGACAAATTTTGCTCGGATGATTCTACAAGTTGATTATAAACTGAATTTGTGATTAATTAAAGCTGGCGACTAGTCACTTGATTGGTGTCTTCTATTTTGTTTTCCACTGTACCATACGATGATCAGAGACCGTCATAACAATATCGTATAATGTATTACACTGCCAATTACACAGCTGCAAGTTTTTTTATTCTCCTTATCATGCTTATCTGAACATGTGTAATGAGATGGTTTTCTAAGTAAAATCATAGTAGCAACATGAACTCATTGACTTCCTTATTTTGTTACTAACTAGGGAATATTAAATTACAAGGCACTAAAAAATACAAATAAAACAACATACAGTAATTTTGTGAATTTCTAGGCCGAATGACTGGTTTGTGGTTAAAATTATTCCTTGCTGATGTTTTAGCATCACGAGTGACAACCATCTTCAGGGCAGGGGAAAATATATGGAAAACTGTCCCAACCTGGTTACAAGATAACGATGTGCTCTAAAGATGGCTATGGCATATGCTACTGGAAAATCAAGAAAGAATAATTTTAATAACAATCAACAACCATTCAGTTCAGTAACTTTCTGTAATGACCAAAATGATTTGGGCCAGAAGGCCACGAAATTTTGAAAACAAAATACTCCTTCTCTTATGATCAAACTTCACAATGCTGAGCAAACAAGGAGAACTAAAAGTCTTAATTTTTACTGACTAACTGGTATGGGGAATTTGTTTGTATTACGATAGTGATACAAGTACAGAAAATGCATTGTCCAAACACAAAGTTGGTAAAATTAACATTTCTTCCTAATAAACATTTTGTCAACATTAATTAACATTAACTGAGATTAGTATTTTTTTCAATGCCTCTTTGTAATACTACAATAGATTTAAACTGATATCAGAACATTTACATCATAGTGTTGCGGCTCTTTTTGCTGTATACAGATTTCACACAATATCATATACTTTTCTCTGTCTTTAGCATACAAATTTTACAACCTTTTGGAGTTTGGTTTGCTTTCTCATCTTTACCCCACGATATAGTAGGGTTCTCTCTCGTACAGCCGGATAATCGAGTGGGAACGCCTTGGCCCGGCATTTAGTTGCCGCCTGCCTAAGCTATACACTACCCAGCATGTCGACGAGGCAGTTGCCTTATTCGACACAGCCATAGTCTCAGCGGTAGACGTGTCCTCCCAGATGAAGCCGGGGCTCACACCCGACTATCAGCGGATCCCCGAAGAGGTGTTTCAGCTTGCTTGCGAGAGGAATCGCCTCCGGAGACGCTGGCAGAGGATTCGTGACCCGGCCGACAAGGCTGCGTTTAACAGAGCGACCGGCAAGTTGTGTCGTGACACGCTGGCGTTCCGTAGACACAACTGGGAGCTAGCTGTAGCACAGATGGATGGCCCTGCCGAGAACCGTAATGTCTGGCAGATTCCCAGTGCCCTAACGGGAAAGCGTAAACGCACACCTCTCCCCATACTGCAAGGACCCGGTGGTCAACCCCTTGGACGCCCCCTCGAGAAGGCAGAGTTCTTGGCTGACAGTTCCGAGCGCCAGTTCGCTCCCAACCCAGCCTTCACTGAGCGAATCTGCCGTGAGGTAGAGCGCTTTCTATCGGCCGGAATCACAGTCCAGCCAGAGCCCATCTCGCCGGAGGAGGTCTCTGAGAAGATAGTTCAGCTCAAGCCCCGGAAGGCGCCTGGCCCTGACGGAGTCATGAATTCCGCACTCCACCGCCTTCCGGAGTGAGGAATCTGGTTCCTCTCTGAACTGTTCATATGTCTGTCTCAGGCTAGCCTACTTTCCGGTGAAATGGAAAACGGCTACAGTTATAGTGATACCCAATCCGGGAAAGAATTCTTCTCGTGCGGAAAACCTCAGACCCATTAGCCACTTGTCCGCAACGTCTACGGTTTTCGAGCGTTTGATCCAGCGTAGGATCCGCGACCATCTAGAAAGACTGGATGTGCTGATCCCTGAACAGTTCGGCTTTCGTGAGCTGCACTCCTCGACTCATCAACTGATGAGACTTGTGGAATGCATTACCGAGGCTGGCTGCCAGGACAAACAAACAACTGCGATCTTCCTAGACAGAGAAAGCCTTCGACCGCGTGTGGCACGAGGGTGTCCTTTACAAACTAACGGAAGTCCTTCTCCCAGATTGCTACGTTCATTTGATTGGCAGCTTTCTGCGAGACCGTAGCTTCCGAGTGAGAGTAGACCAAGTTCTCTCTTCGGAGAGGCGTATTACCGCTGGTGTCCCTCAGGGAAGCGTACTTGGGCCTCTCCTTTTGGACTTACGGGTGAAGTGGATCGCCTCGGTTTTCTCCGTGTTGATCATCACCCGCCACTTCCATAACCAGCCCGGAAGCTGATTCAAGTGACGCTGGAGCTTTGTACTCGCAAACACAGGGCCAGGGAGCTGCAGTGATACATTGCATCATCAGCAAATAAAGATAACGTGACTCCAGGAAGAACAGGCAGGTCGTTCATGTACACTAGGTACAGAAAGGGCCCAAGGACAGATTCCTGCGGAATGCCAGCAGCGACGGGTCGAACTGATGAACAGGACCCTTCAACGCTAACCCTGGCGGTGCGATCGCTGAGGTAGGACCGCAAGAAATGCACAATGGATGGTGGTACGGGGGAGTGAGCGAGTTTATAGAGAAGGCCTTCATGCCAGACTCTGTCGAAGGCCTCGCTCATGTCCAACAAAACAGCGCCCGTAGACTCCTTCTTGTTGGCGGCATCGGACAATGCTGTGACAACTCGGACGAGTTGTAAAGTTGTTGAGTGCTCTCTATGGAACCCGAACTGTTCGCTCTGAATAAAATTATCCAACAGCAGCCAGACGCGGTCCAGCAGGAGACCCTCAAACACCTTTGAGATGACTGGCAATTACAATATGGGACGGTAGCTGTCTGCAAGCATTCGTGGCTTGGCTGGCTTGGGAATCATGCAGATGTTGGCATTTTTCCACAGGCGGGGGAAATAGTGCAGCAGGAGATAAGAGTTGAACAGATCCAGGACCAATTCAACGCCCAAGGCCGGGAGATACTGCAAAGCTGCGGCCCCGATCCTGTCAGGACCAGGGACACAACGGCTGTTCAGACGACGGATAGACGAAACTAGTTCGTCCCTGTCGAAGAGAGCGGGAGGGTCAAGTGGAGGGCAGGAGAAATAACCAGATAGGAAGTCCCGAACCACTACCGAGTGGGCAGGGTCCGAGGCGCCTCGATGAACGGTGAATTGAGTCTCCATGCAGTCAGCGAAGACCTCAGCCTTGCCTTCCAATGAAGAAACAATGCCGTTCGGGGTATCCAATGGGTTGCGAGTACGCTTCTCGTGGGTAAGGCGACTCACTGCTCTCCAGACAGAGGCGTCGACTTCAAGGGACTCAAGATATGAGTCCCACTGATCAGAGTTTACGTCCCGCAGAAGCTGATGGACGTAAAGAGACTGGGCCTGAAAATGCTGTTTACGGCGGGATCTCGGGTGCGTTGCCTTCTGCAGCGGAGCTTGCGCCGAAGTCAGATGGCATGGATAGCTTCCAGAGGAAGGGTCGATTTGCGATTATTCACCTCAACGTTGTATGTGTGTCGATCCATGACACCTTGGACCAACTCCTGAAGATAAGTGGCACGGAGATCCAGATCGTCACGAGTGGTGATCAGGTCCACTGGGACAGATGGCACCTTCGAGAGAGCTCGTCATGATAGGAGCGCCAGTTGACTCTCCTAGCACCACCAGCAGGAGATCGGGCTGAACCGACACATCTCGAAAAGTTATTAGCAGGAGATTGTGATCAGACGAGACCTGGACGTTGTGGGCCACGTTCCTGAGTACAACTACGTCAAGAACGTCTGGTCGATGACCGCCATAGGAGTAGTGGGTAGGATTATCAGGGCCGATGACAGCGTTTCCAGGTCATCGAGGATCGAACTGGCAGAGCGAATTGCTATAGGCGTTGGTAGCCCTACTATTCCAAGAAGGATGTTTGGCGTTGAAGTCGCCAGCTGCAATCGTTGAGACTGGATGGTCGAGGAGGGCGTTCCACTCCTCAGGCAGAGGTGGAGGGCACAGGTGAGGCCGGAGATACGTGGAAATGCGCAACTCTGAATCGCCAACAACTGTCACTGCACAACCTTCGATGAGTAGAGTAGTGAGGGGGGGTAGTGGCCTATGGGATACCAGCCTGTGGACCAGAATTGCCGTACCCCCAGACGGGGGATGGCGCGGTTGTAGGGGACGATCCTGATGATAACAAGTGTAGGCAGGTAGCAAGAATCAATGGTAGGGGGCTAGATGAGTTTCGGAGAGAAGCACGACATCAGCATCAACTCCACAACAAAAGCCGCCAGCTCAGATCGATGACAGGAAACGCCATCTGCGTTCCAAGCGACAATCCCCAGGGATCTAGCCATTAAAGGGGAGGAGAGGGAAGAGAGCAGAGAGAGATTGGAAAACTAGCATTAGTACAGTCAAGGTATCAGGAGCAGACCTGATGCTTTCTACAAGAGTATTGGCCCAAGCCGTCAGGGGATCCGCAGGAGCCCGAGAAAGTTCCCGGTACTCGCATTGACGTTCCTGAGGAACTTCGGCCAGGACTACAGATGGCACAGGGCTAGCGGACTGGACTGTGGTCTGCTCACGTGGAGGTTGGTTGATGACGGGAGCGGGAGAGTCCCGCTGAGGTTGGGAAGGTTGAGCCTGCTGATGACGTCGGCCGGGTATCCGGCGACGAGTGCCCTGTGTGGTAGTAGAGGACTATGGCTTGGCAGCTACAGCTGCATAGGAAGGGCCGGTAGTGGAGCCATCACAGGCACCGCCAGAGCGACATCTGCAGGCAGGACTGAGCGACAGAAGTCGCCGCCGGGGCCTTGACAGATGTACCGGAGAGAGGGGGGAAGGCCTTTCGCTGATTAGGGGTAGGGCCAGCTACACGACCCTGCGCGCCAGGGCGTGCAGATCGCTGCTGTCTTTCAGCCTCGATATATTTGGTGCAACCCCGGTAGCTAGCCGGATGGGCACCCTTGCAGTTGCAGCAGTATGGAGTAAAACCCGGCACACGTGGTTTATCACAGCCATGGTGAGGGCCTCGACACTGCACGCAATGTGGGGGTGCGTGGCAGAAAAGGGAAGAGTGCCCGAAGCCCTGACAGTAGAAACACTGAGCAGGGCCTAGGCACGGGTCAAATGATCTAACAGTCACCCGGAGGTGAAAGAGTGTTTGGAGGCCATAGACCTCCTCAAAATTTTCGGTCTTCAACAACTTTACAGAAAGGAACTGACTGGGTGTTTATTGTCCCCCTTGCCAGCATGCAAAACCAACACAGCTCTTGGCGAATAGCCAAGAGTAGTCAGCTCCTGCACGATAGTTTCGGAGGAGGTATGCTAGGGAATTCCCTGAATGACAATTTTCACCTCACGCTCCTCAGGGAGGGAGAAGGTGTGGAAAGAGATGTTCCACGTTGACAGAAAGTGCTGCACAATGTAGAAGTCAGTAATGGACTAGACGCCCAGCTTCAGCGATTTGCCGGAGCATTTCGCTTCCACGGACGCCGAAGGAAAGGTAGAACGGAGCGCAGAAAGAATTATTATCTGGGATAATAGGAGGAAACTTTGGGATAGTAAGGTCAGGCTTAGTGGTAGAAGAAGCAAGATTAGCAGACTGCATGCCGCTGTTATCATGATCAGCGACATGGGTTGGTGAGGTGGGAGACTGACTGATGGCAGTTTTCGCTTGCGTTTGGCTTGCAAAAAAATCTAGCGGCGCTCTTTTTATGCCCTAACCGGGACCACTGATTGGCTTGCTCCTAACATGTCAGGTGTCACGTCCCGGCTGTTGATCCCTACTGGCTCGCCGCGTCTTCTTCAGGTGTCACGCGGCGCTAGGTGTTCGCAACGCTGGTACCGGAGAGCAGATGCTTGCCTCTCTGCCCCGTCACAGTATATTTACAAAAGCTGGTGTAAATGTAGACAGGCTGAAGCAAAAGGTGAGGCGTACAAACACCGCGACCATTTCCACCTCCCCTATAGGAGTAACAATGGAGATAAAACTGATCTTCACAGACTTGGCTGAACCTGGGTTCATCTTCTAAAAACAGTGTTCGTTGGGCTGAAAATTTTAAAGTTTTGTGTTGCTGATCCTATTGCTAGTTCAGTGAGGGAGCTATAGTTAAATGTCATGTGCTGGACCCTTAGGGTTGAAGCCTGTCAAACACTGTATAAAAACAATGAAACCGTTTAAATGGAGGAAGAAGTGGATGAACTGAAAAAAGCAACTAAAACGGCTCACACATCAAAAAAGAAGTTGGAGGAGGAGCTAGAAGAAGCTGATACAGAAACTGGGTCCTTATTCCAACAGTAGCTTATTAAAAAAGGTAGGCTCATCTTTATCTTAGTTTCCCGAAAGCTTCTTTTTCCAACTTATTTTACTTATTAACAGGATCTGTACAAGGTATTAACCTGACATTTTTTCACAGTATCCTACATAAATACTTCCACTTTCAACATGTGGGTTTGTAGATTTACTCAATAGCGAAAAATCAATAAAATATTTTATGCCAAAATCATGGGTGAAAAAGTACAGTTACATAAAAATTTGTTTCCAGAAGCAAACAAAATTTTTGAAATCTCTGTGTTTAAGTAGTTAGAAGGCATAACTCTATATCTGTGCACAATTACATTACTATATCTTTTGCAGAACCTGAAAAATCTCTGATTTAACATTTGTTAGATAGCAGAGTCCAGATGCCCTTAAATGTTTTGCACAAAACATTGTGTTTTTGTACCTTAGTGTCTGTAGTATCCGTAGCAAATGGAACTAAATTCGTTTTGCCACAAAAATGAATTAAAGATTTTCATAAAACGGATACTATGGGTCTTCAAAAACAAATCTCTCAATATCATACTATGAAGTGTACAAATACGTGGTGTAATGCAAAAGTTTTTTGAAATTGCCATACAAATCAGTTCACCATTTGCGCTTGTAAACACCAGGTGTTCTGAATGGTGCACTAATTATAGGTTTATGTATGTAAATATTGTTTTAACATTTTAAATGTTGATTCTTTTTCAAAATGGTAATAAAGCTGTACATTAAAAAATTATTAAATAAGAATAAATAAAATCTGAGTACACTAATAGGGATATCAGTGTAAGATTCTAATATCAATCAAAACACTGTTTAACATAGAACTTGTTCAATTTGCTGTGTAATAAATTACTACACTATAAATATCACAAACTGAGGTGGATACTCTATGGGCTGAATATATATTGTGAAGTTTATTTAATCTTACACAAATACAAATACAAATATATTATTTAATTCCACCTACCTGTTAAAAAGTTTTCTTGGGCCAGGATTCTGTCACACGAACGTAGAAGCAAGCATGGTTTACAGGTTAAACAAATCACTTACGCAACTCATTATTTGAAGAGAATTAAAATTTTATTTCTTTACTAAAAAAAATTTTTGTCAGACTATTTCTTCAAAATTTGAAAATGAATTACAAGCATAATGATTTTCAGTTATTCGCTCCATGACTGAGACAATTACTATTTTTATCTTATTTTAACATCTTACCTTAATTTAATACAGACAGCCCAGCCTGCTTTTTTTTACACGCACATTCACACTAATTTGACAAAACCCTTTGAATAGAAATACCCCCCATTTTAATTGTAATTACTACAGATACCACTTGCCGGCACGTGGCGTCTTCTCAACTTTGTGATGCATCACTTATTAAAACTCGCCCAAAGTTTCCGAAACTACTTTAGGATGTCATTCTTCAAAAAACTGCATGCACTTCCGTAATTTTACAAACGGCACACTCTTTATTTGATGTTTAAGATGTCATTGTTGAGCCCTGTTTTGCGAGCTGCCTGCGCAGGCGAAAATCTGCGAGGAACTGCGAGCGTCTAACTGTTCCCCACTACTTGATAACTTTAGTTAAGACGACGGACACCGATGCCTTCTATTTGATCGTCACTGCTGTGGCACATTCAACACACGTGGTTTTTTGTGTGTTTGACGTGGATGACATATGGTAAGCACTGGTTGACGTCACAGTTATGGGCTGTACTTAGTTTCATTTCCGTCAGCATGGTCCACGAGGTGAACAGAAATATAGTACTCAAGCCATTTTGCGTCCAACAATTCCGCGTCGGTCTGCGCACATGCTGGGGTGGTGCGTTTGGGCGCGGACGTCAAACAAATGTAAAGTTCTTAGAATCGACGCCGGGCACATTCTTTTGTAAATGTTTCACAACTGATACTGCGTACTGTTCCTTTGTCTGCACAATGCTTTATTCAAACACGTGGCCGTATATACAGATGGAAATTAAATTTCAAATATTTTATAATAAATCCCCAAAAATTAATAAAATAAAAATCCTTTTATTTGACCCGTTACAATATTCAGAGGCTACCTGTTTCCTACTCGCTAAGAGGACATACCGTCAGAAACCAGGATAAACTTTAAACTATTCGTCAACCAACAGAAAAATAGTAACATTTACATGAAGTAATATCATGTTCACAAGATGGTCACAATGTCAATTAAACATGTTTGTACTCAAATAACTAACAGCCTAATTATTTATTTTTATCTGAAAGGCAGGCAAATTTCTTTTCCTTTCTTCTTTATCTCTGTGGGGAAAAGTTTAACCCCCCCCCCCATTGCTGTGCTGCTGCATATACCAACTATTTTTTAAACTTTATAAAGTAAAGAATTACCTGAGCATAAATTTCAAGATGCAGTTCCCCCATTCCAGAAACAACGGTCTCTTTGTTGTCTGGATCATAACTGAATTTAAAAGTGGGATCTTCTTTTGTGAAGCGGGCAACAGCTTTGGCAAAGTTGTCTCTATCCTTTGTGTTAACGGGTGCTATAGACATAGACACAACTGGCTCTGGTACAAATATCGACTCCTGTAAAATACACAGCACACATGAAAATTATAGTTATTGAATAAAAACATTCACTCAGTTTTAAAAAATTTGGTAGGTGCTGTACAGCTTATCCATTAATGTTTTAGAAATGAAGGGAGAGTGAATTCTCACTGTGGACTGTGATAATAAAAAGTAAAACTTCAAGGCACTGATAAATTCATTTTAATTATCTTGTTGGTACATCCTCTTCATTCACTTTTTAAAAATATTTATATATATTAAACTTTCACTGTGAACACTTACTTTTTGGTATTGTTTCCCAGACATTTCGACGTGGTGTTCGTCTTCCTCAATGGGATTTAAAATACTGAATGTCTGTACAAAGTAACGGTTACGGGTTGTAGGTGTGTGTGGTGGGGGTTGCTGGTGGGAGGGAATTGGCGCTGGGATTCAAAGTTTGTGTTTGAATCAGTGTATCGAAAAGTATGTGTGATCTATAATGTAATTGTTCATTTAATATGTTGTTTGGTTGTAGTGTGTGATATCTGTATATTTCATATTGTTCTGCTGTGTTTAGTTTTCTACTTTTAGGTAAGTAGTGTAGTATTTCCATGTTGTGCTCTATGTTTGTGTAACTGTGGTTTTCATTTTGTAAATGTGTGGCAAATGTGGAATGTATGTAGTTTGTGGTGAGGGCTTTTAAATGTTCAGAATATCTAGAGGAAAAAGATCTTCCCGTCTGGCCGATGTAGAACTGGTGACAGTCATTGCAGTTTAATTTATAAACCCCTGTTTTGCTGTATGTGTCTGTGTCTTTGTTAGTATTATTTATGCGTTTCCTGATGGTGTTGTTAGTTCTGTAGGCTACTTTATAATTGTGTTTCCTAAATGTGTTAGCAATTTTGTGTGTGTTGGAATTGTAGTATGTGAGTGTGATGTATTTACTGGGTTCTGTGCTGTTGGTTTTATGTGTTTTACTTTTTGTGTTTAGGATGCGTATGTGTAGTTTGTTTATTAAATCGGGATTGTATCCATTTTTGACTGCTATATATTTGATTGTGTTGAGTTCTTCTTGGTAGTCATGTGTGTTTAGGGGTATTGAAGTGAGCCTATGGAGCATTTAGTTGAAAGCTGCATGTTTGTGTTGAGTTGGGTGGTTGGATGAGTTATGTATGACCATGCCTGATGTGGTGGGTTTTCTGTATATTTTGTATGTGTGTGTGTTGTTTGTTTTGGTAATTGTAAGGTCTAGGAAGTTTATGCTATTGTTTTGTTCTAATTCAAGTGGGAATTTTAATTTTTGGTGTATAGTGTTAATGTATTTGTGGAAATTTTCAATTTGTCTTTTGTTGCCGTTGTATAGGAGTAAAATGTCATCAACATATCTGTGCCAATATATTATTTTGTTGGTGTATTTGTTATTGTTTAATATGAGTTCTTGTTCTATGGTATGTACAAATATTTTGGCTAGTATACCTGATATAGGGGAGCCCATGGGTAGTCCATCTGTTTGTGTGTAAACCATGGTATTGTGTGAGAAATAATTTTGTTCAGTGATAATTTTAGTGAGGTGGATGATCTCTTTAATGTGTGTTTCAGGTGTGTTGTTTAGTTTTAGTAACTGTTCTAACAACAACCAAACAACATATTAAATGAACAATTACATTATAGATCACACATACTTTTCGATACACTGAGTCAAACACAAACTTCGAATCCCAGCGCCAATTCCCTCCCACCAGCAACCCCCACCACACACACCTACAACCCGTAACCGTTACTTTGTACAGACATTCAGTATTTTAAATCCCATTGAGGAAGACGAACACCATGTCAAAACGTCTGGGAAACAATACCAAAAAGTAAGTGTTCACAGTGAAAGTTTAATATATATAAATAAATTCATTTTGTTAAGTTATCAAGTTATTAAAGTGAGATTTTATATTTAAAAAAAAAGTATAGTACCATAAATATTTAAAATTGTTAATCCTATAGGTGCTTTACCAAATACATGATTCTTGATAGAGAATGTAATGAACTGATAGAAAAAATTACTGACTGATAAACATGTTCTAAACTCACAGGTAATGATTTAACTTACACCTATATAGTCAACTCCCACATGTATTGTGCTACTAAACTCAACAAACTCTTCGACTGGATCCTGATGTAAACAAAACCATGTGCTCGTACATATTGGTTAGGCAAGTGGTCGCATCACTAAATCCTCTTTTAGAAATAAAGAGTATTTTACAAATGATTAGTGTTAATTGATGTTAATTGATTAACAATACATTAACAAACTTGTTTAGTATAACTGTGATTAAGATAACTACAATAAGGTATGTGACTTTATACTTTTTTGGTTACGTCTGTTTTGATTTGATACCCTGTACATGCCTATGTGTTGTATCACTCTGTTTTGTTTACATCAGGACCCACTATAAGAATGAACAAACTTTACAGTAAATGTACCAGTAGGTTCACCTCACATTAAGATTCTGTTAACAACGAAACATGCAATTTAATATGTACTATCAAAAGACTGACCCATGGATTGACTAACTGTTAACTACTACAGCAAAGTAATGTTGGGGTATTTACCATGGAAAGTGTCTGCTTAGGATCTGTAACAAACGTGTCACCACTGGCGCAGTCTACACCAAAGAGAGCAAATATGTCACCTGCGTATACTTCATTGACATCTTCCATCTGGTTGGAATGTAACCGTACTAATCTGGAAATGCGAACCTGTAGATGAAATTAGTTACCAGTTATGTTAATGTATTGTACATTTTAGATAAGTGATAAGAGGTTTCGGGTTGTACAGTCATGGTCTACTGTTGTATTACACCAAACTTCTGTGGCAGACGTCATCAGTATTGGTGAAATGTCTAGCGCATACAAGAGTAGACTGTGGTAGAGTCAGACTGTAAATACTTTATAACATTATTTGTATTGTAACGGGACATTTAGGCCTACCCAGCGTAATTTGGGGAAACATAAATACATATAATAAGGGAAAATTTTATTGGGAACATAAAAGAATAAATAATAATTGTGAAATATTATTCATGAATTATAACAACGTAGCAGGCAAGCGAGTGAATTTGTGTCAAGGACTCATCCAAGACGCATGAGGAACAGTTATTTTTAGCTACGTGACCTGCAAATTATGTAATTCAGAGTCAGACCATATGACCAGGCCCGGATATGGGGCGCAAAACCCTGCAATGCGGGGGGGGGGCCCCAGGCCATGTCGGAGCAAAATTTAAACACTGCATTAGTAAACATCAATCAGTAATAAAAAAATTTCCAAATATGGAATTTCGAAAATTGAGCCAATCTCGGAGACTGGGAAAGAGAAATTTTGCTCCGGAATATTTGGCGAGTGGTTACACTGTTACTGGTTTAGGCAAAGAAGATAGACATGTTAGAATAGAAGGCTCATGCTGTACGTTTGGGTGAGGCAACTTTAGAATAGTTGGCGTCCCCGTTTAGGTTGTTATTTTTCCAGTTGCAACTCGCTAGGTTATGTTTGTTATGTGTATCTTCCTTAGTGTTTTGTAACTTAACAAGGGTTTTAAGTTTGTGTTTCGTAACAAACAATAACAAAATACTGATGGAGCTAAGTGAAACAAGTGGTGCGGGCAAAAGACGAAAACGACGTTTACAGACAGAAACATTACATAGAACAAACAAAAAAATTACGTTGTTTCTTGTTCCTAGTCAAACCTCATTGGGAATCACGGAAACTGGACCTACACCAGGTGAGTTAGATTGAGATTCAACCGTTTTATTCCGTCATTTGTAGATTGATAGTTTTCTGAACAAGTATCAAAAACCTTCACGAAGAAGACTGGCCAGCTTGATCAGAACACGTGAAACTCATTTTACTCCAATTTCGACGTACGGTATTGTTCATGTGATGGTGGTGATTAAAGGTGCTAATAGTGTAATTTAATCTAAGTACCTATGCATTTAATGCCATCAACATGTCGGGCTTAGTACCAGTATGTGCAATGTAAATTTTACCGAGAAAACTAAGGGGAGACGAGACGTCAATGAACGCGTTTCCATAAGAAATACATGTAATATGTAGGTACATTTATCTAAGTAACGGTATGGAATTTTTCTATGAAATTTTTACCACATATTCACTGTATACATATGTGTACTCTGTAGCTAAATAACTGATCTATCTTTAAAACCTTACCTTGCAGAAATTATCTTGTACAGTGAAAAGTAATAAAATAATTTTACAAAAAAAATATGATGGTAAACAATTTTTTTAATTTTATTTTTGAACAAAAATTATTTATTTTGGTACAGTTTATAGTAGAAAACATATATCTTTATATACATACCAAATTCCAATGCTCTATGTTAGATACTTTAGGAGATAAATGTTCCTAAATATAAAAAACAACACTTTCGGGAAATAACAAAAAACCAAATAAAGTGCAATAAATGCTTATTAAAATTGTCCACCACCATAGGAAATAGGAAGTATCTTTTTCTGCATCTCTTTTGTCTTTTTTTCTTTTTAGAACTCTTCTTTTTTGTTTAGCCTCCTTTGTTAGTTCCAATATAGCTTTTTCAGCCTTTTTGATTCGAAGGTTATCTTACCTTTATTCGATATAATCTTTATAACATCTAAATCTGTATTAGGAAAATAATGTATGTAAAACTAATAAATATAACATATAACACACCAAAAGGCGCAGCGTTGTGAGTTTTATTACTAAAAAATCGGCCTGCATGTATACATTTTAATATTCTTTTAAGTATGTTAAAAAAATAATTCATACGTAAAACTTACATATTCTTACTCAAAAAAAGTCGTAGAATAAGAAAAAAATAAAATTGAAAATTGCTAAAATAAATTGAAATTGTCCAATCACGTTCACCAATACCAAAAGAAAGCCTTGAAAAGATAGTAAGGGAAAAAACCTTCCTCTGTAATGAAAAATTAATAATTATTATGATATTATATATACGTAGGTATATATGCCAAACCTTTAAAACTATTTTATAAATTTTATTACTCCATGTTCGCTAGGTAGCAACACCGTCACTTTTTCGCTTCTCTCACCGTGCTTTAACATAGTACTGTCCTGTCTTTCCGACTGAAGGTTTTTGCAAGGATCCTCTTACTGACCAACCAACCGTTATTAATTTGAAATTCGTATTCATAAACTGCATTTTCCATTAAACCAATCTGTGGCTTTGTTTTTTTTTCAGGCACTGAAACTTCCACTGCTTATGACATGACATCTGGCCTTGACACATTCCATCCTAGCAGTGAGACTTCTGTTCCTGTCTCCAAAACCTCACCAGCTATCCAGAGATTTGATCCTGATTTTAAGACCGATAGTGTGACAGAAGATTCTCCCTCCACATTCACTAGAGACTTTAATTTTGATGACATCCAAGACGTTGCCAACATATCCACGAATAAGTCAAATTTGAGTGATGAATATTTCATTACTTGTTTGTTGAAACAGGAGAATCCAACTGATAAAGCTCATTTTGAAAATATTAATTTATCTGACAAGCTCAAGAATTTTATTGTTAAAACTGGAAGCTGCCAACCAAATGGTCCATTTTCCAAGGATGAAAAGAAAAGAGGATTCTCTACTGTCTACTACAAAACAGTTGCAGCAGCAGGGCAGTCTTTACAAGTGAAATGGTTAAATTACTCAAAAAAGTTGGATTGTGCGTATTGCCTGCCATATTGGCTATTTTCTGGTGGTGAAAGTAAAAGTGGATGGGCCACTGGTATCAGAGACTGGCAAGGTTTGTCAAAAAAAATCAAAGTACACAGCAAATCTCAACAGCACATTTCAGCCTGTTTGGTCTTCCATGAATGGGAAGTACGTAAAAGAACTGATGAGTCCTTGGAAAATGAAAGAAAGTCTGAAGGTGAGTTTTGGGCCCAGGTTTTAAAGAGACTTTTTGATATTACGCTCATGTTAGCAAAAAACGGTCTTGCAATTAGAGGCTCGAAGGAGCATAGTGGAAACTATGATGGCAACTTTCTATCATTGGTGCAGTTACTAGCCAAATATGACACTGTGATGGCACAAGTAATCAGTTTACCAAAGGGACATATCAAGTATCTCAGTCATGACATCCAAAATCAATTGATTCATTGCATGTCTTCACACTTGCAAGGAAAACTGTTGCAGAAAATTAATAATGCACCTTTTTTTTCATTAATTATTGATACAACACAAGATCTGTCAAAAAAAGATCAAATGAGTTTTGTTATTCGGCATGCAAGTTTCACTGAACCTGAAGTACAAGAGGGCTTGGAAAAAGAGAATTGTCGACAAATCAAGACTGAGGAAGTTTTTCTGGGATTTTTACAAGTGAGAGATCCAACTGCATCTGGACTCGCAACGCTAGTGTTAGATCATTTGCAAAAATTGGGTTTAGACTTTAAAAAGTGCAGAGGCCAGGGATATGATGGAGCTGCTGTGATGAGTGGTGCTTACTTAGGAGTGCAGAAGAGGTTGCGTCAAAAGGAGGGACTAGCTGTGTATGTGCATTGTACAGCACACAACTTAAACCTAGTCATCAACGATGCAGTCAGAAGTGTAAGAGAAGTGGCTAATTACTTCTCAGCTCTGCAGGATTTGTATGTTTACTTTGGTCATAGTATCAACAGATGGGACATTCTCTCTTCCATGACAGGTGAATCTACTGTCACACTAAAAAAGCTCAATCCAACTAGGTGGGCATCAAGGCATCAGTCCATTGTAGCTATCAAGGTGAGGTATCTTGATGTTATGAAGACCCTCAGAAAAATTTCACTCGTAAGTAAAAATAAGGACGAAGTGTCGGAAGCAAATCGACTGGCAAAAACTATGGACTGCTTCCAGTTTGTCTTTCTGACTGTGATCCTGTCAAAGATATTTTCTGAAGTGAATGTAACTTCACAGCTTCTCCAGAGAAAAGAGACAGACCTTGGGAAGGCGTTAAGCACTCTTCAGGAAAGCAAAGAAACTCTGAAACAGATGAGAGGCGAATATGATAGCATGAAAGAGGAAGCCACAACTGTTGCTGCAAAATGGAAAGTGGAGCCTGTATTCTTACAGAAGAGACATCCAAAAGTGAAGAAGCACTTCGACGAATTGGCAGAGGATCATACATTTTCCGACTCGGAAACTTGCTTCAGGGTGAATGTTTTTAATGCCCTTTTGGATGTTGTCAACAGCCAAATAGACAACCGTTTTTCTGCCTTGGAAAATGTGGTAGAAAGCTTTTCTGTACTGTTCCCCAAAGTTCTTCTTCAACTATCAGAAGATGAAATTTTAGCCAGAGCTGAAAAACTTCAAAAGAAGTATGAAAAAGACATTGGTCCATCCCTACCGCTAGAGCTTATCTCCCTTCGCTCAGGATTAAAAAATCAAATTTATAAGCTCAATACAGTTTCCGAATTGGCAGCTCTTGTTTACATTGAGTTTGACACCATCGCATCAAGTTATCCTGAGGTATTAACTGCTCTGGCTTTATTCCTGACTCTACCTGTAACTGTTGCATCTGCTGAAAGGTCATTCTCTGTCTTGAAGAGGGTTAAAAGCTACTTAAGGAGCTCGATGGAGCAGGAGAGAGTCAGTGAGCTTGGAATGTTAGCTATCAACCACGCAGAAGCCTCAGTTTTGGATAAGAGAGCACTGATAAGGGACTTTGCAGAAATGAAATCAAGAAGGAAGAATTTCTTTTGAAGGGTTTGTGACATTCAAGCTATTTGATTAATTTTGAATGATGTGGCGTAATCTGGACTGATCGTACCAATCTCTGCGTAAAGTTAAATGATTCTAATATCTGAACTGTTTAACATATTACTGATATTTTTGAAATCTGAAAACTTGCAAAGACTTATGTCATAACTGATCCTTCTGTTCAATGTAGCTGAAAATAAACTTATTAGTGATCTAAACTGTTTTTATTCCTATTCCAAGTTTCCACCGAAAATGCCGTAATTTGGTACAAACTAATTGTTTTTTTGTTAAAGGGGCCTTTTAAGGTTTTTGCGGGGGGGGCCAAAATTTCTAGATCCGGCACTGCATATAACGTCAGTGCAAAACGTCACTTGGAATGTAAGGCGTGGATGCAGCATCGACAGCGTTCTGCGTTGAGAACAAAGGCAGTCGGCCATGAACATCTAAATAATACGGACGTGAGCCGTTCGTGTGTCCGCCGGCTGAGCACAGTTTTCGTCTCATCCGCACGTATAAAATGTAAAGTAACAAATATAAACTTTAATTAGAGTGGAGTAACAGTTAAATATTTCTTCAAAACATATAAAATCAGTGGAAAATACGGAACAATCTAGGTAGTGCACGAGCACGAGGAGTCATCCCATGGACGCACTTCTAAGGATCCTAAAAAACGGAAGTAAATGAATCAATAAAATCTTGCAAGTTCACTAAAAAATACAAAATGAGCTCATTGAGGTTGATATAAAAATGTAACGCATGAATGTGTGTGTTGTGTGTGGGCGTTTGGGGAATAAAATATACATATTGTTACAACACAAATAAGCCACCCCAATACCAGGGATAAAAACGATGAATCAACTATATAAAATGTTTAAACTAATGAAAATAAAATGACAATGACGTGACAAACAACGACGTGACCAAACTCAAGTGATTGAATAAAGTGATTGACTCAATACAACCAAATAAAATAAAACCAAATGAGAAGGGGAAAACCAAAATAAAATGAAATTAAGAGGAAATAAAATGAAATTGAAGGAGGAGGAAAATGAAAATGAAACAAAACAAGTATAAAGGAAATAAAAGGAAAACAAATGATAAGACACAAACAAATAATATAGAATACAAAAAGGTTAATGATACACTCAAATATAATAATGGAAACGAAACCAATAACTAACAAATGTAAAAGATAATTATTATTATCGATTAAATGATAAATGTAAATGATAGTTGATAAAACCCGATAAAGTAACGAGAAAAATAAAAGTACACTAACCAAAGAATTAGAGTTTGAATGTAATAAAGAACTCTATAAAGAAATAAACTTATTAATCGTATAAATAACATTTGTAAAGAGCGAGTTGTGAGATAGTGAGAAAGTAAACATAACTAAGTGACAAAGAGAATGTAATGTGAGGGATTACCCACTAATAACACTTAAAATAAAATTTCAGAAGTGCAAAAGTGAAAGTGTAAAACCCCAAAATAATGAGAAACCCTACTGATAGGTATAAACACTTAATAATCGGTGATAAAACTAAATGATTAATGGTGAACAATATTATTTAACAAGAATCTTGTTATTGATAGCATTAAGTTTAATTGTAAGTGAGGGATACAATAGTATTCAAAGGGGGAATCCCATGGAAGGTTAAAAGTTAGGGTTAACATGGCTAGAAGGTAAAGTTTGTATAAGAAAAAATATAATAAAGAAAACAAGAGCAAAATAAAACACCTCATGTTCTAAGGGATAATCAATTAAGTAAGTTTAAATGGTGTAATAATGTTTATCACCCAAAAAATAAGTAAGAATGAAATGAATTGTAAGCAAACGTTGCATAATAACTGTTAAAAAATTGTTTGATTTAATCTATGAATAGGATATGGCTGAAGGAATTATACAGACCATAAGCCTAAATATTATGTTTTATGTAATAGAGAATAGTAAGTAATAGCCTAGTTATTAACAATGGCAAAATAAGTAAATAAAAAGAAATTAATACAGATCTGATAACACTGGAAAATCAGTTAGGAAATAATTAACAAACCATAATGTAGAAACTAATGGGAACATGCAATTATTATAAAAACCGATCCAAAACACATCAATAAGTAAACAAATCATTTATAATATCAAAACAAAAAATGTATGAGGGTAAATTAAAATGTAATTTGTATAAAATAAGTAAATATAGTCAGTTACTACTTAGGCCTATGAAATGCCTAACTGTAAAAAACAAATAACTACAAATTGTAAAAAATTAACAAGGAAATTAGAAAATCCAAGGCAAATAACTAGTCAAGGATAATTTGTGAATCATATTAAAAGATAAATGTTAGAATAAGGACTTAAAATAAAAAAGAAATGTAATTAACAAATATCAACATAATTGTCCAAACAATAATACATAAGAAAACATTTTCCTTATGGGATGTCAAAATGATCTTTGAAAGAAAATACGAACAGTAGTGATAATATTTAATACGTAGAGAGGAAGACGGAAGAATAATATCAATCAGAAGATATACAGTGATTTTGAATAAAAATTCAAATGTAATAACAATGGTCTTAAGTCAAGATCAGCCAATCAAAATCTATTAGTAACCATGACAACGGACGTTGGTTACGAATTTTCCATTAAATCTTATTATTCCATAAGTGACGCTCATCCAGAACAGACGCCAGGCCGTGAATGTCCACAATTTTAATATAAAATGTTTAAAACGTAATCAAAATTCAAAAAGATGAAAACGTAAGAAGCAGACGAAGGACGAGAACATTTAACTGATGCCAAGGACCAATTTAAATAAATATTAAATTATTAAATTTCTACAACTAACATGAAAAAGATGCCAGACGTACTTAAGCCCCAAGATAATTGAAAATTGACGACTATTGAAGCCCCATTCCATTTCGACTGAATGACTGTTCACAACAAGTCGACTGATTTAATAAGTATTATTAAATTACCCGAATTTCTGAAATAAATTCACTTTAAATTTTTCTCACAGTCATCTGAACTCTCACTATAAACTGAATATTATTTCTTTCAAAGATTAATTAAAAAATAAAACACTGAAATTTTGTTAACTAGAAAAATAACCTGTATGAAAATTACGAACTTTTGAAACACACTTTACCATACTTCAGGAACAAATTATAATTACACATTATATTATTTAAGTACAAATAATGTAAGGTAGTGTACTTTATTGTAATCATTATTAATATTTCTTTCATAATCACAAGAACCCAGGACTTTGAACGGAACAAACAGTAAACAAACCAAGCCGTCACCATATTTGACTGGATAATTTGTTCAAAGTCGATTCGCCAACCTGAGATATTTGTCTTATAATAATTGTCGGTACAAATTTGTTGAATAACCAAATATATTTCTGTGTCAAACTGAGTAATTACCAATCACCAATAAATAAACTAGTACAGAGTGTTACCACTGTTTTTTATTCCATAGGAAAGTATATTATAAATAGTGTATTATTTAGCAAAGAGCGAAAATGACGGTAAGCGCTCACGTCGCAAACTCGGCGAACTAACTGCTCGATTAAGAAGGTCAAACGAAGGCGGGAGTAAAATTTGAATACTCCAGACCGTCATAGCTAAGAACGCTAAACCACCCTATTTGTTAATTTGTTTTAATTAAACAATTTGGCGCCACCCGGGATTTATGAACACCTAACGAAAAAACAGGTAAGGTTTCCACTCGTGTTGTACTGGTAATTAAAGGATCGCTACGGACATCGTTAGCGCAACATATAAGTGACGACGACAGTGTGAGGCGAACACACGAAACATACAATTTTACAGAGTACGTAAGGATTTCTTCGTTACAATATATATTGTTATAAAACGAGTATATGACGTGTTATAATTTTAGTTTAATATTGAGTTTTAGATTTGAGTTGTCGGTGTTTAATTTGCGATATGTTATTAATTCGCACGTCGGATACGCTCTGTGTTATAAACGCTTCGTGTAGCCTGTGTGTCCTTACCTGTCCCTACTCACTAGTTACTTCTTCCCGATAGGTGCCAAATTGTTTTGCCAGAAAACAATTAAAAGATTCTATCTTAGTTGTTTTACGGTACTGTAGTATTTGATGCAAATTGTTCGCCGACTGGCTGGAACTCGAATCTCGCTTGAGTGGGGGAACGTGTTACCAATGTAAAATGTTGTTGGCTAATTCTACTCACTGCTACAAAACACAACATACATAAATATACTTGAAATAATTACTGGACAGTTAGTAACGATTCACACTTTTTATTTGGCTTTATAACTTGTTAAATTTCATTCATGTTTATACAAATGTGATTAATATAATAGATTTTAGCCTCGGCAATAATTATTCATTCACTCAGCAGAAAGCAGGGTTGGCAATGCAAAGTTAGTCAGTCGCCATGATAGACGCCGTTTCTTATTTATACAAAATAAAATTGCCAATGAATTCTTTTAAGTACGACAAAGAAGTTTAGAACAAGATAATTAAATACAGTACACCACCTTACAATCGTGGTAATTAAATATGGAAAAAGGTTTACATTAAATTCAATGCTGTGATGTTAAAAGTGTGTGACGGAGTTATTCGTTTAGTACATAGGTTATATTCAGTTAGTTGGTATTCATAAATATGTTTTATTTATTAATCTTTGAAAGAAATCATACCATCAGTTATAGTGAGAAAATTTAAAGAGAATTTATTCCAGAAATTTAGTTAACTCAGCAATACTTATCATCAGTTGCTTTGAGGTGTAGTGTCAGATAGTGGAAATAGGTTGGGTTCATCGATGTTGGTTCTTCAATCTTCAATCATCTTTGGCTTCAGGTACGCCTTGCATCTTTTTCATGTTAGTTGGTCGATTTTAATTAATCTGGAGTTAATTAAGCTGGTCCTTTGCCTGGGTTGAATGTGTTATTCCCTCATCAGGTAGTTTGGTTCTTCACTTCATGAAATCTGGTCACTTTTACTGTTTTTAAATAAAATTTGGGCCCTTCACGGCCTGGCGTCTCTTCCTCGTAAGCGTCACTCTAAGATTAAACGTTCCTAATGGAAAAATCATCAATAACGTTCCGTTGTCATGGTAACTAATAGATTCTGATTGGATAAACTTGACTTAAGACCATTGTTAGAATATTTGAATTTTTATTCAAAATGATTAAATATCTTCTGATTGCTATTAATCTTCGGTATTCTTTTTTAAGTATGAGGTATTATCACCACTGTTTGTATTTTGTTTCAAAGATTAATTTAACATCCCATAAGGTTGGGTTTACTGATGTATTAACATTTGGATAGTTATGTTGATATTATCTAATTACATTGCTTTCTTATTTTATACAATTACTTTAACATTTCTCTCTTATTTTGATTCCCTAATTATCATTTACTGTTTACTTGTCTTTGATTTGCTCATGTCATAGTTAAATTCTTACAATTTGTAGTTTTTGGTGTATTACTGTTAGGCATTGCATAGGCCTAAGTAGTAATTGGCTATTTTTTCTTAATTTATACAGATTACATTTTATTTTCCTTTTGTACAGGTTTTGGTTTGTTTTACACATGATTTGTTTACTTGTTGAATGGTTTTGTCTGTTTTACAATAATTGTATGTTATTTTATTAGTTTCCATATTATGGCTTGTCTATTGTGTCCTAACTGCTTTTTCAGTATTATTAGATTTGTCCGAAATTATCTTGTTTCTTAATTATTGCTTTTGTTTATAATTGAACTATTATTTACTATTCTCTATTCCTTAAAACATAACATTTAGGTTTATGGTCTGTATGATTCCTACAGCCATATTCCTATTCATCAAACATAATCATTATTGCATGTCATTACTCACAATGTTCATACTCTTCATCTCCTCATACTCTTTGATGAATTGTAATTATTACTTGACATAAAAAATAAAAACATAAACATGAATTAAATGTATTAATACAATGATATATTGTTATAACTAACTCTAAATGACATTAAGCCATAACTGAATCTTCGACAACTGTTTACTATCTAATATTAATATCTTTTTTTATTATTATCAGTTTGTCAATGAAAAATATTCTTTAATGGTATCATTTTAAATTAATAATATTGGATTCTTATTTCTATGAATAAAAATCATATATTCTGTGTATTAACCCACTGATAGTCATTCGTTCTTGAATACATGAATAATAATACTACCGGTAATTAACAAATTATTACCTAACATTAAGATTTGCAAACTAAAATGTGACAAGTAGTAAGTACTACTATTATCTAAAACATACTTATTATCTAGATTCTAGTCTGTTACACTTTGTTTCATTTTGTTATTAATACACTTGTGTTCACTGGATAATTGCTATTAAGTGCCACAGTCCTTCCTGTGATTAGCCATTATCAGCTTTCACTTATTTTTTACCACTCACTGATGGTTTTTGATCACTCTTAAATCTTTAGTGTTTTTTCACTGATTATTTGGTGTCTATCCCTATCAATAGGGTTCTATTTAATTTGGTGTTTTACACTATCACTTTGCACTCTATATGTTTAATTTAAGTGTTACTAGTGGGTATTACCTAACTTTAAATTCTCTTTCTCACTTTACAATGTTCACTATTTCTCTAACTCCCTTTCTCTCACTTTACAAGGTTTAATTATAATATTAACAAGTTCATGTCGTATTAGATTGATTTATCATAGTTACTCTCTATTTATTTGGTTAGTGTACTTTGTTTAAATTTAAGTTTGAATTTTAACACTTATCATTTACATTGCTTGTTTGGTTGATACTAATAATTATCATTTACAATTATCATTCATTGGTTTCTTTTTCCATTACTTTATTGGATTGTAACATTTCTCCTTTTCTTGTTCTACATTACTGGTTTGTGTCCTTTCATTTCTTTTCATTTCATTTCATTTCACTTATATTATGGTTTTCACCTTCTCATCTGGTTTCATTTTCTTTGGTCAATCACTGGTGTTGTGGCTGGTTCTAGTTATTCCCTCCATTTCGTTTGTCTTGATATATCCTATCACTGGTATTAGGGCTTGTTATATTTTCTCACTTATTTTATTATGACTTATATATCCTTTCTTTGGTGCTGGGGCTGGTTCTACCTTCTCACTTACCATCTATTGGGTTATTATGGTTAAATCGCATTGTATTATTGTTTTCAACGTTTTGGTTCATTGCTTGCTACATTTCTCTTATCAGAGGTTACTTTTATTATTACTTTTATATTTTTGATCGTATTATTATGTTAATTACCCATTCTTTCATATCTGATTCATCCCTTTTAATCATAGTGTTAAGTATTGAATAATTTATTCTTATCATGTTTCTTCATTAGTGTGTGTTGAAGATATGTACCCTTACAATATTTAAGAAGTGCTGGGTTGTGATAAATTAGATATATAGTTTAAATTGATGATTAAGTATAATATGTGTGAAAGGAGAGAGAGAGAAAATTGTTGATAGCAATAATTACTTTACTTGTTTCTTTTATCAATTGCGCCTCATGGCCGAAATATGTGTTTCATTTTTGTTGAAGAAGGGGTTAAATGTACAAATGTATGAGAAAAAATAAAAGGGAAATGTCATTGATAAACAAAAAACAAACGAGTTATTTCCTGAAAACAACCCATTCTGTTCTTCCGTTTGCCTAAATCGAACTTGGCCCAGTGGTAAGTAGATTTTATGCTTCATAGTTGGTAACCAAAAAAGATGGCGTCCGAAATACGGATGAAAACAGTAAACGAAATTAAAATTAATTAATTATAAAATATTATAATATTAAACATTACAGTATTTTGTTTGTGTCAAAATCTATGGACAAGTACACGCAAAACCATAAGTTCTTGTTAGTTATATGAACCCTGTTCTAATTTTGCCTTTGCCAAACTAATTAGCTAAAACAGCTAACTAAACCGAGTTAAAAACATTATTTTATATTTTTACAGCTTTTTTACTTTATGTAATAAACTTAAATCAAAATTACCAAAAACATAAACAACCTCTACATATAACGCGGTGACAAACTATAAAGAACCACAGTGAAATCTCCTTAAACAAATTTTGCATAATATAAGAAAACTGTGTGGTACTGGAGTGTAGAAATATTTTTCATTTTTATATAAAACACAATTTCCTTACTGTAGAAATAGAATAAAAATTATGGAAGATGACATAAAAAAAATTGTATATAATATGGTACAATGGTCTTGATATTTCATATTTTCTCATTGTTAGTACAGACATTCATTTTGATCTGGAACAACTAAACATCGGCCAGCTAGTTTCTGTATAACATATCAGTGAAACTGGTGTCAGTATTACGGAACTACATAAAAAAAATGGTGTCCAGATAACAAGGCACATGCAATAATTCTGTTTACAAATTAAAATGTTCTAGCTGCATGGAAATTTAAAGTTATGGAGGAAACTCCATAAAAACTTAAAATTCCCCTCTTGCAGGTAGAGTGGGAGGCATATGTCACTGTTTCTGCAAGTGAGATGTAAGGTGTGTTGTGAAAGTGTAAGCTGTTTTGTTCTCTAGTATGCACACATTGATCAATACTTGTGATATTATTTCTTTGTTTCAAATAACAGTTCATCTTTGAGTAATTATCTCATTGTTTTTATGTTCATTTTTTATGTAACTAATTTTATTATGGTTACTAGTAAGCTCCCTGATCTGCAGTAATTTGTAAACCTTGACACTACATTCAGATGTTAGTTAAAATTCTCTTTAATTTGTGATTACAACATTTGTGAACCCCACATGAATTTTTGTGATTTTATCAAATGTTCACCCACTTTTTGGACACTGTTGTCCAAACATTTTGAATTTTTTTAAAATCAACAGTATATTCAGACTGTGATTAAAATTCCCTTTAATACTCCATATGGGCTTTTGCAATTTTTTTTATAATTTTGATCCCCTCACATTGTTGCCTCCCATGCCCTTACTTTTGGGGTTATCAATCTAAAAAAACAACAGGGTGCTGTAAGATAAAAGAATCAACAAGTATGTCAAGTTTTATAAAAATCAGTTGACGTGTTCAAAAGTTATTGTGATGCTTGCCCCAAACAGACAGGCAAAAGCCAAACGGTTGAGTTGAAACTGAGATCTTGCTTCGCTCATTCAGTAACAGAATGTGTACTGTGTGAAGGTTCCATTTAGTACCCACAAAATATAGGTAGTAGAAACATTATGGTGCGAGTCCCAAGACATTGCATATGTACGAGGATACAGTAAAATGTTTTAATCCTCACACAGAGATGGCATCAATATGCTCATTAATTTGTAATCCTCACACAGAGATGGCATCAATATGCTCATTAATTTGTATGATTTCACTTTTCACCAGGCAGAAGTACGATATTTCATGTCAACACGATGTTCAGTATTTGTTTGACAGTCCACTCCAGTAAGCACCTCAAATATAGTTGTAACAGTAGACACATTGGAACTTCATGCTCTATACATATATATTGTAATGTAACCATGTTGTAACGGGACATTTTGGCCTACCTGGGGTAAAATAAAGAAATTGTATTTACATGAAAGTGAATCAGCATTTTTTACGATAAAAATAATAATAATTGGGAAAGAACGTAAACATAAAAGGAAAAAAGGTAAATTTTATTGGTAACGACAGTGGTAGCACTGCTTGTGAAATTATTGTAAAACAAGAACGATTATAACGACGCAATAGACAAACGTGCAAAACTGTGCCAAGGTCAACTCCAGTGACTCCAAACTGTAAACAAGTGATGTAACAGCATCACACGATATTACGTCAGCGACGAACGACAAGCTGGAATGTAGGTGTGTCAGCGCCAGCAGTTTCGTGACACTGACAAAACAAAGGCAGTCGGAAAACACCATCTAAAAACATCGGACGCATGTAACCGTCGCGTCCACCGGCTAGCCGGTTAGGCGAAGTTTTCGTCGCCCGCAGTTCAACAAAATGTGATATAAAATCAAAATTTTCTCATAAGTGATGTAAATAACAGTTTAAAAATGTGAAAAAATCGAATTTCATATATAAAATGTAAATAACAGTTTTCGGAAATTACTCGTTGAAACTTAACAAAGTGCGCAAGAAAGTAATGTGACGTCTTCTGGACTAGAATTCGGACTCAATTTCAGATAAGTTCTTACAAGGATATACACAAAACTATCAAATTTTATTACTTTTTCAGAAAACAAAACAGCTGGGGCAAATTACATAAAATATGAGTTTAAGGGGAAAATCTAAAATGGGTTGTATGTGAGAGTGTGTGGGGTCTTGCTTAATTATATATTAAACTATGAAGTGCTGGTTTACGTTCTATAAAATTGATCTTCTGTTAATAAAATGTATTTATTTCTATCCTAAAGAGAAAATCATGCATAATAAATGTTATTATTGTCTGTCTATAAGATCGTAACAAAGTAGGAGAAAGTAAGGGGAATATTTGTTTATATAAAATTTAAAATTTTGTTAAGGGCTATATTTTCATGTTTTCTTTTGTAGTGTGAAAAAAATGAATTAAAATAGGTGTGATGGTAATTCAGTTGTACTTTCTTAAATAACCAGTTCTGCACTTCCCGTTCGCTGATTCGAACCCTGGTGAGTAAAACTTTAGGTTGGTAATAGACAACATGGCAGCTGTAAGAGTCGAAATTAGTAAACAAATAAGATCAAAATATATTTATGAATTTATATAACAGTAAGTACAAGTACAAGTGGCGCTTCCGAACATAGGGACAATTTATATAAATATATTTATATAAATACGGCCTACTGGGAGAGCAGAATGGTTATTTAAAATAACATACAAAATTTTTTTAAGGTACGTGAAAACAGACGTACAAGGATAAGGTTATGTTATGATTATGTGTAGTATGGGTAAATAGAAAATCTTTTTGATAATAAGTATATTTTATATATAGTAACATTTTGAAAAGAAATATATGTAAAAGATTTTTTTTTTAAATGGCAGATAATAACGAGAATGTCAGCTTAACTGACATGGAAAACGAAAGCCACATGAATATTGAATTAAGTGGAACTGAGTCAAAAATTATGGATGAAGGAATTCATTCAACGCCAGTCCAAAGTAAAAAATCTGATACAGATGAGATGTTAACACGACTGTATAATATGATGTATAGTAATTTCAGTGAACTAAGAGGGGATATTAATATTAAATTCAATGAACAAAAGAATAGTTTTGACAGCAAATTAGATGTACAGAATAACAAATTTAACGAATTAAATAATCGTTTTGACAATAACGATATAAAATTGAATAAATTTGACGCTAAATTTGATGTACTTAAATCTGACATTAATGAGATAAAAATGAAATGCGAAAGTAGTTGTAACGAATTGAAACAAGATATTGAGAGAATAGTAGAGTCAGTAGGAGAACAGATTAAAAGTAAGAGTAATAATGATAATAAAAAAGTAACTAGTGATAAAAATCATGTTGCAAATGAGAATATAATTAAAAATGTGGTATTAGAGAATAAGGTAACAAATGATAACAATGATATTGAAAATGGTAATGTAATTGAAAAGGTGGTATCAGAGAGTGATACGTTGAAAATAGTAAGAGAGAGAGAGTAATAGGTTGTAATGGAGTAGTAATTAGTGTTGATGAATTAGAAAAAGAATGGCAAGAGAGAGTAGATGAGTATGTAGGGCAGAGGGTAAATTTTCCCCATATTTGTGATGAACCAAGGTGTTCAAAAATGTTATTATGGAAGGGCAAGAGACCCTTATTAGTGGAAGATTTGAGTTGTTTCCCCTTTTTGTATGAATTAGTACCCTCTGTGTGGAATGGTGTTGAAAGTGTGAGATGGTGTTATAATGAGAGAGATTTAGATAGAGAGTTGTGTATTGATAGAGAGACAGAATTGTATAAATTAAAGAGAAATTATAATGAGTTGAAAGAGATGTTAAATGATATGAAATGCTTACCTGTTAAAATAGAGAATGAGAATTATTTTGATGATACATGTGTAAATAATAATAATTTACCTTATGTTGTAATGAATGAGAAAATAACTGACTTGATAATGAGTAGAACTACTAATGGAGACTGGACAGAAATAAATAATGTTGACTTGGTTTATGATTGTTGTGGTAAAATGAATGAACTAAAATTTTATGGTTATTACACGCAGGATAGCCATATGTGGAATGTAAATAAAATTGAAAATTGTTATGTGAAACCCAGACTAATTTTTGACGATGGAGGCTGAACATAAACTTAATAGATGGACATTTAAATATTTTGTTTTATGGTTCTGACCTCGCAGACTTGGAAATATACATTGAATAATAATGATGAAGAATTGTAAATAAATGTTTAGTGAATTTAATTGTGTGTATTGTAAAATGTTAGGTAAACAAGGTGTATGTAGGTAACTGTTGTGATAATAATAATAGTATTTTGCAGTCTAAGTAAATAACAAAAATAATTTGGAAGAAGATAATAAATGAATTGTAGTTATTGTAATTGGTGAGAGTAATTAAAATGTTGTGTGTTCAATAATTAATTTAATTAAAATGATTTGGAATGTTTAAATAATTTTGATTGATTTAAATGTTATGTAATTGAATTTTTCTAATAAGTTTAAACTATTTTACGAGTTGAATTTGATCATGATTAATTAATAAATAAATGTTAAATTGTTTGGTAGGAAATAACACTGTTGTTAAATGTTTCAGAGGTTACGTGGAGGTATTGGTGTGTATGGTGTGTATATTTTGTGTTTATGTCAGTAGGTGAATAATGTACTGTAAGTATAAAATTTATAATACCAATTAGATAGAATAAAATGTACTAAACATTACAATAGTACTAAACAGAAACTATAATTAAAAAGTAATAATAACTGTAAGGTGATGTAAAATAAATGTTAATAATAAATTTGAAATTTTTTTTGGTGAATCTAATAGTAGCAAATGAGAAATAATGAAATGATGATATATATAAAAGAGTTAATGAAAATTTTCAAGTAATAATGTTTATAAATTTCTATACAAATTATTTAAAGGAGAATTGTTTGTTTAATGTATGCTAACGATCAAGGTAAATTGTAACGTTGTTGCCACGTTACAAATCCAGGGAACCCATCCTAATTGACACCAGCCAATTATATGGGCTGCCTACGTTGTAACAAACTGAAATTAAACTCAACACAATTAACAAAATTAATTAAGCTAATTATTAGGAAACAAGGGAAGGTATTTCACTGATTTATGCACTCACTTCAATGTGTAATAAGATGACTTCTCTTTATTAACAAATGATATGAAAAGATCCCATAACATAATTAATTACATTAAAATATTCAAAGGGTTTTCTGAAAAACTAGGGATCATAATGATCATGTACTTTTTACCTCGGATCCGAGTTTACTTTAAATATTGCAAATACGTCTGAGTATTACTATGTTCATCTAGGTGCTTGCAAGACTTCTTTTACTATTTGAAGAATGGTATTATTTACTAAAGAGATTATAATTTACCTTTACATATTAACGTTACAACGTATGGTATTCAATATTACAGTATACTTTTAGTTGGTCTCATTTATAGTTTAAAGAAAATTATTGTCTTTGAAAAGTCTCTTTCATCTGTAAGTTATGTCTCAAATATAATTAACTCTCGATAGGCAAGCTATCGAGTCACCTTTACAATAAGTCGTGCTGTCCTCGTCCTGGGGTGTCACTCTTGGGAATTCTGGAAGTCGGCGTCTTCATCTGGGTCGTGTCGTGGGCGAGTACTGGATAGCTGGTTCACTGAGGAGATTGAAGTTATTCTGGTTAAAGTTGGGGTAGATCCACGTAGGTCCTAGTCAGCGTCGTATGGCTCGTATACGTCCACATGTGAAGTTTATGCAGGTCACATCTTCATATGTAAAGTTGTACTGGAATTTACCTCTTGAGGGGAGACATCATCTTGCTTACGTGTTGTTAATTAGTATTTTTCTTGTTTAACTTATTACATTTCTTAACAAAAGTTTCTACATTTTATATATTAAAACTTGCTCCCCACGTTTAGTAGTGGTAGCTAACAGTTAAGCTTAAGACTAATCAATGCATTTTTGAAGAGCTCTCGCTCGTAGGTGTGCACTGTCTGACGGCTGCATTGTCACTCTTTTCTCGATTCGACTGGCACATTACAACGAAGCGGCGCGAGTTCTCTGCGATAATATAGTCCCTATTTTTATTTAAATTGACATTATTATTACAAGAAACAATACATTAATTATACATATATAATTTACGTGAATTATTTTAACTACTACTCGTGCCTTCAAATTACTAATTACAAACATTATGATTTTTATACTTTCCTAAGTTACAGACGGCTCGCTAAACACGTTGAGTCCGAAATTAAACAGGTCAACTCATGATGACTTGCAAAAGGGTTAACTGTGATATTAATAGCTTTTTACAATTCGATTTTTTTTTTTTGTTTAGTTAGATTTTCATTTACATCTCATACTTATTCTGAGTTAGTACAGGAGCTTTAGGTTTAATAGTGCGATTTAAAAATACTTAATTGCTAGTAAATTAATTTTTATTTATTAAATATTTTATTATCAATTAAATCGTCACATACTCCGCCGCTTAAAATCCACATTAAGAATTTTAGTGAGCCTAACGCAAAATTGGGGACTTGGAGTATGCTTGGTGCCAATGTGTGGTGTTTAATTTAGTGCACGGTTTGTTTTCTCTATCTCTCTTTAACTTTATTTCTTGTCTTGTTCTCATTCGTGAAATTCCCTTTATCTCGTTTCTTAAAACGCTAACTTAAATTTTAATTCTTAATACTAATTTCCGTAACTCATAATATCGTGGCCCGACTGACATCGGCTTACTCTAACTACATCAGTTAGCTTTCAGCACTCACTAATGATTACCTTGGCACCTTTCTGCCCCATCATTACCCTTTTCAGTCGGCGCCATTGTGACTATGTTACGTTACATATATAATCACTTCTTAATTACATCTAACATAACCTAAAGCGGATCCCATACTCCACTTTAGATTATTTCTAATCTTAATAGCTTACGCTACTGAGAGAAGCGGAATCTCACGAAGATAATTCTTATTATCTCTTTAACAATCAGCTGTTATACTTAAACAAACTATGCAGGAGGGGAGACACTTTACACAATGCATTGTAATACACACTAGGGTGGTGTTCATTGTTTAGGGATGCTACCGTTTCGTACAATAGAGAAGGCTTCCTACAATATTTCCGGTACGAACGCGTTTGTCTCTTATTGGCAAGCGGGGGAATTATTTTGAACACGCCACGACCGGGTGTTTACAATATTCAACTATACTTGTATTATTATTTTCTTTTCCCTTATTTACTGCTACACTTTACACAATTTAGTTTAAATTAAGAATTATTCAGCCTTATTATTTAAGCAATTATTATTCACTTATTATTATTTTCTTTTGGTTTTCTTTCTAAGAAGCTTACCTTTTTCTTTTAATTTATTCATTATTTACTTTGGGGGGAGATTTAAGAAACTTACTCTGAACTATTTCCTATCGAATTACCACATTTATTTAGGACACTTTATTTACTTTGTTTACAGTTTCGCTCAGTTTAAAAGTTTACTGTTTTGGGGCATGGGGTTTAATACTTTATCTAACAAGGGAGGGTTAACTAAGTCATTTTTTTATTTGAAATTTAAGTCACTATATTATTTAATTGTAGTCACGGTGAAAATACTTGCTCTACTATACTATACACAATTATTTCCTACACACTTTAGTACATGGTAAACATTTATTAACAGTGATTATTAAACATTTGCAGTAGTTTCTATTTAAACGATCAGCTGTTACGCTGGAATGTAGGTCACCCTCTTTTATTTAGTAAACAAAGACAAGGTAGGTGTATGTGTGGGAACACGGGGATTACGCACACGTATTGTTCTCTACACAATGCCTCAGCCTATCTTTCTCGACCGGTTTTAACTGGAGAGGCCAGTCGGACTCATAGGGTGAATCTTATTCAACAAAACACGCTTTACAAGTTACAGGTGAATTACGGTTATAACAGTCTGAGTTTAGTAATTAATTCTCATACTTTCCACCATTAAATTATTATTTTTTTTAATTTTTGGTAACAACTTTAAGTTACGAAATTCTTTACACGTAATTAACCGGGTCTACTTTACGCAGGAGTATGTTTTTGTTTTTACCGTGACGACAGACATACACTGACATACTATGCAGGCAAATTCAAGAAACTACAGGTCTTGAATTGTCACAATATAAACCTGTTAAAGACTGAACAGATCAACAAGCACTAAAATTCATGTACATACTTGCATTTGGCTTCATACAATGATATTTCAAGTTATACAGACTATCATTGTATTAATTTACGTATCTTAAAATAAATTCATTTTATGAAAATTAATGTTACATAAAATACAGTAACTGAGTGCATAGATCAGATAACTGAGTGCAGAGAGTTATCTATTTTACTACGTAACAATTATTTTAATTATCAGCGTGACGTATCTTTGTTAGTGTCACGATGCTTACAACCTTTTATATTAATTAGCAGCAGAGTGGCGAATTTTTGTGACACTCTGTACACGATCCTTTCTTTAATAACAAAAGCAGAGTGGCGCATTTTTGTGTCACGATGCTCACAACTATTTTAACTTTAAGCAGAGTGGCGCATTTTTGTGACACTCTGTACACAATTACTTTTACAAGACAGCAACAACACAATACACAATTAATTATTATTTACAGCTAATCAAAGCAAAGCAAGGCAGAGTAAAGCTAAGTAAAGCAGAGTGGCGCATTCTTGTTACACGATGCTTACAAATATTATAACATTAGCAGAGTGGCGCATTTTTGTGACACTCTGTACACGATCATTTCTTTAATAACAAAAGCAGAGTTGCACATTTTTGTAACGTTGTTGCCACGTTACAAATCCAGGGAACCCATCCTAATTGACACCAGCCAATTATATGGGCTGCCTACGTTGTAACGAACTGAAATTAAACTCAACACAATTAACAAAATTAATTAAGCTAATTATTAGGAAACAAGGGAAGGTATTTCACTGATTTATGCACTCACTTCAATGTGTAATAAGATGACTTCTCTTTATTAACAAATGATATGAAAAGATCCCATAACATAATTAATTACATTAAAATATTCAAAGGGTTTTCTGAAAAACTAGGGATCATAATGATCATGTACTTTTTACCTCGGATCCGAGTTTACTTTAAATACTGCAAATACGTCTGAGTATTACTATGTTCATCTAGGTGCTTGCAAGACTTCTTTTACTATTTGAAGAATGGTATTATTTACTAAAGAGATTATAATTTACCTTTACATATTAACGTTACAACGTATGGTATTCAATATTACAGTATACTTTTAGTTGGTCTCATTTATAGTTTAAAGAAAATTATTGTCTTTGAAAAGTCTCTTTCATCTGTAAGTTATGTCTCAAATATAATTAACTCTCGATAGGCAAGCTATCGAGTCACCTTTACAATAAGTCGTGCTGTCCTCGTCCTGGGGTGTCACTCTTGGGAATTCTGGAAGTCGGCGTCTTCATCTGGGTCGTGTCGTGGGCGAGTACTGGATAGCTGGTTCACTGAGGAGATTGAAGTTATTCTGGTTAAAGTTGGGGTAGATCCACGTAGGTCCTAGTCAGCGTCGTATGGCTCGTATACGTCCACATGTGAAGTTTATGCAGGTCACATCTTCATATGTAAAGTTGTACTGGAATTTACCTCTTGAGGGGAGACATCATCTTGCTTACGTGTTGTTAATTAGTATTTTTCTTGTTTAACTTATTACATTTCTTAACAAAAGTTTCTACATTTTATATATTAAAACTTGCTCCCCACGTTTAGTAGTGGTAGCTAACAGTTAAGCTTAAGACTAGTCAATGCATTTTTGAAGAGCTCTCGCTCGTAGGTGTGCACTGTCTGACGGCTGCATTGTCACTCTTTTCTCGATTCGACTGGCACATTACAACGAAGCGGCGCGAGTACTCCGCGATAATATAGTCCCTATTTTTATTTAAATTGACATTATTATTACAAGAAACAATACATTAATTATACATATATAATTTACGTGAATTATTTTAACTACTACTCGTGCCTTCAAATTACTAATTACAAACATTATGATTTTTATACTTTCCTAAGTTACAGACGGCTCGCTAAACACGTTGAGTCCGGAATTAAACAGGTCAACTCATGATGACTTGCAAAAGGGTTAACTGTGATATTAATAGCTTTTAACAATTCGATTTTTTTTTTTTGTTTAGTTAGATTTTCATTTACATCTCATACTTATTCTGAGTTAGTACAGGAGCTTTAGGTTTAATAGTGCGATTTAAAAATACTTAATTGCTAGTAAATTAATTTTTATTTATTAAATATTTTATTATCAATTAAATCGTCACATACTCCGCCGCTTAAAATCCACATTAAGAATTTTAGTGAGCCTAACGCAAAATTGGGGACTTGGAGTATGCTTGGTGTCAATGTGTGGTGTTTAATTTAGTGCACGGTTTGTTTTCTCTATCTCTCTTTAACTTTATTTCTTGTCTTGTTCTCATTCGTGAAATTCCCTTTATCTCGTTTCTTAAAACGCTAACTTAAATTTTAATTCTTAATACTAATTTCCGTAACTCATAATATCGTGGCCCGACTGACATCGGCTTACTCTAACTACATCAGTTAGCTTTCAGCACTCACTAATGATTACCTTGGCACCTTTCTGCCCCATCATTACCCTTTTCAGTCGGCGCCATTGTGACTATGTTGCGTTACATATATAATCACTTCTTAATTACATCTAACATAACCTAAAGCGGATCCCATACTCCACTTTAGATTATTTCTAATCTTAATAGCTTACGCTACTGATAGAAGCTGAATCTCACGAAGATAATTCTTATTATCTCTTTAACAATCAGCTGTTATACTTAAACAAACTATGCAGGAGGGGAGACACTTTACACAATGCATTGTAATACACACTAGGGTGGTGTTCATTGTTTAGGGATGCTACCGTTTCGTACAATAGAGAAGGCTTCCTACAATATTTCCGGTACGAACGCATTTGTCTCTTACTGGCAAGCGGGGGAATTATTTTGAACACGCCACGACCGGGTGTTTACAATATTCAACTATACTTGTATTATTATTTTCTTTTCCCTTATTTACTGCTACACTTTACACAATTTAGTTTAAATTAAGAATTATTCAGCCTTATTATTTAAGCAATTATTATTCACTTATTATTATTTTCTTTTGGTTTTCTTTCTAAGAAGCTTACCTTTTTCTTTTAATTTATTCATTATTTACTTTGGGGGGAGATTTAAGAAACTTACTCTGAACTATTTCCTATCGAATTACCACATTTATTTAGGACACTTTATTTACTTTGTTTACAGTTTCGCTCAGTTTAAAAGTTTACTGTTTTGGGGCATGGGGTTTAATACTTTATCTAACAAGGGAGGGTTAACTAAGTCATTTTTTTATTTGAAATTTAAGTCACTATATTATTTAATTGTAGTCACGGTGAAAATACTTGCTCTACTATACTATACACAATTATTTCCTACACACTTTAGTACATGGTAAACATTTATTAACAGTGATTATTAAACATTTGCAGTAGTTTCTATTTAAACGATCAGCTGTTACGCTGGAATGTAGGTCACCCTCTTTTATTTAGTAAACAAAGACAAGGTAGGTGTATGTGTGGGAACACGGGGATTACGCACACGTATTGTTCTCTACACAATGCCTCAGCCTATCTTTCTCGACCGGTTTTAACTGGAGAGGCCAGTCGGACTCATAGGGTGAATCTTATTCAACAAAACATGCTTTACAAGTTACAGGTGTATTACGGTTATAACAGTCTGAGTTTAGTAATTAATTCTCATACTTTCCACCATTAAATTATTATTTTTTTTAATTTTTGGTAACAACTTTAAGTTACAAAATTCTTTACACGTAATTAACCGGGTCTACTTTACGCAGGAGTATATGTTTTTGTTTTTACCGTGACGACAGACATACATGACATACTATGCAGGCAAATTCAAGAAACTACAGGTCTTGAATTGTCACAATATAAACCTGTTAAAGACTGAACAGATCAACAAGCACTAAAATTCATGTACATACTTGCATTTGGCTTCATACAATGATATTTCAAGTTATACAGACTATCATTGTATTAATTTACGTATCTTAAAATAAATTCATTTTATGAAAATTAATGTTACATAAAATACAGTAACTGAGTGCATAGATCAGATAACTGATTGCAGAGTTATCTATTTTACTACGTAACAATTATTTTAATTATCAGCGTGACGTATCTTTGTTAGTGTCACGATGCTTACAACCTTTTATATTAATTAGCAGCAGAGTGGCGAATTTTTGTGACACTCTGTACACGATCATTTCTTTAATAACAAAAGCAGAGTGGCGCATTTTTGTGTCACGATGCTCACAACTATTTTAACTTTAAGCAGAGTGGCGCATTTTTGTGACACTCTGTACACAATTACTTTTACAAGACAGCAACAACACAACACACAATTAATTATTATTTACAGCTAATCAAAGCAAAGCAAGGCAGAGTAAAGCAAAGTAAAGCAGAGTGGCGCATTCTTGTTACACGATGCTTACAAATATTATAACATTAGCAGAGTGGCGCATTTTTGTGACACTCTGTACACGATCATTTCTTTAATAACAAAAGCAGAGTTGCACATTTTTGTAACGTTGTTGCCACGTTACAAATCCAGGGAATCCATCCTAATTGACACCAGCCAATTATATGGGCTGCCTACGTTGTAACAAACTGAAATTAAACTCAACACAATTAACAAAATTAATTAAGCTAATTATTAGGAAACAAGGGAAGGTATTTCACTGATTTATGCACTCACTTCAATGTGTAATAAGATGACTTCTCTTTATTAACAAATGATATGAAAAGATCTCATAACATAATTAATTACATTAAAATATTCAAAGGGTTTTCTGAAAAACTAGGGATCATAATGATCATGTACTTTTTACCTCGGATCCGAGTTTACTTTAAATATTGCAAATACGTCTGAGTATTACTATGTTCATCTAGGTGCTTGCAAGACTTCTTTTACTATTTGAAGAATGGTATTATTTACTAAAGAGATTATAATTTACCTTTACATATTAACGTTACAACGTATGGTATTCAATATTACAGTATACTTTTAGTTGGTCTCATTTATAGTTTAAAGAAAATTATTGTCTTTGAAAAGTCTCTTTCATCTGTAAGTTATGTCTCAAATATAATTAACTCTCGATAGGCAAGCTATCGAGTCACCTTTACAATAAGTCGTGCTGTCCTCGTCCTGGGGTGTCACTCTTGGGAATTCTGGAAGTCGGCGTCTTCATCTGGGTCGTGTCGTGGGCGAGTACTGGATAGCTGGTTCACTGAGGAGATTGAAGTTATTCTGGTTAAAGTTGGGGTAGATCCACGTAGGTCCTAGTCAGCGTCGTATGGCTCGTATACGTCCACATGTGAAGTTTATGCAGGTCACATCTTCATATGTAAAGTTGTACTGGAATTTACCTCTTGAGGGGAGACATCATCTTGCTTACGTGTTGTTAATTAGTATTTTTCTTGTTTAACTTATTACATTTCTTAACAAAAGTTTCTACATTTTATATATTAAAACTTGCTCCCCACGTTTAGTAGTGGTAGCTAACAGTTAAGCTTAAGACTAATCAATGCATTTTTGAAGAGCTCTCGCTCGTAGGTGTGCACTGTCTGACGGCTGCATTGTCACTCTTTTCTCGATTCGACTGGCACATTACAACGAAGCGGCGCGAGTACTCCATGATAATATAGTCCCTATTTTTATTTAAATTGACATTATTATTACAAGAAACAATACATTAATTATACATATATAATTTACGTGAATTATTTTAACTACTACTCGTGCCTTCAAATTACTAATTACAAACATTATGATTTTTATACTTTCCTAAGTTACAGACGGCTCGCTAAACACGTTGAGTCCGGAATTAAACAGGTCAACTCATGATGACTTGCAAAAGGGTTAACTGTGATATTAATAGCTTTTAACAATTCGATTTTTTTTTTTTGTTTAGTTAGATTTTCATTTACATCTCATACTTATTCTGAGTTAGTAAAGGAGCTTTAGGTTTAATAGTGCGATTTAAAAATACTTCATTGCTAGTAAATTAATTATTTATTAAATATTTTATTATCAATTAAATCGTCACAAAATGTCTATTTGTTTATTATGTTATGTCAGGTATTATACAAGATGTGTGGGTAATTTTGGGGGGTAGAGTGGTGTTTATAGAAGTGATATAATAATGGAATGTAGAGACAGCAATTGTGGAAAGGTTTAGTTTAGTTATTAGTTTGCTATCGCTGTGGTGGCATGTGCCACAGTAGATAGCGGAAAGTGTGGGGGGTAACAGAGAGTGTTACCTCCATCAGAGGCCAAAATGGCGTAAAATGCACGGCACATTTTATTTTTTTTTTACAATTTTATATTGTACCTTGATAGACTGCCATGCCGTGCAGATAAATGATGATGATAACATGCCTGAAAGTAGAGTTGATTTCCCCGACTTTTCGGGCGGATACTGCCTTACCAGCACTAATCGTGGTTTTGGTTAGCGGTCAGCTATGGCCATAAATTAAGTCCCTTGACCATAGCTGGCTTGAAATTGGTTTATATTAGAAATTGATGGGGGGTGAAACTAGGGGAAATCCCGGAAACTATGGAACAGCGGCTGCCACTCTGTTCGAGGAGGAACAGCAAGGCCAGGTGGTAGACCCGCATTAGGGGCGTATAACCTGTACATTTGGATATTATATCTTTTTTTTTTTAAATGTAACGCAGAAGCAAGGACAAGGAGATGACAAAATTCCTCCAAAACTTCAGTCCTTGTGGAAGCAACTGGACGCCACAGTCCAGGGGGGTCATAGTGTGTGTGGCAGGGAGATTACCCAGGGGGGTAACGAATTAAAAATTTGTTGTATTTTAATAATGATGACTCGCTACTGAAATAACTAAATAATTTTGTTTTGATTTGAGGAATGGATGCACGACATGTTTCCTATATTGTGTTTATTATGTCTTATTGTATTAATTGAATGTAGTATGTTAGGAATAAGGATTATAAAAATATAATAATATTTTATAGAATAAGTTTTCAATGTGTTTAAAGATTTTAGATAAATAATGAAATAAATTTAAGATGATTAGAATTTTCAATGGGTTGTAAAAGATAGAAGTTGGATGATAGTAATTGTTTAAGTAAGACATTTGAGTCAGTACAAGTTGAATATAGATGGGTGTTAGACAGAATAAGAGATGAAATACAAGTAATAGAGAATTTGAGTATAAGTGGAGACACAGTAGTAATGGAGAATTTATGTGGAGAAATGAGTGATATTGATGTTTATAAATGATGATGTTATTTTGTAGTTGAAAGTAATGTAATGGGGGAGTAATTATTAGGTAAGTGGGAATTTTGTAAGAGGGGGTGGTGTGGTAGGAGTCTGCAACAAAAGGGTTGGGACGGTAAGGGACCGTTTAGCGCCGGAAAGGGTTGCCGTAGGTAGAATCCAGGGACCAACATAAGGGAATGAGTTTTGGGAGGGGAACACACATCCTGAGTACAAAGGGGTAGGGAGTATTTTTTTTTATAAGAGTAGAATGTTGCGAAATGAGTTAGAGTAGTTAGTTAAAGGTAGAGAAGGGTTGGTAGATTTTTTGATAGATGGGTGTCATACTAGTTAAAGAATTTGCAAGGGAGCGTTAGAGTCATAAAAGGGGAAGATTATAGGTAAATGCCAAGTTGATAAAGTAAATTATAATGAATAACTGAGAATCACCCAAATTAATAAAATGAAATGTTATGAAAAAAAAAAATTTCTTGGGAAAATGAATTAATAAAAGTTCAATTGAGATTAAAAGGTAATTTTTATAATTTTATATGCAAAGTTAATGATGTAAAGTGTGTAGATTACGTTCAAACTTAAATGTGAATTGTTTATTTTAATGTAATAATAACAATGTGAATTATGAGTGTACTATGTTTTCTTATGTTAGTATTGTGTTTGTTAGTATTTAAGAGAATTTCATGAATTTAAAAAATTTTTTGATGCAAATTGGGGATAAGAGAAATGTGTAATATGGTAATAGGAAATGTTTATTTAATTTCTGATAGGAATCAGAGCAGCAATTTTGAATTTTGGAATCAGAGTTAGCAAGAAAAGGTAGATAGATTGAAATGATGGAAGTTTAAAAGATGTATTCATATATGTGTTAGAGGTTAAGTGAAAAACAAAACCAGTGCTTCTTAACGTAAACCAGCACCGCTAGGGGGAAACAGATCAGTTGGGGATATGGTGTTGTATAAGGCCACTAGTTGATATTTTAATTTGTTGTTTCAGAGTTTGGTGATGCTGTGGCGGCGATCCTGAGCTGGCCAGTGCGTCAGAGCAGGGGCGTTAAGTATCTGTCTGACTTTATGGTGTTGGGATCTCGAGAGAGAAGTCCAGTATTGTCATTCAGGTGCGGTCACAGTCACTGGACCAAGGGTGAGTTAATTATATTTTTTTTGGTAAACCATCAAGGGGGTTGTGGCGACATATCATGGCTGATCCCTTTAACAAGTATGAGTGTGTCAATGAGAATTTTTATGCTTCGGCATAAAACCTCTCATTGAGGGGGTATTGTAACGGGACATTTTGGCCTACCTGGGGTAAAATAAAGAAATTGTATTTACATGAAAGTGAATCAGCATTTTTTACGATAAAAATAATAATAATTGGGAAAGAACGTAAACATAAAGGGACAAAAGGTAAATTTTATTGGTAACGACAGTGGTAGCACTGCTTGTGAAATTATTGTAAAACAAGAACGATTATAACGACGCAATAGACAAACGTGCAAAACTGTGCCAAGGTCAACTCCAGTGACTCCAAACTGTAAACAAGTGATGTAACAGCATCACACGATATTACGTCAGCGACGAACGACAAGCTGGAATGTAGGTGTGTCAGCGCCAGCAGTTTCATGACACTGACAAAACAAAGGCAGTCGGAAAACACCATCTAAAAACATCGGACGCATGTAACCGTCGCGTCCACTGGCTAGCCGGTTAGGCAAAGTTTTCGTCGCCTGCAGTTCAACAAAATGTGATATAAAATCAAAATTTTCTCATCGTGATGTAAATAACAGTTTAAAAATGTGAAACAATCGCATTTCATATATAAAATGTAAATAACAGTTTTCGGAAATTACTCGTTGAAACTTAACAAAGTGCGCACGAAAGTAATGTGACGTCTTCTGGACTAGAATTCGGACTCAATTTCAGATAAGTTCTTACAAGGATAGACACAAAACTATCAAATTTTATTACTTTTTCAGAAAACAAAAACAGCTGGGGCAAATTACATAAAATATGAGTTTAAGGGGAAAATCTAAAATGGGTTGTATGTGAGAGTGTGTGGGGGTCTTGCTTAATTATATATTAAACTATGAAGTGCTGGTTTACGTTCTATAAAATTGATCTTCTGTTAATAAAATGTATTTATTTCTATCCTAAAGAGAAAATCATGCATAATAAATGTTATTATTGTCTGTCTATAAGATCGTAACAAAGTAGGAGAAAGTAAGGGGAATATTTGTTTATATAAAATTTAAAATTTTGTTAAGGGCTATATTTTCATGTTTTCTTTTGTAGTGTGAAAAAATGAATTAAAATAGGTGTGATGGTAATTCAGTTGTACTTTCTTAAATAACCAGTTCTGCACTTCCCGTTCGCTGATTCAAACCCTGGTGAGTAAAACTTTAGTTTGGTAATAGACAACATGGCAGCTGTAAGAGTCGAAATTAGTAAACAAATAAGATCAAAATATATTTATGAATTTATATAACAGTAAGTACAAGTACAGTGTTTGTACGTGTTTATTTAGTTTTTACGTGTTGCTTTCAATTTGTTTATCGTGAAAAGTTATTAAGTGGAAGTTAATTCCATTTGTGTAAAAACGTATTTGTTGCCATAATCGATTGTGTCTTCGAGCGCCCTGTTCTTCTATTAAGTAATCTGGTCCGTTCGCTGCTCACTCTCCTGGTTGCTGCCTGTAATTATGCTGTAAATTCTCTAGTTCTCTACAATGACAACTCTTTCCAGTCAAAATAACAATATTTATTTTTATTTAAATTGTTCAGAAAAGGAACAGTCGACTTGTGTTGAAACAAAATAATGGTCGGGTCGACTCTACTGCTCAATTCGATTATGACACTAACAACCTTCAGTAAACAAATTAATTGTAATAATTATATTAAATCTCAGGGTTTAAGGGTTCTTTGAGACTGCTATTGAATTCAGAGAATGCACACAAAAATACAATACATCACAAAAGGTAAGTAAAATTTAAAATCTTAATACTATATTCTATTAATCGTTGCTAAGCAACGACTGTCGTTTCCACAAGATGGCCGCTCAGACGTCTAACCTTGAGCTGTTCCAAATTATTTTAAAATAAATGTTTTAGTGTTCACAGTTTTAGTTTTTAAGCTTTTCTTTTAATTAATGATCACTAGTGTCTGTTCTGTTAGTGTAGATAGTGTCTACAGTAGTGTTGTGTAGTCGTATCTGTAGTGTGGTTATGAATTTTTTCAGTCTCACCCACAAAACGTGCGTTAGCTCTAAGTAGTCAGTATTTTCTGACGTTCTGCATTTAGTTTTAGTGTTAATTCAATTATTTCTGTTTTCTGGTCTTCCCCTGTGTTTACCGCTTCTGTTGGTAATTATTATTGACTGCCAACGGTCCAAAAAACATTACTTGTATTTAATTAGAATTTGCTTCATCAGAGCACATCTGCCCTCTGCAATGGTTAACAATACAATACTATTTTCTTGCTTCTTCATCCTGACCTTACAATACTGGCCTGTGATTGGTCAAAACTGAGAGTTCATTAGGTCACGTGGTCAGTTTACAAAAATCAAATGTTCATTTGCCTATAAGAAAAATACTCCTTTTTTAGCTTCAAGTTTCCTTAAATTTAAATTACATCATGTTTTTCTTTATATAATTATGAGCATTTTGATACCTTATTTACATAAGTTGGTTATTATAAAGGGTGATTTCCCACCTTACAAAATTTCTAACTTTGGGCCTACACTTTTGGTTTCCTTACATTTATTTACTGACATTTATTTGTTTCTGACAATATTCCTTTTATACTGAATTTGTGGCTTAGGCCATTAGTGGTTTTTCAATACTATTTTATAATTTACATTTATTATTATTTAAACTCTGATTCTGAACCCTTTTTTTCTGATTTTACTATTTACTAAACGAGTCTGGACCCTTAACATTATTTAACAAATGGTTACAATAAAATCCTTTAACATATTCAATATACTGCCTCTATGGCCTAGTCTACAATTATTAATTGACAAATAATATAATTAGTATTAATACAATAACCTGATACGAACAGAATCATCCGGCATGCTATGTTTTAAGCATGGCCTACATGGTTAAACCTTGTATTTTTTAATTAGCCACAATCATTAGTTAACTGGCATACTATTCAGCCATCCCACTAATCTTAACCAGTACTACTAACCAGTGATTAGATTATTGTTCATGGGCTTTTGGTTCCTAATGCATCACTTTCTGATTCTGCTCATAGGCTCCAACTATTTCTAACAACATGGTTCATGTATGTTACCCATAAGCTTTGGCATGAAACACAAACATAACTAGTCATGCCAAAACCTTTGTAAACATCTTAACATAATCTCAAACCCCCATCACAACTCACTATTAACGTGGTCCATGGGTTTTCTTTATATAAAAGTATTTAACCCACACTTCTGCCATTACCCCCTCATTGACACTTTTTGTGTTTGGGAATATCACTGGTACTTCACTGACACTTTATTAATTGGGTGTTTGTTTGTTTGCACTATCTAATATCAGGGATCACTAGCTTTATCCCACACTCTTTCACATTAACATAATTACAAAAGGTTTGTATGTTATTTTATACTTATTTTACATTTTGATTGGTTTATTAACTACCTGCATTGTATTTTTACTTTTATTATTTATATGAGACAATCTTTCTTTTCTGTAACTAAAGTTTTTTTTTTGGTCTATGTTGATAGCATAGGCGACTCTGCGTACTATCATTCCTACTGAATTGAGCAGTTCTAGCTTTGGGACGGGGTTACTATTATGTAGCGTTACAATATATATATATATTGTTACAACACAAACAACCCACCCCAATACCAGGGAAAAACGATGAATCAACTATATAAAATGTATAAACTAAAGAAAATAAAATGACGATGACGTGACAAACGACTACATGACCCAACCCAAGTGATTGACCGAATAAAATAAAACCAAAGGAGAAGGGGAAAACAAAAATAAAATGAAATCGAAGAAGAAGGTAAATGAAAATGAAACAAGCAAAGTATAAATGAAATAAAATGAGAAGAAATGAAAAGACACAAACAAATAATATAGAACAGAAAAAGGAGAAATGTTACACTCAAATATAATAATGAAAAAGAAACCAATAAATAACAAATGTAAAAGATAATTATTAGTATCAACTAAATAATCAATGTAAAGGATAATTGTTAAAATCCAATAAAGTAAAGACAAACAAAGTACACTAACCAAATAAATAGAGATTCAATGTAATAAATAACTCTATAATGACATGAACTTGTTAACAGTATAACTAACCTTTGTAAAGTGAGAGATAGAGAGATAGAAAGATAGTGAACAAGAATAAGTGACAAAGAGAATTTAATGTTAGGGAATACCCACTAGTAACACTTAAATAAAATATAAGAAGTGCAAAGTGACAGTGTAAAACCCCAAAATAAATAGAAACCCTATTGATAGGTATTGTAACAACAAGCCTATGTTACGTGTGTAGCGAGTATAATACAGTTACAGGTTTCTCGTTAATGCAACCCCGTGTAATTAACTAATCTGTTATTAAGGGAAATGTTTATTGTGTAGTCTTATAGGTGACCTCCTGCAACTCAATACTAATAAAAGATTTTATTTATTATATCGTTATTGCAACTTTTATGTAGACCATAGTACTGTGTTAACTAATTACTAAATGTTTACTCGATAATAATTCTATATTATATGTATTTTAGTTAATAATTTGATAATTCTCTCCAACCCTATTCAGTCCGTATTATTTAAATTAATTCAAAAGTTGCGAAGGAAACACACTAGTTCGGCAATCTCACATTCTACCAGCTGTCTACTATAAGCGCTGTTATTCGTAATTGGCTTACACTTATAGGTTAGCTTGTTTCACCAGATATTTAATCACCTTCTTTACCTGTAAATTACTCCCCCATCAAAATACAATACCTATTCTACAATAATATAAAACATCATTACATACAAGAAGGATTCTTTATTTACATTACTTTTTTTTAAATTCCAACAGTGCTCTTCACGGTTATATGATAGTTATATCGATTGTACAATGTTGAATCGATTGGTTAATGGACTAGTCCTGTTTAATACAATTTAAATATAATTTTATTTATCTCTTATCCCAGGGTACGTGTGATTCTTTTAACGACTAGTAAGGCCAGGTAATGCAAAATTAAGGTTACTAAGTATTACAAATTGTTATTAGTTCTTAATGTATAAAATTAAATATAAGCTGGTGTTACTGTACAGTGCGATTCTCAAGATAGCTGTGCCTGTTTACAAACACTTGAAGATTTACAGATGAGGTTGCGTTGGTCCAGAAAAGGTGTTCAGATTATTAATAAAATTGGAAAGGTGATGTCCCAGAGGGCAACAGGAACTCTTCTATTCTTCGTTCTTCTTCACGATCCTTGTGGTTGTCGGTCCCGGTGGAATTGGTGTCGTATTATAATTTTCTTCTTGAAAGTGAGGTTTATGTCTCCAGTAACAAAGGTTCTTGTGTATATTTTGTCTATAATTCCATTAATTCAGACTTCTTATTCAGTCAATGAGTATCCTGGTTAAATGAGAAACCGGGTTCAACACTAATTCCAATGGAATTACTTTGAAGAGTGAAATAATAATTCCGCTACCTTTTGGAGGTGTATGAGTATATTTCTCGAAATCTAATTCATGAATTATTCATCTGTTTGGTTTGAAGAATTGGTTTTGATACTTTAATTTATTAATTTATTAATTTTAATTCATTTTATTTTAAATTATTTTTTCCGTTTTAATTTGTCTATTGAACTGAACTCAATAGCATGTAACAATCGAATAAAATAGGTTTTTTATAAATTCTTTTCTGGATTAGTATTAATTTAACTTAACCCATTCACATCTAACAATCGAATAATGAAAATCAACAAGCTTTTTTACATTTTAGTTACCCTAACAACCATTACTTTCTGTCATTGGATAATATTTGATATCCTGGAGCCAGAATTATAAAATATTACTACTCTTTTTTAATAAAATACTCCATGCTTGGAGCTATACCAAATTACATAAAACTCTCACTTAATCTACCTTATTAAACCGTACATATTTTACTATAGTTTCATCTGACTGGACTTATTAAAAAGGTACTAATTTCCTTTTATAAATATTAAATTTAGGCCTATGGGTTTTCTTACACCTGTTATAATATTGTTTTGTTTTTAACTTAATTTTTCTTTACCTGACCTACTGTACAAATAGTCACTGGCTTATGGCCACTTACATCAATTTTAATTTCCTGGTTTTAATTCATGATATTATTTAGTTCATCATTGAACCCTTCATTATTTTTTAACATAACTATAAGAACTACTTGCTAACTTTTTGACACTTATTGCCTTCCTGGCCAAGTTTACAAACATTAATTCAAACATCTTCATTAATCAATTACAGTAAATACATTTAACATAATATAATACCTAACACATGTACTTATACTTAATTATTTAAATACAATTTTAACATAAATAAAAGGAGTACCACAGACTAAGTACTTCTTTAAAGCAACAACTCCACTCTTACTATCCACAAAACATAAGATAAATATTCTGTAAACACTATATCATGCTACAGCATAACACCAAGTACATTTTATAACACATTAAATATTAATTTGAATAGTATTTTATAATTAATTCATCTCATATTATTCATTACATTTTTTAGGTTTAGGTACACTTTAGATGTTTTAATTACTTAGTAACCTTACTATGTACCTCTAATGCATTCTTCAGGTGAGATGGGCCCTCTTGCATTTAATTATAACAGGCTTTGGGTATTGTTCTAAACCATATTTACATAGTTTTTTATGTAACGTCGGGGACCTCAAGTCTGTTACGTTACATAACACTCCCCCTTCTAAAGAAGTTTATTTTGGCTCAATGTAGTTTAGTAAAAATAAACTTATAGTTCGTCCCTGATCAGGTTGTCTTTTTACTCATAATATTTTTTTATTTCCGTTTGGTTATAGGTACCCTTCACCCTATTATTTATTGGGTCAGACACCACGTATGTATTGTTCTGATTGTCCTGGCTTATTACAAAAGGTCCAACATATAATAACAACAATTTTTTTTGCTATTCCTTCAGAACTGCTTGGTTGCTGACGGTTTCTTATTAAAACTTTTTCGCCGATGGTGTATTTAATGATGTTTTTTCGGGTAGCATCCTGTTTTTTCCTTCTGGTTTCCATCATACTCTGTATTTCCCTTCTCACTGCTGGTTTTAGGGATTGAGGTATAGGATATGATTTCCTGTATTCTTTATTTCAGATCCTACTCCTTTATTTATATATGAAATTATCCGTTGTATTACCATTATTTCTTCTTTCCTTCTTAAAATCAATTATTTCCCCAGTTTAAATCTTACTTCTATAATCATTCTTGTGACATTCTTTATTAATTATACGTTTTGGATCTGGCTTTATTTATTTATCTATATTTATTTGTGAGTTTTCCCTCTAATATTTAATTTTCCTAAACCTCCCTAACATTATAACTGGAATCGAATCGGTGGTGCTCTATCGGCTTACCAAATACCGTCGTCCATTACATACTTTCTGAGATCAGAGGAACATCATCTCTGCCCAGTTAAATGATTGCTGGAATATTCTACAGTCAATCTTCATTAATAAACCTCGCAAGGTAGTCATCATGTGACCTTCAATAAAATAATTAATAATAATAATACTCTAGGGATTATTCACTGTACTTTAACTCATATCATATTATTTCTTCATATTAATTCTTCCTTCTATTATACACTTCTCCTCTCCAATACTTGGCTATTTTATTGACATTTATTAATTGGCTTTCTTACGGATAATTTTTTTTTTTTTTTTGAATTATATAGTAAGGTGTTCTTACTTATTTTTTGAATTTTGTTGTTTTCTTTTTGTGTTCGTACATACCCTTTCAATCCCAGCAGTGAGGGGTTACTTGATACTTCCACTGCTGTACTTAGTTTTCCATCCTATCCTGCGGACGATCGTCCCTAGCAGTGGTTCCTGGGTTGCCATCATCGGGTCTAAACTCTCTATGGTTTTCTTGGTGTCTAGGTAGATCCTCCTCTCGACTTCTATTACAGGGTTGATTTCGTTGGTCGTTGTTTGTACGGTTGTTATTCCAATAATCTCTCCCATTATCAAAATTCCTGCGGCCTGCGCTGTATCGGTTATTATTATAATTATTATAATGATTGCCTTGGTAATGATTGTTGCGATAACGATTATTTATAAACTGGTCATTCACCCTTCGGTGATAATTATTGTGGTTAAATCGATTTGTTCCTGGACGCGACTCTTGATTTGACTCCTCCCTTCTATTGTTGGAATATTCACTTTGCCGTCGGGACCTTTGATAATAGTCTTCCATTTCGTAACTGGCCAACAAGGTTTCCATTGCTCCTACTGTCTTCACTTGTCCACTGCGTCTGGCACGAACTATCTCTTCTTCAAAATGGTAAGATAATTTATTTACCAAACATTCCTCTGGTATTCGCGGTTCCAAATGACGCGCCAAACACACCTTTCCCAAATAGTAAGTAGTTGGTGACTGCTCTTGATTAAAATTGAATCTCCCGTTGGTAATGTTATCCCTGATCATGTTCTGTACGGAATCCGACCAGTATTTTGACCTAAAAGTCCTTTTAAACTCTTCATAATTACTAGTTTCATTCCGGACCGCTGACCACCAATTATCATTTATACTTTTAAAACAATCATCTAACAAACCTTTTACTACGTTCCATCGGGTCACCTTAATCCTACTAAACCATTCATCTATTCTCTCCAGAAATTCTATGGGATTTCCTCTATAAATTTTAAAATTGATATTTTGTTTTTGCTCAGGGGCTATGTGATGTGCCAGATACATTGGTCGATTTTGTAAAACTTCTATTGACTCTTTTATATTAATCAATTCCTGATTTTTATATTTTCGACAGTTTCTTTATTTTGATCCACTTGGGTTTTTATTTGTGTTATCTCGTTATTTACTATTTCAATTCTCCCAGCTATATTAATTTGCACTTCGTCCAATTTCTCTTGGGTTCCTAATTGTACTTCCTTTATTCTAGTTTGGTTAGTATTTTCCCCTTGATTAATTTTGGCCTCTACTTCCATTGCGAGTTGTACGACGGTTTCATCTGTCTTTTCTAGACCCACCTTAGTTTCAGTTAATTACTGTCTTACTTCCTTTTCATAATTATCCACCCTTTTGTTAATTGTTTCATTGACATTTGCGACCCTTTCATTGATGACTTCCCTCAACGCTTGGTTTTGTTCATTTATAATTTGCCGTAACTCCTTATTACTGTTTTCAATTTTCTCGTCAATTTGTTTGTGATTTTCCTGAATCTGCCTTAAGCTCTCGTCGTTTCTGTCAAACCTTTCATTGATTTGGTTTAAGCTTTCATTTATCCGCCGGTTATTCTCATCAGTTTCCTCTTTATTTTTGTCAAACTTCTCATTCATTAGTTTGATTAAGTTCTCACTCAAAACTTCGTTTTGTTTTTCTGAATTTTCATTTATACTGTCTATTTTATTTTCTAGCTTTTGTGAATTTTCGTCAAATTTTTTATCTAATTCTTCTTTCTGTTTCCTGGAATCTTCTTTGATTTGTCTTAAACTCTCATTAGTTTCCTCCTTGGTTTGCTTTGAGTTTTCCTCCTGTTTCCTAAATTGTTCATTAGTTTGTTTATTCTATTCCTTAAATTGTTCTGCCATACATTTCATCATGTCTTGCCAATTTGGTTCTTCTCTGGTTACCGCTTTATCTGGTTGGTCCCCTTGGGCATCCTCTTTATCGCTCGCCTGTTGTTCCATTCCGGTGTCTGTGATTACCTCTGTTTCTTCTTCCTGTCTATCTTCTTCCGTTTCCTGGTCCTTCGCAATCCTTTTAGAAACACCTCTCGTATGCATTCCTGTGCCTCTAATAGTTGCCTTCTCAAGTTAAGTAATAATTAAGTCGATTTTTTATTTAACTAAAGCCCACTCGTTGAGCGCCAATTTGTAACAACAAATGTTACTTGTTTACTTGTTAGTTAACCAATTAGTTGGTTGGTAACCAACTAGTTAATGACTACTGGGGTGTATTCAAGCTCCACGTTGGTATGCGCCAATTTGTAACAACAAGCCTATGTTACGTGTGTAGCGAGTATAATACAGTTACGGGTTTTTCGTTAATGCAACCCCGTGTAATTAACTAATCTGTTATTAAGGGAAATGTTTATTATGTAGTCTTATAGGTGACCTCCTGCAACTCAATACTAATAAAAGATTTTATTTATTATATCGTTATTGCAACTTTTATGTAGACCATAGTACTGTGTTAACTAATTACTAAATGTTTACTCGATAATAATTCTATATTATATTTATTTTAGTTAATAATTTTATAATGCTCTCCAACCCTATTCAGTCCGTATTATTTAAATTAATTCAAAAGTTGCGAAGGAAACACACTAGTTCGGCAATCTCACGTTCTACCAGCTGTCTACTATAAGCGCTGTTATTCGTAATTGGCTTACACTTATAGGTTAGCTTGTTTCACCAGATATTTAATCACCTTCTTTACCTGTAAATTACTCCCCCATCAAAATACAATACCTATTCTACAATAATATAAAACATCATTACATACAAGGATTCTTTATTTGTATTACTTTTTTTTAAATTCCAACAGTGCTCTTCACGGTTATATGATAGTTATATCGATTGTACAATGTTGAATCGATTGGTTAATGGACTAGTCCTGTTTAATACAATTTAAATATAATTTTATTTATCTCTTATCCCAGGGTACGTGTGATTCTTTTAACGACTAGTAAGGCCAGGTAATGCAAAATTAAGGTTACTAAGTATTACAAATTGTTATTAGTTCTTAATGTATAAAATTAAATATAAGCTGGTGTTACCGTACAGTGCGATTCTCAAGATAGCTGTGCCTGTTTACAAACGCTTGAAGATTTACAGATGAGGTTACGTTGGTCCAGAAAAGGTGTTCAGATTATTAATAAAATTGGAAAGGTGATGTCCCGGAGGGCAACAGGAACTCTTCTATTCTTCGTTCTTCTTCACGATCCTTGTGGTTGTCGGTCCCGGTGGAATTGGTGTCGTATTATAATTTCCTTCTTGAAAGTGAGGTTTACGTCTCCAGTAACAAAGGTTCTTGTGTATATTTTGTCTATAATTCCATTAATTCAGACTTCTTATTCAGTCAATGAGTATCCTGGTTAAATGGGAAACCGGGTTCAACACTAATTCCAATGGAATTACTTTGAAGAGAGAAATAATAATTCCGCTACCTTTCGGAGGTGTATGAGTATATTTCTCGAAATCTAATTCATGAATTATTCATCTGTTTGGTTTGAAGGAATTGGTTTTGATACTTTAATTTATTAATTTTAATTCTTTTTTTTTTTAAATTATTTTTTCCGTTTTAATTTGTCTATTGAACTGAACTCAATAGCATGTAACAATCGAATAAAATAGGTTTTTTATAAATTCTTTTCTGGATTAGTATTAATTTAACTTAACCCATTCACATCTAACAATCGAATAATGAAAATCAACAAGCTTTTTTACATTTTAGTTACCCTAACAACCATTACTTTCTGTCATTGGATAATATTTGATATCCTGGAGCCAGAATTATAAAATATTACTACTCTTTTTTAATAAAATACTCCATGCTTGGAGCTATACCAAATTACATAAAACTCTCACTTAATCTACCTTATTAAACCGTACATATTTTACTATAGTTTCATCTGACTGGACTTATTAAAAAGGTACTAATTTCCTTTTATAAATATTAAATTTAGGCCTATGGGTTTTCTTACACCTGTTATAATATTGTTTTGTTTTTAACTTAATTTTTCTTTACCTGACCTACTGTACAAATAGTCACTGGCTTATGGCCACTTACATCAATTTTAATTTCCTGGTTTTAATTCATGATATTATTTAGTTCATCATTGAACCCTTCATTATTTTTTAACATAACTATAAGAACTACTTGCTAACTTTTTGACACTTATTGCCTTCCTGGCCAAGTTTACAAACATTAATTCAAACATCTTCATTAATCAATTACAGTAAATACATTTAACATAATATAATACCTAACACATGTACTTATACTTAATTATTTAAATACAATTTTAACATAAATAAAAGGAGTATACCACAGACTAAGTACTTCTTTAAAGCAACAACTCCACTCTTACTATCCACAAAACATAAGATAAATATTCTGTAAACACTATATCATGCTACAGCATAACACCAAGTACATTTTATAACACATTAAATATTAATTTGAATAGTATTTTATAATTAATTCCTACACATTAAACTCCTCCCATTAGACACAATGTTTATGTTTTACATCTCATATTATTCATTACATTTTTTAGGTTTAGGTACACTTTAGATGTTTTAATTACTTAGTAACCTTACTATGTACCTCTAATGCATTCTTCAGGTGAGATGGGCCCTCTTGCATTTAATTATAACAGGCTTTGGGTATTGTTCCAAACCATATTTATATAGTGTTTTTATGTAACGTCGGGGACCTCAAATCTGTTACGTTACAGTATAAACACCTAATAATCAGTGATAAACACTAAAGGTTTATTGGTGAACAGTATTATTAAATAAGAATTTTGTTATTATTAGTATTAAGACTAATTGTAGATGAGAAATACAATAGTATTAAGGGATAGTGTTATCATGGTTATAGAGTAAAGTTTAGTTAAGAAAGAATGTGGTAAAGAATAGGAAAGCCAAAGTCAATGAACATCCTATGTTCAAAAAGGATAGTTAGTTAAGTAAAGTTAAAGGGTGTAATGATGTTTATCACCAAAAAATAAGTAATAATAAAACAAATTGTAAACAAACGTAGCATAATAGCTGTTAAAGAATTGTTTGATTAAATCTATGAATAGGAATATGGCTGAAGGAGTTATACAGACTATAAGCCTAAATGTTATGTTATATTTAATAGAGAATAGTAAATAATAGCCAAATTATAAACAATGGCAAAATAAACAATTAAAAAGATAAATTAATATAAATCCAATAGTACTGGAAGGGCAGTTAAAAAATAATAGACAAACCATATGGAAACTATTGAAAACATACAATTATTATAAAACAGACCCAAAACAATTCAACAAGTAAACAAATCATTAGTAATACCTAAACAAAACATGTATAAGGGTAAATTAATATATAATTTGTATAAATTAAGAAAATATAGCCAATTACTACCTAGGCCTATGAAATGCCTAACTGTATAAAACCAATAACTACAAATTGTAAGAAATTAACAAGAATATTAACAAATCCAAGGCAAATAACTAGTCAATGATAATTAATGAATCATATTAAGAGAAAAATGTTAAATTAAGGACTTAAAATAAGAAAGAAATGTAATTACATAATATCCACATAATTGTCAAAACATAATACATACGCAAACCCAGCTTTGTGAGATGTCAAAATGATCTTTGAAAGAAAATACGAACAGTAGTGATAATATTTCATACATAGAGAAGAAGACGGAAGAATAATAGCAATCAGAAGATATACAGTCATTCTGAATACAAATTCAAATACTATAACAATGGGCTTAAGTCAAGTACAGCCAATCAAGAGTCAATCAGTTACGATGACAACTGAACGTTATTTATGAATTTTCCGTTAGAACCTATTAGTCCATTATTGACGCTTAAAAGGAATAGACGCCAAGCCGTAAATGACCAAAATTTAATATAAAATGTTTAAAAAGTAATCCAAATTCGAAAAGATGAAGAAGTAAGAAGGTGATGAAGGACTAGGACATTCAACTGATGCCGAATACCAGATTAATAAATTCTAAAATAATAAATTTCAACCAACTGATACGAAAAAGAAGCCAGATGTACTTAAATCCCAAGATGATTGAAGATTGATGACTATCGAAGACCCCAACCCATTTCAACTGAATGACATTACACCTCAAGTCAACTGATTTGATAAGTATTGCTGAATTACCCGAATTTATGAAATAAATTCTCTTTAATTTTTCCTGATAACACTTTGAACTCTCGCTATAAACTGATGATATTATTTCTTTCAAAGATTAATAAAAAAATAAAACTCTAAACTTATAATAACCTGTATAAAAATTACGAACTTTTGAAACACACTTTATAATACTTCAGGAACAAATTATAATTACACATTATATTATATAAGTGCAATTCATGTAGGGTAGTGTACTTTACTGTAATCATTATTAATATTTTTTTCGTAATCACAAGAATCCAGGATAACTGAACGATATGAAAACAAACTGTTGCAGGCACCATGTCTGACTAAATAATTCGTGCAGAATCGCTTTGCCAAGCCTTGAGATTAATTGTTTTACTGTCGGTACAAATTTGTTTAATAACAAAATATAATTTTATATATTACTGAATAAATAATAATCGCAATTTAATAAACTAGTACAGAGTTGTAACCACTGTTCTTTATTTCACAGGAAAGTGCATTATATGATTTGTGTATTATTTAGCAAAGAGCAAAGGCGACGGTACGCACTCACGTCGGAAACTCTGCGAACTATCAGCGAGATTTATAAACCCGTACAGGCGGGAGTAAATTTGAATTCACCATACCGTCATAGCCACGAACGCTCAATCGACCTATTTTGTATTTTAACTGTTTTCAGTTAAAGAATTTGGCGCCACCCAGGATTTATGAACACCTATTGAAGAACAGGTAAGGTTCCCACTCGCGTGTACTGGTAATTCGAAGTATCGCTACGGACATCGTCAGCGTGAACTTAAAGTAACGACCACGACGTGTGAGGCGAACACACAAAACTTACATTTTTACAGAGCACGTACGAAGCTACTCGTTACTATATATATTGCAATGAACCACAGGATCCTGATAATCAGGGCAGGAGTGTATACCGTAATACACAGACTATGAACATTCATGTTTAAATTGGTAGTTTGTTAGATTTGGTTGTGATATCAGTTGTATTTTAGTAAGGATAAGGAATTAGGTTTAGTAAAACTGTGTATTATTTATTTGTTGTTTATTCATGTACTATGTCTGTGGAAATGTGCGCGCGTGCGTGAGTGATAAACATTTCCCCGGCTGTGCGTGAATTAATTATCGTTGTGTTATGACACTGAACTGAACATAGACTAATGTATTAGCTGCAGTCCCTGTATATTTCTGTCTATTAGTTGACATTCAAATATGATCTTATTAAAGTATGCAGTTATGCATGAGATGAGGGTATTCTGTGATTACCAGCTATGCATGCTCCTACAAAGTTGATGCACTTTATGGCATGAAAAGTTGCATGTCATGTTGTATGTAACCATGTGACTTCCTTCCACCAATTAAATGCTGGAAGGTAGTCGGAAATTTTCTTAAGCCTGTTGTTACATAGTTAGTTCTTCTCAGCCAGCTATCGCGATCGGGACATGCAATTCTTGTTCAAGATTTTTCCGCTTGCAAGAATTTGTAAAGACTATTCGGCGGTAGTAACGCGTGTGAAGACTCAGAACTGTTCGTGTATTACATCTACACACAGTATTGTTATTAAAACATAGCGTATATAATTACGAGAGTTCTTCTCAGCCAGCTATTGCGATCGGGACGTGCAATTCTTGTTCAAGATTTTCTGCTTGCAAGAATCTGTAAAGACTATTCGGCGGTAGTAACGCGTGCGAAGACTCAGAACAGTTGAATATTACCTCTTTACACAGGGCATTATTACTAAAGTATTACGTGTGTAATAAATGAGCTTGAACTGTGTCACTGTGTGAGATTTTCTGCAGTGCCAGTAAAATTTAATAATTATGTAATAGTAAATTTTATCATCAAGAAGTTTCCGCGTTAGTGGAAGATTTCCGCATAGGGAGGTCTGCTGATCGCAGTAGACCCAGTGGTACGCGTGAACACTTGAAGAGTCCGGAGTGGTATAAGTTATATAAAACTCACTGTTACCTGAGATACTTGTAAGTTATAAACTCTATATGAAATTTAACCAATAATATCCATAGAACCGTTGTGGTGTGCGAAGCGTCAGTGTCATCGTGGGAACTACAGGACACCAGCCGAGCTGAAAGCGTTTCCAGAGTGAACCGTCTGTCATCAATAAGCCACGCCGGACAACTCAATGACACCGCAAAGCCCCCCCCTTTCCTTTGCAGCAACATCGTCGTGGGAATCATCACTTATGTAATGTATCACATCATGTGTATGAACAGTGATTAACACTTTAAAAGACTATATATCAAACACTACCATTATTATACTTATCAAATATACCATATAAACAATTACATATGTCTTGTGCAATAAATAATCTTAAACCCTCCAATATAGACTTTTGCTTTAAGATACACATACTACCATATCCTATGCGCCAATAGTTTAGTAATTTGTGTTGTCGCAATATATATATATATATATATATATATATACATCCTGCTATCAACTCGGCTTCCGTACATGACTGTGGTATCATGGCATCCCCCTGAAGGAATAATAATTTGTCCTATACAACTGCGAATATTTCATTTATTTGTAAGGCAGAAAAATTAATGCCACTCACAATTGAAATCCAATACTTATTAAAAATATACACTTCACAACAAAGTGTGTATACTCTGTCTTCAATGTAGAATCCATTCATACTGAGTTAAGTGACTTCCGCGCGTATATCAAGATACATTTCACCGCGTATGTAGCCTCCAGTTGAATATTCAAGTACATTCGATCGCTGAAGTGACCTCTGCGACGTTGCCAATTTAACATGGAGTAAAAACGTGTATTAGGTGTGCATGGACCAGTGGTAGCCAACCTGTCCGACGTGTTCCAGTTAACGCCTATTTATGCTACAACGGGGCGGATACGGCACGAGTGTCGTACGAGACACGTCGATGTTTTATCTCACTGATTTCATAGAGGGCATTTATGTTACGGGGACGTGTGCCGTAAGGTACACGTTGGCCGCCCGTCGCTAACGATATTTTTCTGTCCCCGTCACCTCCTCACAGTCACGTTGTCGCCACGTCCCGTTGTAACATAAACGAACCAACGTGTAGTTCACAGTTCATTGCTACACTTGGTGAGTTGTGTACGTAGTGTTTTGGATTACGAGATATTCATCTCGTACTTGGATAATAATACAAAAGCATCACTTTGGAGGAAAATATCGGATGAAATGAACGAATCAGGTCAGTAGAAACTTTTTATTTATTCTTCATAGTAATCATATACAAAACTTATGAATTTTATAAAATGATAGATTTTGTTAGTGTTTATTTTGTATAATATGTTTACACGTTAATATCTAAAGGTACAATCCTGCCAACAGGTGAAGAGAAATAATCTTTAAATACTTCTCTGACGGCAAAGGCAGTATCTGTTCCTCTTCCTCCTTGAGGCGGTAAACTAAGTAAAATTTGGGATGTACTCAAGACCTCATCAATACGTGTACTAACTTTGTTTGCTGAACTGTTCATTTGTTTTACAAAATTATGTAATACACATGCAGCCGTAAAAATGTAGTCCGCGTTTTCAGGAGACGACTTGATAGTCTTAAAAAAAATCTAAATTTTTGAGTCAAAATACCAAAAGTATTTTCTACAACATGTCGAGCACGGGATAGCCGATAATTAAAATTTGTAATATGTTCATTTCCGCTAGACTGACGCCCAGGGTATGGTCTCATAAATAAATTTTTAAAGGGAAGGCTTCATCAGCGATTATAACAAATGACGCATCTATATTGGTCCCGGGTAAAGACTTTACTGTCGGTATGTTAAGATTACCATTTTCTAAACGTTTTCCCAATGCCGAATGAGAAAATACACCACCATCACTGCTTCTCCCAATAGAACCGGCATCAATCATAATGAAATTGTAATTAGCATCTACTAACTCAAGTAATACAACAGAGAAAGTTCTCTTATAATTGAAATACACAGAGCCACTGATGGCAGGTGCGTCGATATTAACGTGTTTACTATCTAGTGCCCCTAAACAATTAGGGAAATTCCAAATGTTCCAAAAGCTTTCGGCGATAGCCAACCATTCTTCTTCAGATGGTTCCGGTATCACTTCTTTCATGAGCGTTTCAAATATTGCTCGGCATGTCTCATGTACTATTTGGAATACAGTTGCGTGACCCAATCTATAACTATAGGATATAGTTTTTAAAGAATCTCCTGTTGCCAAGTATCTGAAAAAAGTACATGTTCTACTTGAATACTAAGCGGTTTACTAACAGTTTCATATGTACAACTAATTTCTATGTTATGCACATCTTTTAAACCTGGAATCCACAGTATAGTATAAGACGTTTCATTCGCACATCCAAGTCTTATATCTATAACAGATCTATTGCCAGATCTTGTATCTGTTATAGTGCTTCGTGTCTTAACGGTTAGACCAACTAGTTAAAAAAAAAAAAATGTCAACTACAAAAACGCGCGCAGACAATATCTGAAAATTTACTGAAGTCAGCTTTATTATTGTTACAGATGTTTCGTGCAAAAGGCGGTGGATAAACATTCGCGATCAATTTAAAAAGTCCCTCAACAAACGAAAAACCAAGAGTGGACAAGAGGCTGACACGACTGTAACCTCAGGACAACCTCATAATAGTTCCGATACAGTAAATATTCAGATTGCAGATTGTGATAATGAGACCAACGAAAAAATCGCAAACACTAGCAGTGCCAATGACGCCCTCCAAGTTGAACGGCCAAGAAAGAAGAGAAAAAACATACCAGAGAGCGCTTCTGCTACTCTCATGAAATATGTACTACAAAATATTCAAAAACAAAATCAAAATGGCAAACATCCTATAGATGTATTCCTAGAAGGTTTGTCCCCTACTCTGAAGAAACTTCCTCCTTATTACCAGCACTTAGCGAAAAGAAGAATATTTACAGTGGTGCAAGAATTAGAAGGCCAAGCATTTTTCGCTTCCCAGTTTCAGCGTAATTCACCACAACCTGGTACATCTAGTAGCTCATGGGACAGTCTGTTGTTATAAGCACAAAGTTTAGAGGAACCAACTACAAGCCCACCTCCAGTTCTGCAGTCTACCGACATTAGGCCTCGTTCAGGTGGTACGATTTATCGCAATGCGCCGTGTCCGGTGCGACACCGTGGTTCTTGATTCACCATTGTTTTATATGTAACCTTTCAGAAGTTCAACTACAACTTTTTGAGCACCACGGCCCATATCAACCCACCGTTGCCGCAAATGGAGCTTTTCACACTGCACTGCGCGGTGCCGTGACATCTCCACTTTCAGACCATTTACACACTCAGTCCAGTTACTGACTGTGAGTTAGACTTATGTATTTAACAGGAGGATTAGGCCTAAATTTGTAATTTGTCGTATGTAATCTGATAGTTATATTTATCATCCTAGATAAATTTATGACTTTATTGCTTTATGTAAATTGAAAATAATGTGTATACATAAATAATAATCTTGTGTTACTATAATTTTACACAGTAGAGTTTATTATTTCAGTAGAGATAGATACTATCTATTAATTAGTTTATGTCTGTAAAATAAAAGTACAAAATTACTACATAACTACACTAATGTATTGCGTACCAGGGAATATACTCTATTAAGTTAAGAAAGTAGGCTTACTTTTGAATTCATAATTAATTAATTTTGAAGTTACCTCTGATGATAATATTGATATTCATGTAATAAATGTGAATAACAAAATTATGTAGTCATTTTAACTCATTTAAATTTTAAATTAGTTAAACTACAATATAAAATAGAAAACAAAAAAATTTCAAATGTCCGTTGAAATTTATGAACGTTAAAAGTAAGTTTAAAGCAAGCAAGAAAAATCGAATACAGATTATCTTAAAATCGCTGAGAAATAACTGTTACACCTAAAAACTTCTAAGAATAGTTATCACGTGTAAAATTGCATATTTATATAACGATAAAAGTTTTTCAAAAAGAGATCATCAGGTCATTTCGACACCTCAGATCATTTCAAACGTCAACAACATATTTTTATAAGTAGTATGAAAACTTTCAAGTTTTAACACTTTTATAAATTTGCTGCGCATACAGTTGTAGAAATTGCTGAGCCAGAAAAATTCTTGGCGAGTAGATTGGACACATGAGATAGTAAGTCAGTAAGTCTTCAAAATTCTAAAATTGTGTTTATAATTCCATTTGAACATTCAGCACTCTACTGTGTTTAACTACATTGTGAAATAATCGTGCTCTAGATAAATAAAGAACGGAGAATAAACAACCAAGTAATTTTTAAAACCACTTATTTTAGAGTTACGGCGAGTCTTTCAGTTAGTGAAATAACATCTCTCATATTGGTATTATTTCTGAGAAATTGTCCCTCTACTTTATTCAACAGTTCATAAATTGAATAAAGCTGTGTTAGTGGTTATAATAGCAAACAGAAATAACACTGTTGCACAACAATATAGGCAATGTTTTCCGATTAGCGCGTTCAAGCTTATGAGAAAGAAATTTATTCCAATTGCTGCTAGGAAGAGATTTATTGTTGCACAGAGGCTACTACAGTATGTCAATTATAAAGAAAGAAATTCTTAGACTCACTTGCTACGAACCATGTGGGTAGCCGAAAATTTCCAGCCCCTTGCGGTGAACGGTAATTGCCTGCGGCAACGGTACTCTCTTGTTATGCCTCTCACTGCTACTGTTGTAAATATATAGTAGTCTGACATGTTTATGGTGTGCAAATTCCAGGGTCTTTTTGAAGTCGATGCGACTGTGTGTGTGTGTGTGTGTGTGTGTGTGTGTGTGTGTGTGTGTGTGTGTGTGTGTGTGTGTGTGTGTGTGTGTGTGTGTGTTTTTTTTTTTACTGCAGTGGTATGATTTTGTGCAGTTATGTCTGTGATCAACGACTCTACAGACTCTATACGCTTTGTATTTTAGTGTACAGTGTTTTGTACGTGTGTTTAAGCGTGTGATTATATGATTTCAACGTCTGTTTTTACTGTTTACTATGCTTGCTTGATATCTGTTGTCGTAAGCTTTTAAAAAATAATTTTTCCAGTGAGTGATAAAGAATCTCTCAATATTTCTGACATTTCTTATATGTCTGTTGATGTTAGTGGGGATGATACATCTGAATATAGTTTGTCAGTAGACAGCCCAAGTGAAGAGAGTGACACTGGTGATGCTGCCGTGTGCGATGCCCGTGTTTGGTGTAGGGTTGATCCACAAAATCATCCCCTATCACCTTCACGCTTCTCATTTATTGGGGAATGCTAAAATAAATTCTGGAATAGACAAAGGTAGAAACACTTCTTTAGATTCTTGGATTTCGTTGTCCATGACGTGTCCGTTACTTAACTAAATATCACTATAATATTGACGACTCGGAACACTAAGTTTTTTATAAGTAAAAACGTAAAGTTTTACCTTACAGCCTAAACCGGCTTTCACCTATAGAAGGCTTCATCAGAGGCTGTCACCAGATGAAGGCGCCTCTGATGAAGCCTTCTATAGGTGAAAGCCGGTTTAGGCTGTAAGGTAAAACTTTACGTTTTTACTTATAAAAAACTTAGTGTTCCGAGTCGTCAATATTATAGTGATATTTACTTCTTTAGACTTTTTAAAATTAATTTTTGATGACAGTCTTCTTCAGTTGATCACAAATGAAACAAATAAATATTATGGCAGACAAAAAATCCACGCGATTTTTTCGTAAGTGTAAATGAAATGAGAGTATTCTTATATCTCATTATTTTGAAGAGCATTGTAAAAAAAATCTGGTTTATATTTCTATTGGACAAAAAATCCGCTTATATTTAGTCGATTCTTCTCCAAAACAATTTCTTACAATAGCTTTTTAGCAATAAAAAATACATCCATTTTTCATTTGACGCTACAATTCATCAAAACTCAAAACTACATAAAATTTACCCAGTTGTTGTTGTATACCCGTTCAAAAATTTCAACTTTTTGTTACTCTAAGGAGAGATAACAATTGATGAGAGTCTTCTTTTGTACAAAGGCCGACTCAGCTGGATTCTATATAGGTTGTGATATCTCATATTGATTGGGTTCTAACCTAACGAAATTTAGACGCATCTGTGAAAAGATTCATAGGTTCCTGGAAAATAAAACAGGAAAGGATAATCGAATTAAATTTTTCAAATCTGTGGCTGTCCCCACATTCATGTATGCCAGTGAGATATGAATTCTTCGTAAAAGGAACATACAGAGGATTCAGACAGCTGAAAGGAAATTTCTAAGAAGGACACAAGGTTGTTCTCTCCTGGATCAGAAAAGAACGGGGATATTAGAAGCGAATCAAACATTGTATTGTTGCACCAGAAGATAGAAGACCACAGAAGGATATGGTGTGAACACTTGAACCGCATACCTGATATCCGTCTACCCGCGGCTCCCTTAGGTTATCACCCTTCTGGGAAGAGAGGTGTCGGTAGACCGAGGAGAAGATGGGTTCCGCAACAGGTCCTTGGAGTGGTGATGGTGATGATAATGATTAATAAAATTTGTAAATTGCTCAAGTTACTATTGATAATTTTTTGTTTGTATAACATAAAACATTTTCATTTTCTCAATTTTTATTTATTTTTAAAAAATTTGGTTTTGTGTTAAGAAATGGGTTAAATCTGTAACTCATTCATACCTAGTGTTTTGAATTCTAAGTCACGATTTTTAATTATATATTGAATTAAATTATAATAGTATATCACCTTCCATTCTTCTCTTTTCGAAATATATTTCACTTACAAAATAACCACTTTACCAATAATGATTGCCAGAAAGATAAAATATGCAAGTTACAAGTTGTTATCCCGACATTCGAAGGGTAGGTCTATATGAATAAGTCTACAACATAACCTATACCGAGAAATTTGTAACACAAACTAATATTATTAACAGTTGGTGCCAATAATTTTCCCACCAGGCAGTGAACCAGTCAGATACAACTCTGTACTGGAGGATCTACCTACGACCAACAAAGGATGTCAGAGGCTCCAAAGTTGTAAAGATAAAAACTTGATTATGCTCCACAGTACATACTTATTAATTAGTTCATTCATTTACAGAAAGAAATAAGGTTGTATAATATTCTATGGACTACAGGGACTACGGTAAAGGTTATATTGATAGGCTTGCGAGTTTGGTAACTAATAAATTATTTTTGACGAAGTAGGTACAAAATGGAAGTTACTGACACCTTAAAATTAAGTACACATTCTATACATATTTTTAAAAACTGAAACTAAAAAAAAAATGTATACATTCACAGGTACACTTTACATTTTTTGTGAAAGTGTTTTGCATGAAAACTATTATTATGACCCAGTTTTTATTATGCCTCCAGAGCTGCTTCCTCGAGTAAATGCCTAAACATGAAGAGCAGGGCAAATACTTGTCGGGATCAATAGCTCCTAAGGGGATTTTCATTGGTTTTGAAAATCTATATACGCTTTCCAAAAAATTACCTTTGTTTCGTAACAATGTCAGCAGCTTCTTACGGTCATTACTGAGTTTTGGCTTTGACAGTATTTGTTGGAAGTCGATCTCCAGTTCATGGTTCCGAATGACGCTAAAAGCATGCTCATCATCAGGATCTTCACGTAATGTAGAAGCTGCTGAGTTACCAGTAGTGACCAAATAAGTTTTAAGTTTCTTTAAATCACATGCTAGTGGCACTAGAGAGACCTTGTTCCAAGTCTTCACATTGAGATCGTCGGCAGCCTGGCTGGATACATCGTATCTCCAGTTAGTTTCAATCAAATGCATTAAAGCCTTTAAGTTTGCTTCAACCTCTTCCGAGTGCAGATTGGGAATGATAGCCATCTTCTTCAGACCGAAATTGATGGCTATCACACAACAATTCTTTAGCGCAGTGCTAATATTCATTGCATAGGTTGCAGATTTATACACACATTTTTGGACGTCGTACTAAGCTGTGAGCTTTGTAGCTTCAACTATAGTGTCGTAATATTGTGGCTGTAGACCTGAAAAGAGATCAGTAATGGATGAGTTCAAGGTTCGAAGTGTAAGTAATAATTTAGCAAGTTCTCCCATTTTCCGAGAAGTTACGTTGATGAATTGATTTCTTCTGTGGATTTTTAAGTACCGGGCACCATAAGCACATATGAGTCTGTCGGTTTTGGCCATCTGCCCTCATCCGTGGAAAAACTTTCTCTTTTAGTTGCTGATCATATTGATAGTTACGTAATAACAGAGTTTGACCATCAACTTGGTGACTCTTACTTCTACTACTTGCTACCTGAACGCGTTTCTTGCGATGCCTCAACAGCTGCTTCCTCGAGTAAAAGCCTAAACATGAAGAGGAGGGCAAATACTTATCGGAATCAATAGGACCTGAGGGCATTTTCATTGGTTTTGGCATCTATTTACGTTTTCTAAAAAATTACCTTTGTTTCGTAACAATGTCAGCAGTTTCTTACGGTCATTACTGAGTTTTGGCTTTGACAATATTTGTTGTACATCGATCTCCAGTTGATGGTTACGGATGACGTGTCGAGAAAAATTAGTTACTGCAGTCTCGCAGTAGATACAGAAGTTCCTTTGTCTTATCCGCTTTTTACCCATGGTAGTGGAAGGCTTCTTGAGAGGTTCTCTAGAATGACCATAAAAAAATGTTACATATTCACCGGTACACTTTACTTTTTTGTGTAAGTGTTTTGCACGAAAACTTTTATCTTGAGCCAATCTTTGTTATTCATTATTTTAGGATGGGCGCTGATTAATTGTTCGCATTCAAATCTCTTCGGTGCGGTTTTGTTAGCTATGTGGTTTTTAAAAAATTGTTTTTACAATATTTTTTTGCTCGTCGGTCCACGGTGTAAGGACGCGTTTAGGTCCCGATTTTTCAGCTGGCTGAGAATGTGGAACCCGTTTTCCACATGGTTTAACAGCAGGTTGATGCATCTTAGGTGCCATGCCTTGTTGAGGTATGGTTAAAAAATAATTAATAATTTAAGTACAGGAGCAAACACACACTTTATTGAAGAACAGTTTAGTAGCAAGTATACATACAACGGACACACGAAATACACATTACAAAAGCAGATTTAAAACTGAACTTAACTGGTCGAGTGCATCTCTGTTTATATAGAAAAAGGCTTCCAGATTTTTCCTTTTATTTAAAACTACCAGAACATTACTTTTGTAGACTTCTCACAGTAAACAAGCATGTGTGTGGGCTGAGGCCCCGCCCAGGTAGCTAGACCTCCCACCGCACAATACAAACTTTCACTTTACAATAACAGGTATACTTACTTAAAATTGAATGCAGAGTTTTCTAGTAAATTCTCAACACCCTCCCTAAAACTCTACATTCTCACAATCACATTAATTTAAAAATTCATTTTTACTCTTAAGTCCAAGTTTAGATCTTAAATAAGTTAAACAAATTTTGGTTTTGACAAAGCTTTCGTAAGTATATCAGCAACTTGTTCATCACTTTTAACATAATGCACATCAATTTCTCCATTTTGAAAACAATCACGTACATAATTATATTTCACATCAATATGTTTTGTCCTTTGATGGAATTCAGGATTACTTATAAGTTTTAATGCACTCATATTATCTATATATAAATCATATTTATCAGTCTTACAATCGCATTCATTAAATAACTTCTTTAACCACATTATTTCAGTTGTTGCTAATGCTGCACTTACAAATTCTGACTCGGTTGATAATGATACAGATTGTTGCTTCTTACTTCGCCAAATAATTGCAGCATTTGCATACATACAAGCTACGCCAGAAGTTGATTTACGTGTAACTGTATCGCTAGCATAATCAGCATCACTATAAGCTTTAAAGTTGCCATCCTTAAAATATAGTAATCCAAAATCAATCATACCTTTTAGATAACGTAAAATTCGTTTAACAATTGACCAATGAGCTACACTTGGTTTGTCTAAAACTCTAGATACAACATTTACAGCAAAACTTATGCCCGGACGACTTACAGTTTGCAGAAACATCAAATTGCCGACAGCTTCGCGATAAGGTACATTACTTACAATAGTTTTTGATAAATATTCATCATGATTACAATCAATTGGCGTGGATACAATATTAGCTTCTGACATATTAAACTTTTCTAAGATTTTGTTAATATAAGTACTTTGATGAATGAAAACAGACCCATCATTCAATCTACAAATTTCCATTCCAAGATAATTAGTAACTTCTTTAGTACTAGTAATTTTAAATTTTTTACTCAAATCATTCAACAATTTATCAATCAAACTTTCATTTGAAGCTGCAATAAGTCCACCATCAACATAAATTGCTAACAAGATCTTATTATTATTATTGTTATATATGTATAAACATGGGTCACCCGTACTTTGACAAAAATCTAAATTTACAAGAAAATTAGTGAAGTGCTCAGTCCAGCATCTTGGTGCTTGTTTTAAGCCGTATAAACTTTTCATTAATTTACATACGCGTGAGCTTCCATCATCAAAACCTTCAGGTTGTTTCATATATATATCTTCCTTTAAGTCACCGTATAAAAAAGCCGTTTTTATATCAAATTTACCAATATGTAAATTTTCACGAGCAGAAATACTAAGTATCAATCTTATTGGATCAAAGCGAACAACCGGACTAAAAGTTTCTTTATAATCTATATCTTTCTGTTGCGAATAACCTTTAATAACCAACCGCGCTTTATAACGTTCTGTACCATCTTGATTGAGCTTCTTCACAAAAACCCAACGATTGTTAATCACCTTTTTATCTTTTGGCTTTTCTACTAATACCCATGTCTTATTTTCATACAAAGAGTTTATTTCGTCCTGCATTGCAGCTTGCCAACTATCTTTTTCTTTACTTGTAATTGCTTCGTTATAATTAGATGGTAACTTTTCAGCAATAAACGTGATCGGACATCCATAATATTCTGTAGGTTTTAATTTTGTTCTATCGCGCAATTGTCGTCCAGTTTGATTGTTATCGCTATTTGAAGATTGTAAAGGTTCTCTTTCTTCAAACTCATTTGATTCATTTTTAAGTAAAAGTTCATTATTTTTAGGAGCTATAATTTCATTTTCTTCAGTTTCTTTATTATTATTGTTCAAATAATTCAAAATAATTGAATCAGCTAATACTCTTTCAGGTTTAAAAAGTACATCTCTACTTATAATGACATCTCGCACTTCCGGAACATATACACGATAACCTTTACAATCCTCATGATATCCGACCAGATAACCTCTCATCGATTGTTTATCAAGTTTCTTACGCTTTTCTTTTGATATATGTACATAGCACATGGTTCCAAATATTTTAAATCTATCAACAGCAGCTGTTTTTCCATTCCATAACTCATAAGGAGTTTTATTATTTTGTTTTGTTGGGCCTGTTCTATTAATTACATGTACAGCAGTATTCATTGCTTCTGCCCATAAGAATAGAGGTAAGTTTGAATTTGAATATAACATTGATCGAGCAGCCTCTACAATGATTCGGTTATCGCGCTCTGCAATTGAATTTTGTTCGAGCGTATATGGAACATTAATCGAATATTTTATACCTTTACTATTTAAAAAAGAGGTCACAGTTTTATTATCGTATTCTTTACCACCATCAAAATGAATTTCTTTAATATTTGTTGCAAATTGATTCTCAACCCGATACAGTGATCAATGATTTTAGTTTTTCTATTACTTCAGATTTTTCTCGAATAAAATGAATTTCTCCATAACTTGAAAAATCGTCTTTAAATGAAACAAAATATAACTTTCTACCGAGAGACTCTACTTCCATAGGACCACAAACGTCAGTATAAATTATTTCGCGAGTTTTAGTGGCACGATCGATCTTTTTGTGAAAAGGCAATCTATGATTTTTGCCATACGCGCAACCTTCACAAAAGAATTTTTCATCCGTAAATTTTATATTTAGATTTTTCAAAAAATTCTTCACATGTTTTACATTTTGATGACAGAGTCTTTCGTGCCATAATTGTAAAACATTACCGTTGGAAATGCTCGATCTACTCTTTTGTTCTACCACGTTACATTCTTTTGGAATTAAAGTTTGAATGTCTAATTTTAGCAAACTACCAGGCTCATATTCAGAACCAGTTACAAGAATTTCATTACCATGCTTTAAAGTACATCTCGTAGCATTATGTGTTATTTCATAATCTATACCCCTTTTACCCGCATATTTAACAGAAAACAGATTATACATTGAATCAGGAACATATAATACATTATAGATAGTACCTTCTACTCGTTCACTATTTTTATAAGTTTCAAAGTCAATATTACCTTTACCATATGCAGACATTGTCATACCATTGCCCATTCTTACACTGACTGGTGTTGTATATTCTTCGAATGTTGAAAACCATTCTCGATGCTTCGACATATGATCCGTCGCACCCGAATCCACAATCCAGAGATCATCCCGATTGCCACAGCTGCCTTTGTCACCTATTAGTGCTATCCTCGATGTTGATTTCTTCTGTCCAGAAGACGAGTTACTTCTTTCTTGATTATTCGACCATCTTCGCTGTCCATTATTCTTATTCATGAAGCAATTGTTACTTTTATGACCTTTTCTTTTGCACGTATAACACCTGAAGCAGTCCCTTTTTAAATGACCTTGTCTTCCACAATTATAACACTGCTCTTGTTTCAAATTATTCTTCTCATATTTATAAGAGTCATTCTTCTGTTCTTTATGACCAATTTTCAGATTAGCTAGCAACGCTGTCGTCTCTTCGTGTACTTCCTTTTGCTCTTGTAATCTAAATTCTTCTGCCATCAAGCGCTCAGTCAAATTTTCGAGATTCTTCTTATCGTCAGATACCGAATCCCAAGCACTGTGAAAATGATTAAACTTTTGTGGCAAAGATGTTAAAACACGAGTCATCACCATAGTCTTTTCAATTTTTCCCCCGAGATTTTTCATTTTTCTAGCCAACTGTTCTATTTTTGAAATATTATACGTAACACTTTCACTCTCTGTCCACTTAAACTCAAAAAATTGTTTTTGAATCATCGACTGATTTTCATCAGATTTTAGATCATATGCTGTATTCAATTTGTCCCACATCTCCTTGGCAGTAGAACAACCCATTATAAGTTCGAGAGGCTTTCTCTCCACTGTTGTAACAATTAACTTTCTGGCAATTTTGTCCGCCTTCTTGAACTTTTCCAACAAAGCGTCACGATCTTCTGCACCTGTAGCTGGCTCGGCTAATCTTACTTCGCAAACATCCAGCACATCATCATCCTCTTCCATCAATGTGCGTACTACGAAACGCCATTGATGCCAATTATCTTTGTCTCGAAGTTTTTCAATTTTTATATTCGGTTCCATTTTTGCACTAATATTTTATACTTGCACTCCAATTACACACTGCACTCCGATTTTAAAATGCCACTGGGCCCATAACCTGTTGAGGTATGGTTAAAAAATAATTAATAATTTAAGTACAGGAGCAAACACACACTTTATTGAAGAACAGTTTAGTAGCAAGTATACATACAACGGACACACGAAATACAAATTACAAAAGCAGATTTAAAACTGAACTTAACTGGTCGAGTGCATCTCTGTTTATACAGAAAAAGGCTTCCAGATTTTTCCTTTTATTTAAAACTACCAGAACATTACTTTTGTAGACTTCTCACAGTAAACAAGCATGTGTGTGGGCTGAGGCTCCGCCCAGGTAGCTAGACCTCCCACCGCACAATACAAACTTTCACTTTACAATAACAGGTATACTTACTTAAAATTGAATGTAGAGTTTTCTAGTAAATTCTCAACATGCCTTGTGTGTAATAATGTTGACTGTTCGGGATTAGTTCAGGTTCAGTATTGGATGTGATACTTTCGTAATGTTCCGTTGTTTCTTCATCGACCTCTTCGTCTGGTAGATGTTCTATAACTTCGTTTAAATCGAGGACTATTTCATCTAAAGTGTTGCCTTTATATTCCCCCGCTTCGCCTCTCTCCATCAACACGAGGAGTTTCGAAAGTTTAGCCGTTTGAAAAACATCGTCTGGTAGTCGGTATGAGCCGAAATGTATTTGCATGGAGTGATCCATAAATTTAGCGAGCTGCTCTACATCGGAGTTATTCATGTTTAACATCTGTGTTAATGTTGCTAAATGTTTTCTGAGTCTAGTGCAAGTGATAGCTTGTGGATTTTTAGCTTCACATTTCTTGGCATACTTTTGAACAACTTTATAGCCACACAGTGGAATACTGGATCGCGGCTTCGCAAATAAATAACCGTTTACACTTGAAATGAAGTAAGAAAGAACTTTTAATAATAGTTGTATATGATCCTGAATATCTGCGCTGAACAGCACGGGTACCCCACGGTTCCTTTTTCCTTTTATTACTACGCGTTTGAATCGATCCATTAGAATCTTTTCTGTCGGACTAATGGATTCTAAGATTTCTTCATATCCTTCACGTGGCTGGTTCCCACAACTTTCGTACACGTGCAGAGGTAACCTTTGCAGTTCACCTGGCCATCTCCTGTTTAGTAATATTATCCTACAGTAGACAGTTTCCACTAGTTTCATGAAAGCGCGCTCATCATCAGGATTTTCACGTAATGTAGAAGCTGCTGAGTTACCAGTAGTGACCAAATAGGTTTTAAGTTTCTTTAAATCAGATGCTAGTGGCACTAGAGAGACCTTGTTCCAAGTCTTCACATTGAGATCGTCGGCAGCCTGGCTGGATACATCGTATCTCCAGTTAGTTTCAATCAAATGCATTAAAGTCTTTAAGTTTGCTTCAACCTCTTCCGAGTGCAGATTGGGAATGATAGCCTTCTTCTTCAGAGCGAAATTGATGGCTATCACACAACAATTCTTTAGCGCAGTGCTAATATTCATTGGGTAGGTTGGAGATTTATACACACATTTTTGACGTAGCTTCAACTATAGTGTCGTAATGTTGTGGCTGTAGAGCTGAAAAGAGATCAGTAATGGATGAGTTCAAGGTTCGAAGTGTAAGTAATAATTTAGCAAGTTCTCTCATTTTCCGAGAAGTTACGTTGATGAATTGATTTCTTCTGTGGATTTTTAAGTACCGGGCACCATAAGCACATATGAGTCTGTCGGTTTTGGCTACCAGTGATAGATATGGTATCTGCCCTCATCCGTGGAAAAACTTTCTCTTTTAGTTGCTGATTATATTGATAGTTACGTAATAACAGAGTTTGACCATCAGCTTGGTGACTCTTACTTCTACTACTTTCTACCTGAACGCATTTCTTGCGATGCCTCAACAGCTGCTTCCTCGAGGAAAAGCCTAAACATGAAGAGGAGGGCAAATACTTGTTGGAATCAATAGGACCTGAGAGCATTTTCATTGGTTTTGTGCATCTATTTACGTTTTCTAAAAAATTACCTATGTTTCGTAACAATGTCAGCAGCTGCTTACGGTCATTACTGAGTTTTGGCTTTGACAATATTTGTTGTACATCGATCTCCAGTTTATGATTATGGATGATGTGTCGAGAAAAATTAGTTACTGCAGTCTCGCAGTAGATACAGAAGTTCTTTTGTCTTTTCCGCTTTTTACCTACGGAATTGGAGTTCTTGTCGAGAGGTTCTCTACAATCTTTAGAATGAGTTTCTAAGATGCTGTCCTCAACCACAGTGTTTCTATATAGAGATGTAACTGTCGGCACCATTTGGTTTTTTCCTTTGGAGCAAGTGGGAGGCTAATTAGCAAACTGTGATACATCACTGCTCTCTTCATCGGTTCTATGGTTGCTAAAATCCTTGTCAAAATTTATAGAAGTGTTTTCTGCAACTGCTGGAGATTTATTTCCAATCGGGGTCACCTAAAACCAACGAAACAAACACTTTTTATTTCGTCTGCTTATTCATTATCGTTATCATTATCGAGTGCTAATGTTATTGTGTTATCTTTTTAATATTTGTTTGCAAAGCAGGGAGTGAAGCTTTGCAGATACCACTATTTTTAAGTTTATTGTCTGTATGACACTCTGATAATTTATCATAATGCCGGCCGAACACATAAAAACCTGATGCTCCTAATTGGTAAGTCAACAAAACCTCCGTATTTAAAAATGCTAAAATCTCGTTGAATTACAAAAGTTATTGAAAGGCGTGGATGAACACCGAAGTGTCTGTCGACTAGTATGACAGCGCCTTCATACCCGAAGTGAAGAAATTTCGCAAAAATGTCGGCAAAGGAAACTGTTGGTCACTCTTAATGCACAGGTACATCCTTTCATGGAACTGTTGGAGCGAAGAATTGGTTTACTCACCGTAAAAACGTATAAATGTAACGAAAGAAACATTAGCGATAGCATGTAATTTACAAAAAGAGATATTAGCCTAACAAGATTTTGACAGTAGAAACTATATTAGGATTAAGAGATCAAGGTACTTATACCGACAGACCAAAATGTTTTAACTGTAATAAAATAGCACAAAAAAAAACTAAAGACTGTTATATACTAAACCAAAAGTAACAAATATTAGAATACACAAACACTAAATTACAAATAGTAAGATGTTTCATTTGTAATAAGTTGGGCCACGTGCCCAAAGAATGTAGAACTAAAATAAAAAACCACTTAACTTTGCCCAACGCGATAAAGAAATTAGACAAGGAAACAACAATCGCCTACCTTTAGAGAGTCGTACAGGCAGGCCAGCAAACGAATACAAATCGGCTTAATAAATCCACCTAACAATGAATATACTATGATTGCTGTAGAGAAAACAATAAAGCCAACGGTGTCAATGATGTTAAGGACCAGACAAGAAATTTGTATAGTATAAAACTTAGTTGCTTTCAAAACGAAACGTTCATAGATGATAGTCATCTAATAGAATTACAAGGTATTCATGATCAAGTGATAAACACGCTGGGTAAGACAATATTAACGATACACTTCGGAAGCCTAATAAAGGAATTTTTTTCGTGTTGTTCCTAAGGAAATTAAACTAAGAGCCGATAAGTTAATGGGAAGAAATTTCTTGTCAGAAATAAAAGTTAACATCGATTATGGTGATAGAATTTAAGAATCGGGTTGAATAAAATACCGTTAACTAACCCCGATGTAAACTTTCACCTCGGACCGGAGCACACGAAAACACTAAATACTAAATACATTACTAAAATCGTAATGAAAATAGCCCATACTAAATCCCATGTTCCATTAATGAATACTACGAACCATGAAGTAATTGCTAGTAACATACATTGCACCCTGCGAAGTATTGAAGAATATGTAAAGCTAATCAGTCAAAATAAAGTAGTAAAACACTTAAAAATAGATCACTTGCGGAAGAAAGAAAAACAACCAACAAGTAATCTTTGCGACGAGTGTAGAGATATATTTTATTTCCTAGTGGATAAATTAACCGGGACCACTAGAGTAAAACACGAAATAACCCCTATTAAAAAATACCACCCACCTATGGACGTACGACCGTATAGAATTCCACAAACTCTAAAACCAGAGGTAGATCGACAGGTACAGAAAATGCTAGATGAAGAAATTATAAGACATGGTACAAGTCTCTATAGCGCACCTATAGTAGTAGTTTCAAAAAAAATTAGACAATGGTGGAGAGAGAAAGTGGCGTTAGCTGTTGATTTCGTGATTTCAGAAAAATTAATGATGTTACGATTGGACACTCTTATCCGTTACCTAATATCACGGAAATATTAGACCAGCTAGGGAACTCGAAATATTACACATTAGATTTAGCATCCGGGTATCGTCAGATACAAGTGAAGGAAGAAGACCGACAACCAACCGCTTTTAGCACTAGCCACGGATACTTAGAATTTAACCGAATTCCCTTTGGTTTAAAAAGAACTTCTGCCATTTTTCAAAGACTTATGAATGCTGTATTAACAGGTTTAATCGGAAAAGTTTGTTTTGTCAAATTAGATCACATAGTGAGTCATAGTATGGCTGTAGAAGAACACTTAACGAAAATTAACCAAGGTGTTGAATCGCTTAAGAGAACATAAGTTACTGTTACAACCTGACAAGTGTAATTTCTTCATCAGACTTATAAATTACTTAGGACATATTATTAACAAAAATGGAGTAAGACCCGATCCAGATAAAATTAAAGTAGTATTAAAATTTCCACTACACCAAACCAAAACAAATTAAGTCTTACTTAGGACTAGTAGGAGCTATCGGCGATTCATACCAAATTTTGCAGTCATAGAAAAACCACTAAACAATTTATTAAGAAAAGAAAGACTATTATTTATTTGGGATAACGAACAAACCGCACATTCGAAAAATTGAAAAAATAGTAACGGAAGCACCCGTATTACAATATCCTGATTTCACCAGAGAGTTTTTTAACTACTGACGCCAGTAAAGTCGCAATTGGTGCAATCTTATCTCAAGAGGTCACTGGACAAGATAGACCGATTGATTTTGCTAGTCGCACTTTAAATAAAGCTGAGTCTAACTATAGGACCACGGAACAAGAATTATTAGCAATTGTGTGGGCTAACAAGTACTTTAAACCGTATCTGTATGGCCGAAGATTTAAAATTGTAACTAATCATAAACCACTGTGATGGTTATTTAATTTAAAAGACCCAGGGAGTCGTTTAATCAAATGGCGACTAAAATTAGAAGGATACGATTATGAGATAATATATAAAGCTGGAACATTAAATGTCAATTTTGTCGCGTTAATTAGCGTACAAATAGAACGAGTTACGGGATTTGAAAAGGAAGAACCTGAACAGATAAAATCTATTGTTTTAAATGATTTAGAGACAAAGTTGGAAATTATAAGCATGTAGTAAGTAAAGAAAAGGACCGATTACAGATATTAAAAAATTCAAACGACCTTGGATAGTACCTCATAAGATAATAGAAAAAGTGACCGACTATTGTAACTATTGTATACGAAAAGGTAGAAAACGATATGTGACACATGTAAATAGACTGAAACCATTCAGTCTCCGAACATTGGCCTAAAACGGTTGGTATTATGTTTGAGACGCGCACTATGAGTTGGAGTAGTCGAGTCTGACCTGTTTTTGGATTCGCATTAACAATGCTATTCGTAAACGCCAGAGGAAAGGAATTAGTGAAGTTAGAACCAATACTAGACTTCCCAGGTATGTACTTCGTACCGGAATATTGGTTTACAATCAGCAGTAAAACTTGGACCGTGTTATATAATATCCCATTATCACCAATAGATCAGAGGATGGAATTAAAAGAGGACATCTGGAAAGAACTCTATGTAATGAAAACAAACTTTCCACTAGTATAGGCCTACTAGAACAACCCGAAGTGTGAACTGTTGTAACACGCGAAAATTAAACTTACATACAATTTAACCGGTTACTCGGACATGCAAAGAGAAAAAGAAGGGGATTATTCAATAAACTTGGTAGAGTCGTAAAAATAATAACCGGAAATATAGACGCGGGTGATGAGGAATATTTTGACGAGAAGATAAACAGAACTGCACTGGATAACAAACGAATATATCAGTTAGAGAAGGACCAGCTAACAATTCTTCAAAACACACTTTAGGCAATGAATAAGACTACTTTATAGATGCAAGAAAATGAAGATATATTGTCTAAATTTTTACAATATCTTGAATGAATGAGTACTTACTAATGGAGAAAATTTTAAAAATTAACAATCAAGCTGAATAAACAGAGTTAATAGAAGGATTGTCAGTAATACATGAATTAATTGCAAGAACTAGTGAATATTTACATATTCTCTATGATGCTACCAGTCAAGCTAGATTTGGTAAAATTAGTTCGTATCTCATTACACCTGATACATTGTATTATATATTACAACATATAAAGAGTCATCTTCACTTTGGTAATAGTTTACCGATTGTTGTTACAAAAGAAATAAAATATTATGATATTGCAGAGTTAACTGTCTATTTGAGTAGCCTAATAATATTCTAAGTTACGTGATTAAAATACCATTTCGGTATAGGCCTATTGGACGAAAATGTGTTTTATTTAAGGTTATACAGATACCCGAACTAATATACGGTAGCGAATCAAAGAGCAGAATAGGCCTCAACACGTTTCTAGAGAAAACCACTGATTACATAGCACAGGCTATTCAGCAAATTTTTAATATTTGGCTACTCCTAAAGAAAACGAGTTACAAAAATGTACGAAACCTTCCGTAGTAATATGGAAACATATGCCTATTGAATTTCCTGTAAACCAAGATGAATAGACGTGAAGATGCTAGATGTGAAGTAATTTGTTTTTAATTCAAGTAAACCTAACTGTAATTATCGAATAAGTAAAATCATACATCCAGTTTGGGAACACATGCCATATACAAATTCTTGGGTTTTTGCTGCTATACCCGATAACGTAGTAGTTACAATAAACTGCAAAACAATAGAGGTGGCATGACTTTTGTGCAAGATGTAAGATTAACAAATAACATAAAGCTTACGAAGCAGACTGTATGATCCACCTATAGCAGTAGGATCCATGTGTACTTTATTAAGTAGAGACAACCAACGAAAGGAATTATCTAATGACCACGACTTTGATTTAATTATTCCAAATTTATATATGACCCCTAGTGGATTAGATAAGACACTTATTAATGATTTTGATAATCTCTCAAAATTGCATTCAAACTTATTATTGAATCATATAACTCACCAAATGAATGATTTAAATAAGCTAGCTTAAGAATAATTAAACTAAGGCAAATTATGGAAAATTATGAACCTACAAATTTTGGTACAAACAGTGACAACAGCATACATATAGAAAATCTATTGTTAGTAGTATTCATAGTCATTGTAATCGGTGTTAAAATGTGGCACCTTTAAATATGTAAAAACTAAATTAAATAAGAACTGTCTAAATTAACTAAACGTGTCAAGTAGAATTAGCAATTGAAGAAGATCAAAATGAGGAAGGTATTGAAATGACAGCGGCCTCCTCAAAAACCGAAACTCCAAACAGAAGGCGAAGACTTAGGTTAATGAAAATTATAGCGTAAATTAAAAGAATTATAAACCTAGAATAAATTGTTAATGGTTTGTAAGCCAAATCATTTCATGTAGGGGGGAGGTATAAGGTAGACCTTGTTAAACATTGAAAGTTTCCGTTCTTCAGAAAGTGGAATATTTGGATGACCAGAACTAAGTAGAATAGAACAAGCATGAATTGTAAATGGTAAATAAGGCACTTTCCATTTGAACTGTAAATAGTAAATAGTATACTTTCCACAAGTACGCCGAAAGCAAAACAATGTCCATCAAGACAACCTAAAGGTCACAATTTCTTTCTTCCATCTATGTAAAAAACCGCAACTGTCAAGCTCGTAAATTATCAGTCTCGTTAGGCTGCCCGACCAGTATTATTTAATTATCAGACTCAAAGTATTGTGTATTATTAAGCATGACTAAAAAAGTAAAAGGTGTTTATAATCATTGTATTCAGTATATTGACAATTTGTAAAATAAACTCTTTTGTTGAAAGAACTTCATCGAGAATGGTGGACTCGCACCACCAACAACAACAAACTCCCCTCGATACATGCTTGTACAACAGGATTTAAATGGTTTGAAAAACAAATGAAAACCCACACCATCTAATTGATACTGATCAAGCGATTGTGAATCAGCGCTGACAAAACGTAAGAGATGTGAAAGAGTATTCCTTATTGATAAAATTGCACGAAAGTAGGGACATGAAATCTTATGATTAAGATTAAGCCCCCCCCCCTCCCAACCTTTTTAATTTAAAAAGCCTGTCAAGCTGGTACGGGCTCGCTTAAAAGGAAAGTTGAGATGACAAAAATAAGACTGCAGAAAATGAGACTTATCACTTTTCCTTTGAATGCCGCTGTCCACTGTTTTACCGAGGCGACTACTCGAATATCTTGATCCTGTTGATTCACTGTCTCACACTGCAGCCTTTTATCACAATGGAGTGCAGAGATTATGCATCTCATTGATGTACGCCATTAATTACTGTACATTGTAAACAATGGCTGTTTGCTTTACTTCCTAGAACACTTAGGCTGTATTAAACAGCAGTCTTATAAAGAAATTGTTATGAACGAAATTCATCTATAGGCCTCCTGAATGAAATTCTCTATAAACATCTTGCTTTTTAAAGTTTCGTCCTGTCCACTAGGTTCTAACTTACACCTATCTCAGAATTTACGAAAAACTGGTGTAACAATTTTTTTTTTTTGAACCACTCGAAAGTAACTAGTTAGCTGATGGCATTTGTGGTTTCTCGAGTTTCGGGTAGCAATGAGCTTAGCGTTGGGAGTCTCTTTTGCCTGATATAAAATTCACTAATAGTATAAGTAGTCACAAGCTTGCCAAAGGCGTCCACTCTTATGTTTAAACTAAGCTAGGAACTCGTTCATTTTGCCATCTTAAACTTCTCTCTCATTCTTCTCCCTCTTTTGCGATAGACGATAGTGTTCGGGTCGATATTCCAGCTACCACGGAAAATCTTTCAAAACAAGTTTACTGGAATTTAGATTTTTAGCTTCATTTTCCTAAATTCTAAAACACTTCACGTTATTTTCCGTTGCATATTAGGAAAAATATTTCTACCTTTCGTAACTGAGCTTTCAATGGGAAATAAGTCATTTTAACCGTATAAATGTCTAAGTGTATCAAGATAACATTGTATTACTAATTTTAAAGGTAACCACAAAAATTTAAATAACAATAAACATGAATTATTAAATATAAACTACAAAATTAAATAAACCTTAAAATGTATTTAGATATAAATATGCAAAACGTACATAGTTAAAATAAGTATACAATTAATAATGGAATCGAATGCACTAGAGTAAGATAATAATATCAAAAGCACAAGTAACAAGTTAACTAGCAACGAAAGTAAATCGATACACTTATATTGGCATGATGTGCATGACACTGAATAATTCCTTATCATTTAAAATTTTAGAATGCACTTGTCTGTGATAAACTCTGATCTGCGCACATATTGTTAACTGTTAATGTTACTGTACACAAGAATTCCGGAATATATGGGGTGTGGGATTTGACTTCAGGCACAAAGTAGTTTTGCGACACTAACCGAAATAGGTTCGTGACTAAAATTCTTCGGCTAAAGACAAGCATAAAGTTCCTATTAACATTCGGAATGGAAATATGTAAAATGTTGGTTAACAACTAACAGTAATTTGGAGGAGAAATGAAGAGTGGCTACTTTGAAACAGTTGTAAAAGTTGGTCCCTTATAATTCAATTCCTATATTTTACAACACCACAGTGACCAGTGGCGCAAGGAAGGCTACATGGTTCCCAGCTAACTTATTAAACAGACCTCTCCAACATCACCACAACAGCTATTATTTACCGAAACTTTAAAGACAAAAATTAAAGGTACAATTTCTGACTTCGGATTTTATACGAATGGGCACCTAAAGAATAGTTTTAAACAAATTACATTAAAATAAAAAAATAGCATATTTTTCCATGGATGGATCTGTATGGAAGCAAATTCTATTACTTAACACTTGTACGTTTACAATATAATAGTCAATTATACCAAAACTTTCAGATCCTGGTCACAACTTCCCGAAACGACATTCTTTAAAGTCTTATAAACAACTTTCCTGTAAACGGTCTCCTTAAATTTTCTAAGTGCCAATAATACAACAGAAAAATTTTGTAGACTATTCTCTAAACCGTAATATTACACTGATGCTATAAACACATCTTTTTAATTGATTTAGTTACGGAAAGTTAACAGATGCAATAAACAGTTTTATTTCCTTCAAAGTATTTTTTTTTGGAAGCCACACACTTACGGATAGGTTGTTCCCATTGATTGAAACAGTGATGGAAGTCTTAAACTGTTAATTCCTTTAGCTGGTCTGTCAAAATTTTATGCATGTTCTCCACACTTCCAAAATGGCGGCCTCGGATTTAAACTTTGATTTTTGGAAATAGGAAATAATCACATGGACACAAAGAAGTAAGGGGCAAGAGTACCACCAGTAATGCCCTTCTTGACCAAATAATCGTTCACAGAAAGTGCGGTGTGACATGGAGCGTTATCATGATGAAGCATCCAAGAGTCAACAATCTCCGGCCGGACATGAATGGCCTTTTTTCTGAGCCTCTCTCAAGAATCTGACGATAGTAAGTTTGGTTGACTTTCTATCCGTAAGAAAGAAATTCCTTATGCACAATACCTTGAATGTTGAAAAAGTAATGAGCATTGACTTGATCTTGGATTTGGTCTTTCTAGCTTTTTTTGGGCGTGGCGAGTGGCGAGTCTTTCGAGTGTCACGTTTTACTTTACCGTTTTGTTTCTCGATTAAACTAAAAAATCCACGATTTATCACGTGTTATGACATTAAAAAAAAATCTGTGTCACTTTCAATGCCCCAAAAAGGTCAACACACACATTTTTTCGGTTGTCCTTCTGTTCCTGAGTGAGATTTTTGGAACCATTTTTGCGCAGATTTTGCGCATTTTGAAATCATCCGTCAAAATTTCCTGAACTGTCTGGTGATTTAAATTTAGTTTATAAGCAATCATTCTCACCGTCAAACGACGATCAGACTTGATGAGATCTCTCACTTTCAACACATTTTCGTCAGTTCGTGTTGTGCTTGGTCGTTCAGAAGGGTGTTTCATGGCCATCCAAAAATGCTTTCTGCCACCTAAAAATCTAAGCCCAGGACATGGCTTCATCTCTGTAAGCTTGTTAAATGTTTCTGTTGGACTATCTTGGAGTCTTAAACAAAATTTGATTGCATAACGCTGTTTAATATTACTAAGCTCCATTTTTGTGACATGAGAGAAAAAGAACACTTACAAAAACTATGTCACAGCCAAATCTGTTAAAGTTCTTAACATTTTTAAATACGTCGGATTTGTTGACGTACCAATTAGGAGCATCGGGATTTTATGACTTCCACCTGGATTATGATAAATTACCAGAGTGATCTGTTCCTTATTCATTTTATACTCTGTGGCCAAATATTCGTTCAGATGCCAACGTGTTAGATGGTACAAAGTTCCTAAACAATACCCGCTTCGTCCCCATTGAACACAAGGTCTAAATCGTATCTATCTGTTTTTAAGAATTTCTGCGAAATTGTTGACGAAAGAGTAATTTTTCGATATGCACTTTCGTCCCCACTGTGCCTACTGTCTACATTGTATGCAAATTGCATCAACGACTCGGAATTCTTATTTGTGTCTGAAATGATGAAGATTCATTTGCCGTACCGCTTACCTAAAAGACGAGCGGATTTGTCCATTTTATTACAATTTGTCCAGCTGAAGACTTTACAATATCCAGTTTATTTTTAAAAGAGGCACAACTTACTTTCTTTTTGGTATTCTCAAGACAAAATGTCAAACGCGTGAAACCAGATAGACCAAGTCAAAAAATGGACGACCTAATGTGCAAAAAACGACACGTTTCCTGTACGCTGAGACGTTTAGAGGCCCGGATTTAGGTGTCTTGCCGCCCCTAGGCACTATTGTTAGCCCCCCCCCCCAAGAAGTAACTTTTATATATTCAATTCTCCTTGACTGCTGAAAATAGTCATTTCAACTATCTCTATTGCAAATATCCCATTTGATCTTAAATCTAAAAGGTAAATGTGATGAAATTGTGAAAAAGACTACATTTTATTAACTTTCATTAACATTTATTTACGTGTACACTTTAGGACAAGAATTTCAATGGAGTGTCCAGACCTGTATACACGACCGTGCTACGCTCCGACCACCGCTATTCATAGGCCCAGTGTCAATACCGTGTTATTCAATGATATAATTAAAGGTTATTTCAAAAACATTTTCTTCAATTTGGCCATAATGCTAGTGTCCAATACAAATACTGAATTAAAAACCGAAAACATGAAATTTTAACAAATAATTGTTCACCTCGTGCCGCCCCCCTGAGCCTGCCAACCCTAGGCACGTGGCTAGTGTGCCTAGAGGGAAATCCAGGCTGCACGTTTATGATAAGCACTTGAGGAAAGCGAAGGAGAGATTGATCAACTGAATGTGATAGACCATTGCTGTTACTAATGTTGTGATCACAAGCTGATAGCCGCAGTTGTTTGTCGGAACAAAATATAAATAAAAATTTCTTATCGGGAAGGTTTGCAAGTATAAAGAGACAACAGATAAAAAGCAACTGTAAAGATAAATGTAGGTCAACAATATCTCTACATTGTAGCTCAACAATATCTCTACATTATCTTGGAAATCGAAACAAAAGCTAATTTTGGCACTGCTAAGCCCTGATAGTGGTGTGACAATGCCGACAATAAAATACATATAATAATTTTATAAACATTATATAACTTCAAAATGCCTGCTGATATGAACTTGGCATCTTTATTGACGAATAGTCAACGAGCGTTGGCATTCCCATTCAGCATAAAAGACAGCGGCGGCTCTCATGATATGACAAAGATTAAGAGTAATGCAGGGTCAGTATCGTCTATGATACTCCCCGTTTAAAAAGAATGACAGTAGGCATTAAAACAACTGTTATTATGGAAAATAAATTTTTTCTGGCATTTATGTAGTCACACTGTTACGAAGTTTCTGCACATCAATTGATCCGTTCCACTGAAACCGATAAGTTGCGATTGATGGATACTAACTTACTGTGGACTTGAAACAGTAATCTCATCTTACTAACGCCGGAACCGATTAGTGCACAGTGTCAGGTTCGAAAACTGCTACACAATTAAGAGCTCATTGTGACATCAAATGCTTCCGAATATTAGGCTAACATTCTGACTGAACGAGTTGTGTGTGCGTGCGTGCGCGTGTTTGTGTGTATCTACATCGTTTTTTATGAGTAACGTTTTAAACATTCTTTCGTTCGTTCCATTTAACTATATAATCTTTTCGGAGTAGTTTTCAATGTATTTTATTTTCAAAAACCTTCCCTCTTTCTTTCAGTAATTATAACACAAAAATAACATATACGAACACCCTCTCATCAACACCTATCACTGTCTATGGACACGCGCACTCACCCTTCTCAGTTCATTACCCTTATTTCAAAAACATTCCTTATGCGTGACCTTGACAATAGTCGATGTTAGGACTGGATGAAAGGGTGTTTTCACATAACGTTAGAATTATTAAACCGAAAGGGGAAGGTTTTGACATCATAATACATAGAAAATTATGCCTAAAAGCATCCTATAGTTAAAGTAAAGATTGAAAGAGATTTTAAAACGTTACATATAGGAAAGAATTTTCACACACACACACACACAATGTACACACAATGTGAAAATACCTACATGCTTGAATGAACCGCCAGTTACTAAACAGCCACAAAGGGCATTTAGTAGGGTTACCTCAGTAGGCTGGTTGAAAGGGTGTTTTCACATGTTTATATTAGCATTATTGAAAGAAAAAGGAAAGGTTTTGACAATGTATTGCATACCAAACTACGCCGAAAGGGATCGTATAGTTACAGCAATGAATAAAATAGGTTTTAAAATGTTACGTACAGGAAAGTCTTTTCACACACACACACACACACACACACACACACACACACACACATTGTACTAGGACAGAAGTGTGAAAATACTGACACGGTTGACTGAACCCGCCAGTTGCTTAATAACCAGACAGAGCATTTACCTTTAAGCTGTTTGCGAAAACGAGTAGGCCCTGCTCGGTTTGTTGGGTTTGAAAGATGTGTCATTTCATTATTGTGTATTTCCGATTTGAGTATAAGCTGTGAAGCTTGACGTAGGTTGTGTAGAGTTTCTATAGTGTTATTTCTGTTTGTGATTACAACGACTAACACACCTTTATTCATTACAAAAAGATACACTCAAAAATATTGACATAACCTGTACCTATTACTATACATTTTCACCTACCAAAAAGTTATCAAAGGTCGTTTGGCCTAAACACCTCTCACATCTTGACATTGAACCATATGCCGACTGGAAATCCACAAAGAGATGGTGAGTGGCCACTCCATATTTCAACGTATTTTCCAGGATTTGCCTTAGTGTAAATATTTGGTCTGTTGTTGACCTATTCCTAGTGAATCCACATTGTTGTTCTTTTATGTTTTCCTCAGCGTAGGGAACCAGCCTAGAAAATATGATTTTGGACAATACCTTATATGCTGTATTAAGTAGAGAGATGCGCCTATAATTTTTACATATGAGCGGATCACCCTTTTTATGTTTTAAACACACCACCCCATTGTTCCACTCATCAGGCATTAATTAAAGAAGATTCCCCTAAGTCTTATTTTACACATTCTAGGTGTAAGGGGTTTAAAATCAATTATGTTTTCTTTCATTCTGCGGCTTACCGAGAAGCCAGTTCCAAGCACATGGTCCCGGTTCTGACGGCTGTAATACACGAGTATCCCTTTGATCCATGATTCCAGCGCCAGTCCACCTCATCTCCTGCATAGCCAAAACATCTATCTTATATTTGAGAACCTCTCCTGTTAATATCTTCAAGGCTCCAGGTATGTATAAGGAACGCAAGCTCTACGTCGCAAGTTTAAAATCTTTGTCCCTTTTCCACGATCCAGTCCCAATTCTATTAATCCGTCCGGTTTTTCCTTTTTCTCTTGGTTTCATAACAATATTTTTTTATGGGGTGGGTTGTTAACCCTACGCCCAACCCCCAACCTGGAGGATCAGGGGTTTTATGTTTAGAGTTCCCGTCTCTTAGATGAGTTGCCTTCACTCAGCTAACGAGTCTCATCCACCCGTCCGCAGTAGACCATACTCACTAAATCTATGGGCAAGTATAAAGAGACAACAGATAAAAAGCAATATAGAGATAAATGTAGCTCAACAATATCTCTACATTTTCTTGGAAATCGAATCAAAGGTTAATGTTGACACTGCTAGGCGCTGATAATGGTGGGACAATGAGGACAATAAAATACATACAATAATTTCATAAACATAATATACCTTCAAAGTGTCTGCTGATATGAACTTGGCATCTTTATTGAAAAATAGTCAACGAACGTTGGCGTTGCCATTCAGCATAAACGACAGCGGCGGCTCTAATGATGTGACAATGATTAACAGTAATATCGGGTCAGTACCATCTATGACACTCCCCATTTAAAAAGAATTAAGTCGGCATTAAAGCAACTGTTATTATGGTAAATAATTTTTTATCTGGCATCAGTGTATAAAATTGTTGAGTTACGTTGTTGAGATGTTTCTGCATATAGATTGGTCCGTTCCATTGAAACCGATAAGTTGCGATTGATTGATAATAACTGTGGACTTGAAACAGTAATCTCATCTTACTAACGCTGGCATCCGATTAGTGGACAGTGGCAGGTTCGAAAACTGCTACACAATTAAGAGCACATTGTGACATCAAATGTTTTCGAATATTAGGCTAACATTCTGACTGAACGAGTTTTGTGGTGTGTGTGTGTGTGTGTGTGTGTGTGCATCGTTTCTTATACGTAACGTTTTAAAACCTCTTTCATTCATTCCTTTTAATTATACGATCCTTTTCGGCGTAGTTTCGTATGCATTGTATTTTCAAAACCTTCCCTTTCTTTCTTTCAATAATTATAACGCAAACAATAAGATATATAAACACCCTCTCATGAAGACCTATCACCGTCTATGGGCACGGGCACTCACTCTTTTCAGTTCATAACCCTTATTTCAAAAACATTCCTTATGCGTGACCGCGACCATAGTCGGTGATAGGATTGGACGGAAAGGTGTTTTCACATGTTGTTGTTTACGTTAGAATTATTAAACGGAAAAGGGAAGGTTTTGACAATATAATGGATAGCAGGCTATACCTAAAAGAATCATACAGTTAAAGTAATTAATGAAAGATGTTTTAAAACGTTACGCATAGGAAAGGATTTTCACACACACACGCGCGCGCGCGCGCGCGTATTGTACTAAACATCAACTGCTTCTGACTAAGTGATTTGTGTGATTTTCGTGCAATTTGTGGAATAACGTAATTATCATATAATAAAATATTTGCGCGGGAAAGCCATTATTTTAAAAAACTGACACACACACACACACACGCACTCACATGCACAATCTCTCAATCTCTGTCTGTCTGTCTCTCCCCCCTCTCTCACACACTCTCTCTTACTCTCTCCAGACTTACTGCAAGTTATTAAAAATTCTAATACTAAAAGAGTATTCCTTATTGATGAAATTGGACTAAAGTAGGGACATGATGTCATGATGCCCCCCCCTACCGTTGTAATTTAAATCCCATCAAGCTGGTACGGGCGCGCTTAAGAGGAAAGCTGAGATAACAAAAATAAGACTGCAGAAATTGAAACTGATAACGTTTCCTTTAAATGACGCTGTCTGCTGTTTTACCGAGGCGACTATTCGAATATCTATGTTTTATCTTGATCCTGTTGACTCACTGTCTCACACTGCAGCCTTTTATCACAATGGAGTGCAGAGATTATGCATCTCATTGATGTACGTCATTAATTACTGTACATTGTAAACAATGGCTGTTTGCTCTACTTCCTAGAACACTTGGGCTGTATTAAACAGCAGTCTTATAAAAAAATTGTTATGAAAGAAATTCTCTATAAACACCTTGCTTTTTAAAGTTTCGCCCTGTCCACTAGGTTCCAACTTACACCCTTTCTCTGAATTTACGAAAAACTGGTGTAACAATTTTTGTTTTTAACCACTCGAAAGTAACTAGTTAGCTGATGGCATCTGTGGTTTCTCGAGATTTGGGTAGCAATGAACTTAGCGTTGGATGTCTCTTTTGCCTGAAGTAAAATTCACTAATAGTATAATTAGTCACAAGCTTGCCAAAGGCGTCTACCCTTAAACCGCGTCCACACCGGCCGCGCTGCGCTGCGCCGAACCAAACAAATTGGGGCGGCGCGGCCTGTTCTGACGCAACTTCGAGCACCAACGAAAGCGATCCAGATAGTGTCGGTACATCAAAGGAAACTGTTCGTTCGTGACCGTTCTATTTGGACAGTGTTTCTCATTTACTGAATCTGAGCTGTAGAGACTGTTTTTAGTTGACTGTGATTTTAGTATTTTTTACTCTTACTTTTACAAAAATTGTTTTTTACTCTTAGTGTATAATATGAAAAAATCATTTAAATATTTTTAATTAATCTATATTTAAATCTAAAACATGTAAAAATATTATTTTTGCACCAGCTCAACTTAATACTTTCTAATCAATTTTTACAAAATGTCATAAATAATGGCAACTTTAACCTACCTAACACTGGTAAACGGTCAACAAAATACAAATACAAATTTTAATAATGTCCTGTGGAATTACTTTTCATAAATGTGTTACAGATATTATAAAATTATAACTTCTAATTTCACTATTTCTTAGAAAATAATAGGTATAAATACAAAAAAAAAATCTGTACAGTTTTCACAAGGAATTACAAAAACCAGATTATTGACAACAGTGTTAACACAAAAAAATCATCTTCTTCGTCGCAGCCAACACTCTTCGTGTGCCACTTAAGGCATTCAGACATTGTTTCCATTCGTCGTTCGACTGTCATTTTTAATACAGTACACTACAATAAAAGCAATCTGAGCCATTATCTTCATCTTTCTCAGGGTCCTCCACAAAAAGCTTCCGCTTAGAACTGACAGGAGGTTTGTTAGATATATGAAATTCTCCCTTTTTTGGGTTTAGGTTTTATTCTTGTTGATATCATACTTTGGCTTCCTTGAGCTTGTATTTTTCTTTTTATTTTGTTTTCTGGCTCCTTTTTATACTTTTTCTTTCAAAAGTTCATCCTTGTAAGGCCTGGATTTGTAACTGCCGCTTTGCCTTTCTTGCGATTACCTTGATGTTTCATTAAACACGTATTTAATTCTGCAAAGGGATAATTTTTCACACCGATATCCACACCAACCGCGCAGCTTTGGGTCGCGTAACAATGCTCGGCACAGCTCGGTGCAGAATCATGCAAAACTGCGCAGAGCAGTGCAGAACGGAGCTTGGTGTTTGTGGAAGAGCAGCAGGTTCCACTGTGAGCGCGTGCACAATTGAATATGAAGCGTGAAAATTTAAAATTTGCAAGAGCTACTTTCATAGTTATTTATCTACTCTTGAACGACAAATAAAGAAAAATTTCTAGAAAACATTGTGTTACATTGGGTGACACGTACTGAAAAGTCGGGAACTATATAGTGAAAATAATTTTTTAGTGAATTGCTTATTGTCAATAATGGACAGTTTGAAAATTTTTGTCGTATGTCGTCGGAAGACTTTCAACATCTGCTTTTATGATTTTTATAAACATGTTTTTTTTATTTTTTTATGTAATAATTATTTACTTTTGGATCCCCCAATTCCGGTTTCTCTCGGTACAGATCAATTACTTTTCAATCTCTTGATGGCTCCACTCGAAACTCATTTTTAACTTAAATCAAGATGAATATACTAACATCACAGTCAACTAAAATCAGTCAGTACCCCTCAGATTCAGTAAACGAGAAACATTGTCCAAACAGAACGCGCACGAACAAATAGTTGCCTTTGATGTACCGACACTGTCTGAATCGCGTTTGTTAGTGCTCGAAGTTGCACGGTATGGCGCGGCCGGTGGTGGACGCGGCTTTATGTTTAAACTAAGCTAGGAACTCGTTTATTTTGCCCTATTAAATTTCTCTTTAATTCTTCTCCCTCTTCCGCGATAGACGATAGTGTTCGGCTCGATATTCCAGCTACCGCGGAAACACTTTCAAAACAAGTTTACTGGAATTTTGATTCTTTAGGTGCTTCATTTTCCTAAATTCTAAAACACAACGTTATTTTCCGTTACACACTAGGGAAAATCTTTCTACCCTTCGTAATTGAGCATTCAGTGGGAAATAAGTCACTTTAACTGTACAATGTCTACTTGTACCAAGACAATATTGTATTACTTATTTTAAACATAACCACAAAAATTAAAATAAGAATAGACAGGAATTATTAACTATAAAATTAAATAAACATTAAAATGTATTTAGATATAAATATACAAAACGTACATAGTTAAAATAAGTATACAGTTAATTAATAATGGAATCGATTGCGCTAGAGTAAGATAATATCAAAAGCACAAGTAACAAGTTAACTAGCAACGAAAGTATATCGACGCACTTATGTTGGTATAATCTGCATGACACTGAGTAATTCCTCTTATCATTTAACATTTTAGAATACACTTGTCTGTGATAAACTCTGATCTGCGCACATGTTGTTAACTTTTAATGTTACTGTATACAAGAATTCCGGAATAGATGGGGTGTGGGATTTGGCTTCAGGCACAAAGTAGTTTCGCGACACTAATCAAAATAGGTTCATGATTAAAGTTCTTCGGCTAAAGACAAGCACGTAGGTTCTACTAGCATTCGGAATGGAAATATAAAATTAAACGGACCTCTCTAACTACATCACAGCAGCTATTATTTACCAAAACTTTAGAGACAAAAATTAAAGGTACACCTGTCAATATTTATAAATAATATCTGACTTCGGATTTTATACGTGTTGGCACCTAAAGAATAGATTTAAACATTTTACATTTAAATAAAAAAACAGAATGTCTTTAAATATGTACATTTGTATAGAAGCAAATTGTATTACTAAGATTTTTATGTTTACAATTATTGTTATTATTGTGTCCTTCAGTCTTTCTACTAGTTTGAACCCTCCCCGTATATACCCGCGGTGCGTGAGTTACGGAGTCTCTCACATGTATATGGGACATACTGTTTAACGCCGGATCCGAACGGCATAGTTGGGGAGGGCTTATACTAGGCGGGATACCTCTCGCTGGTTTGCCATCGTCTCGCGAGGGGGAACGGTCGTATGTAAATCAGATGGCCCCGGCGATAATCAAACCCGCGCCGACAGCGTAGTAGCGCCACACGCTAGCCACTACGCCATGACCGCTCCACCTTTACAATATAATGGTCAATTATACCAAAATTTCAGAACATGCTCACAACTTCCCGAAACGACATTCTTTAAAGTTACGGAAAGGCAGCAGATGGGAATAAACAGTTGAAACTGTTCGAAGGAAATTTGCCTGTTTTTCATCAGGAACTGGCTGTCACTCACTGGCTTATCAATTAAGTAAAATGTTTCTGACCGCCGCCGCCTAGCACACGTAAGAAAAGTAAAATTTATTTTTCTTTCAACACCTTTTGTTTTAAATGACCTGTTGAATTTTAATGATTTACAGATTATGACTTTATCTTTTCTTACCACGGGGAAAGTCAGTAAGGCAGAAAAAGTTTAATTGACAAGGATAATTTATAAATAATATTACTTATAACAATAGAAGAAATTGTGTAAATATGCTTACCTTTATTAGAAGAGCATTTTTCTATTGCAGCTTTAACCATCAAACGGGTTCTTTGTTTGATGTTACCAATCATTGTAAACGACGACGATCACTCAAAACAAAATACAGTCAAATTTACATTTTACACATAGCGATGTGCTAGGAACGTAACAATAAGCAGGCAACCGAACGTACTCCCCGCAGTGCTGCCAGATCTCACGGAAGTCACTTACGCGAAAGTATGGAAATAAATATACACTGCTCTGATATACTCCACGTTTAGAGCGCACCTAGTGGCAATTTGGTTCAACTACTGATATTCGTGACACATTCATTCCACCTCCATTCTGACTTCTGACAAAAAAATTGAAAACACTCCAATGGATCTTTGAAACAAGATGGCGGTCAAACAAGGGGATTGTAATCTGACTTCCGTATATGGATGCCATGATGCGGTGGAAGCCACATTCAATGCAATTTTTCAATGATCGGATGCCGGGTTGGTAGTGATATAAATATATATATTTCAATCACTTTCTGCTACAGTCCATTTCTTGATGTATATAATACTATAATACTTATAACTATTTTACCTCAAGATATATTTTTTCCTTTAGGAACATGTTTCGGGAGATCCTGTTCTCCCATCTTCAGCCTTCGCCATCTTGCTTCTGGTGCAGTATTTGTGTGTTGGCTTCTGGATGTTATTAAGGTGGTTTGTTGGTCTTTGGTCCTTCAATGTTGCATTATTGTGTGTGGTTGTGGTATCTGTTTTTGTATTTTGTGTATTTTCGATGTTGAGTACTTTGAATATTGTGTCATGTTTTGTATTGATTTGTATTTGTTCTGGTATTAATTTGTTCATTTGGGAAAATTTACAGATTTACAAACATAAAACACAAAACAAATTAATACCAGAACAAATACAAATCAATACAAAACATGACACAATATTCAAAGCACTCAACATCGAAAATACACAAAATACAAAAACAGATACCACAACCACACACAATAATGCAACATTGAAGGACCAAAGACCAACAAACCACCTTAATAACATCCAGAAGCCAACACACAAATACTGCACCAGAAGCAAGATGGCGAAGGCTGAAGATGGGAGAACAGGATCTCCCGAAACATGTTCCTAAAGGAAAAAATATATCTTGAGGTAAAATAGTTATAAGTATTATATTATATATATATATATATATATATATTGTTACAACACAAATAAGCCAACCCAATACCAGGGATGAACAAGATAATATTGAATCTAAAATAATACTTCATGTTAAATGAAATGATTAATTTAAATAAAATATAAAAACTATGACTCGACAAACGACGACATGACCTAACCCAAGTGATTGACCCAACAAAAGGAAACAAAAGAAGGGATCCACGAAAAACAAACGAGAATACAACCAAAGAAGAGAAGAAGGTAATTGATGAAACCAAAGGAAGAAGGGAAAAAACCAAAACCCAAACAAAAATGAAACAAGTTCATGGAATTAAATGAATCAATGTAAAACGTTGAAATGTACCCAAAGAAGAAGGTGGAAAACCAAGGTATTAACCAAATACAATGAAAATGAAGAAGGAGGGAAATGGATAGAAATGAAAACCAATAATGATACACAAACAAGTAATAAAGCATAGGAGAAGGAGAAATAATGCACTCAAAAGTAATATTGGAACCAAGACCAATAATTACCCTATGAGAAAGGAAAAAGTAAATGTCATTATCCATTAATGGACAATCGTAATGTAGGGAAGAAACCCTATTAAACAATGTTAAAGACAAAAATGATAAAAAAGCAAACTAAACCCCAATTTAGAATTAGGTGTAAGAATAGTATTGTAAGGACATAAAATTGTTAATAGTAGTAAGAAAATATTGTAATGAAAGAGAAAAAACGAGTAGTGAGATAATAATTAGAGGGATTACCTATTCAGAAACACTTAAAAAACAAAAACATTTGTGAAGTGCAAAATGAAAGTGTAAAAACCCCAAAGTGTAGTGATAAAGAAGGTACACTAAATAAATTATAATTAACTATAAATAATTTAAGAGTGAAGGTGATGATTGAATTAAAATAGTGTAAGATATAGAATGGAAATATAGTGAAAAATAGTGAATGATAAAATCATTAACAATTAATAAATCCTAAAGAACGCTAAAAGTTTAACAGTGAAAAATAATAGTGAGTATGTTGTGAAAAATAGTATTAAGTATAAACTATAAAGAGGTATTGAACACTGGAAGGTGATAATCACCATAATAAACAAACCAAAAAATATAATTAAGGAGTTTTAAAAGCAAGTAATCATAGTTGAAAGGGAAAATCCCAGGAAAGAGTAAATTGAAAGTGTTAACATGGAGGGAGAGTAAAGATTGTTTAGAAAGTTAAGGAGTTAGACACAAATCAAAAAACACCCATGTTATAAGGGATCATTATAAATTCATAAAAGTGATGTTGTTTGTCACACTAAAAAATAATATAAAATAAGATGTATTGTGAACAAAGATCAGCAAATAATAAGTTAGTTAAATAATTATTCAATCAAGTTTATGAATTGGATATGGCTGTAAGAATTATGCAGACCATAGGCCTACATGTTATATTTAAATAAGATCAAAAAAGTAGTAAATAATAGCCACCTTGTTATTATTGGCAGAGAAATAAATAAAAATGTTAAGAAATGTATGACTAGAAAACAAGGAAACCAAAGAGTAAATAATTGGATAAAATAATAGTGACATGATAATAACACATAAACAGACTCAAACCACAACACAACCAATTATAATAACAAAATAAAGCCCATTAGGCTGAAATGATATGTAATTTAAATGAAATAAGTCAAATACGATAATGGCTACTTATGCTTATGAAAGTGCCTAACTGTCAGAACCAAACAACTACAAATTATAACAAATTAACAAAGAAATTAGCAAATCTGAGGTGAAGGATTCACCAAGAATAAATTGTAGATCATTTGTAAAACAAAATATTATAATAAGCATTTATATACAAAAAGAAATGTAATTAACAAGTATTAACATAATTGTAAAAACATAAAATCTAAAATTACCCAAACTTGTGGGATATCAAAATAATCTATGAAAGGAAATAAATACTATAGTGACAATATTTACTAACCAGGAAGGAAGATAGAGGAATAACAGCAGTCAGAAGATGTACGAAGAATTCGAATTTTGATAACAATACATCATCTCGAAATCAACCAATCAAAATCATTCAGTTGCCATCGAAACGGCAGTTGAAGACAGAATTACCGTTGAATACCGTTACAGAAGTGAAGCGTCAGTCAAGCAATACAGAAGCCAATATTCGGAAGACCGATTTTCTAATAAAATAATGTAAAACAGTAATCAAAGTTCATAACCATGACAGTATAAGAAGCAGACGATCCATTAATAGCAGTCCACTCAAGATCCAGGATAATTAAACTGAAAATTAACCGAAAAGAATGACCAGACACATTATGAAAAGGACGCCCAACCCATTGAAGCCCAAAAATTAATGAAAAAAGAACTTATTGCAGCCAAATCCTACCCGATCAAACGAACGAAGACACCAAGTCATGCTGAGGTGTTAAGTACAATTAAATTACCTATTTCCAAAAACCTAATCACTCTAAATTTTACTAAAGGTAAATTTGTCTCACTATAAACAAATATTTCTCTTTCACAGATTATTTACGTAAAATAAAACTCACTAAAAACTTGTTAACGTAAAATATAACCTATTATTTAAACACAAACTTACAAAACACATTTAACGACACTACAGAACAGATTGTAACATCACACATTATTATTCATGTACACGTAGAATAAGGTAAAATATTTTTATTGTAACCATAGGAATTCTTTAGCTCATAATCACAAGAATCCCACGATTTTGGAACGAAAATAATTGTAATAACTTAACGTTACACATCCATACTGATGCTGATCGTTTCCTTAATCGATTCGTCAACCTGGGGAGAAAGAGTCTTTATGTAAAACGTCGGTGCAAATTTATTATAAAATAATTGTCAAATTGAATATTTTAATTATCATCCATTAAAAATAACTAGTACAGGGAGTAACCGTTGTCATTATTTCATAGGGAGTGTATACATTACTTGTGTTTATTTATGAAGAATAGGTTTGATGAGCAGCGAACAAGTAGACATTTGCACAACAGTTTATACAATTCAGACGGCCGTGCGAGCGAGAATTATTTGAACGCCCGACCGTCACCGCTGAAAACTCATCATACAATAATTTTAGTTGTTTTTAAATAACGACTTGGCGCCACCCGGGATTAACACACCCCTATAAGTAAACAGGTAAGGTTACTGCTGTGTTATACTGGTGATTACCGCAACACTGCGGACATCGTTAGCTGCGAACATTGATGTAACGACCCCGGTGCGAGACGAACGCACTAACATTTATTACACATTCAAAATTGGTGTACATTTTACAGGTACGACCAGATTACAACGTTACAATATATATACATATAATACTTTTTTTTGAAAGCCTTAACTGCAACTTGTACAAAAAATGAGTCTGATTCAAGACTGGGATGAATTTAAAATGGACTGGATAAGCACAAATGAACCATGAAGTGGATGTCACATTGAAGTGATTATGCTAGAAATACAGCTAAAATCCACAAAAACCCGTACACAAAATTTTGGCAGACTTCAGATTGAAATGAAATAGCAGAAACTGTTGGCATATCTATAGAACATGTGTGCAATATCTTACATGAACATTACAGTGTATGACAAAGCGATGTGCAAAGAAGGATGCCACATTTGCTTGCTGTGGACCAAAAAACAAGTGTCAAAAGGATGTTTCAACTGATTATTTAGCACTCCATAAGTGCAAACCAGTGATAAGACCTACAGCCCAAGTAAAAAAAAAAAATGGAGTACCTCCAATGAAGACAAAGGCAATTCCATCTGTTGGTAAGGTTGTGGAAACTGTTTTCTGGGATATAGAGTGAAATACTCTTCATTGAGTATCCTGAAAGGGGAAAACAATTAGTGGTGAGTAATATGAAAACTTCTTGTATATTTAAACAATAAAATCAATAAAAAATGGTCTTATTTGGTAAAAAAGTGCTGATTCACTCTCACCTGTCAACTGTTGCGATGGCTAAAGTCTGAGAATTTAAGTTCAAACTGCTTCCTAACCCCACTAAACTCACGCCATAACTAGCCCTGTGATTTTTATGTTTCCTAACCTAGAAAAATGACAGTGCAAAAATGTTTGTTTGTCGGCAACAAGTCACCGATACTATAAACAGCTATTCTGAAGACCTGGACAAATCAGTTATTGGTCTGGCATAATTGCTTTTCATTGCGAAAAGGGTACTGAGCTAAATGGAGATTAAGATGAGATATAATGCAAAATAATTTTTAAAAAGTTATTTTCTTACTCAGGCCTGAGAGTTTTGCCCTACCTTCGTAGAATATTATTAAATATATGGTAAACAAGAAAGTGAAAGGTGGTCCCAACAACAAGTTGATCTGAACTATGTCTTGAAAAGAGTTCCTGAGGCAACAGGTACGCCAACAAGAGCTGCACTTAATGTAGCCAAACTTGGCAAAAATGGTGACCGGAAAGATGCATTTGCAACTCCTGGTAAGAACAGGCTCAACTTGTAAACAAAAATTAATTTAGATGATTATAGTAAATATTTAGTTTGTCATACCATTTCCAACTAAGAAAAAACAAATAATGAAAGCTTACCATTTTAAAACTTAAAAGTATAATGGTAGAAGATGCTAATATAAAATTAAGTTTAACTAGCTTACAAAAGGAAGCTATGGAAGATCTATAACAATGAAATCCACAATAGTGAAACCCACTTTGATGGTCTATTAGGTCATTAGGAGGGTGACACCTCCCCCCCCCCCATTACCAAGGATACATACTTTATTACAGTTGACACAAGATGAAAAGAAGGATTCATCTCAAGTTTATTAGATTCATAATTTTACCACCTGCAGGTGTTCTACTGTTTATAACCATAATGGTCAGTGTGAATCTCATCTCATCAAAAACAAAACATGAAGTTTGGGTACAAGAAAATAGAATTAAATGATGGCAAGAACTACAGATGAAAAGTACTCACTTTTTTACCTGTCCTAACACTGTAAATGTTGTTGGTTTTCTTGAGAACACCTTGATAACAGCGCATGTATGTGAGTTGACCAAAACGTCCAGCCTCCAACTTGAATGCAAGTGCCATGAATGGTGCTTTCCCATCACGGGCCGGGTTCAATGGTATTTTTACAGGCTCCTCACTGTGGACATAATATACAAATGTACTCAAACTCACTGGTTTCAAATACACTACACACATTCTAATTTACATGCATGTAAACTATATGCTTTTTATAAGGATGTGAATTGGAGGCCTAAATGATACTACTACTATCAGGTAAAATCAAATTCTAAAATAAAAATGTAATAAAAACTAGCAATTAGAACAATCCTACACCTCACCAAATACATAACTTTAATGCTATGGCCACTGTTTTCCTTACTGAATTATAAAGAAAAATTAAGTAATGAAAGAATAACAATTAACACATTTCTAAGAACGTTTTATATTTCAAGAACACTGAGTTTACAAACCCTTTCTTATATTTTATATACAAATCCAAGTCAAGACTGTACCCAACCAATCTGTACAAGAATTCTGCTCAGACATGGCGACTGACAAATAGTTGTGTAGTCACCAATTCTTTATTTCTCTCTAACATTATTAACCATTCCAAGCCACCACATCTAACCAAAGTTCTTATACTACTCAGAAAACAGGTTATCAAGGTTGCAATACTAAAATTCCTAATGGTGGTTCATGGGAGTTCAAGGTAGGGGAGAATGTGTAGTGAATACCGTTTTTCATTAAAATATAACTCATTAATACAGCACTTGGTGCAGTAACTGAGATGCATAAACATGGACTACATCCATCAAAGATAAGATAATGTATGTCAACTGAGATCACAATGCCTAAACATTGAAAGGTAACTAACTGTCAACTAGCACACTCACTTCCTCCACCATGTAGTCACAGTAATGTTTGTCTTTCATCAATAACAAAGATGTTATACTTTTTCGTACATTTTAATATTATAACAAAGAAATCTTTTTCAAATTATTACTCTTACTGACGATTCTTACTTTTTTTTTACCTTCATGGACTTCTTTAATTACCATGTATAGCAAAATTGAAAGTTAAACATGGGAATGCGCGAAACACTTATCGTCAGAGGGAAATAGTGATGTGGTGGGAGTCGCTTTGAGATGTGAGAAGAGAACTGATGTGATGAGCGTCAGTGCGCCCAACATATGAATATCATTTTGAATAGTAACCAAAACTCGCGTGCATGTTTGTTAGTACTCTGTGCTTCACTTACCACGGCTCTCTCTCTCTCTCTCTCTCTGGTGTGTGTGTGTGTGTTACATATCAAATGTTATATAAACCTATCTCATTTTTTTTTAGTCCTGCAATTGTCTGCTGTAGAGACGTTTTACCAGCTCTTATCAGAATGGAATAGAATGTGCAAACTATGCCCTTGTGCACCTCCGCTCCTTAATTACACTCAACTATCTCTATAGTTTATCGTAAAGGGACGACTTCTTCGTACCGGAATTAGCTTACTTGTGAAAATCTTTTAATCCTACACAACAAAAATCTGTTTCAAGAAGAAGGAAAAATCATGTTATTTTAATACAGTATTTTAGGTAAATAATATCTTTTGGCCCCACAAATGTTACAACTCGTAAAAGTAACAGATGAATGACAGACAGATCACTTACGTTTTACCAGCTGGCAAAACAACCTTTTATTGTAAATAAAGCAAAAAGTTAAAGTTATAACATGCGCTATTCAAAATTTTAATAATTTTTTTTTCATTTCAATATTCTACTTCATTTTATTATTACTCAAAACGAAAACGCTCACATGCATGCATACACACATACACGTGCGAGCGTCTTTTTTATCATAATAATACTAATATGCTACTATTTATTCTGTACTGTTTGTTTTATAATTATTTATTTTTATTGTAAAGCAAGACGTTAATAAAAAAAATCCTTCATACTCGCTCATGTGCTAAAGCTACCATGAATAGTTCCGTTTAAACTATTAAAATGAAGTGTAAAACAACGACATAATTAATAATAAACTGATGTAATAATACATAGACTGAGGTAGTACGTAACACAGTAATTAACAACATAACTAAAACGTGACACGCATGTTGCCAACACCTTCACTTGTATAGCAGCTGATTCTCTGTTACCCTCCCGCCATTCACAATTTCAAAGTGGACTCGTCCATGAAGAAACTGGTTTCTGCGCATTGTATAATGACGTTTTTTGTGGTGTTTGAATGTCACCCATTGTAAGCGTCTTTGTAACAGAAACGTGAGTCCCGTATTTGTCCTTACCTTAAGCCCCACTGTTGGGATCGTCACTTTGTAATTGGACGGTTATCTGTGTCTTAATTATTATTGTTATTGTTAAATTATTTAATAGTGTGTAGCGAGCCGTTTTATACCTTGTCTCAATACTTACTAGTCGACCGTATCTCCCGTCGCTCAGTTCAAATTTTTCCGCCTCGCCACCTGATTGGTTCTCGCTGTTTGGCCGAGTCGACTTCGTTCACTACAGTATTTTTATTTGTTATTTTCCAAATTCTTATGTTACCTTTACTAAAATAATCAAACATACAACGATTGGTCGGTATGAAGATTTATTCAACACTTTTCGTATATTATTGGGTCAATTACAATAAAAAATGAATCGTATATTTTATATCGCTCCGGCGTTTACAATTGCTCAGTTGGCAGCATCTGTTTTGTTCAGTATTCATACGCAAAAAGCCATCATGGCGTACAGGTTAATGGTTTATAAAATAATAATTTTTTCTCAGGGTTAAGTCCTTTGGACTACAGAAGTTGGATTACAGAATAATAAATGCACAAAATTATAATATTACTTATATCTAATTACACAATAGTTGATATTTTAAAACAGGAAAAGTAAGTCACTGGCAATGAGAAATAGTGCACGCTTGGTTAAATTCTTGTTAGCAAGTTATGTTTTTAAAATTATTTTAATATAAAATCAAAATTCAGTGATTGATATATCTTATCGGAAGTGATTTTATAATCAAGTTCAGTTCAAAAGTTAAGTTTGTGATCTGTGAAGTATTTAGTTTATACTCATCGATTCCTGGTCGTAGCTTCTCTTGCGATCCTCTTCTTCTTCTGGAACACGTCTAAAAGTCCTGTCTTCTCTTTGGATTAGCTGCGATTCCTGTTCAAACGGTTGAAATCCAATATTCAGCTTTCATCAGTCCTTGTAGATGGTCTTCTTTTTCAGGTCGAGTTAGGTAATTTTTGATCTTCCTCCAGAATTGGTCGTTTATGAGTTTACTTTACTTCCTTCCAAGTTTGGCCAAATTATTTTTTAAATAAACGTTTTTTAATTATTTCCCATCTCAGCATGGTTGCTTCTAATAATCTTCTTGTACTTCTTGAATGAAATTTTGAACAATTTTAAGCTTTTTAAAATTAATTTGGCTCCGAGGGCTTCATACATCCACCCTCTATGCTGGTCAATAATGAAGTCATTCGAATTCAATGGTCACTCTATGTAACAACTATCAGTTGCCATAGTTACCCTTCAAATTATACTAGTTCTCATTGGTCAACATCTTATAACATTGTTATAATCTAACGTTTTATTTATGTTCAAATATGTAAAAATCCTTTAAATTATGATTACTTCCTTATGCTAGTATTACTATTAATTATACCAACACCATAGTTCTGCTTTTTTACTAAAGATTATTTTGATACCCCTCATGGCTACTTTTGATTAGTTAATAACATTTTTATTATTTTCTTATTGATATTTCTTTTGTAATTATTTTTAAACTGAATAATATTTATACATTCTTATATCTGATACACTTACTTACTTAATTAAACGTTTTATATACTCTTGTTACAGTCTATTTCCTTACCCCCCCCTTTATATTAAACTTTTACTTACCTTTTCTTTCACTCGCCCTGACTTACGAAAAAAAAAAACAGAAGATTCCCAACTTATAGGTCGCCACCAATATTTTTTAACAAAAGGACAAATATGGAAACCTTAATACATTTTCCCACTATTTACTTTAAATTACTTACCAGGTTCGTTTAGGCGAGATTTTCCATACAGGACAGGTTATGTTAAACGGGCGTAATAACTTAATTTAACACATTTTTATATCCCTAAACAAACTTGATTTTATTTTATTAAGTAGCCTACAGCTAAAAAACATGAATTTGTTCAAACACAAGTTTTATCAACTAATTATTTTATAGGAACCAGTACTTTTAATCATGATTTCTCTCCTTAAATATATAACTTTTACCCCGTTTATAGTATTCTCATTAATTCTTTTATAAATCTAAATTTGTATAGCTTTTTACTGATATCAGATTGTTACGGAGTCACTTTTGTATGTATTTGTTACTTAACTGACATGTAGTCCAGTTGTTACCCTATCACTCGTAGTTCACTTTCACATTCGCCACATCACAAAGAACAGTTCTAACTGCACAAATTAACGTATTCGTTTTTGTCTCGATCTCTTTCTTCGATACTCTTTTTGCACACCTTTTAATAAGGTTCGGTAGGCCTAGGCTACTGTAATCGCTTTGGCCTACCGAAATAGCCGAGGCCACTGTATAAAGTTTTACTTATATATGCACTGCTCTCCACTGCTGTCTGATGAAAACTCTGGTGATAGACTGCATACTGTGATTCACACACACAGACTGCTGCTGGCAAGCTATTACGTAAGATGTCTAGACAGTTGTTTATGCTAACATTGTGTTGCACTGAGGCACCTCACAGGTGGATGCTGACAATTGAAAATTAAAACTGATTTAAATTAAAACTGGGGTAGCACTCAATTCTGTACCATTACACTCTAATTGACCCTTGGTTATTGTTTTCTTTTGAAACTTATAAAATTCTCTCCTTCATGCTAGGCCTAAAGCATAGGTTTCACAATACTCCCATTCCACATTCCTTATAATTCATAAACTTTATTTATTGGTTCATTGAACATCTTTTTTATAGAAACAGATAAACAAAAAAACATTGGTGCTTTCAACAACACACCTCTTATTAAAATATTTCTTGCCAGGTTCAAGCCTAAAATTAAACTTCTAACTAATTTTGGTTTCTTACTACTATCTCCCCTATCTTCTAAGTTAATTAATTCTGTGGTTTTTTACAATAATGAAACTCTTATATTAGTAATTTTTAACAGTACCTTACACAATATAACTCACTTACAAATACCTTCACTAAAATATAGTGTCTGCTTCTCCTATCTTCCCCTCTAATAATTTTAACTTTTACCTTACAATTGTAATTCTTACTTACTATCATTTAAATTAATAATGGTAAAATTAGTTCCATACTTTTTATATAATATTCTATTAAAGATAGTTGCGCTATATTACTATAGTCTGCTTCTTATTATATTGTACACTACATGCACCTACACTGCACTTTTCCTTATATATTAGGTTTCTTTCTTTATCATCACTTTCACTTGATATTTCACACATTGTTTGTTTATTTAGCTTTGTATCACTGTGTGGTTATTGGTAATTAATATCTGTTTCATTTTCATTTCACATTGGTCACTTTTGGTTTTGACTGATAGCCTTTATTCAGCTCAATTATAACTTACTTGTTATTGACTAGTTTATTATTTAATAGGGTATTATTTATTTCTAGCTTCCTATCTTACATTTATAAATTCATGTTTCTTTGCTTTTCATTTAACATACATAATATCTCTAGTTTATTTTTATAGTTTATATAGTTGACATCTTATTTATGCCCTATCTGTTTTAGTGCATTTACTTTACATATTATTTGTTAGTTACATCTTGGGGTTACAATGATCATGGTCATACTTTGGGTTACTTCTTGTTTCTCGTTCCTTCCTTCTTGTCTCTATTTTCTTGTTTTCTCCAATCTTCTTGTTTTCTCCAATCTATTGGGTCAAGTCACAGTCAGTTCCTTAGTCATTTGTTATTTTGTAGTTGGGTCATTAATCTTCAAGTTATAAGTTTTTAACTTTCTTCCTACCTTCAGCTTTTCTTTTAAATATTATATATAATATGATTTTTCTTTTATTAATCATTAGTGGTATTTTGCGCTATCTTATGTCATGTTACATAATGCATCGCCGCCAAAATTGATTATTTCAAAAATAAAGATTGTTTTTCTGAAATCATCAACATAGTTTATTAAATCAAGTTATTATTACGGAATTCATCCATCGTTATCTTCTTCTTTAGTTTATCTTTATTAATTCATGGTTCATGATACTGGAAATGATATTATTCTCCTCCTTTACTCTTTTATTATGAGTGTTATCCCTTGTATGTTTTATCTCCCTAAAATTTCTTCTCTTCCATTCATATAAACTGGTACTAGCCAGAGGGCACATGTGGCTCTATTACTCTGCTATCCATTTATACACACTTTGAGTTCAGAGGTCATGCCTATCTGCTCAATAAAATCAAATGATTGTTGGACGTATCTCAACATAAAATCATCATATAATAATACTAATAATAATAATAGTCGTCTATTTTTGACTCATATAATATAAATATAATAAAACACTCTTGGGATTACTTATTCTGTTTTTTCTTCATATCATGATCTTCTCTTCTCATTGATTTATTTGGATTCCTTCTCTATGTCTGTGGCGATGTTCTTAACATATTTTTGCATTGTTCCTTTAATTTATTTCATATGATAGTTATTTGGTTTGTTATCACTTCTCTTCTCATTTATAATTAATATTAACATTGTAGCTGTTTTCTGGTTTACTTATACCTTTTTCATTATTGATAGTCCGTTTAGTATGTCATTGTCATCCTTTATTTGACTGTCTCGTCGGTTCTGTTTTTAGAATGTTAATTCTTTATGATCCCCTTTCACAATAGGGTTATTTAATGATGTTAAGTAATGTCACCACTTTTGTTAAATGTTAGTATTTTATTTCAGTTTTTCATGATACTTCATTATAAAATTTTTTTTTCAAATTTAACTCGTTTCACTTAATTAGTTTCACACACTTGGTTGTAAGTTGTTCTTACTCATATTTTTTGAATTTTGGTACTTATTTATTCTCAAAATTCTTTTAACTTTCTGACATCGCCTCATAATATTTTTTAAAGAAGACTGGTTGTAAGTCCTTTTGATCCTTTTGGTAGTTATTTCACTTATGACATATGTGTTATTATTGTTATTTTTAACAATGATATAGGGGCCGTTGTAAAGTAATAATAATTTCTTCGTGATTCCTTCTCTAGAACTACTTTGGGTTACTTCTTGTTTATCGTTCCTTCCTTCTTGTCTCTATTTTCTTGTTTTCTCCAATCTATTGGTTCAAGTCATAGTCAGTTCCTTAGTCATTTGTTATTTCGTAGTTGGGTCATTAATCAAGTTATAAGTTTTTAACATTTCTTCCTACCTTCAGCTTTTCTTTTAAATATTATATATAATATGATTTTTCTTTTATTAATCATTAGTGGTATTTTGTGCTATCTTATGTCATGTTACATAATATGCCTTTAGCTTTCAATTTTGCTTTACAATGACTACGTAAAATCACCTGAGGTACCACTACATATATATGTGACTTGCTAAGAACTGGATTGGACTTAAAATGAACTGCATACTCATACAAAACAAATACTCATACTGCATATTTGTGTGTAACTGAAAATTAATGTTGCATCTACTTCACTTGGTTCTTTAAATATACTGTCTCTTTTGGGTAATAGTCAGAAAGTTGTGTGTCTTGCTAAAAATTAGACTAGACTTCAAATGAATTCCAAAAAGTTCTTAAAGAATTTACTTTTAACTTAAGGTACTGTCAGAACTTACTACCTAGCATACCATTTCACAGCAGTTTTATTTTAAGATTATTTAGTTTAAAATAAATTTTGAATAAAGGATTAACAATCAGTAACAACCAAAGCCTTGAATGGAAATACTTTAATAGATGGATATTTTGGAAGATTATGAAGAAAAAATGGATTCACAAGTATCCAGTATCACTTGCTGTGTTTCACTTGTAACTAAGACATCTATTGCACTAGGCAACTGATTGCAGGAAAAGTTGTGGGCATTGGTTTAAATGAGACCTATTACATTTACTGTAATAGGTTGCGTGGTTTGCAATCGTGCAACTATTAGTTTCATGCGCTTCATATGAGACATTGATTCAAATGTAGCCTCTATTACACTATACAACCAATTACATGCAACTCGCCTGTGAGTGTCTTCTGCGGACAATGAAGAAATTTCATTGACATGGGACCAAAACAATGTATACGATTTTTTACAAACCTGCCAATACCCCAAAATGAAAAAGAGGATTTTACTGAAACAAAAACAAAAATAAAATTTGGAATTTTCTCTAAATTTCACTTGTTGACACTGCATAGATACTTATGGATTGAAAGTTTGTCACATACCAAAAATTTCACAAGCAAATTAACATAGAAATTTTATGACATGGGGCTGTTTCATGGTTCTATTCTTGAAATTATTAAAGTTATTGGTTCAAATTTATGTTTGAAACCATCTGCAGACTTCAAGGAACACGGTGGTGAAATTTTTTATCGGATCATTTCTGCGGTTAGCCCAGACAATGAAACAAAAAAACTTTACATCTTTATAACAGTAGTATAGATGGCAGACTTAATCTGTTTTTACTACCCTGCAACTAGTTTCACGTAGCTTTGAAATCAGTTGCATGTAATCAGTTGTGTAGTGTAATAGAGGGCTAAGAGACAATTATCGTTTAAAACTTATGACATGACGATAGGTGAATAATCTTTGCCAGGCCAGAAGAATGTAAAACTCTGCTATGAACCTCATTCTAGAATGGATAAAAGAACACAATACCCACTGTTGGAACCTTGATGTAAAACTTAAGAACTTCAAATAATGTCATCAACAATATTGGGATGTCAATATACCTGAGCGTAAGAGGGCCAAGCAACAACAGCTTTTTGGTAGATCATAAATATTATACTCAGTGATCACAAAGGAAACATTGTATTCATGTTTTGCATGCAGAACATGTCTATAATTATTAAATTTTTGTTAGATAAAAGAAGTGAAAACACTTTAAACAAAGTGAACCAGTAAAATGATAAAAAATAAGTAATGAAAATTAAAACCCAATTCGCAAAAAAACAACTATAAAGTTGAAAAGTGGTTGCACAATTCCCATCACACCATTAACTAAAACTATGATTGATGTTAATGTTCTGACATACCCTGATTCTTGATACAATTCCTATGCTTCCAGTTGTGCACTTGCAACCAGTTGGGATATAGGCTTACTGAGATTTAATCTTTTAAGAGGCATTTGTTCATATGCCCAAATGTCAAGAGAATATCTATTACATTCACTTTGTATAGTATACTGCTTTATGCAAACATGTCAGTTACATTTTCATTATGATTACACTGATTAGTTGTAGGGTAAATGATAAATCACAGCCATCATCAAATTCTCCCAATAGGGGTGATGGGAATTTGATTATCTAATACTTCTAACTGCTGCACTTTTAGTGCATCTACTTGTAAATTATTTAGGACATTGGTAAAGTGGAATCTCCTGTCTGTTGCATACTTCGGATCATGTTCTATGAATTTAAAGATGCATTATAAATCCGTTATTGTTGTTAAGCTTTAAGTTGTTGTAAGTGGTAGCAATCTAAAACAGATGTGCCACAAAATGTTCCAGAACAGGTGGAAATTGTGCCACATGACTGAACAGAACAGCAATACGTTTATCCTGCCAAACGGTAGCACATTTTTTGAGCTCTTGTGAACATCAATTAGTGTTTCTCAATGTTAAATAAAGTGCCAAAGATATTTCATCTATTAGGTGCCATTCAATATATATTGTAACGTTATGACGTGATCGTCTCTGTTGTCGTCTTCTGAAAAATGTGTACAAGTGTTGTATGTGTGTAGTGCGTTCATCTCGCACTGGGGTCATTACATCTATTCTTGCACTAACGATGTTTGTAGCGATGTTGCAATTACCAGTACAACGCGGTAGTAACCTTACCTGTTAGTAAATACGGATTTGTGATTCCCGGGTGGCGCCAAATTGTTTATTAAAAACGATTAAAATTTTTAGATAATATGTTATAATGAAGTTCACAGCTGTGACGGCCGGGGCATTCAAATACTTCCCGCCTTGGTTAGACGACTGACTCGATCAAGTAGTGTGTCGATTTGCAGTATGAGCGCTGTACCGTCAAAGTTAATTCGCTAACAAACACAAATTATATGATACACTCCCTATGAAATAATAACACTGGTTACTCCCTGTACTAGTTATTTTAATGGTTGATAAATAAATTTTCAGTTTGACAATTAAATTATATTGGTTGATTAATAAATCTGCACCGACATTTTACATGAAACAATTTTTCTGAGAATGACGAATCGATTTTGGTAACGAGTTACACATATCAGCATGGCTGCTGAGTGGTTTAGTTATTACAATTATTTTCGTTCCAAAATCTGGGATTCTTTTGATTACAAGACAAATAATTCCTATGATTACAATAAAAAGTACAATTACCTTACTTTATGTGTACTTAAATAATAAGGTGTGTGCTTATAATCTGTTCTGTAGTGTCGTTAAATATGTTTAGCGTCCTTTTCATATTAGATGTGGTCATATTTTCATTTAATTTCCTGGTAAAATGGTCCTTGGCATCAGTTGACTGTTCCAGTTGTTCGTCATACATAATTTTTGAATTTTGGTATTTCTTCCTCTTTTCTTCTCCATTGGTTTGCGTGGTCGGTAAGTTGAACATCAGTCCCATTTCTCGGTGTGTGGTATCTAGTTTACCCATGGTCCATCATTTCCTCTGCACTTGTGGTTCGGGTAACCTGGGTGTGTAGAACGATTTCCGTCCTGGTGAAATAGGTATCTTCCATCTTGTACCATAATTCCTCTACCATATGTTCCATAGTATTAATGTCTACCTCAATCATTTGATTACTTTGTTGATTAATCAGAGAAGTTAATTTTACCCCCTCATTTATGTTATCACCGCTTTTTTATTCTGTATTTCCATGTCTGGTAATTTCCATTTAACAAGAGAATTGTAGAAGTTTTTGTTCACTGGTTCTTTGTGAATCCCTTCTATAATTTCCTTTAGATTCCTCCTACAATCTTTATATTTCATGTATTTGCTTTGGTCAGTAATGGGTAAATTAAACACATCAATTAGTCCATGCTTCATCATCTCCACTTCTTCCCGTGTTTGTATTAGTTTCTTTTTATATATTTTTCTCTCCCTTATCTTCTTCATCTTCTTAATTATTCGATTCTTCTTTATTCTTCTACGGTTTGGTTTTTATGCGCTTGATTTTCTCGGTGTTATTGTTACCTTTATTTTCAGAAAACAATACACTTGATTCTTCTACAATTTCCATCTCCTTACTACCTTCAGAAGTGGTGTCTAGTGTTTCATTCAATGGTTTGAAATCACTATCTAATGTTTCATTAAGTTGATCTGCTGGATAATTTGTTTCTTCCCATTTCTTGTTCATCCCCATTTTTGTCTGCTTGATTTCTTCACGATACCCTATTAGTATGCACCTTAATTCTTCTCTATTCTTCTCACTGTCTTCCTTCAATTGTCGTTGAAGTGTCTCATTATTGTTCTCGATTTTGTTGTTTAATGTTTCAAGATCTTTCTTGATCTGCCTCTTCAACTCCTCACTCTTCTTTTCTAATGTCTCCTGGCTTCTCTTCAGGGCTTCATGGTTGCCTTCCATTTTGTTATTCAGGAGCTCTATGTTCTCCTTGATTTGTTTCTTCAATTCTTCACTGTTTCTGTCCAGTTTTTCATTTAAGAATTCCCTGTCTTTCTTTCTTAGTTCTTTTGCTTCTTCCTTTTGTTTCTTAAAATTTTCATCAGTTTTCTCCTGGTTCTTGTTCAATTGTTCCATAATCATCCTCATCATGTTCTCCATTGATTGGGTCGGTTTGTCTGGTTGGTCTCCGACCGTTACCTCTACGTCCGGTTCAGGTAGTGTTGGATTTTCCGGTTGGTCTTCTTGGGGATCCTCTTCGAACAATTCTCCGATCATTTCTTCAATTTCTTCCATCTCTTCTTGGTCAGTACCTTCAGTTCTTTTCTTTGTTTGATATCTCGTAACCATGGAATGTCTCCTCATAATCGCCGCTAGTCTCCTTTTCTAGCCTCACCGGTTGGTCGCCAACCTGTAACGTTATGACGTGATCGTCTCTGTTGTCGTCTTCTGAAAACGACGAGTATATTGTATATGTGTAGTGCGTTCGTCTCGCACTGGGGTCGTTACATCTATTCTTGCGCTAACGATGTTCGTAGCGATGTTGCAATTACCAGTACAACGCGGTAGTAACCTTACCTGTTAGTAAATGGGGATTTGTGATTCCTGGGTGGCGCCAAATTGTTTATTAAAAACAATTAAAATTTTTAGATAATATGTTATAACGAAGTTCACAGCTGTGACGGCCGGGGCATTCAAATACTTCCCGCCTTGGTTAGACGACTGACTCGATCAAGTAGTGTGTCGATTTGCAGTGTGAGCGCTGTACCGTCAAAGTTAATTCGCTAACAAACACAAATTATATGATACACTCCCTATGAAATAATAACACTGGTTACTCCCTGTGCTAGTTATTTTAATGGTTGATAAATAAATTTTCAGTTTGACAATTAAATTATATTGGTTGACTAATAAATCTGCACCGACATTTTACATGAAACAATTTTTCTGAGGATGACGAATCGATTTTGGTAACGAGGTACACATATCAGCATGGCTGCTGAGCGGTTTAGTTATTACAATTATTTTCGTTCCAAAATCTGGGATTCTTTTGATTACAAGACAAATAATTCCTATGATTACAATAAAAAGTACATTACCTTACTTTATGTGTACTTAAATAATAAGGTGTGTGGTTATAATCTGTTCTGTAGTGTCGTTAAATGTGTTTAGCGTCCTTTTCATATTAGATGTGGTCATATTTTCATTTAATTACCTGGTAAAATGGTCCTTGGCATCAGTTGGCTGTTCCAGTTGTTCGTCTGCTTCTTATTCGATCATGGTTTTGAATTTCGTTTATTATTTTCACATTTTTTGATTAAAAATTGGTCTTCCAAAATTTGGCTTCTGTTCGGCAAGAGTGACGCTTTACAAGTAACGATATTCAACGGTAATTCCGTCCCTAACGGCAGTTGCTATGGTTACTAATTAAATCTGATTGGCTTAGATTGACATAAGTCCATTGTTATCAAAATTTGAATTCTTTTCAAAATCCTTGTATATCTTCTGATTGCTCTTATTCCTCTATCTTCCCTCCTACATATTAACTATTATCACTGTTATTTGTATTTCCTTTCAAAGATTATTTTGATACCCCACAAGTTTGGGTTATTTTATGTTTTATGATTTTACAATTATTTTAATATTTGCTAATTACATTTCTCTTTTAATTTAAATCCTTATTATAATATTTTGCTTTAAAAATGATTTACAAATTATCCTTGGTTAGTTATTCGCCTCGGATTTGCTAATTTCTTTGGTAACTTATTACAATTTGTAGTTGTTTCTTCTTGACAGTTAGGCATTTTCATAGGCCTAAGTAGCCATTATTTGTATTTACTTATTTCGTACAAATTATGTCTCTTTTTAGCCTAATGAGCTTAGTTTTGTTATTATAATTGGTTGTGTTATTTATTGATGTGTTTTGGCTCTGTTGTAGTGTTATTATTATGTTACTATTATTTTATACATCATGAATTGCTAATTATTTACCATCTGGTTTTCTAGTTTACTTTTCTTTACTTTCTTATTTATTTAATCTGCCAATACAAACAAGTGGCTATTATTTACTACTTTTGTTCACATAAAATACAACATCTAGGCCTATGGTCTGTATAATTCTTCCAGCCATATCCTATTCATAAACTTGCTTAAACAATTATTTAATAATCATTTGATAATATTTGTTTACAGTTCATTTCACTTTATATCATTTTTTGGGTGATAAACAACATCACATTTTTTTAACTTACTTTAATAATGATCCCTGGTAACATGGGGTGTTTATTGATTTGTTTTAACTTCTTAATTTTTTAAATAATCTTTACTTTCACTCCATGCTAACACTATCTGTTTTCTCTTTCATGGGATTCTCCCTTTTAATTATAACTGTATTCAATTTAACAATAGTATTCTTTCTTAACTTCTTCATCACTTCAACACTGTCTTCATCACTTTTCAGTGTTCAATGAAGAAATTTGTGTTAGTGGTTGAAATCACAATCAGAATGATCACAGTTGCACACCACTATATAAAAATTATCCCGATTAGCGCTTTCAAGCCTCACAGTCCATCGTCAGATCGGAATAGGCAGAAATTATTTTAAAAACAAACCCTTCACCCCTCTCCCCCACTCTGCTCACACACAACAAGCTATAATATAATGGCCCTTCCCCACCCCCTAAACCCTGTCCCACACCATCTGTACAGTTACATATTTTTCTAGCAAATTCCTTGTGTTTCAGTGTGTGTGTGTGTGTGTGTG